>CM037587.1:111186683-111791683 GCA_021018995.1 Chloranthus sessilifolius | reverse complement strand
TTTCCACCTTCTAAAACCCCCTAGGGAGGGATGAACCCTAAGGGGGAATGGGTGCCTTACATAGGGATGGTTGGTGAAGAGTCTAGCCACCCTTTTCCACATATATCTATCAATATATAAGGGACCAAAAATATTCGCAAGAACTGAAATTATATAAATTAATTAATTAAAATATCAAATAATGAAAGTTTTCATGAAATCTTCATAGATCATAGATCTTAAATATATGATATTATTTAAAATATCATTTATACCAACTATGACTTAAAGACCCCAAATGTTTAGCAAAAACTCAAAATCATATACTTTGACCCATGAGCCTTGGATCATAGTTTCCAAAATGCCAAAAATAAACCAATAAATTCACAAAAGAATATTTTATATTTCAAGCATCATTGATTGATCCTAATGAAGAATATGATTAAAGAATGATTTAAAACATTTTCAAGTCTACAATATACAATGGGATAATAATAACAACTTAGAAGTCTAGAACTACAAAGACTTCTCCTTTTTCCAACTTATATTTTGTTTGATGGAAGCAATTCCTTATATAATTAAAATACAAATCCTTAAAATATGACAGCAAATGGAAAGACAACAAAAGGAACAAAACATGAACATTTATTCGTATTGCCTGGAAACTTGAAAAGCCTGAATATTCTTCCTAAGAGCTCAAGATATTTAGGTTAAATAAATATGAAACCCTACCAACACCCCAGATGTATTAACTTTAAGTTATAAAATTAAATTCTTATTAAGAATTAATATTACCATACCATATACGATGAAAGTTTCTTTTAAAAAAAAAAACAGATATAAAATAAAAATGTTTTTTTATATTATAGCAAAACCATTAAAATCTCGAGACTTACTGTGCCTCAGTCAAGACGCGCATGCATCTCGAAGATTTTGAACTATGAGTCAGCGAGCTACTATAAGGTCTATTGGCTACTGTGGGATGGGGCACATCTCTCTTCCCTTTGGAAGGATCTCACTTGGGAGGATGACAGATATCAGCATTTAGGGCATAACTATTTATTTACAACTCTCTTGCTATCAGTACTTACTGGTTCTGTAACTTAGGCCCTCCACTGCTAGATGGATTTACAGTTAATATAAGGGATTTTGGACACATTTTGTTGTGCTTTTGATTAAGGTTTTAGAAGGTACTGGGCTGTTCTTTTAATGGAAGTAGATGTAATAGAAAGTATGTCCAATGTGAATTGGTCTTTTGTAAATATATAATCTATTGGTCTTTTGTAAATATATAATCTTCTTCGTACCACAAAAACATAACCATTGGCAAAGTAAAAGACAAAGGTAAATAAACATAACATAATATTCATTTAGAAATCCGAAAAATGAATACAGGGCTAGTATAATTGTCCAACCTGCACCAGCTAGGAGCCATAAAATCAAGGACAAAATCATACCAATCCATGGCACAGGTCTTTTTATGGTTATATATTTTAATCAATAAGATTGTTATATGACGATCTCAGGGTAGGTAAATCTATATATCTAACATTATAATATTTTTAGATTAACTAATGCTGTTTACCATTTATAATTCTTTTTATAAACATTCTTAATGTAATAAATCATTTTTTGTACTTTCTTTCAACAAACACATCACTTTTTTGAGAAAATATTGGTAAGGCTGAGCCATATCTGACGCAACCCTCATATCCATACCCATGTCGTGTAATGTCAGACACAGATACTCTGAAGGGGATTGAGAGACCTAGATAAAGTACACCATATAACCAAACCCACAAGTTTACATTGAGAATCAAAGAGCTGGCATTAGGTACATGGACCATGTATCAACATGGTTATAAACCAGTAAATTTCCTACACGATTTTACACTGGTCAATCATGCTGCCAAACCAGCCAACTCTTAGATGCGTACAGAGAGTTAGAGATAAACCTCAGAAAGCATGCATTTGACCAGGTTTGTGGTGGTGATTGGACCTTGTATCTAACGTGGGAGATACACTGCTGTGTACCTAACAAAAATTCTATTGTCAAGAGGGAGTGAACAAATATTGCACCATTCTTTTTAAATAACTGCTAATCTAATTCTACATCACAAATAACATATTTTTTTTAATTGGTGCAACTTATCAGTATTATCCTTTCATAAATTTTCTCAAAAGATATAAAAGGACAGTTAATTAGCAATAACCTCAACTTCTTAACTTCACTGTTAAAGCTTCAGCTTACTATATTGTAACAATTAATCGTTCTCTGATTCCACATGGCTTTCGAGGATAATGAGCAAAAAGAAAAATGCCTTCCATAGAATAAAAACAATTTTCAAATTTATAAAACCATCATGAGTCCAACAGTGCCTAGCTAAAACTATCCGCCATTGCAAACAGTCACCCCACAAAATCGTGCATAATAGCTTATATATTTCAAAAGATCAGCAAGGTATACCTGCCGATTATGTACATATTCCAAAAATGATGGTACATCTGGATAGCGCCATTGCTCTTCATTTTCAACTGGGGGGGATTTCTGATAACATATGATGTCACCATCTTCAAGCTGCACGTTAATGAATCAGAAACTGTTACTGTAGCAAATGCCATATTTCACTAACGATGTACTGTGAAGTAGAAGACGTGCAAGACATATACCTGGCTAGATCGAAATGTATGTTTTCGGTCAATATGTTCACACATGACAGTTGGCTCGAACTTTATCTCCTGACCATAAAAATGGGTAAGAAATTTTTGAACTGCATAATTAGTTGATACAAAGAGGACAAGTTTTTCACATTACTAAACACAGATTTTGGCATGATGAAGCCAGAAATGCAAAACCATATATTTAATCTAGACTGGAGAAAAAGATGACTAACCTCATATAGTTCAATTTCTTCATTTGGAGGGAAACCAGCTAATTCATTCAGTTTTGTTAATATTTCAGCTGGCTTACCGGTTCCCTTCACAAAAAGCCTACCAACATACCTGAGAACATATATAAAAGCAAATTACAGAAGTCACATTTAACGATGACCCTGGGAAAACTAATGGCTAGGCATGGGATCAGTCGATACCTAAGCTCTTCTTTTTCGGGGTCATAAAGCTTGAAGAAAAGTAGGATATCTTCTTTAGTCTTGTCAGGTGGAGATATAGGACGTAAATCCTGCATGTTTATATAGAAAACTAGTAAGGGCCGAAAAAAAGATGGTATATTAAAAGGGCAGCAGTGGTGAATTGTCAGTATTCTTTTCAGATGAATAGAAACTTGAAATCCAGAAAATGACACTGCCACAAAATCATATAGCAAGTATATTAAATAGGTAAAGAGACTATTACCGGTCCAAGCTCTACTTCCAAGAATAACTTTAGTTCTGCATTGTGAGCTTTGTTTGACACCTCTCTCAACTGTCCTACCTAGAAACAATAGAAAGTGATTATCATTTTGAAGAATACCTTCTAGTTGACTATAGCTTGCTCCTAAACAGAAAATTTGACACTTGATGAGTTTAATCACCAAAGCTCCAGAAAACTTCAGGACAAAGATATGTACTTGAATAACGAGAAAACCATAGCAACTGCTGAAGCACAATATTGTCTACATGCTCAACAGAAGATTGATCCAGTGACTCTAAAACAGGATATGTTTGGCAACAAATGCTAACAAATAACAAAGAAGTTTAATTTATTAGTGGGTCAGAATTAGTAGATCTTAAATAATGTATGTAACTAAGAATGACATTAGTTATGAAGCTTCTCACAATCCACCGGCAGCAGATACGTAAAATCAATGAGCATATACGAAACAACGACAAATCAAAATGAAAACGAAAAATAAAAAAGTGAATGGCATAACTATTTAGCTTTCTAAGTGATGGTATTAGCATTCGGTTTCTAGGGTTAGAATGTAGTTAGGGTCAGATACAGAGAGAGAGAGAGAGAGAGAGAGAGAGATGAGGTGGAATTAAAGTTGGGAATTCCTTGGACTCACACCATCATTATAGATTACTGAACTTACAAACGACATACCATACTAGCACAAGGGGCATGCGGGCATTGCTTGGTGTGATGGGAAAAGGCTTGGCCGTCAAGCGTGAGAACACGGGTTCGAGCCCGGAGAGCAATCACTTTGTGCACAAAAGCTGAAGGTTCAGTCTGTATCATATCCACCCTTCCCTGTACCCCTTAGTTATGGGACGAGTACTGTGTAATGGCCTTTCATACTACTACAACTGACACACCACCACTCGCCCTCAAGTTAGTGCATAGATATCTACCATGCTCAACTTGGAGGTGATATCACGTAATCTTATCATTTCTACGACCTTGATAAGGATATCAGCTAATTGATCTTCCAAACTAACTTGAGCGCAAAATTTTTTGGTTTCACTCTTCCTCAAAAAACTGCAATCCACCTCAAAATGCTTTGCTCTCTCATGATAAACTGGGTTCTCAATATGTAAAACAGCTTCATTATCACGATAAAGCTTCATAGGTAGCCGCATATGAATTCCACGGTCACTAGAATAGGTTGGATCCGCATCCCTTCATGAGGCCCTTGAGACATGGCTCTATACTCAGTCTTGACACTAGAATTAGATACAACATGTCGCTTCTTGCTCTTTAATGTGACAAGATTGTCACCCAGGAACGTAAACAACCAGTGGTGACCTCCTATATGCTTAATGATCTAGCCTAATCAGCATCTGCGAAGACTTCTACAACGAAGTAGCCATTATCACTAAATAATAAGCCCTTGTTAGGACTTGTCTTCAAATATACACAAATCCAACTGAATGGTCTGAGGTGAGTGCATGTGATGGCTAACCACTCACGGCATAGGCAATATTGAGGAGTGTCATGGTAAGGCACACTGTTCTAAAAGTCGCTTGGGGTGGCCGCCCCGATTTAGGTAGGGGCACCCACGGGGCAGACCGGATTTGGAGCGCCCGCCCCGTGCCCGCCCAGGCAACCGCCGTGCCACAGACCCCAATTTTTTTTATTTTTTTTCTCGGGAGTCATTACTTGGCAGATTTTGAAAGGGCCCTTACACTCGGAAAGTTGGCCTTTGCACCGACTTTAAAGAGAGACTTGGTATTTTAGGGACATGTGACATGTGAACATTGTTGTCATAAGCGATCGCATAATCGATTAAGCGATGGCTTATGCCATCTTAAGCCATAAAATCGCATAAGTGATCCTGGCTTATGCGATTTTGACATAATGTCATGACATACTAAAGTATGCGATGGCATAAGCCATGTTTTATGGCTTATGTGATGACATAATGCTCCAAACACTTAAATATTATTTTTTTTTTGCTTTTGAGGTTCCATTACCTCTATAAAAGGGTGAGTTGAGTCCTCTCCTCCTCACACAACTATTTGGGCTTTTTGACAACAATGCATGTGGAGATCATTGATGGCGTCAAATCAAATGGCAGAGGTCGTGTTTCACCCCGATATTCCATACAATAGATCTTGTGGGTGTTCTTGGGTGGGCAATTAAGGCCACCCTAAGTTAGAAATTGGGGGCAAATAAGCAAAGAACCCTTCTTGGGTGCAATTAACATAACCTTAAGTTATAAATTGGTTGCAAATAACGCAAATAACTCATCCTAAGTTGTAGGGTGCAAATAACTTTACAAGAAGAGGTGCAAATAATATAGAGATATATATATATATACAGCGGCCGCCCGGATCTTGGCTCGGCGATTTTACGAACATTGGTAAGGCATATGACCTTTCCCACAAGCCTTTTGTAGATGCCAACATCTTTGAGAGCTTCACTATCCTTTGTATTAATCCTATTATTCTAATCCAAAGGAAAATCAATCGGTTTACACCCTAACATTCCTACTTGGTTCAGAACATCAAGAGTGTACTTTCGTTGGGAAAGAAAAATTCCCTTCTTTGATCCAGCAACCTCTATACCAAGGAAGCATGTGAGTGGGCCTAAATCCTTGCTATCGAAGACTTGGCTCAGATAGTGTTTTAATCTCATAATTTCTTCATTGTCATCTCTAGTAACAATGACGTCATCGACACGCACAACTAAAGTTGAGGTGGGATCCGCTCTTAACAAACAAAGTGTAATCATAATGACTTCACCATGCTCTAGGAGGCTTCTTTAATCCATAAACAGCCTTCTTTAGTTTGTCCTGAAGAGAAAAGCCAAATTAAAGAGCCATGTCCACATATCCTTCAAGTCACCATGCAGGAATGCATTCTTGACAACTAACAGAAATAAGGGCCATTTTCTATGAGAGGCAAGTGAGAGGAGCACTCTAATATTGTTCAGCTTGCCCACGAGATAAAAATTATCTTGGTAATCGATACCTTATTTTGGGTGAACCCCTCAGCCACAAGTTTGGCCTTGTATCTTACAATTGATTCAACGGGTCAATACTTTACAATGTAAAATCACTTACATCCACCACCTTTTTCCCTTTCAAACGCACAGTAATTGACGCGGAACAACGACCCTAAAATGCGGAATATGATTTTTATGCAGGTGTTGCTGAAATTAATGAAATTAAATCAAGTTTAATCGCAAAATTATCTTTGATACCTTTAGGGTTTACAGAATTTTGATGGGTAGAACACACGAGATCCAGATAGGGTCCAGTCCGATGAGCAAGTACTTTTAGAGTCGAGGCGAGATCGGCCTAGAGATAGGACTCTAGCTTTTCCAGGCTTAGGCGCTCGTCTTCAATCCGATGTAGGTTCACGGATTCCAAATTGGATTGTAAAAGGAAATTAGGGTTTGAAAAAGGCTTATGGCTTTTAGATCGGTTTATGGTTTCGGAAAGGGTGTTGGCTTTGTGTGGTTTAGGCTTCAAAACGGGTTTAGGGTTTCGGGGATCACAAGGGAGAATTTTGGCTATGATTTAGAGAAGCACGCAGAGATTTAGATAGCAAATATAATAGAGAAAATAACAATGGCTTTTAGGAATCTCTCCCTTGGCCTCACACCAAACCCATCTCAGGCAAAGAATACTCAAGCAATAGTGCATTCAAATATTCAATCAACTAACTACATTGTTTAGCTTAATGACCTTATATCGGAGGTCTTACAATAAAAGAAAACCCTAAAACGAATATTAAATAAAGACAATTAAACCCTTGAAACAAAAGTTCGAAATTAAACTCCTAAAATAACTAAAACACTCGGCGCGATTTCGATCGAATTTGGAATTCGATCGATCGAACCTAAAATCAATCGATCGAAATTCATATTTCTATGAAAATCGCCGTCAACATTCGATCGATCGAATTTAACTTTCAATCGATCGAAGTTTTCAATCGATCGATTATATGATTCAATCGATTGAAATATCACTCCAGAACGTGGTATTTCTATCGATTATATGATTCGATTGATCGAAATAGGATTTCAATTGATCGATCGAAATGTGAATTCGATCGGTCGAATTTTCCTGTGTGCTCCTTCAATTCTCCAGAATTTTCGTCTTTCCCTAACTGTTGTTCGATCTTGACGTTCCCCGTCATTCTCCTCCACTGAAAATGTTTCATCACTGATGAAACACGCACATGGTACTGATCAAGTGTATCAAAACTTACTCGGTGGAACTCCTTGCAACTAGCCCAAATAATCTCGGCTCCTGGTAACGTATGATCCTCATCTCGGTTGATTGTAGCAGGACGCACACGGTAAACCTCTCCTTGATAAACCTGATAACCCGACTTGCCAACCCACTCTACCAAGTATTTTTGAAGCTTCTCATCAACTCTCCCTGACCCGAAGGAATTCATCCTCGATGAAGTGTGATTGCGACATTGATCGAAAATATGGGAACTCAAGCAGCGAACTCTTTCATGACTGGCCCATGTACTCTCGCTAGTCGAAGTATTAACCCTCTTCATCTCATAAATCAGAAACTTACTGCCGCAGGTGAATGCCACAAGACCATCTAATTTGGCCTCAATTACCTCTTTTCTCTGCCTGTTTGGGGAGGGAAGGGGTATCAGCTGTAAAGTTGGGTTGAGATTGTGACCAGGGGGCTTTTGGAAAGGATTGCATGGAGGTGGGGTTGAGCTCAGAGGAGGATCACCCACCTTATATTCTTTGAAACGCCTTAGAGTATTAGAAGAAAATTCGTATTGATTGTAGCTTGAATTAATCTTCTGTTTAATTTCGGCATGCAATGCGGAATGAGACTCAAAAGTTAACTCACAATAAGACTCGGAATGTGAAGGGGTATGCAACTCGGGACTATGATGTGTACGTGTGTCAATGGACTCGATACTCTCATGTGCATGCGACGCGAATGACTCACATGTAACCGACTCAAGTGCTCTTGACTCTACTAACATCAACGACGTAGGACCAATGGGCTCTATGGGCACTAACAAATCGTGCGTAGGTGACTCAGTCGAATCGTGAGTGGGTGACTCAGTTGACTCACATGTGAGCGACTCAATATCACTACTCACACGGGAAATGGTAGTCTCTTTGACACAAATGAGACTTTCGTCAGCTTCTTCCATCTCCTCTTCACTTATCATTGTTCTAGGGTCATACACTTCCTCTTCTACTTGCATATTGTTCAGCCCCTTAGAACTTTCGCTTTCAGTGAATAAATTCGGAGTAGGGAATTTTGTGGAGCATTGGTATGCAAAGTGTCCGAACCCTTGACACTTAAGACAATCAGGGTACTTATTTGTCTTAGTTCTCAAACTCTGTAGAAGGTGACAGTGTGTCAAAGGAACATACTTTTCAATAAGTGTCACCTTCATATCCTCCCATGTGGAGATGGGTTTAATCCGACGAAACTCAACACGGAGTTCTATATGAATCCAAAAAATCTCGGCATTACCCTTAAACTTTATTGTCACTAGTCTAATTTTGTACTCATCTGGTACACCATACCAATCAAAATACTCTTCTACACTAGACAACCACTTTATGAAGGTTTTAGGGTTCGTCGTACCCTCAAAATTTGGAACCTCATCCCAAATAGATTTTAGAAACTTATCGGAAGGGTGGTCGTACTCAGGTTCACGAGGGTATCCCCTAACTTTAATCTCATCACTACTAGCGGGACTTTGCCAAGAATTTGGACGCGATCGTCTCATGGTGAACACGGCTTATTAACATGGATGCTAGATGACATGCAAACATGAACCACAATGGAAGAAGAATTTTATCGAACACTAGATGTGCACAAACAAAATTGAAATAAAATGCAATAAAATAAATATGACAAGCAAAGATGCTCTAACCTAGAAAACCTAGGGCTCTGATACTAAAACTGAAATAAAATGCAATAAAATAAATATGACAAGCAAATATGCTCTAACCTAGAAAACCTAGGGCTCTGATACCAAAACTGACGCGGGACAACGACCCTAAAATGCGGAATGTGAGGTTTATGCAGATGTTGCCGAAATTAATGAAATTAAATCAAGTTTAATAGCAAAATTATCTTTGATACCTTTAGGATTTGCAGAATTTTGATGGGTAGATCACACGAGATCCAGATAGGGTCCAGTCCGATGCCCAAGTACTTTTAGAGTCGATGCGAGATCGGCCTAGAGATAGGACTCTAGCTTTTCCAAGCTTAGGCGCTCGTCTTCAATCCGATGTAGGTTCACGGATTCCAAATTGGATTGTAAAAGGGAATTAGGGTTTGAAAAGGCTTATGGCTTTTAGATCGGTTTATGGTTTCGGAAAGGGTGTTGGCTTTGTGTGGTTTAGGGTTTCAAAAGTCTAGGGTTTCGGGATCAAAGGAAACAATTAGGCTGAGGTTTAGAGAAACAAACACAAATCGAGATAGCAAATATGATAAAGAAAATAACAATGGCTTTTGGGAATCACTCCCTTGGCCTCACACCAAACCCATCTCAGGCAAAGAATACTCAAGTAATGATGCATTCAAATATTCAATCAACTAACTACATTGCTTAGCTTAATGAACTTATATAGGTCTTACAATAGAAGAAAACCCTAAAACGAATATTAAATAAAGACAATTAAACCCTTGAAACAAAAGTTCGAAATTAAACTCCTAAAATAACTAAAACACTCGGTGCGATTTCGTTCGATCGATCGATCGAAATTCATATTTCTATGAAAATCGCCGTCGGCATTCAATCGATTGAATTTAACTTTTGATCGATCGATCGAAATATCACTCCAAAACGTGGTATTCTATCGACCAAATTCGATCGATCGAAATAGGATTTCAATCAATCAAAAATTTCGATCGATCGAAATGTGAATTCGATCGGTCGAATTTTCCTGTGTGTGCTCCTTCAATTCTCCAGAATTTTCGTCTTTCCCTAGATGTTGTTCGATCTTGACGTTCCTCGTCAGTAATATCCGTATTATTCTAGCCTACACCTTGCATTTCGTGCATCATGACCTCTTCTCGATGTGCCTAAGATAGATCATCAGATATGCTAGAGGTACAGATAGAATCTGAAGACAAGATAAATGAGGAATATGAACCTAAAAGAGCATGAGAGGAAACAAACAAACTAATGGGATGAGATTTTGAATACCCGGAAGCCTTGCGCAAAGCAATGGGTATGCCCAAGTCAAACAACAAGGAAGGCTCAACATTTTGTGGACCTGCTCCTGGAAATGAGGTTTGGTCTATATCTTGAGGGAGGGGTGCTCCTTTTTCTTCTTTTTATGGTTGAAAACATACCCTTTTTCCAAATTTATCAAAATCATCTGTTCCTTTCTCCGAAGGGCCATCTTGTTGCTACATACTTGGGATCTCTTGTTCCTCAACTTCATCTTCGACATAATATATAGGATAAGGCTAAGGCAATTGAATAGTACCCACTTCCCTAGAACTCTCCCCTTGAGGAGGGGGGACTAGGAGTATAGAAGGTGTACAATCAAAGAATGTGAAATCCATAGTGATGAGCTTATTTCCCGAGGAGGGTTTATAACACTCAAAACCTTTTTGAGATGGAGGATAGCCCTTTTGAGATGAGGATAGCTGAGGAATATACTTTCAACAGCTTTGGGAGCCAACTCATCACGATGAGTAGCAAAATGATAAAAACAGAGTCCCAAAGAGTCCCAAAGACACGAGGGAGGACAGGAAAGAAACGATTGGTACGGGAGGACAACCAATAAGGTGACTCACCATTAAGAATGACATCTCCCCATAAACACTTAAGCCTCACTGGCCACTGCGCCTCACTACGCCTAGAGGCGAAAAGCTTACGCTATGCCTCGAACGCCATTTAAAACACTAGGGACGACTTATATTGGGTTGCATAAAATGGAGTAACCATGTCATCACCATTAAATTGTTGTTTAGATTCTCCCACCGTTGAGATACCTCAATGCAAAAGTGCAGTCTTGCAGGAAAAACAGCCGATTATCAGCTACAAAATCACTGATATATACCTACAAATATTGCTGCATTACTAAGGCCAACCTCTGGCACATTAAATCTGTGTCCCCGCACAAATAGCTCTATTAAACATCCCTAGACAGATCAGAGAATCCATTAAAAACAATTTTGGAAACCACAACCACTTTCTGTTCAACAACAGATCACAAACACTACATTTGATGTAACAACAGCACTCAATCTGTACAAACTAACGAAAAAAAACATAAAAATGCTGAAGCACTATCTCTATGGCAGCACAAACATCATCAAATCTCACTCAAATCAACTTCAGAGTTCAGACATATGAGATCACAGGCAAAAGAAAGCTACATAAATCTGCAGTTCATCCTATTACTTCTCACTATTTCTCTCCAAATCTTTATGGTCTTCCCTTTCTACTTCCTGGTTCCTGTATCATAGCAATACTTCATATACCAGCAGTTTCAAATCTCAAATGGACATACCCAAACAATCTCAACAGTCCTTGAATTTCTCCTTTATTTGGATCAGCCCTAAACTTACTCTTATGTATCTTTCTTAAATTTACCTTTTTTGTTAGTCACGCATCCATCTTAGCATACACATCTCAGACACATGTATAGTTGCCCTGGTTTGCTTGTTAATTGTGATTTGATTAACTTCTTTTGTTCATTCTCCCTCTATATCAGGAACATCATATCGACTGCAATTCATTTAGGTTATTGGTTACAGTTTGTATATCTATTCCACCTCAATTCCCCAATTCAAACCTTATACAGGTGGTTTTTCCCAGCTCCTTCTACCTATATTGCAGTTGAAGAACCTAAAGAGAATCCAGTGTGTTTCTGGTCAGTAATGGAAGCAATTGTCCTTTACCGTCATAAAATACGAGCACCTGGCTCTGCCCATTCACAAGGACTCAATTCTATGTCTAAACATCACATGCCAGCAGCTGTGATCACCATCATAGGTACTCAAGATATTATGTCTGGAGAGGTAGATAGATAGGACTACCAGTTGCTCCATCAGGATTTAACGATTTATTGGGAGGCAAAAACCTCATGAACAACATGCGATTTTCAATAACCGTTCGATTAAGTGACAGGCTGACAGCCTCCCTCATATTTTAGCCGTGAAGTCGTTAGGCATAACAATTGGCCCACCAACATACACAATCCCCTGGGTGTTACTTCAAATATACATCCCGGGGAGCAAATCCAACAAAATAGGGAACATATTCAGTAAAATTTTGCCTATAGAATAAATGGTACTATAATAGGACATAAATAAAGAGTGCATACTGCTGCATACATAAAATCGCAATATTGAAAAATATGGTGTCATGTCTCTTATTGTGCATGCATCAGTTCCAGCATAAAATAGCATTTGGAACCTAAAAGATTGTTTAGAGAACACATAAACAGCAGTAAATAGAGAGTATTTACTGATTGTATTTCCTCTTGATGCGTCAATGGCCTATTGGGACGATATGTATGGTTTTGGCGCTTAGCCCATAGCCAAAAACGCTGAAATTGCACTGGTATACCGAATTCTTTAGCCACCTCCTCCTGTGAACCATCTCCAAATTAGACAAGAAATAAAAACAAAAAATTGATAATAAAAAGAGATTTTATGATGATAGATTTTAGTATCATAACAACAGGCAAGCATGTAATAATCTACCAAAAGGAAAATGGTACACAAAATAAATAAACTATTGAATTTAAAACGAGATCTTCTCAAAGCCTATATAAATAAATGAATGAAACTAAGCATAAAGCATTAAGGTATGCTCATGCCAGAAACTTCTGCATTAAGAAAATCTTGAATATTTCCATTCTAGATCACAGGTAACTATGTATTTGTACAGCATCATTAGTGAAGACCCACGGCAGGGCACCTTCCATAAACGCGCCCAGCATATAAAATCAAAAACAGAGCTGCGAATTGAATGACAGGCAAGGATGAACAGTCATGGAGCATTGTTGCTAAACATTCATGTTTCTTAATCATCCACCATCATTTACTTGATTCAGAGTGATTTCATATTAGTTGGCATGGTTTTTAAGATGAGTAAATAGTTGGGATTGTGCCACTACGAACCGAAGTGAGACCTAGTGGGCTTAAAACCACAAAAATCAACTATTTTTTTCCCTGAGCAGTAAAAGACTAATTTGCTAACAAGAAAAAAGTATGTACAAAGCAGCCTCATGGAAAAAAGCTAAAAAAAAACATGAAACCAAATGCCAACCACAGTTGGCAGGAACTGGAACAAAAAATTAAGAACCATCTACATCTGATGTGGGGAAGACAAAGCTCAAAGAAACCCGATCAACACCGCCCTAGACAGAGAATCTGCACGAGAGTCAACCTCTCTCAAAACATCAAACCAAGGATCAAAATCTCGTTTTTTCGATACGTATCGTCCAGCCCCAAAACCGATACGTATCGGTTTCGGACGATACTCTCCGATTTTTTCCCAAAAAAAAAAACAAAAAAAACATCAAAACCGATAATTTGAAATTATCGTCCGATACGAACGATACGGACGATACGAACGATACATTGAACGAAAATGTGACTGTTTTTTCAGGGGGGCGATATTAACATCAAAACCCATTGTATCGTATCGGTGAGGTCCAAAACCGATACGTATCGGTATCGGACGATATTTTGATCCATGCATCAGGCAAAGTGAAACCGCTCCTCATGAGATCATTTATCTCACCAAAAACCTCTGCTGGTCTCCAAAGCTGATTAGTACCTATTGACGCCCATCTAATTACATTCACAAAATCACTATCAATCAGCATAGGACATTGACACTGTTCACAGTCAACTATATCCCAGCCAATAAACTCTCCCATCCCCTTCCGTCGAGTCAGCCCACTCAATATGCCCCGCCTACTTGGCTAAAACCACCACTATGTTTTTGAACCACATCAGCCGCTTCATTCCGATCGGGTTACCCCAAAGAACAGCCATTCAAGTTGACCATGAGCCAATTAGATTGAAGAGGACATCAAATGGAATGGGTGGTCCTTTTCATATCCCCCCTAAAGCCAAACCTTTGTTTTATAATGTAGGATATCCCAACCCTTTCGAGGGAAGGATAAATCACTACCAGTACATGTGTTTACCGCTTGCACCCTCGGTAATTCTCGGAATGAAATTACAGTCACCATCTTCAATCTTTTGTAAACTACTCGGAACGACATTACTTAGTATCTTGAATTTATTTTTTGTGAAAAAATTTCAGCTGTATCAAATTAATTTTGATTGACCATTATTGACTAATAGATGCCTTTAAAATCCAAAAAGGATAAAACTCTAAACTAAGATCTTATTATTTCATGTTTGTTTAATTTGTTAATAGTTGCCCTCTATTTGTGATATTTTACGCTTTCAACTTACAATTTCACATGATTATGTTAATAGAAGCTTAAACATGTAGATTCCATTGAAAAAACCCACATATACAAGAATAATTGAATTAAATATGATCTTGGTGGAATCATAGTAGGGGCATTTTTTTCAAAATTATTATTGGTAATAATGAAATTACATTAAGCGTAACAAAATTACAAACATAGTAGCGATAGTTAATAAATTTTATTCCAATAATTTCATGTTAAAATAAAAATATCAATCTTACCTTGAAAAGGTTGAAAGGCATCTGCTTCTGAATACGAAAACTACGAACTTTGTCATGATCAACAAGATCAAAATATATATCTTTTCCTATCTGTTCTGCAAGATCCTCATTTCGAGCAACCTGGATGCATCAAAACAATCAATACAGTAAGGATTATGCTAGTAGAGGCATTAATGATATAACTAGCAGCAATTATCCAAGAATCAGAAATTAAAAAAGCAAAAACCTTTATAATGGTATAAAGGTGTGCTTCTGCTTTTTCCTTCTTCTTGTGTTCCTTTTCTTCTTGTTCTTTCTTCAACCTTATCTGAAATTTGATGTTAAATCATGAATATGATCAGGTTTAAATCTCCCATAACCAGCTGTTTAAAGAAGTTGATCATTCACAGGTGTGAGAATTATCTTACCCTTAGGTGTTCAGCAATGTCCTTCTCATCAACATTGCAAATTATTTTCTCTTTGTCACTTTCACGTATATATACAAGCATGTATGCATTTGAGTATTTCGTAAATTTAAATGGAGTGTTATTAAAGCCGGGATTCGTCTGTGGTAACTGTTGGACATAAGTATGGGAAAATGATATGGTGTTAAATGTGAAAAAGAAAGTAAAGAAAAATACTAGAAGTACTTTTGAAGTCTTCTTTACTGCAAAAACTCACCTCTTCCTCACCACCATACTGCTCTTCTAATGCCCTCTTCATATCTTCTTTCGTTACTCGTTCATCATCAAACTTCAACCTAAGAAGAACATTTTATCCTCAATTACTTTCGAGAACTTTAGTCACTATGTGAATAGAAAGTACAAATTGGGAATGTACAATTACGCTGCAGAAAGAAGATGTTGTACTTCCTAGCATGCAACAGCTGTTATAAGCTTCTATCTAATGCCGTCAACTACACTTTGAAATGGCTAACTTGAGGACTACAATTGCACTCCACTAAATCAAACTTGTATACATGTTTTCTCCGTTAGACAACTTCTTAAAAGGGGAGTTGATGGTCTAAGATTTGTGGTGTCGTACACTTAAGTGTACCAAAGCTTATATCCTATATCGGCATAAACATGACAATTAATTTTGTAGCAAGCACACCAGGAGCCATGTTACATGCAAAGGTACCCCTATGCACATAATAAAAGGAAGTAATAATGGAAAGAAATAACTTCTTCAATAGATAGACAATGAGAATATTTTGCCAACAAACAAAGATAACACCCAATTATGTACCCTGGTATTGGATGAATACAAATAAGGTGGTTGACAAACAGTCCATATCATCATTATATATATATATATATATATATATATATATATATATATATATATATATATATATATATATATTTCTCCAGGTACTTCAGTATTATGTGGATGAATCAAGCTCGTAGAATGAAGTTACAGAAGACAGCGAGTCTGACTGATTGCATAAACAGTTTCCAGCATTTCCCACAACAAATGATAAAAGTCTACCAGTTCCTATCCTCGTAAATTTACATACCATTGATCAGAGAGTGTTGGCCTGATGAAAGCATAATAATGCCCACCATGCACCCCACCACTGTGAACGAGCACACTGCAACAAAATGGAACAAAGAGAGACTAAATTACACTGTATAACCCAAAAGTAATACAAGATCACATTCATAGCATTAATAGCAAGTCCATGAAGAGACAACTGCCACAAGAACCTGTAATCGCTAATTCATGGAAAACTCATTCCACAAGTGTTACAATGAGCAAAGGGAATTTGTCACGCCAGTGGTCCCCTGATTTATTATTTTACAATGAAGTAACACATAAAGGACAGCTTTACCATTTTGCCTGCTGAAAATGGTAAAAGAGTGAAATTTTCGATAATTCAACAATTTAATTTATCATTGCTGCACCAATGGTAAACACCTTTTTATGTTTCGAGAATTTTGCAGTCCAACGTTGGCATTAAGCAAATATAGCATGAACAAGAAGATTTTTCAGCAGGCAAAAATGAAAGGGAAAATTACGAAGCAATCAATAGAGAACAGTTGACATGCATTGAAGAATAAATGTGTGTCATCTAAGGATGCAATGAATACACCAATAAAAAATGAATCCAGAAATATATGAATTGAGTAATAATAACACGGTAGCAAATAATAAAAAGTCAACAAAGACCACAGGGGCAGACTACAGACCCCTTTATGGCTTTATCCACCTCCTCTGAATACCATAATATAATATGTACGTTAGTTCAGGAAAAAAAAGTCCAGACAACTACGATAAGTAACTTGACTAGCTGACCCACCCAACAACAATCAAACAATTCTTTAACTAGAAAAGATTATCAGGCACTGTAGCAGAGCAACCCATTATGCATCAGCATGAAACCAGTGAAAATGAAATAATGCTAAAATGTTAACTCTGGAAGAAAAACTACCTGTGAAGTGTATAAAGGTTCCGAACTCTCCTGTCTGCATCTGGAGAAAGATATTTACCATTGTCTCTATCAAGATCAAGTTGCAATGGGAACTCATAACGGTCATTTATCTGCGCAAGAGAGCTTCAGGAATTAAAAAAACACCATTGGGGAAGTAACCTGGAAAATATATGAGAAGGTTGGTGGCCAAAGGAAACAAGTTATACTTCACTGCCCAAAATGACCACAGAGACGATGGTTTAGCACTTTAGCCAACCAAGATAAGAGAAAACAAACCAGTATATCCAAGAGCTACTACTGCCACACTACAAATATAGGTCATGGCATTCACATGAAGAACAATGATACAATTATTTCAAAACTACTTCAAGAGAGTGACCTTTATAATGTTTCAGAATAGTTATGCTGGTGACTACAGTTATACACCTTTAAAGGCGGTAGGAAAAAGAAGATTTGAAACATAATTTAGAAATCAGGGACAATTATGCACATAAGGATTTATACAAAAGGGATAATAGAGGCATTTTCTTTAAACGCGAACAATAACCATCGCTGAAGAAGGTCACGAAGCAACTTTATATCTTGAGGTTTTCTTTAACTTGTTTGGAATGTGTATACCCCCTAATGATGGTTCCAGGTCCTCAAGTTGTATTGGCATTTGGTTGAACCATGGCCACATACAAGATCTTCACAGGTGATCATATCTAACACAGATTCACATGGATTTTCTACTTCCCATTGGAATGTGCTAAACTGGCACTGAAACCAATCAAAAAGCCTAGGAGGCAATTGATCATCAACTAGTCTCTCATTAGAGAGATCTGGGTATCTTTATATTAATTCTTTTGGTTGGAGGAATGCTACCCATGATTAACTCTGAACTGCTAAATTCCTAGCTGTTGTTTTTACAATGAAAAAAAAAAATTCAATAAAAGATGAGGGGAGGAGAGGGGAGGGGGGGGGGGGGGATTCAATAAATTCCTAGTTGTCATGGGATGCCTTCCCCTCAAGTGATCCACCCCTTCAAGGATTTTTAATTTACATTTTGTGGAGTAAGAAACACAAGTCCAGACGTACAAGGATTTAAATATTGACATCAGGGCATTAAGAGAGCCACAACAATACCAGTGCATCTTATACAATACGATTTGTATTGGACACAAATGGGAAAAAATCATACGAATTTTTTGGTTTAACTAAATAAAATCCAATAAAACTAAGGAAAAACTAAGCAAAAGGAGAAAGAGATATTGTTTGAGAATGTACAAACTAGCCATTCTATTATTGTCTTCCCTGCCATTATGCCGAAAATGTAACCATTTTAATCTTGCAGCATGAAGATAGGATAGAGTTTAAAAAATAAATTTATAAACCAAGTTGTGAGAAATTCATTTTGTAATAGCATATCTGCTGTTTTCCCTTTCTGCAGAATTGGGTGATTGCACTTGAGACTTGAGAGTGTGGGACCAGTGCATTATGAGATTTGAATCTCACAGTCAAATGAGAAACTTCGCCACCCTCGAAGCTATTAGAGCTTGAAGGATCAATATAGGTAATTGTGCAGTCATGCTAACTATAATTCATCACAACAAAGCAAGACACAAATCTCTAAAACCGCAGATTGTGCACCAAAAAAAATAAATAAATAAATCATGGGAGCAGCAAAAAAGTGAATCAATTTCGGATTAGATGAAATGGTTATTTGAACACCAACCTTTACCATAGTGTCCCGCATGAAATCATATTCAAAGCGTTTCAACTGAAGTTGCAAGACAGGCGGGAAATCAATGAACAGAACACCCTTCTTAGCATCCTGAAAATATTACAAACTACAGTAAATCTCTGTAAAAAACACCTTTGATCAACTCTCATAGGAACAACTAAAAGAAAAATTAAAAAAACGGATTCACCCGGTTAAAAATAGTTTCCCTACGACTGAACTGTGCAGTGCGCAGAAGCACCAAATAAAAACTAGTGATTTGAACGAATATCACCAGGAAAAAATTAAAACAAATTCATTAGTGTAGAAGATTATTGCTCGAGCTTGAAGAATCAGTTCAGGTGACAAGAGAGTCAGTCAAGCCACCCATAGACATGGATTTGCCCAAACAAGGAATTGACTTCAAGCAAGACATAGAGATCAATTTGGGCACCCCATGTCTTTCGCAAGAAAAAATAACACAATAAGGCCCAATTATAAATATTTTGACATCACTGTGAACTTTTGCATATAAAGCATCAAACCTGCAATCCATGTTGTTCTGCATGGTACTTGTTATCTCCTTCAAGGCGTTCCACTTCCACATACTTGTCAAATGAAGCGTAAACGTCACGGCAACCTTTGACATCAAGCTGCAGGTCTACCAAGCACACAGACCAGTCACATATTTTGCACAAAGGATATTGTAAACAATACAATCTCGAGTCAACTTGAACAATTCAATTTTGAACCTAGAGAGTATACCATAATATGACTCTTTTCTTGTGGATTTGTAATCTACATTGATGCATTCGATATAATTCATGTGATGCCCTTCAAATAACTGCTGTATTGTACCCTCCACAACAGTTCCCTGAGACAAAAATGAAATATATTAAATTATTGATATTCCCAGTAGCCAAGACAAATCAATACAGCAATAAACTCTGACAACATGAATGCCCAACCTTCATTTTATCTTCCAGCTTTTCACAAAGAACTCTGTTAAGCTCTTGCACATCGTGCTGCATAAAAGAATCATATGTGTCCCATCCGAAAGACTTTGTTAACTCTTTTGTAGCAACACTGTTGTCACTATATTGAAGCTTATAGAACAAGCTCTGTAGAGCCAAAGGAATGCTTCCAGATGGCATATCATTCTCTGTCGTAGGCATATGGTACACAGCCTGAGATACATGATTTGTAATTGAGTACTTCATTTAGATAAAGACCAAAAAAAAATTTAAATTAAGTTTTTAAAAAATTGGTGAGCAATCAAAAGCGGAGGAGTGGATCCAAACCTTCCTAAAGTAGGGAATATGGTACAGTGTCTGGAGGAGAGAGTTCATGTAACAGGTTGCTCCTTGGTTCTTAAGACCAACATAACCTGTTTCTTTTTTCGAGTCATATGTCCAGTAATCAATGACCCTTCGGACAACAACCTCCGCTTCCACTATACACGTATCATTCACAAGATAACCTCTACCCGGGTCATAAAGTTCACTGAGAGGCATGAACGATGTGAAGCCCCAATCGCTCTCACGTGCATTGAATTGATGTTGCGTGTCTGCACAAAGGGGGGAAGTTGTCTCACCAAATCTACGAGTGCAAGAGCACAACCAACAGCCAAATTCGTAAATACTAATTGTCACTTAGGTGAGGAAAGGAGCTTAAATTGGCAAAGAAGCAAGTGATTGCAAGAAGGATATAAATACCCACACAAAACCTGCAATGAATCAAAATCTAAAGCTAAATAGTCACTTGTAATCCTGGATCCGAATTCCGGACGAAACCGATACGTATCGTCCTATACGTATCGGTTTCGGAGGTCCTGGGACGTATCGTCCTATATATCTAGACATTGGTATGTATGCGCCGATACATACCAATGTATCGTCCAAAACAGATATTTATCGGTACTGAAGCTGATCAATACGTACCGAAAAACCGAGCTTTGACCCATGGTTATAATTAAAAAATAAATATGTAAAAGAATTGAAATAGTTCACATAGCACAAAATACATTCCAAAGCATCCAAATGGCAGGCCATCATGTGGATGGATCAGTGCATAATCAAACCAACTAGACGAGCTCATTTATCCAATAGAAAGCATACAAATGGATAGGTCCAGAATACGTGTGCAGAAGTCCACTGATCGGATGGTTAGATTACTGTGATTAGCGTGATCATGTCACACAGGGCCCTGCTATGCAGAAAGTAAGGACGTACGATCACATGTTCCATATGTACAGTATAGATAGTTGATAGTTCAAGGACCATCCAGGCCTCATAAGGTTAAGGAGGTCATGAAGCACCTTTTAGCCACGGAATACTACCAAAAGTTGACTGCCATTAAATTTTAGAGACCCTGAGATCCGTGGGAGTGAATTTTGACAATGCAATAGGTATGCAGTGCTTCTTAACCTTACTATGCTGGTGATGGGAATGAATCTCCAATGGTTCATGCACCCTCCTTTACGTTCAAACCAATTATGCATACTCCTTATAAATAGCAATTACAGGTATCAAACAGCCATCATAATATGGAGGTCATGAAGCTTTTGTTAGCCTGTAATCTTACCAAAAATTGACTGCCATGATATTTTAGAGGCCCTGAGAAACGTGAGAATCGGTTTTGACAGAATGTAATAGGTATGCAGGGCTTCATAATAACCTTATGATGCTGGTGCATACTAATTATATATAGCATTAATGGGTATCACAGAGGCATAATAAGCTTATGGAGGTCACAAAGCATTTTTTAGCCCGTAATATTACCACAGTTAATTGCCATGGAATTTTAGAGACCCTGAGATCAGTGGGAATCAATTTTGACAGAACGCAATAGATACACAGGGCTTCATATTTAACTTACGATGCTAGTGATGACAGTTGAATCATTATAAAATATAACATACCGAAAATACAGCATTTGCAATGCAGTATAAATTTTGCAATTACTACACTCACAACTTAGAATATATAGAATATACCTTTTCGTACAGTGTACTTGTTGTGAATTTGATTAACAACACCCAAGCTGAACTGGGCATATCTACTCCACCCATAGGGTAAACTCACAGAATCGGCGACATCCAAGTACATCGACAAGTGATCTACATTGTTTCCCTTGGGAAAAATCAACACTCGCCTGCCCAAATCAGGGCGCGAGTATTAAAGATCAAACAAAATTAACAAATCAAACCTAAGAAACCAATTAAAAAGGAGAATTACCATTTGTAACCGCCGACAAAGAAAACCTCGGAATAGTGCTTCTTAGTGTTCAACCTAGAAAAATTCTCGATCGTCCACGTGAATCTCGACGAAGGAGGATCCTCCACGGGCTGATTCTCAACTGTACTAGCAGGCTCAGTCTGAGTTACTACTGAAAACACAGAAAAATTACAAAAATTTTAAATTTGATGCCCTAAAAAAAGGGTATATCATCAGACGCTAAAATCAAACCCCTAAAAAAAACGCTATTGATTCAACTAATCCTAATTCCACCGAATCGAACCGGAAAAAAATAATAATAAAACTAATGATCGAAGATTCAGAGAAGCAAAAATACTACCTTCCATCGGCTGAGGACCTTCAACTAAATCCGAATGCGGAACCAACATCTCGTCGTCCTCTTGCTGCAAAACAACCCGCGAATCAGAGCTCGTATTCAGTAAAACCATACCGAAGCAAAACCCTAGATATCGAACAGCTCTGCGGCAACAATGGAATTGGGCTGCTGCAGCAGATTCGTAACTACTGAATCAAAAACCCAAACCCTAGAAAAAGAAAAAAAAAAGATGGGCGATAAACTGAGACGTAGAGAGGAAGAGAGAGATATAGAGAATCAGATAAATAGGTTTTGCTTTTAGATTAAGAGAGAGAGAATAAAAAGGGGGATTTTGTGTGTAGTTGTATTTACATCTAAGGGAGGAGGAGTCATCATAGTCATGGATGAAGAGAGAGAAAGAGCTAGAGAGAGAGAGAGAGAATGGTTGGATCGACGATCTCAGAAAGCTTTTTCCCAACGGCGTACGAGGAATTTGTAGGGGAGGCCAGCGGGCTCTGCAACGAGAGACACCACCACCGAAACTTTTGTTAATGGCCCGAAGACTTGTTTGCACGAGGGGTACTTTCGGAATTTCCGGGAAATATTATATTTAGATTTATTGAAGTTTAATATGGAGAGACCCGAATTGATGACCAGCGAACGGCATGCACACCGTTGAATGCATTGACATCATGATATGGCGGATCTTCGTGCTCTTTTTGTCCGTGTTAGCCTTATGATTGATATGGGCACAGATGTGCTGGGTATGCGCCAGTGATCGGGTCGATCGCCCACCGTTATTGGTGGGCGATCGCCCCTAACGTACTCTCTCATAGCTATCGAATAAGAATCGAAAACAACCGACTTAGAATGGATCGATCTCTCACCACCAAAAAAGCGGAAACAAAGAAATTCGGGAGCTCTGATATTTGTAAACATCAACCCTTTTGACATGCGAGAAGGTAAAAGATCTCGTTCCTCGTCCCTGTCATTGGTGTTTGTTTGAATGATCTTACACCGTTAAAGTGTCAAGGCAATTGGAATCGTCAAAATTATAGTTCATACAAGAAATCTCAAGTCTAGAGATTTGAAGCATGCAATATGTGAACTAATATAAGCCGTTGACCACATGTATTTTAAACGCCAATATTAAAGTCATCCATTGTATGGTTCACATCTGATTTACCCTTAAATTTAGCTTTTCGGTTGACTTTCCTTACCGTCATTTAAACACCATCATACACCATTAATGGTTTAAGATGTCAATAATCCACACTGTCAAAGTGATAAATCATAAGTGAAAGGGAAATAGGCCCAAAAATCAGATTTTGTGGAATGTTTGAACTACCTGTTCTGTGGACTCTAATACTAGTTGTTGTTGTTGTTGTTTTTATTTTTAAGGATTGATATTACAGTTTGCCAATTGGATGGCTCACATATACTTATGGGCATGATTATTTGGCTAAAACATGGTCTAATCATAGATTGCCACTTTGACTATTTAGATTGAGCTCAAATGTGTACCACATGGCATAATTAAAAACCATATTTTCATGGTGCGAGATAAAAAGTAAAATTTTAATTATATAAGATCATTTAAACACCAGTTTGGTGTTCAAATGACGATATTCCTTAACTTTTAGTCTTGTCTTCTAGTTTAAAGGCTGATATTAAACGTCACCAATCAGATGGTTCCCATCCACGTATAAGCATGACTCTTTCGTTAGCGATTTTTTCAATGATAGGCTGCTACTTGAACTATTTTGATTGATAAAAAATATGGGTCAACAGTAAAAATGTGTTATGTATAAGAACAGAACAATACTTACGTAAATTATATAAATACCATTTAAGTGACAATCAAAACTTATAATTTCCTTAGATAAAGTCAGCGAAGGCGAACGATCAGATGATTCCCATCTACTTATTGGCATAATTCTTTAGTGAAACATATTCCAATGATGGACTGTCATTTCACTATTTAGATTAATCATAAGCATTTATCATGTGATGTAATAGTAAAGTGTGTCGGGATTTGGGCTTGTAGCCCATGGAAGGTTGACAACATTGCAACCTCAAGGCCGCAAGATTCAATCCCAGCTCACCTATATATAATAAAAAAAAAAGACAATAAAGTAGTTTTTAATCAAGGTATCAAATATCGGTTGATACCGATACGTATCAAATTTTCGGCAACCTATACGTATCGGTATTCAACTCAGTATCGATATCAGCTGATACATATCGGCCGATATGTATCTGGTATCAACTGATAGCTATATTTTTATTTATTTTTATTTTTTAAATAAAACCCAAGATTTTTTAACATGTAGATGCAATTTTTTCGCATTCAAAGAGTACCTTCAAACAAGCTCCACACCAGTGCACTCCAACTCCCCAGCTGCTCCCCACCCACTCCCCCCAAAAGCATATTTTTATCTCTCAAAGTGCAAGCAGCTGATTTGGTGCGACGTAATTGGCTGCAAGTGCGGTGGGCTCAATTAATACAGGTCGGTATAGCCAATTACATCACGTCATATCAGTCGCATGCACTTTGTCCTTAATAAATATGTCATCCATTTATAATTATCTAGGTGGGGAATTGATTTACCAAACAGCACTCGGGCCCTAGTAGCATCACGAAGGAGCTCAAGAGCGACTCTTAGTCCCACCCATCCTACGATAGGTATGCAGAGTTTCTGCTGTCAATTATATACATAAAGCTAACCTAGTACTTATAAGATATATGAACCTACCTCCTAAATTAAAACCCTTGTCAATCACTTTTCAAGTCTTTTCCTAGTGCCAAATGATATACATTTTTTTGTCGAAATAAGTAGTGCAATCGGCAACATCTTAAGACCTTTTTGTGCAGTCAAAAAATTATGCCCATTATATCCAAGTAGTTTAATCCTACTATATGTAGACATGAGCAAAGGTTTATAGTACACTTTCTATATCAAATAGTTTCAATTCTTAGATAAGCATATTTTTGGTTTGGATGATATATATAATATACTTAGTCACTTAGACAAATTAGATTAACAAAAAATGTTTGTCATATGGCTCATAAAAGAGGACACTAAGGGCTTTTATCTTAGGTTCAAATTTACCTCCCATTAACCTGAATGGAAAAGAGACCGACTTTCCTTAACCTCCATATCGGTAGTAGATAGATCATTTGAACACAAAAATGATGTTTAATGTAGCTCACATCTCTTTTAATGCAAATAAAAATTGAGTTGTTGAGGTTGTGAAAAGCATAATCATGTCGGTAGAAGACAATGGGAGCACCATCATCTTTGTTGATGCTTAACAATATCCTATTTATTCCAAAACCCAAACTTTTGGGTCAATATGGTTTAAATAAGATTAGAGAAGAAAAATCAACAAATTTTGGGGAAAAGGGTAAAAATTAAAGAAATATATTAATAAAGAATTTTAAAATTTGAGAAAAAATCAAGAAATATGAGAGAAAGTCACAAAATCAACATTGTGCATTTTTAGCAGTCGCAATTTAAACGAGATTTAATCGTTGACTGAATAGCGACTTTTCCAGGATTGGAACTTTGCTCCAGTGATGATGCCTTCAAGCATGTAGCATTGAGGTAAGAGCAAGGTATCCGACTCGGGTATCGGTCTTGGGAGGGCTGATATGACTTGGTGGATACATATCGGCATATTTTTTTTAAAAAGTCCACGTGTTTGTGTTTGAAGGCCGCTGAATCCGAAAAGGCAATCTCACTTTTAGCGTTCTTGATCTCCGTAGCCATAAAAGGGATGTGACTGTTGGCTCAAGGAAATCATTCAAAGCATTTAATGTTCTCTAACTTCTCTTCGATCGAAGAGGAAAAACCAATTTTGTCATGCCAGATGTCCTCCTCTCTCGCAAACCATCCTCTCTCTCTCAAACCCATTAAAGAGAAACAAGTGGTATTATTGTACGAGACACATGGGAGACTGTGTCCTCCTCTCTCTCAAACTGTCCTCTCTCTCAAACCCATTAAAGAGAAGCAAGTGGAAAGTGGTATTACTGTATTAGACACATAAGAGATTGAATCCACATCCCTTGTGTCAGAGTGAGAAATCTCGATGTCCCTTCGAGATCCTAAGCACTCATGACTCTTCCCTTTCCCGAGATCCTAAGCACTCATGACTCTTCCCTTTCCCGAGATCCCCGCGTTCTTCCCTTTGTTTGTATGTCAATGAAGTTGTCCCCACGATGCTGGAACTATGGAGTTGAGGCGGGTCTTGAAGCCCCCATATCTCGTGAACCTTGAACGAATCCCTTGAATCTTGAGATACCGATATGTATCGGTTTGCCAAGAAACCGATACGCATCGCCGATACATATCGATATCAGCTGATATTTGATACCATAGGTAAGAGGAACCCCATGCTTACCTATAAAAGAATGAGACTTTTTCATAAGGTCAAAGTTTTGTCACATTAATTTGGAAGTGTTCTTTGTCTTTGAGAGGATGACTTTTTAAATTTATCTTTTAATTCTCGTATCTAGACTTTTCGTGTTTCTATTTACGATGACTTTTCATATTTCGTATTAGGCATGAACCTTAGCGCTAGTTGACTTGGCTCACTCACCTTTGGGGATATGTGTCATGCAGAACCATCATTATGTCATTTGATTTGAAGATTATGACCACAAGACCTTTAGGCCTCGTTCGAGTGTTTCTCCAATTTTCCCAGAAAAGCTATGATTCCTGACAAGTCAATTTCCTGTAGATTCCTGGCCAACTCATATTTCTAGCTTTTCTCAGGTGCGTTCTTTTAGGCCTAAAAAATGCTCTGATTCCTGGCTTTTCCCAACAATGAAGGATTTCCTGTGTTCTTATAATTTTTTCAGAAAATCACAAAACCAATCTAGTCTAGGAACACCGTATGACTGTAGGAATGACAGTAGTGCATCTGATATCGTATTGTATATATTCGAAGGTCATTTTCGGTCGATGCACGATCCATGAGTGATTGAACACTTCCGTCGAAATAATTGTGCAAAATTGATTCGTACAACTATACTATCTGATCGCCTATCTAGTAACACTATCAAGTCGCTTGTACGAAGAAGGAGAGTATATACTACATTAGCCCATTACAGGGCAAAGGCGGCTTAATTGAAAAGTCAATTACAAAATAAAAAATAAAAAGAAATAAAAAAAAGTGACAGATAACCCCAAAAATGACTACGAGGTTGCGTCGTTGCCACCCCCCTCCTCGAAAGAGTATGAGGTAGTCATCGTATGTATGTGGGAGCTACTCCCGTCGTCCGAGTTATCATTGCGATGTTGCTGCATGGGAGGTATCCAATCGAAGTCTTGCTCATCCTCCGACTCCATCGAACGCTTCAAAGTATCGTCCTCTAAGTCCAAACTTAGAAGCACTGGGTTATTTGCAATACCTGGTGGTCAAATAATCTGAGGCATCGATCACACAAGTGATACCTGATAAGGCGATCAGGGTAGTTGGGCAGCGAGCAGGTTGGATGGGTTTTAAAAGGGCCTCGAATTTTTGGTGTCTTGACTCGATGGTGATGTCCAGGAGGCGCAAGTGAAAATGGATGATGTTTTGGTAGTGGATGCGTCTGTGGCCCCTAATATGGAAGATCTAGGTCTATTACTTTGATCCATCATTTGGATGAAGGCACAGGCCGTGATGATAAAGACCTTGTGCGTGATTGCATGAGCTCAGAGTTATTTATATGGCTGCTAATAATTAATAGCATTGCTACTGTATTATTTAAATCATTCAATTGTAGTAATCGATAAAAAATATTTATATCAATCAACAAACATCTCATTTAATATACGATTGGTAGATTCATTACATGCTTTGAAATACATACACAATCAAAAGAGCTACAATAAAGAGAATAGCAAGTCGTGAAAAAATTTTACACACACATTGTACATACACACTCTCAGTTTAACTTATAAATACTACCCGAGGAATGACCGATTCCTGGGGGAAATGGGGTGCTTCTCCATGTGTCATGACTGACACTTAGGAACCACAAGGGGGTTGATATATCACAATAGAGTCCCCTACTATATGGTGGCATTGGTTGATGGGATGATTATCTGAGGGGGTGTTTCTAAAACTTTGAAACACGTTGACCGCTTCATCATACGTTCTGAACGAGCGATGATAGGCTCCCAAGAATCTTGTTACTTCTCACGAGCATTCCTCCTATGTTCGATAAACACTTGGTCTCCTACCAATAAAAGAAACATAGTTTTTACCCATTATATATGAGAATATATATTAAAAGTTCAATATCAACGTGGATTTAATTTGAAGAACAATTGGTCAATAAAAGAGTCATCAATGAAATGATACTTATTGAACATTATTTTATAAAATTGACTCAATGAGATTGTGCGTCTCACATTCTATTTGCTATATCATCGCGAAAAGCGTTCATCCACTCACGGTTCGTAAGAGTTTGAGTGCTATGAACGCCCAGGTCTTCTACTTCCACCGACCTATCACTCGGTGATACTATTTGATCTTCAGGGCATTCATAAAAGAATTGATCATTGCGATTGTAAGTCTTTATATAATTGTGTAGGACACAACATGCAACAACTATCTTATTTTGCATTTGAATAGAAATTTTTGTTTGGACTTGGAGAATTGGGAAGGGTTATTTAAGTACTCCAAATGTTCGTTCTACGACATTTCATAGTGAGGCATGTCGTTTATTAAATAGTTCTTGGGGAGTCGTTGGGGGATTTGAGGTGTTAAATTCTTTAAGATGGTAAAGCATGCCACGATAAAGACTCGAAAAGTCGCTCATATTCGAATATCCCCCATCGACAAGATAGTACTTTTCCATTGGCACATGAAGCCTATTTTCTCTTCTTGATAGCGTACTTGCGAGGACTTTGGAGTTAGGAGAGGATCCCTCCCATCTTGACAGTACATATTAGAATAGCATGTCAAAGCTCACTACACAACACATTTTGTGATGTATCTTGGTGGTGATTGCGATATCTATGTGAGTTTATCTTTAGAACAGTTATAGATATATGTGTACCATCAAAGGCACCTACCGCATGTTGAAACAACGGATACACCCATGACTTGCTTATTATCTCAGGGGGTGTGGCATTATTTGCTTGCTTAACCAACTAAGGATATAGCCTTAAAATTACCTTAAGCACTGCATTGAAGGAGTTGCTTAGGGTTGATCCAGAACGTTGGAATCTATCTTGTATTGCGCAATTTTTTTTATTTTGAGCGATGATATACAAATATATTGCAACCTATTCATCGATCATCATTCTTCGTGAATTATGTAACAATCCTCTAACCTTGAGGTCATTGCACAAGCTTCAAAATACAGTTGTGCGCATGCGAAAAAGCTCATAGGCAATGCTTGGATGCCCATTGAGGGTTTCTTCAACATACAAGGGACCAATGAGGATAGAGGTATGACGCCTCGGCCTCTCAGGTTTACGTATCCTCTGGTAATAAATTGTCACTGCCAAAAGTGTACCGATTACAAGCATTCCTATGATTGCATCATCGAATAGGGAGGAGTCATTCTTATAAAAAGATTGACAATGTTGATTGGATTGAGATTTAGTACTATTAATATATGAGTAACTCAGAAGCAACCACTAAGAAATGACTAATATTAATAAAATTGGTAGTTAACATTTACGATTACAAGACTATTGGTACGGAGGCCAGTGTCTCCCAGTCAACCTACACAATATCCTTGGCGGTGGTCAGGGTGCATCGCCAATAGTATAATATCCCAAAAATTTGAGCATTAAACAGTGACCTCGAGATTCGTGTCCGACTGGTCATAGGTTTGACCAAGTGATTGTCAAACAGTGGACTCATGAAGTTATGTGCTAGTGTGAGATTAATGTAACCTAAGTGTAGTGTATGGTATTAAATTTGAGTCACATATGCCTATCCCTGGTGTATGCGCTTAACACCGAAACAGGAGAGAAGGATATAAGGGTTTAATAACCCTAGCATTCTTTGTTTGGTTGTTGAAGAGAGAGAGAGAGAAGGTAATTAATTACCAAGGAGTTATTGTGGTTGGATTGGAAGAAAGATTAGAGCATTTAATCCCGGATTTCAACGCATGAGGAGCCGTTGAAGCAAAAGCTGGAGCCCTAGCCATTCCAACCTAGATATTGATCAATTTCAGATTGATTGAAGGTGAGTTTCTAATTGAAGTAAATGCATAGATTGTAGATAATTAAAATCAATCAAATGTAGCTAAAGGATAGATTAAAGACTTAAAAAAAAGAAGGAAAAAGAAAAGGAATGGGTTTTGAAAGAACAGCCCGAAAGGGGGCTGAATCTGGCCAAATCGATTAATCAAAATCGAGATTCGATTAATCAATTTTGGTCTAAAAGTTGAAAAGTCAGGGATGCCCGATTTCAATTAATCGATTTGAAAATCGATTAATCGATGTTGAAGGTCGACTAATCGAATTAGAAATCGACTAATCGATTGGGTACCTCCAGTGGCTGTAGACACAAGACCTGGGGAAATCGACTAATCGAGTTGGGAAATCGATTAATCAATTTTGAATTTCGATTAATCGATTTGGGATCGACTAATCGATTTCGGACTTTCAACTACTCGATTCTAGAATCTATTTAACCATTCTAGGAAATTCGATTAATCAATTTGGGATCGATTAATCGATTTTGGATTTCGATTAATTAATTTTGGGAATCGATTAATCGATTTTGGGAATTGATTAATTGATTTGGGGTTCGATTAATCGATTTTGGGAATCGATTAATCGATTTTAGCAGTTTTACTTGACTTTCTAATTTGACCTTGAGGTTCATGGAAGGTCTAGGACCTTCTCTATTGCATCTTTAGTGATGTATTGCATGTGATGTGCTATAGGTGGTATGTGTGAAAGCAAGTACAAGGCGCTGCGTAGGACCTCGATGCTTGGACATTCTGAGACCTAAGATAGGGAACACCTTGAACATGTACTTTAATTACAAGAGCATGTATGTAGTGATATAGAGATCAAATTGAAAATATTTTAACTATGAAAATCCTTATAAAAATGGGTGTGTGTGTGACACCAAGAAAGTGATAAGGGCATCCGTGTGATGCGAATAACTAAGACCAAGTAATCAAATGAGAATGAGACATCCCCAGGGGATGAGAAAGTAACAAAAGGCATCAGTGGGATGCGAGTAATTTAGATATCTCAGGGATGTAAGTAAGATTGAATAACTACTGTTAAGGCTTAACTGATATAAGATAGCACATTTACACGGTGAACAACTATATGTAAAGCATATATTATTTTTGTTAATTGAGGTTTGTTAGGATACCCCACTGACATGGCGAGATATCCGCGACTGACTCGGCAGAATATCCGTGATCGGTACGGTGGCCAATCCGTACACCAATGCGGAGGTCTATCCATACACAGTAAGCACATCCCAAGGATATTTAGATGAGATTTAACCCTGCCACCTATTGAGAAAGGGGCTTGGGTCGTATTCACAGGGAATACTTTTTAACAACTGTCTATTTAGATGACGATGGAGGGTATCCCATCGGGGCTCGATGCTATATTGCTCGAGGATTACTTAAGTTAAAGCTTTAAGTTTTGCTTTAGGCCTGTTTAGTGTCATTCATGATAATTAACAGTAAAATGAAACATGCAAACTACCAGTAAATTTGAATGCAAATTATCATCTTTTAAACTGTTTTCTAGCAAATGCATAGACATATCATGCTTTGAATATCATGGAATATATGTGAGATTTTGACTTATATGTTCATTGTGTTGTTCCCTATTGAGCTAGGATGTAGCTCACCCTTTAGACTATACGTCGCAGGTCCATTATTAGCAGCGCCCGAGGCTTCGAGAGACGTTGATCCGAGTGATTCGGATTACGTGCCAGAGGACGAGTTGGAGCCTCCTCCCGAGGACTTCTTTTAGGAGACTCTGTTGTGTACTTTGATAGAGAGTCAGTTTTGAGAGCAGATTATACGGCTTGATATGTCAAGCCTTTATTTTTGTCAAACAATGAAATTAGATAGATATAATTCTTTTGGGCAAATCATCTGGGGTGATTTGTTTATTACCGATGGTTCGGATCGGTTCTCTATTCATGCAGTGGCATGAAAGTAGAACTGTCTTTTGTATATGTCAGATGGGCATATTGACTTTTTCGCTTTATGCAGTTATTGCTTTATCTCTTTATTATTGCTTGTTATACCAATGTTCCGTTCATATCCATGGGGCAAGGTCTGGAGGATTGTGCTGATGGCACGGGTTTTAGGGTGTCGAAATTCGGGCTATCACAGTTGGTATCAGAGTATTTTCTTTTAGAAATTCTGATAATTAATTTTTTGTTAGAGCATAGGGACTTCTGCTAATGAAAACTTTGTTTTCACGTGCAGACCGTTATATTTCCTAGAAGAAGAGGTCGACCTAGGGGTAGTCATCATAGAAATTTGCATAGTCGAGATGATCTCATCTTGGATACCAATCGAGTACCTTTGGGACATGGAGGTGCTTCAGGTAGTGGCAGTCAAGAGGGCCACGATCAAGGAGAGAACCATGATCGAGATTGTCAGGATCGAGATCAAAGGGAACAAGAAAGAGTCAGAGAAAGAAACGAGGATAGAGAGGAGCGTTAGAGGATGATACACACCATGGAGACCATGGCGGCTGCTATGGCCCAACAGGCATCATCCTTAGCAACTCATACTACCCACGAGCAGCATCAGCCACCGATACCTCCAGTGGCTCCGACACCGCCAGTGTCTTCTGCTTTTACTGAGTTTAGTAGGATGAGACCTCCTAGCTTTTCGGGGTAGGCAGAGCCCATGGCAGCTGAGAACTGGCTGAGTGAAATGGAGAAGGTGTTTAGTGTGCTCACGTGTACAGAGGATGAGAGCGTCCGTTGGGCAGCTTGTATGTTGGATGGAGAGGTTGGGCCTTGGTGGAAGTCTGTTTCACAGACTAGGGCTCAGGAGACTCCAGATTTGCCCTGGACTTGGGATGAGTTCGTGGAAGAATTCAATAAACAGTACTTCCCGGAAGTGATGAGGAACTAAATAGAGATTCAATTTCTACAGCTTACTCAAGGGAAGATGACTGTTAGGGAGTATGGAGTAGAGTTCATGCGACTCGCTCGCTTCGCGCCTGACTACGTCATCACAGAGATGATGAGAGCGAAGAGGTTTCAGCAAGGGTTGAGACCAGACGTGAGGGGAGGAGTAGCACCATTCCAGTTGAGGACCTATGGGGAGGTCATGAGCAAAGCGCTCATAGTGGAGGAAGAAAATAATAATAAATACCGCTAGAGGGAACAGTAGGGAAGCTGGAATGTGGATCAAACTAGAACGGGGAACTACGAGCCGGTGAATAAAAAGTCGAGATTCGTAGCAGGCAATCAGAAACCACCGTTCCAGGGAGGTTATAAGAGACCGGCGCAGCAAACCAACCAGCAGAAATCTCCATTGCTTGCATCAGGGAGGCCGATGAGATACGAGAGCCCTGCTATTACTACCGGAGCTACAGTTACACAGGGGTTCTCGTGAGCAGCTTCTTCCACACCTCGTGAGATGTGTGCCAAGTGTGGCAAGTCTCATAGAACAGCTAATTGTAGGGAGGGGACTCAGGATTGCTTTCGATGTGGCAAGGTGGGCCACCTGATCAAAGATTGCCCCGAGATGAACAAAGGGAAGACGACTTCAGCTTCTATTCCACGACCGATATATGCAAGAAAGCCAATTGTCCAAGGGAGAGCCTACGCAGTCACAGCTCAAGAGGCTCAGAATATAAATGATGTGATCCAAGGTGAAATTTCTTTTAAATAAAGAATTTCAATTCTTAAAAATTTTATATAGAGAAGGTGCATCCATATAGAAAATATAAGAAAGCTTGCATGTAATAAATTCTAGTATGATGATAGACATTATATATATGTGTATGTATGATTAGGTACATTACAAATTTATAAGAAGGGAGCGATGTGACATATGAAGCTCGAGTGTTGATAGACTCGGGGTCTACCCACTCATTTGTTACCCCTTGCTTCACAAAGAGGATGAAAGTTAACCCAAAAGAGTTAGACTTTGTGTTAATCGTGACTGTTCCTACTGAAAAATCGGTTGATACAGAAAAGGATTGTAACTATGTGATTGTGAGTCATGGATGGAGACGTCTTTGAACTACCGGCAAACCTAATTCTGTTAGACATGCAAGGATTCGACGTGATCCTTGGCATGCATTGGCTGTCGACTCACTGTGCGACGGTAGATTGCAAGAACAAGGTCGTCATCTTCAGACCCAATACGAGGAGATCATTCCAATTTCGAGGAGAGAGGTTGACACATATGCCACTTATCTAGGCAGTCAGGGCCGAGCGTTTGATCAGAAAAGGGTGTAGTGGATACTTGATATTCTTGAAGGAGCATAAAGAAGAGAAGAATGTTATCTCCGAGATAGCCGTGGTGCGAGAATTTAAAGATGTATTTCCAGAGGAATTACCAGGATTACCTTCAGAAAGGGAAGTGGAGTTCGCAATTGACTTAGCACCAGGAACGGAGCCTGTTTCTAAAGCACCATATAGAATGGCTCCTGCTGAGTTGAATGAATTGAAGGAGCAATTACAAGAACTCATGGACAAGGGGTTTGTTAGACCGAGTGTGTCTCCATGGGGAGCACCGGTCTTGTTTGTAAAGAAGAAGGATGGGTCAATGTGGCTATGCATTGACTATCGACAATTGAACAAACTCACTATTAAGAATCGATACCCTTTGCATAGGATAGATGACTTATTCGATCAACTGCAATGAGCGAGGTACGTTTCTAAGATCGATATGAGATCTGGATACCATCAGTTGAGAGTCAAGGCAGAGGATATTCAGAAGACTGCATTCAAGACTTGATACGAACACTATGAATTCATAGTGATGCCGTTTGAGTTGACAAATGCCCCGACGTCATTCATGAATCTGATAAATAGGGTGTTTAAACCACACCTAGACTCTTGTGTCGTAGTGTTTGTTGACGACGTCCTGATCTATTCAAAATCAGAGGAAGAGCATGAAAAGCATTTGAGAATAACCCTACAGACTCTACGTGAATACTAGTTATACTCCAAGCTCAGCAAGTGCGAGTTTTGGTTAGAAGAAGTTAGCTTTTTAGGATATGTCGTCTCAAAGCATGGTGTCACTGTAGATCCAGCAAAGATAGAAACAGTAGTCAATTGGGAGCAATCAAAGACCGTGACCGACGTCCGTAGTTTTCTTGGATTGGCGGGTTACTATCGACGTTTCGTTGAGGGTTTTTCAAAGATATCAGGACCACTCACGAGACTCACACAGAAAGACACAAGATTCGAATGGAGTGAGGCATGCGAGAAGAGTTTTCAAGAACTCAAGAGGAGACTCACTTCAGCTCCAATACTTGTGATTCCTTCAAGCAGTGGAGGGTTCGCAGTATACAGTGATGCTTCGTATAGTGGGTTGGGCTGTGTGCTTAATCAATACAGAAAGGTGATAGCTTACGGGTCGAGACAGCTGAAAGACCATGAGACAAATTATCCGACACATGACCTGAAACTAGCAGCGGTCATTTTTGTGCTAAATATTTGGAGACATTATATGTACGGTGAGACCTTTGAGATTTTCATCGATCATAAAAGCCTTAGATATCTGTTTACACAGAAAGATCTGAACATGAGGCAGCGCAGATGGATGGAGTTTCTCAAAGACTATGACTGTTTCATACAGTACCATCCAGGCAAGGCTAATGTAGTGGCCGATACCTTGAGTCGGAAGGGTTTAGCTCAGTTGGCTAGTTTGATTTTGGGTATGCACCGATGGAAGTTATTTAAAGATGTGGCACTATATGATGCGAACATCGAGTCGCAAGCTACAGGAGCCTTCTTGGCTAATATATCAATGAGACCGATAATATTTGAGCATATCCACGAGTTACAGATGAAAGACCCGGTGCTAACCAAGATTCATCAAGATATAACTGAAGGCATTGGATCTGAGTTCTCGATCAAAGAGGATGGTTCCTTATTGTTCAAGGGCCGTCTCTGTATTCCGGACAATGCCGATTTACGGCGAACAATTCTTGATGAATCTCATAAATCCAACTATGTGATTCACCCGGGTAGCACAAAAATATACTAAGACATGAAAAAGAATTACTAGTGGAGAGGTTTGAAGCAAGATGTGACAGAGTACGTGTCACGGTGTTTGACGTGCCAACAAGTGAAGATTGATTATAGACACCCCCCGAGATTATTGCAGCCTCTACCTATACCGAAATGGAAGTGAGAATCGATCTCTATGGACTTCATCGTTGGGCTACCGCACACTGCAAAGAGGTACAATGCCATTTGGGTAGTGGTCGATCGATTGACCAAGTCAGCGCACTTCTTACCTTACAACACGATGTACACGGCGGGAAGACTGGCGGAGCTGTATATGAAAGAGATTGTCCGTTTGCATGAGATTCCAAGTAGCATTGTTTCAGACCGTGAACCATTATATACATCAAAGTTTTGAAAGAAATTTCAAGAATGAATGAAAACGCGACTAGATTTTAGTAAGGCATTCCATCCACAAACCGACGGGCAGACGGAGAGGGTCAATCAGATCATTGAGGACATGCTTAGGGCATGTATGTTAGAATTGCAAGGATCATGGGATCAGCGCCTACCGTTGATTGAGTTTACATACAACAACAGTTTTCAAACGAGCATTAGGATGACACCATATAAAGCTCTTTATGGACGGCGATATAGATCGCCCATCAATTAGGAAGAAACCGAGGAAAATTTTGTTTTGGGACCCCAAATACTTAAAGATAATGCCACCTATGTTCGTATGATAAGGGAAAAACTCAAAGCAGCTCAGAGCAGGCAGAAAAGCTACGTTGATATCAAGCGGACGAGTGGGTGAACATGTGTTCGTGAAAGTATCACCTATGAAGGGGGTGATGAGATTTGGAAAGAGGGAAGTTAAGTCTCCACTATCTTGGACCATTTGAGGTTCTGGGTCGAGTAGTGGAAGTTGCTTACCGCATTGGATTGCCACCGTTATTTGATCAGGTACACAATGTGTTCCATGTATCTATGCTCAGGAAGTATCTTAATGACCCTGATCATGTGTTGAGCGGCAAATCATTTGAGATGCATGAGGATATGAGCATGATCGAAGAGTCGACAAAGATTTTGGATCGAAAGAAACAAGTATTGCGGACAAAAGTCATTCCATTAGTACTTGTTAGATGGAAGTATCATCCGACCGAGGAAGCTACATGGGAACAAGAGGCCGACGTGAAAGAACAGTATCCGGACTTGTTTGCAACAGCTTGAGAGTCAAAATTATATCACCGCAAGCATGCTTGCGGATGTAAACCATCTGTTGTAATCCAATGTCGATTGTTTGATCATTTTGTTCAAAAGAACCAGTTTCAATCCGCATAGTTTTCCAAATACAATGTTGAGTATGTGGTTAGAATTCTTCATAGCCACAAAATGGTTGTGAGAACATGTTTCACAAGACCAATGACCAACTGGCCTTGTGTTAAAAGAAAAATCAAGGAGACATGAAAAATAAGAAAATTCTAAAAAATCTGATCAAAACCGATTAATCGATTTGGGAATTCGATTAATAGATTTTGGTTGATTAGTCGACTAGCATACGCCAATGAGTGGAGATTGAATGGGAATTCAGAAAAATAACAAAGTGAAATTTCGATTAATCGATTAGGGTTTTGATTAATCGATTTTGGATTTCGATTAATCGATATGGAAATTCGATTAATCGATATGGAAATTCGATTAATCGAGTAACTTGAATTTTAGAAATTTTTAAAGGACTTTACGATTTCGATTAATCGAAGTGAAATTCGATTAATTGACTACACGCGCCAGTGAGCTCGAAAAGTTGAAATTTTAAGTGACAACAATTTCGATTAATCGAAATGGCTTCGAGTAATCAATTTTGAGTTTCGATTAATCGATTTTCGAAATCGATTCATCGATTTCGCACGGCTTGGCTAAATTTTAAAACTCGATTAATCGAATCGGGGCCTATTATATAAATCAAGGGGGATTTCTACCCATTTGAAAATTTTTGGGGTTTTGTTTCTGCGCGCCTTTTCGTCTTTCTCTTCGAGCGACTGTGCACCTAGGGCTTCTTGGGGTTTCGAATCAATTTCGGATCAAAATCATTTACGTTCGGATCGAATACCTAAGGTAAAACCCTAGATTTCGACTTTCTTTCCATTTCGAGCTATAAAACCCTAGTTTTTATTCTATTTTCTCCAAAATGCCACCTAGAACTCGGTTGTCTTCGAAGAAGGCGACATCCAAGCTCCCGGTTCGGCATAAGAACGCCGCACCGCCACCGCCTACCCCATCACCTGTGAGGACCCCATCCCCGTCGACATCGGATACCGCATCTAGTTCGACGAGCGCATCTTCGCGCGAGTCTTCACCAATTCCACCACCACCCGAAAACGTCCCCCAACCAAATGAATGGTGGACGGCTAAGACCTTCGAAGATGAATTTATCTTCGATGTGGAATTGTTTGCCAACCTTGATGTTGAGGGGGAGACTCAATGGGCTCAAAATTACTTGGTGAAGGCAGGTCTCGACAATCTCTTAAAGCCACTCCACGGGTCTTACTACCCTAGATTGGTTCGCCTATTTTACCAAGGCTTGGCGGAGGGTCCCACCGACGACATTGTTACGACCACGATTGATGGTCGTGACTATACCTTCACCCGTCGCCACATCCACGAAGCCCTAGAATGTTATTTGGATTTCGTGCCTGAGACCACCCTCTTCTCACCATTTGCGGTGGAGGTGAGATTTGAAGAAATTATTACTCGGATGACCAATGGGAAGAAGGGGTCCAGATCGTCCATTCGGAGGGTCGATCTGCCCCATCATATGTGGATGCTTGATTCTATAATCAAGTGTAATCTCTACCCGATGCATCACGATACTGAGCGGGTGGAGTTAGTCCAACAGGCCTTGTACGCGACCTTCTGTGGCCGTTGGTTTGACGCTACCAAGATCATCCTGGAGGGGATGGTCTATATAAAAGAAAAATTGATGAAGGGCAATTTGAGGCCCAAGGAGAAGATGCCATATGCTCAACTCATTTCGAGCATGCTGGAGTGTTACTCAGACGCTCCAGGATACGTCGTCTCGCCCCATGAGGAGCGAGCTACGGACCACCTGAAGCACTACTCCATCGCTTCATGGGGTCGTAGTTATAGGTTGCTAAAGCGGACCCTACCAGCTCAGGGCCCAGCACCAGCACCAGTAGCACCACCACCACCCCTACCACCACATCAGGACCCACCTGTGGGGGAAGCACACCCCATTGATCCAGCAGCTGAGGGAGCACCCTCCCATACCACCGCATCACCTATGCCGTCGTCGCACTCAGCGACTGCCACACCTACTTCTTCATATCGCCGACGAGGGGCTCGCCCCGCGCCTACTATAGAGGATGTGTTCGCTCGGATGGAGGCCAACAATCAACGGATGAACCAGCGGATGGACTTTTTGATGTACCACACCCTACGATATATCTATCTGTTAGACTTTCAGCAGTATCTTGCGTAGGAGGAGGCGTGGTCTGTGGGCCGGACCGCTTTTCACGCGAGTACCTTTATCGCCATGTCGGCGCCACAGCTGAGTAGCCTCATCGAGACGAGCCCCACGCCACGACAGGCCACCACCACTAGAGCCGCCAGCCCAGACAGAGCAGCCCGCTCCAGCACTAGATCAACCTAGCGAGGGGACGATGTAAGCTTGAGCGGAGGATATTTCTTTTTGGATTGTAATTAAAACAATGTACATGCTCAACTCTGTAAATTTTGGAAATTTTGATAATGAAATCTCAAACAATTTTTTTAGAAATTTGCTTGCATTATGTTATGTTTCTTACATTGTCTAATGTGTAAGTCATTTTTGTGTGTGGGTACGCGACCCCAGGGTGTGGGGTACCCAACCAACAACACACCTTTGAGTTCATTTTCGAGGATGAAAATTCCCAAAGAGGGGAGAATGTAATATCCCAAAAATTTGAGCGTTAGATAGTGACCTCGGGATTCGTGCCCGACTGGTCGTAGGTTTGACCAAGTGATGGTCAAACAGTGGACTCATGAAGTTATATGCTAGTGTGGGATTAATGTAACCTAAGTGTAGTGTATGGTATTAAATTTGAGTCACATACCCCTATCCCTGGTGTATGCACTTAACACCGAAACATGAGAGAAGGATATAAGGGTTTAATAACCCTAGCATTCTTTATTTGGTTGTTGAAGAGAGAGTTAAGAAGAGAGAGAGAGAGAGAGAAGGTAATTAATTACCAAGGAGTTATTGTGGTTGGATTGGAAGGAAGATTAGAGCATTTAATGTCGGATTTTAACGCATGAGGAGCCGTTGAAGCAAAAGCTGGAGCCCTAGCCATTCCAACCTAGATGTTGATCAATTTGAGATTGATTGAAGGTGAGTTTCTAATTGAAGTAAATGCATAGATTGTAGATGATTAAAATCAGTCAAATGTAGCTAAATGATAGATTAAAGACTTAGAAAAAGGAAGGAAAAATAAAAGGAATGAGTTTTGGAAGAACAACCCAAAAAGGGGCTGAATTTGGTCAAATCGAGATTCGATTAATCGATTTTGGTCTAGAAGTTGAAAAGTTGGAGATGCTCGATTTTGATTAATCGATATGGAAATCGATTAATCGATGTTGAAGGTCGACTAATCGATTTAGAAATCGACTGGGTACCTCCAGTGGCTGTAGAAACAAGACCTGGGAAAATCGACTAATCGAGTTGGAAAATCAATTAATCGATTTTGGATTTCGATTAATCGATTTGGGATCGACTAATCAATTTCAAACTTTCGACTACTCGATTCTAGAATCGATTTAACCATTCTAGGAAATTCGATTAATCAATTTTGGATTTCGATTAATCGATTTTGGGAATCGATTAATCGACTTTGGCAGTTTTACTTGACTTTCTAATTTGACCTTGAGGTTCATGGAAGGTCTAGGACCTTCTCTATTGCATTCTAGTGATGTATTGCATATATTGTGATGTGCCATAGGTGGTATGTGTGAAAGTAAGCACAAGGAGCCGCGTAGGACCTTGATGCTTAGACCTTCTGAGACCTGAGGTAGAGAACATGTTGAACATGTACTTTAATTGCAAGAGCATGTATGTAGTGATATAGAGATCAAATTGAAATTATTTTAACTATGAAAATCCTTATAAAAATGGGTGTGTGTGTGACACCAAGAAAGTGATAAGGGCATCCGTGTGATGCGAGTAACTGAAATCAAGTAATCAAATGAGAATGAGACATCCCCAGGGGATGAGAAAGTAACAAAAGGCATCAGTGTGATGCGAGTAATTTAGACATCTCAGGGATGTAAGTAAGATTGAATAACTACTGTGAAGGCCTAACTGATATAAGATAGCACATTTACACAGTGAACAACTATATATAAAGCACATGTTATTTTTATTATTTGAAGTTTGTTAGGATACCCCACTGACGTGGCGGGATACCCACGACTGACTCGGCAAGATATCTGTGACCGGTACGGCGGCCAATCCGTACACTAGTGCGGAGGTCTATCTGTACACAGTAAGCACATCCCAGGGATGTTGAAATGAGATTTAACCCCGTTGCCTATTGAGAAAGGGGCTTGGGTCGTATTCCCAGGGAATACTTTTAAATAATTGTCTATTTAGACGACGATAGAGGGTATCTCATCGGGGCTCGATGCTATATTGCTCGGGGATTACTTAAGTTGAAGATTTAAGTTTTGCTTTAGGCCTGTTTAGTGTCATTCATGACAATTAACAGTAAAATGAAACATGTAAACTACCAATAAATTTGAATGCAAATTACCATCTTTTAAACTATTTTCTAGTAAATGCATAGACATATCATGCTTTGAATATCATGGAATATATGTGAGATTTTGACTCATATGTTCATTATGTTGTTCCCTATTGAGCTTGGATGTAGCTCACCCTTTAGACTATACATCGCAAGTCTATTATTGACAGCGGCCGAGGCTTCGGGAGACGTTGATATGGGTGATTCGGATTACGTGCCTGGGGACGAGTTGGAGCCTCCTCTCGAGGGCTTCTTCTAGGAGACTCTGCTTTGTACTTTGATAGAGAGTCAGTTTTGAGAGCAGATTGTACGGCTTGGTATGTCAAGCCTTTATTTTTGTCAAATAATAAAATTAGATAGATATAATTCTTTTAGGCGAATCATTTGGGGTGATTTGTTTATCACCGATGGTTCAGATCGGTTCTCTGTTCATACAGTGGTATGAAAGTAGAACTGTCTTTTATATGTGCCAGATGGGCATATTGACTTTTTCGCTTTATGCAGTTATTGCTTTATCTCTTTATTATTGCTTGTTATACCAATGTTCCGTTCATATCCATGGGGCACGGTTTGGAGGATCGTGCTGATGACACGGGTTTCAGGGTATCGAAATTCGGGCTGTCACAAATAGTGTCTCGGTCGCGTGAGATAAACTGTCAGCAACTCTAACAGTAACATTATAAAAGATATTATCGCCTATTAAGTTCATTGCCTTCATCTCCTCCGAGACCTTCATGAATGAGTAAATTGGGATTCTTTCAATTGCACGTTAACTTATAAGACCGTCAATCAAAGAACAAAACCGTCTTATCTCATCCAAAATCCCATCTTCACTTTCAGGTTCGTTTAGTGCCTGATCTAGTAGAACCTTCTCGACTAGGTCGTGGTTGTAGGGTCGGGCTTGAACCACTTTCAGTAGTAAAGGGAGAGGTAGTATTATGGGGCATCTCACCTTGGGGGTCCGATTTTTCCTCGAATTTGGGATGATACGAGTCATCATCATTTAAGCCTCCCAAATCAACAACGAGCACTTCATAATGGGGGTCTTGCGGTGGAATTCTCGTGCACCAGTATAGATCGTATTGTCATAAAGGAAGCGCAGGAGTTCGTAGTCTTGCACCCTCCTATATTATTTTTGTCATGGGTAAATCTCAAAACTATATAAAAATAGTGACGTTTACACATGGCTCACCGGTCGATTGCAAAAATTGGTCCATATATCATCCTTGGCCACCACCATCTTATCACCTTGGTGTCAGCCAGAGCCGTTAGTACTCAAGAGCGCGCTCATTTGTGCATATCGGTTCCTCACGGTCTTTAGGTGATTGTAACACTTATCCTTGGTTAGCTCCTCTAGTTTATCATCAAAGCACTTATAAGTCCTCAACTTCATGATCATTTCCGACCACACATTTTTACACCAAGTACCGTTAGCCATTTTACAACTCATATTGTATTGGTCGACAAGCTCATTTATATAAGTTGTGTCCATTTTATTATCCCATACGAAATTTTTTCCCTTCTCTTGGGAAGCATCTACCCTCTTACCCTTCAACTTGCGACTAATCATTACTGTTGGAAAACATGTACGACTTGTTGTTAGTGACTTGAAATCAAGTGCATCGGCACTAGGAGTAAAAGTAGCATTACTTGTACTATTTTTAAGGAGGGAAAGGGGGCTTAATTCGAACCAATTTGGTGCAAACTAGCATTATTTGTACTATTTTTTAACATGAAAGTGCCAATATTATTGACTGCCACCTAAGTTCACCCATAATTATTTTTGTAAAACCCTCGAGATAAAGATATACACCTCACCGACTATGTTGCAGAAGTCCTTCATGAGACATTGCAAATACTCCTCACTCTCGGGTTTAGTGACCCACTACTAATTACGATTGGTGAGCATATATCTACATGATATCAAACAACCTGAGATTAAGTGGTATTTACTATCAATTGACTCGCTAGTAGGTTTCGCATTGTGTCTTTTCCATTTTACCTTGGTCTTTACCCACATATGGAGCTCTAATTTTAGGATGCATCTCAGTTGATGCTAGGAAGAAGCGGGAGCGGCTCATCATGAAATGCATGGACTGTTGCGTGCATCCATCCACAATTTTCATAGAGTCTCCACTCGAGTTCTTTCCAATTTGCACCCTTTGCTTATTCATGACCTCTAGTGTTCATGATCTCCTCACAGTCCACACTTAAGTATAGTACATATTAGTGGTATAAGACAAAAAAATAAAAAATAAACTCTAAATTTAGAACACATCCCGTGCTCATGTTTATCCAACCTGCTTGTTAATGTGTTGAAGCTTTTAGATACCGAAAATTAGTCTTCGGTAATCTGCACAAGCGATGACCATACATTGTATTAATCCGCATGTAATGATGTACAAATTAGTATAGGTCTATTAGTGAAACAACATAGTCACACCAAGGACTTTAAAAATGGTGATATAATTAAACTCATATTTCTAGAATCAGTAGTTAGAACTCATAGTAATATAATTATAAAAAATGGTGAACTTAGATTTGTAGAGTCAACAATTAAACTCTGATTTGTGGAATTATCAGTTACAACTCAAAGTAATATAATTATAAAAATGTTGAACTCAGATTTGTAGAATTAGCCGTTAAACTCAATAGAAGACTTAAAAAATGGTGATATAATGACACTCAGATTCGTAGAATCAAAATCCCCCTAAAAGTCTACAATTTCGCCCTATAAACTTCAATAAATCCATAAGAAAGACTTATAAAAAGAAGTCTCTACATTTGACTCATCAAACTACACCAAATCGCATAAAAAAGTAATACTACTTGTAACCAAATTCAAATAAATACTACACAATTAAACTAAGTCGAAATTTCTAAATTTCGACCCAATAAGAGCATTTAACGATCATATAAAGCATAAATACCTACAAAATAGAAAGTAATCTCCACTATTGACCCATCAAAAGCTATGAAATAAAAAAATGGAGATCTAATATTCACCTATTTAAACAAAACATCTAAAGCTCTTAATAAATTAAAAAGAGAGTAAAAATGCAAGTAGCTGATTATAGAGTGTCCATAAGCATATATTGATTTCTTGAGGAAGGAGACTAGAAAAAGTCACAGAGAGAAAAATGGTGATATAATGAAACTAAGATTTGTAGAATCAACAGTTAGAACTCAGAGTAATATAATTATTAAAAATGGTGAACTCAGATTTATAGAATCAATAGTTAAACTCAGATTTTAGAATCAACGCCCTTTGATTTGTAGAATCAACACACTCAGATTTGCATAAGCTAATTAATATATGGAAATTGAATATCACCAACCTTCCCTGGGCTATAAACTGAAGATGGAGATGTTTTCTAGCATCCAACGGTTGGGCCTTTTATATAGAAGCTGAACTAACAATTTCAGCCGGTTCACATTCAGCTAGCCAAATCTCCAATAATGGCTTTTTCAACTCACAAACAGCAGCTCCTGCACCAAAACAACTGAAAACGGAGCTTCTGAAGATGAACCCATAGATACTTTGAGCAGATCCATTGTTGGCTATGTAAAGCTCAGTGAATATTTCGCTTCGGGAAGATCTTCATTGCGAACTACACCACTTAGTTGCTATGTGTTATCGCATCGTGCTACACGACGAAGATAAGAGAGAACAAATTATTTTAATGGTAGCTTGGGGATGGGTTTTACTGGTCTGCTTTGCTCATGAAGAAAGAATAAAGCTTCTGTAAAATGCATTAATAGCTAGCCGTTGGAGGGATAAAACAAAAGGGTAATTATATAGTGCATATGTTAGAGAGCACTATAGTGCACCATACTCGGTTTCCGAGTATTTCTGCTCAAATTGCTAAGAAACGGTAAAGTCTCCTCAACTCGAAAAGTGACCACTTTCCCTTGGGCCCTGATGAGTGGTGAAATGTGATGATATTTCACCCCTTAAAACCTACATTTAGCACCCCTTAAAACCTACATTTAGCCATCCGATAAAGACTAGCTAACAAATTTGTAAGGTTTTTAGTGTTTCAGGAAAATTCAGTCATTGCATGCAATTAGAAGTATAGAAGAGCATAAAACCGTCTCACACTAGAACACTGGAGCAAATGAGCTGATGGTTCCTGAAATTTAAAATTCAAATTTGAATTTCAAATTTGGAGCTGAGGACCTATTTAAGCAAGCTTGGGAATTAGTTATGGGGTCTCTCCCTTTAAGGTGCCTTTTATTTTTCTTAGTATTTTTAGTTTCTTTTAATTTTTTTTCCTTTTATTTTTCAAGCATTGTTCTTTCCATTTCCTAGTTTTAGATCCTAAATGAGTTTAATTTATGCTTTTGAAGCACTATTGTACTCGTTGGATTAAAAGTTGGATGAAAGTTTTCGTTGGATTTGTTAATGTATTTTACAATATTTTAATGTCATCTTTTAGTTTTATTTTAATTATGTCAATTATTTCTATCATGTGTGGCTAGTTTCATTGGGGATGGGGATCTAATGAACTTCATCCGAGGTATTCATTCATAATAATACAAATCTACAGGTTAAGATGTGAGATTATTTTAATGATCCTGATGTTATTATCGATATGGATATAATCCGATTGCCATCTGAGATCTGGGAGCTAATCATGCCCTATGATCTCAGATCAACAATGGTGATTTTATCCTAATCATTACTCATCCCAAGGTCAAGCTCTATTACTATCTGAGGTATGAGTGTTAACCATACACTCATGTGATGTTAATCATACATCTCCACGATCTCAAATTGGTAATGCAAAATTTACCTCAGGGATCAAGTTCTATTACCATCTGAGGTATGAGTGTTAACCATACACTCATGCGATGTTAATCATATATCTCATATTGGTAATGTGAAATTTACCTTATGGATTAAGTTCTGATTATCATCTGAGGTGTGAGTGTTAATCATACACTCATGGGATGTTAATTATATATCTTCGTGATCTCAGATTGGCAATGTAGAATTTATGGGAGTTCGGGTCAGTGCTTGCACGTAGTATATCTTTTGATTATCTCATATCTCAATTCATAGATTTGTATTATATGAACGATAAACTTACGATGGGGAATTTAGTATCCCAATCCTTATTTTTCATAAATTATTTAAACTTTATCTTATTGCCTAGTTTTTATCCTATCTGCCAAACTCTCATAGTCATAAAACTAGTTCAAATATTGTGCTAGATCTGTGGTAGTTCTTTTGTTGATTATTATTTCATCTTTTAAATTTTTTTACCAGTCCTCGTGGGAACGATCTCGTACTCCGCACCCACTGACTATATCTCGATTTGTGCGCTTGTGAGTAAAACACAATTAAAATCACAACAAATTTCCTACACCCATTACCGAACGTAGGAAAAACACAGAAAGTGCTCCTTTTTTGCACTTTCCAACCACTGTTCACAGCATCTGAGCGATTCTGGATGGTCGAACGAGGCCTTAAGTGTAAAAGATTGAAAGGAAGAAACATCTCCATCGTATGTTTCAAAGTAAAAAACTAACCGTGATGGTAGGCTCAAGTTCCATCGTGTGAAAGACTGGGACGAAATATGATCTCCATCGTCTGATTCAAAGCATCATGGGTTTTCAGCGGGTGTCCTCAAAGATCCGGTGGGTGAATTTATAGATACTTTTTTATTTTTCTATAGTAATTCTCTTAGGCTGCATTTGGGTTAGCTCTTTTAGGCGCAAATAGCAGCTTTTTCAGTTTTTGGCTCTGGCCGGAAACTATTTTTATATTTGGCAATATAATTTGCTCCATTTGCTTTGGCAAGGAGTTATTTAAGTGGTACAACTGCTCTCTGCCTGTTGTCACGGGGTCGCACTTCCGCAACCTCAGTCCCGTGCGACGCCTAACGCACGCTTCGTTAGGTCAGCCTACTTCTGATACCAATTGTCGCGGGAGCGTCCTTCGACGCGCTTTCAACCCGCGCGGTGCTTCGCTACTGCGTGCAGCGAAGCCAACCCATCTGCACATCAGCTCTGATACCACCCGCCTAGAGGACAGGAACTCCTCCCAACATGATTACCTCTGTTTCACGGCCTACCATTCGGCTCATCGTGCCCCTTACGACACGCCAATCTGCACCGCTACGCTAACTTGGCCTGCTCAAGCTTCACCCTGTGCACTGCACTAGTACCTCGCTCGCAACAGTCTTGGCATGCAGCTTCCCATGCCGCCATGTCTCGCTCACCTGTCGAACCAAGCCCACAACCTTGTTCCTCGCGCTCACGTGCTCCACTGAGTTCCACGCAGTGCCTTGGTGTTCTCACGCGAGGTTGTCCAGCCGTATGCACCGCGACGCGTAGTCCGGAGCCATACTTCAACCTCTCCCGGGTTCCACACGGCATTGCTGCGTCGACGTCCTAGGCCCACCCTTTCAGGCCTAGGAGACACTTGCGCCCCCTCTGGCAACGCAAGGCCCCGTGTGCGGGGGACTAGCTCTCTAGCTCCCTTCCCCTATATAAGAAAACAGTCATTCTGCCAGAATGGCAGGAGAACCTCAAACCCCTTGGTTTGACATACCGCAACGCCTCCTGCATTGCTAGCCCACCTTGGCTATGTCACGTCCGTGTCGCGACCGCGTCCTACCCTCATGCGACCGTGTCACGTCCTCGCAGCGCGACCACGTCGCCAGGCCCACTTGGCCCCATGTCGCGTGCCCTCCTGGCACCACATGTTGTGCCACACGCACCATATTGCAAGCTCAAGTATTGGCCCCGTCACATCCTCCACCACTCCATAAAATGTCAACGTCCTCGTTGATGCATGATCGCAGTGAACTGACCCCGCCAACTCCTCCCAGCTTGTTAGCAACACATTTATAGTTCTTAGGTCCGCACCTTCCCACTAGCTCCCCACTGTCACCTCGGTCGGGTCAACTTGGTTCTGCTGTCACAAGGCCCTCACCTGTTAACTAGCTCAGGGATGTCACGTACCATCTTAACACCACATCGCGTGCCTCTGCACCAGTTGTTCATGGATATCGCGTGCCCTGTTGACACCACATCGCGTGCCTCCGCACCAATTTGTTCAATAGCATCATCGCTTCTGGATCGAACTTGGCTCTGATACCAAAATGTCACGAGTCGCACTTCCGCAACCTCAGTCTCGTGCGGCACCTAACGCACGCTTCGCTAGGTCAGCCTACCGATACCAAGCATGCGGGGGCGTCGCCCTTGACGCTTTCAACCCGTGCTGCCGCTATCGATCGCGTGCAGCAAGCCAACCCATCCGCACATCACTCGATACCACCCGCCTAGAGGATGTGAACTCCTCCCAACATGGTTACTTGCTTTCACGGCCTACCATTCGCTCATTGTGCCCCCTTACGACACACCAATCGCACCGCTGCGCTAACAGCACTGCTCAAGCTTCACCCATGCCTTTGCACTAGGACCTCGCTTCATATGATCTTGGCATGCAGCTTCCCATGCCACCATGTCTCGCTCACCTGCCGAACCAAGCCCACAGCCTTGTGCCTCGCGCTCGCGTGCTCCACTGAGTCCCACGCAGCGCCTTGGTGTTCTCACGCGAGGTTGCCCAGCCGTATGCACCGCGACGCGTAGTCCGGAGCCATACTTCAACCTCACCCGGGTTCCACACGGCATCGCTGCGTCGACGTCCTAGGCCTACCCTTTCAGGCCTAGGAGACACTTGCGCCCCCTCTGGCAACGCAAGGTCCCGTGTGCGGGAGAATAGCTCTCTAGCTCCCTTCCCCTATATAAGGGTAAAACAGTCATTCAGCCAGAATGGCAGAAGAACCTCAAACCCCTTGGTTTGACATACCGCAATGCCTCTTGCATTGCTAGCCCACCTTGGCTATGTCACGTCCGTGTCGCGACCGCGTCCTACCCTCATGCGACCGTGTCGCGTCCTCACAGCGCGACCACGTCGCCAGGCCCACTTGGCCCCATGTCACGTGCCCTCCTGGCACCACATGTCGTGCCACACGCACCATATTGCAAGCTCGAGTATTGTCCCCGTCACACTGTTTTATGTCAAAGCAGATTTTATCTATTCAATCATAGAGCAGGCAGAGAGTTGCTTCTCCTCTTATAAGAGCAAACCCAAACACAGCCTTAGACATTTGGAAGAGTTAGTTGTAGGTGGAAGACTATGCACTAAGGGTGGTGCATGGTCAAAATTCGACCCAATTATTCAATCAGGTAGGTATACATGCATTTTATTAATTTGGCTCATGCAAATATTTGTTTATCTCCAAAAGTTTTTTGAGTAGTTTGATGGGAGGATTATTTAAAAAAAAAAAATTGATGGGAGGAGATTAACCAGTTCATAGCCATTGGATCACGGGTTGGTTAACCCAGACTCCACACTGAACGGCCAAGAACCGCCGAAAGGCATGTGTGTTGTGGAAAGTGTGCATAGATGGCTCATAACAAATTAGTAATAAGTTGGTACATTTATTTTCAACCTAAAGTCCTGCTTTCTCACCCCGTGTTTTACACTTTTAAATTTTATTTGTTTTAAATTAGACAATGCAGATCAATTTCTATCTCAATGTTCGATATAATAGATCTTGAAATAATGATCCTATCATTAAACGATTAGATTTTAATTTTATGCGACACACATCCCAAAAGGCAAGAATAACGCTTAATATATGCCATGATTATGTTTTTTATATTTTAAGATGAGTGCCATGTAGAATCAAAGTCTAATTATTTGATATTGGCTCATTTTCTCCATATCTATTGTGTCAAAGAATGGGGCACCATAGCGTGATTTAAAGCAATCGATAGCTTAAGAATGCACCACTAATTGAGAAGGGACGTTGCTGAGCCGTAATTAAAGGTGCCCTTACTAATGTTAAGTTTAGGGACAGTGAGCATCTTTTGAGCGGGCAATAGTCAGGTCCTAACAGGTAAAATCGGATTTCCTATCCTACCCCATCCGCTACCCGTGGAAAGTCAAGATTCTCTTATTTCTAAGGGCAGCGGATAGGGTAAGATTGAAAATTCAGTTATACTAGGTAGGACTTGACCATTGCCCCTTTTAAACACCAAATGGAGTTAATAGATCTTACACCATATATTAGCTTATTATCTTGAAAATCTATAATGTCAAAATCGTATATCATCAATTGAAGGGCTATTGGTAAAAAATATACTTTTTGGGACATTCGCATCATCCGATCTGTGCATTCTAATATCAACGATTGTTCTTAATTTTAATGATTAATATTAAAATTTATCGATTGAATGATTTACATCAACTTATAAGCATCATCCTTTTATTGGGACATGTTCTCAACAATAGATTGTCACTTAGGCAATTTAGATTGACATAGATGTAATGATAAATCACACTTTAATGGTGTGAGATAAAAAGTGATATTTTAATGATAAAAGATCATTTATATACCATTTTCTCCTTTAAACATCGATCATGAGCCATTATACCTTATCCCTTATGTGTAAGAATAGCCGCTCATTAGCTATCAAATGTTGACTTTGAAAGATTTGTAAGCGTTAACACATGTGGAAGTCCGCTTTTAATGCTTTTTACCAGCTTTATATCTTGTAATGCCGTTGAAGCCCATTAGTTCAATAAAAAATGAAAAATTTACCAGATCAATCTTGTCAGATACACTTTTTAGGTTAGAGGTCTTATATTTTTACCTTTACCCAAATTGAACAGTTCGGAGCCTAGCTGACTCTAAGGATAGCAAAAAGTTCAAATTACCCAATTTCTTTAACACACAAAAACGTCATCTTCTTTCTTATTTTAATCTGTTAAAGTTTCTAAAAGTTAGAGGTGGCGAAGGTGACGGTGTCTTGTCCTCAATCCAATCTATTCTGATCTGCTATTTGGATCGACCAAAATATACCTTTTTCGTCAGAAACTATAGTAGATTAGAATAAGGAAGAAGAGGATACACCTATATAATTTAAAATTTTAAATATTTGTATTTTTCAATATTTACGCGACGTGAAATGAGATCCATACCCTTTGATTTGAAGGTCCTAATATAAAATCGTAGATATAAAAAAAAGGCGATATTTACTCTGTACACAGTCGATATTGACTCTGTACATAGTCGGTATCGACCATTTTAAAAATTGTCAACGACTATTTACAGAGTTACCATCGATTATATAAAAAAAAATTCACAGTCGATGGCGACTCTATACACAGTAATTATCAATTCTGTACAGAGTCGTCATCGACTTTAATATATATATAGTCGATGGCAACTGTGTACAAAGTCAATGATGATTGTGTACAGAGTTGATGGTGACTTTGTATAGAGTCAATGACGACTGTGTACAAAGTTGATAACGACTCTTTAAATGGTCGGTACCGATTGTATTAAGAGTCGATATCGATTGTTAAAGAAAATTTCTTTTTTTTTTTAAAAAGGCAATATCGCATTTTTTCGCCTCTATCTTTAGCGTCATCTATTTTATTATGTGGCCTTCAAATCAAATAACATAAATCCGATTTCGCATAGCGTAAATATAAAAAAATATAAATATTTAAAACTTTAAATCATATAAAACGAAAAAAAGTATAAAAAGGGATATTTCGGACTTTTTGTGCTAGTTGAAAATAGTTTGACCAAAAGTTGGTCAATTTGGGTAAAAGTGAAAATACAGGGCCTTTGACATAAAAGGTGTAGCTGATAGCGTCGATCAAGTAAATATCTCATAAAAAATTAGAGTCATGAGTGTCTTCAGTGCACACGTCTTTCGTTTTGCATACGTGTCATCTAGATTCATTAATACTATAGATGTTGGGTACCTGGCCCAGATTTCAGTACAAAATTGAATAGGCAATGGTCCACAAATAAACAAAAGTTCTCAGGTATGACATGCAATATTGATGATGCTACTACTATAGATGATGGTGCAGGAGAATTCCACCTAATACCAGCTCTCAAGGCTTTCTTAGCCCAATTAAATAGAAGGAAAATTGTAAACGGTGGATAGGTTTTGATAGAGGATATTAAAGACAACTTATGTGACCCAACGTAATTAATAGGGCTTGAGCCTCACTATGTGTGCACTTAATTACATCGCGCTATATAAGCTGCCTTTAAAATTGTCCACTATATAACTCTGACCCATGTTATGATACTAATTATGTATATAAATGCTAGGTCTCAAATTTAGGGCGGTCAAGTCTGGGCCAAAAATAAGAAAAGAGGTCTAGGTCTAGGCTTGTCAACGCGTTGGGTCAGGTTGGGTTAAGATTGGGTGAGGCCAAAATTTTGTACGCCCAAGTGAAAAATGGCATATGAATAACCTGACATACAATGAAAATCCGGTCCGATCTAGTAAAAATTCCCATTTTTTGTAATCATATATATAAAATATCATGTAGGTTCTAATCGACCAGGATCGATTTTTTCCCACCCTTACCCTATTTGAAAGTCGTTCGAATCTCTCCTGCTCAACCGGATTTGTCGATTTTTTCCCACCCCTACCCTATTTGAAAGTCGTTCGAATCTCTCCTGCTCAACCGGATTTGACGCACAATGTGCCCGATCCGATAAAAAATAAGGTCAGGTATGCCTAGGGTTTAACATGTAGGACTAGATTTTGTTATTGGCAATGTCATGATTCCATCTTTTTGGGGTGCCTTTACAATTCTTGTTTCTTTACTCGTTTGTGTACAACATCAAACTCTCTAAATCCACAATTCTATTATGCTGCGTTTGGGAATGTGGATTTGGAGATTTCAAATTTAAGTAATTCAATTTAAATATTTTAAATTTAGAATTTGAAATGTTTGGATTTGCAAATATCTTATTTGGATGTTTAAGTATTGTCTTAAGATTTGGCTCAAGGATTTATAGATATTTTATTTGGCTATTTTTGTTAATAAAAAGAATTTATATTTCATTGATTTTTTTCATTCTATGTAGGTAGGGATGCAAGTTCGGTATACCGAACCGAACCGAATCCGATTTTTTTGGTTTTCAGTTCAGTACACAACAAATCGAAACCAAATTTAAATATATCGGTATCGGTTTCGGTACACCAGATTCCTCTAACGCATAAACCATTTCCGAACTAAAACTGAATTTTCGGTGTTCGGTTCGGGTCGGTTTGCTTTGGTTTGGGTTTAAGAGAGGAGGGGGGGGGAGGGGGGGTGGAATATGGAAATGGGTGCAGCTAGCAATTTTCTGATTGCACCCACAATGTGATGTGTGCGGCAAAAAATCAAATTGATGCAACCAATAATTTCTTGATTCCATTCAAGGTGTATTATACAAAGGTGGGCTACAAAAACAAAAACAAATAAACTAAAGTAAAAAATAAAAAATGGGAAAATTAAAATAAGTGCAACCAATAATTTGATGGGTGCACTCAAAGCGCAAAATGTACAAAGGTGAGCTCGAAAAATAAAGACAAAAAATTATAAACAAAATTGGAAAAGGGGGGTACAACTTGCAAGTTTATGGTTGCACCCAAGGCACACTATACAAAGGTGACTTGCAAATAGAAGCAAAAAATGGGTGCAACCAGAAATTTCTTGGTTGTACCTTAGGCGCATTGTACAAAGGTAAGCTGCAAAGATAAAAACGAAAATGCAAAAAAGGAGAGGGCGCAACTAGCAATTTTCTTGTTGCACCCAAGTTGCACTGCACAAAGGTGGGCTGTAACAATCATAAACTAGCTGTTGCAGCCCAATGGCTAGTTTTCTAGCCGTTGCAGTAACTAATTAGGCTTGGGATGGGTCAGTTCAGGTTGGGTTGGGTCTGATTTGGTCAGGTACCTATTCAATCCGGTCCATTTACCACCGATTCAGCCCGATTCGGTTCGGTTTAATTCGGGTTGGGTACCATCGGTTCGAGTCAGTTTCGGTATCAAGTCGAATCGTACCTATAATAACACTGGGTAACAACTTTTTATTCACTAAACATAGCCAATTATATGTTAGTATAATATTTGGATTTTCAAATAACGCCTAAGAGTGTCATTTACAAATCCACGTTTTTACAATATAGCCATAGATTTTTAAATTCCGATAGATTTACCAAATCCAAATTCGAACATAAAATTGGGGAATCAAACGATAGATTTGGATTTAGGAGGTCCAAATCCAATTTCCCAAATCCAAAACCACGTTCTCAGACACAGCCATAGATTTTTTTTAACTGTTGCTCGTTTGGTCTTTATGTTTCTTATACTTCCTTGTACTTGTATAGTTTGAAATTTCAATCCTTTCAATCATCAGAAGCTTTAAAAAAAAAAAAAAAAAAGTCTCAAACCTTTGTAAACGGTCTATTTCTAACCATAATGACAAATTTTGTCGAAATTCGGCAAAATTTCGCAAAAAATGACGAAATGAGAGTCAAACGAAACTTTCGATGAAATTTCAAAAATTTTGGTTTTTTTGATCAAATTTCGTTAATTTTCAAAAATTTCGAATTCCTTTTTTTGATAATTTACTAATATAATAATATTCACAAATTTTAAATTTTTTGAATTTCTTTATTTTTTTATTAGTAATTTACTAATAAATGGCAAAAGCAAAGTTTGCTCTTTGCTAATCGATCACCACTCACCAGCTATGGTTTCATTAAGTGTAGAGTTGAAGCAATTTATAGGGGGTTGGAATGTCTCCCCAAACGATGTGGGACTAAAACTTCATAACAAAAAAAGGTTACTTTTTCTATATGCCTTGTAGGCTTGTAGCTTTGTGCTTAAGCTTTAATGCTTAGCACATATACTTAAATATAGTGTTTTATATATATTTGATTCCCGAAAATTTTCTAAAATTAATCCGAAATGTACCTAAAAGACCTCCCACCGAAATGTTACCGAAAATGAAATTTGTCACTATTTTTCTAAGCTCTAATATTATAGTTTATTACTAATTTTAAATTCTTAGAGTGAACTAGTAAGAAACCCGTGTGATTCACGGTCTAGGAAGTGGGACAAATAGAACAAAAAAAAGACGGTAAGAGAGATGCAACCTTTGAACTTATATTCTACTCATTTAGATGGAAGACAAAAGGAAAAATATATCCTCTAAATTAAAACATAATTTAAAATTTGTTAGTTTTGATTTTCTAATTTTCAATATAGTCAATTGCTCGTTGCTCGACTTCCTCTTTTATTTTATCAAAAGAAAACTTCCTCTATTATTGTATGAATAGATTAACGTTAAGGGGTTTGGGGTGATGGCCAGGTACTCGCCTCATAAAGAGGGAGACCTAAGTTCGAATCCCATCCTTGAGGCCACCCTATGAATCTATATCCCGTGTTAAGCTGACACGTGTTAACTTAGGGCGCACACATGCTCATGAGATTAGTCGGGTGCTTTAATAGGCTTGGGCCCCCAAATTATAAAAGAAAAATGTTTGAACAAATTATGTGATTTCATCATCTTTAGAGTGTACAACTCGTAATCATCCATTGTATTATTAAATATGATTATCGTCATCAAGCTATAAACTTTATTTCCACTAAAACTAATTTGAATATGCATTGTTCAAATAATTTCTTACCATTTTTCCACGTGAAAAAGATTGCATGATAAATTAGGTAAATATCCTTACTATTATATCAAAGTAAAAATAGTATTTGTCAATTTTTCATGACTAAAATGCCCCTAACTCATATCTCTCGATTCTAATTACAAAATCTTCTAATTAAATTAGGACTCTAAACTATCCCAAAAGAGAAAATTGTAAGAACAAAAACTGGATGACAAATATTAACCCAAAAAATTAAAGACAAAATAAACGAAAAATAGAAAGGAATCTAATACACAAATAACTGATAAAATCTTCGATACCCACCTCATAAAAACAAGATAATAGTAGAAATTTCTAATACCCAAAAGAGAAATTTGCAAGAAAAAAAAAAAATCAGCTCTAGCTACAAATTTGGGAAAAAATATAATAGAGAGATGGACAAAATCCTTACCAGGTAATGTAACCACGATAAAGATTGAGATTTATTGATTGTTTTTGATAGATGGATTTAGGGTAGAGTGAGAAAACTTTCACTAATTGCTTCAATCGCAATTTATTTTATATTTTATTCACTACGTGAAAACAAAGAAAAAACAACACCACTTACTTTTAAAATACCACAGACATCAGCCGTTGTAGAAAAAATTCACGTATACAACAGCCCATATTAGTAGTTAAATCAATGCAACGGCCCACTTAAATGTATTATTTGTAGTGAGCGAGTTCGAACCCATGACCTTCGTGTCTTTAAGAGATTTCAAACCCAAACTGCGTGGAGACCCTTTTAAAAATGGTAGGAGCCCAAATATTCTTCAGAAACTCTAAAAACCCAGCAGAAACGCTTCTTCTTTATCTTCTTCATCATCTTTTCCAAGCGAGGTGGTAAAATGCGCGGGGCGTGCTCTGCTCTTATCCAGCTCCTTCTTCCTATTTTTCCATCGCAGGATTAGGGTTTCATAGATCTCTCTCTCTCTCCTCTGTCTTCTCTCTCTCTCTCCAAGATCATGGAGATTGATATTTAGAGAACGGTGCCCGTTTCTCTTATTGATCTTCACCAGGCTAACATCTACAAAAAAAATAGGGTTTCGGCAACAGACTCAATCTGTTCAATAGTTTCAGCCGTCGATTCAATCTTGTCATCTCTGGATATGTGTCTGATTTCATATTGCGATCGGAGAGCGGTGGTTCCAATGGGGGGTCGATTGAGGTCACTGAGGGCAATGACGCCTATTCTGCCAAATTGCTTCACCCACTGCGGATATCTTGAAAACAAATCCAATGCCAGTGATCGTCCTCAGTTATAGAGAATCAGGTATGCTGGATGCTTCGATTTTTGCTTTGATGTTGGAGAAGGTTTCAGGAAGAGTAGATTTTTTTTTTATGTTTTATGTAGTTTTTGTCATGCATTCAATTATGAGGCACTCTTTTTATTAGACCCCAGCATTTGAGAGATGATAGCAAATAAGTCCATTTTTTGACAAAATAATAATATTATTGTAATTATCGGGGAATTACAATCATCATTCTTACTTTCACTATTAAATTAGTATGATTGTTTTAGCAAGATTGCATTGTCATTGTAATTATTAATTTTAATTTTGACAATAAAAAAAATTCATTGTGATTTTCAGGAATTTAGCGATTAAGTTGAAGTTGTGGCATATATAAGGCACATTTGACTTATTTAGTACCTGTTTTAAGAAATCTAGGGTGAGGGTTTGGGGGTTTCAGGTTTAGTATTAGAGTTTGGGGGTTTCAAAGTAAGGGTAGGGTTTACATTCATCCCCTTATCAATATCTTTCAATCTCGTGGAAACCCTTTGCCACCCATCTTTGAAACTCTTCGGTTCCACCTTTGGCTAAATCGAAACTCTTTGATGCCTCTGAATTGTTGATGGTAAAGATGCATGGTGTATGCATATCATGTGTTTGAGGTTTGGTGTAAAAGAAGGTACGTGGACTATTTTCATGTAGTTTTAATATTTTAAAAAGTCTATATTACCCCCAACATGATGACTAAACTTTGACAACTTGCTAGACTTAACTCAAAATCAATTGTGTGGGACTTTGGGTCTATTTCTTCTTTTTTGTCAAGGGACACGACCAAAAAGATAACCTTGGCATTGGGGCAAAACAATTCTTTTTCAAGAGGATTTGATAAAATTTTGCATATGTTTCTGGTAATTAATCAAGACGCTTTCTCTCTGTTTCAATTTTTATGTCAGTTCTATCTTCTTACTTAGAATAACTAGTCTCAAGTAGACTTAAGGAAAAATCTCTTGTAATAAGGGCGAAGGCTTTACGTTATAATCATTCATTCCTATCCTTCATTGATTTTATTTATTTATCTAAAGATGCATAAGCTGGAGACCGACTCCTTGTGATCACATAATTGGAGTTCAGGTTAGTGTAATAGTTGAAGCCGATCCAGAAGTTTTGTGTGAGAAAAGCATTCAAAGGTGTCAACCAACCCAAGGTGAATCATAAGACACCATATTCCTTTGTTAACTGATTATTGCATACTATCTATTGTAGCAAAATCATTGGTAGTTCCTCTTTTAAAGGATTTAATTTGAATTTATTTTTATTGTATCATTTTATCTGAAATTATTACAAAGAAAGTTGAGTATTTTTCTCATCGCATTTTTATATATTCTGGCACAAATCGCTCATGGTTCCACTTGAAGAAATTAAACAAAGACATGAGGTGCTCATTTACTAATGATTCATTTTGTTTACAATGTCATGGCCAAATAAGTACATCTGAAACCTCCAATATTTGTATTGCAAGTTTGGAGAAGGAATGAGATCCATAAAGTTGAATATGACAGCATGTGGTATACTTTGAGTTTTTTATTTTTCCCCTTATCAGATTATGTACTATTCATGTGTGTGTTAAAAGTTGCAGTAGATAGGACTTGGAGATCTTTGGTGAGATCTCTTCTTGTTATTGGAGATCGAGGTTGAGGTTGAGGCTTCTTTCTTCGGTGTCACCTTGCACCATGTGTTCTTGGAGGAGGCCTAATGGGAGGTGCAACACAAACCGGTATAATCGATTGTTCACTAAAATTTTCTAAACACCGACTACTCTGTTTCTAACAAAATCTATGTGACTAAACTTGAATTGAAATCAAAATTTACATTGTTTTAAGGCAGACCAAGCAGCCATGGCAACATTGGAAATGCCCACCAATAATATTATTTTGTTTGAGCTCCAGAACCTATTGGAAATGCCCACCGATAATTGCTATGGAGTCTGAGTTGTATATGATTTTTTGGCAGGGCCCAGCAAGCTGGAGGATGCTTTATGTATATGTGACACACCTCTTTGTAGCACCTGAAAAGTGCTTTCTTAAAAGGGTTGCCAAACAGGGCCTTCCTAGATATGATCAACCTTTTTTCATTTGAAGATTTGATCGAGAAGGTTCTCGATCAATATCAACTTGAATCTTGATTAGTTGTGAGTCAAGTCTCTTGAGTAGAAAAAGCTAATGAAATAAACTGACCTTTAGAATTTAGATTATCAATTGAGCTTTCGAGTACTAGATCTAGTTTTCAGGCACTGATCAAGTGTTTCAAGTTCTCAAATGATTTGTTTAATGAGAAAAGTGAATTACTCCCTAAATAAACCCCCGTCTCAATCAGTTTGGCATTAATTTGCCAGTTTTTTTAAGTGCTCAATTGACTTCGCAAAAACTGCTTTGTATAGAATATGGCTTAACAAGGCACCTACACAGAAAAAATCTTCATTAAGTTTAGTTATGTTCAACCTGAAATTTTCGCTTACAGAAAGGCAATATGGGGTTTTACAATTATGGAGGGTGATGGTCAATTTGGTGGATGGGAACATATAGTATGGTGCTTTCCAAAGTGGCATTTTTCCACAAAAAGTATCTTGATTTGTACACGAACCAGATGCTTGAATCCATACGAGATTATGTAACAAAGAACAGGTTCCATTTCCACTACCTTTGTTTTCTTTCTTTATTAAAACGATTTATAACTATCTTTCTGTTTCTTCACACATTATTTGTTTATATTTGACATTATACCAGGAATTGTGAAGATATCGGAATGACTTTCCTTGTTGCAAAGACAACAGGTGCTCCCTCTATATGGGTGAAAGGTAATTAGCTCTGTTATTCCTTGTTACTTCTTAACAATATCTATCCTAAATTACTCATGTTCAGAAAGATCGATCTACATTGTAGGATAGCATCCAGAAACAATGGTGCTCACTACTGGGTACCCTATTTTTTTTTTGCTTCATTGTTGGTCAGTTCAATGTAAAAATAATTTAGAGCGGTGGCATGGATTTGGACATATTACCCCAAGGTCGGAAAAGGCGTGCTCTTGCATATTTTCTTCAAGAAATTCAAGCTACCGAAAGTCCCCACTAATACACTTGTTTGTGGTGACTGTGGCAATGATGCAGAATTCTTTCGCATTCCTGAAGTTCATGGTGTCATGGTTAGCACTGCCAATTACTTGTTTTCTTATTTTAAATAGAACCGTCTTCTTATTGCATCTATAAATGGGAAAATGGCTCTTGACCAACATTTAAACACTAGAATGGTGTTTAAATGATCCTATACCATTACAGTTAGACTTTTAATCTCGCACCATTGAAGTTTGATTATCATTATTCCATGTAGTGAATGTGTGTGATCAATCTAAATTGTCCAAGGCAAGTGGTAATCTATTATTGGAACATGTCTCAGCCCAAAGAAGTATGCCTGTAAACGGATGTGAACCATCCCATTGATGAACTTTAATATCAGCCATTAAAATTGAAAATATTGATTGATATTAGCATCCACAGGTTGGATGGTTTAAATCTCCCTAAAACACATTTTTTGAGCCTGTTGCACTTCAATGTATGATCTATCACTTTGACGGTATGGATCACCCACATCTTAAACCATTGATGGTTTAAGATCATTTAAACACAAATGGTGTTTAAATGATGGTCAAAAGAGCGTGCCCTTTATAAATTGGTTGTTGTAATCGTAATTTAGTGAAGTTTTACATTCTTTATGAGAGATGGCATCGCGAAGTTAAAAGCTATCAACATTACACCGTGACTTGAAAGATATCTTTATATGTGTGATCCTATACATCTGCTTGGAATATAAATGCTTTTTATTTAGGCAGTAGATAGGGTCTATGGCTATGGAGTATTTACTCCCCACCAGGACTTGAAAGATATCTTTGTATGTGTGATCCTATACATCTGCTTGGAATATAAATGCTTTTTATTTAGGAAGTAGATAGGGTCTATGGATATGGAGTATTTGGCTTGAAGCTTGTATTTTATTCCTAAGATCTCATGACTGTTCTAAAATCACCACAAGACTCATATCTAATCATTAGAAAATAGTTGTTACACTGTAGAATTGATATTATAGTAGTCAAGATTATTAATTTTCTTTCCTTATCGGGTTGTAGGAATTATCAAATCCAAAGAAACCAAAGCATCGGGTGACTGATCGTAAGTTTGAAGGAGTAGACTAGAACCATGATGAGTTTTTTTGAGGGTGCTGAATGTTGTATCATTTTGTAAAATAGTTACAATTTTGATTTAGGATCCCACGAGTGTCATTGGCGGCTACATCCACAGTAAAGTCGTTAGGGAAAGCGAGTTTGGAAAGGACATATCAGTTGGGTCTGTTGTAATTCTCAAGCAAGTTTCAATCACTCTGATGCTAGTTGCATTTTTTGTTCATTAACTGTTTATACGACTTAGTTTTTTATAGTGAATGTGATAACATGTGTATTTCAGGTGGTGGTATTTTCCCCTTCTCATTCCACACATTATCTCAACATAACATTGCGCAATGTGGTCAAGGTGTGTGCCTTTGTCTCTTATATGAAATAATCAAGTTGTGAGAATGATGTATCCTACTCTTTCACCATGTATAACTTTCTTTGCTCTTTCAATTCCACAAGTTGGCTCCTTTCCCTATATTTCTTTTATTTGGGAAGACACCTAGGAATAATTATCATCTTTTGCGAGTTTACCTAAATCGATCTTGGAAATATCTTGTATGAACATAAGTCTTATCTCATTCAGATACTCAAATATGCATCATCATCATCATCATAGCCTTATCCCCATCTAGTTGGGGTTGGTTTTGTAAATAATAAAATATGCATAATAGAAATCATTTTTGCAGGGATTTGATATTTTTGAGGTCGTTTTGTCTTAATATTGAGTTGAGATTGAAACTTAATGAGTTTTGTGGCTTGGAATACAGAGTTGAGATTACCGCAAAATCTGATTATTCTACTGGGTGGTTGGGATCGTATGATGGATAGGAGAAAAGGGTATTCATTGGTGGAGGGAAGGAGTAGGGATCATAGGCCTCTGTTGCAATTAAATAGCCGGACACTACGTGAAAACAAAGAAAAAACAACAGCACTTCCTTTTAAAATACAACAAACATCGGCCGTTGTAAAAGAAATTTATGAATACAATGGCCTGTTTCAGTGGTTAAACCAATGCAACGGCACACTTAAACATGTTATTCGTAAGTGAGCGAGTTCGAACGCATGACCTTCATATCTTTGAGACATTTCGCTCTAATCCCCAACGAAAAAACCCTTAGAGACTCTCTCTCTCTCTCACACACATTCGTGCAAATCCCCCCAACAAAGAAAACCCTCACCTTTTTTGGATGATTGCCCCTCTCTCTCTATTTTCTCTCGATCGTGACAAGTCAAAAATCGAGAGCTCCAAAATCAAAGAAACCCTAAAAATCCTGTCTTTCTCGCCTCAAAAAAACTATGCATTCAGGGTTTTTTTTTTGTTATCTCAATTTATTTGTTTTGTTTATTTGTGCATTTTTTGGGTTCTAATGGAGGTATTCTTAGATTGGCTGATATTGTTCCTAGTAGTAAGACTTTGCTTTTTTTATTCAATTTAATTTTATTCATTTTAATTGTTCCTAGTAATTGACATCACATGATGTGATAAGTATATGTGATTTTATAACTTCAATACTATGGAAGTAACATACAGAATGCATGCCAGATATTTGATGAAATGTCCGAGAAAGACTGAATTTCATGGATTTTACTGGTTTACTATGAAGTTTACTGGTTTGAAGAAATACTTGATTGGGTAATGAGTATTTTATTTTCATGATGGTTTTCCCCAGATTTCATTAAAATGCTACGATGTCTTTTTGCCCAAGCATAGGGGTTGTTTCATGGTGGTCTTAAGCTTTGTGAAGTGTGTGATTGTCCTAGATCTTTTATAGAATGAATATGGTGGTCATTGGTCATTGCATTATTTACTTAGTGCAGTTTGTAGGATACTCTCCTGACCAAGTTCTTTCTCTGTGTGTTTGATTCAAGTTAAGGAAGTTTTTTCTGCTATTGCTCTTGCAATTGGCTTACATGTAGGTCTAGTTGTTGGTCAATCTTCAATAGCAGATGAGATTTCAGAGTTGGTTTAGAGGCCTAAGATTGAGATGCCCTCTTACGATTGAAAATTTTTACAGATCGAGCTACAAAGTTTTGTGGACATACTTGTACACACCGGATAAGGTGATTGACCACATCAACCCTACAAAGGGTTTTACTCTGGGGCATCTTCGGTATCTTGTGAGTAGCAAATTGTGTTCTTTTTATTTTTTGAAGATCAACCTTGACATAAAATTCAAATGGCCTATGCACACCCTTCATTGTGATGCTATCAACGTAATAAAGGATGTAGAAGCAATGAACAGTAAGTCACTTCATTTTTCTGACAAATATGGTTTGTTTTTATGAATATAATGTTTAGTTAAAGTAAAAACTGTTAATTATTAGAGCCACTCCAGTATACCTTATTCATTGGGATTCACCATATTGAAGACGGTCATAATTTTGATTTCTTGTCAATCAAAATGGCTCAAAGATGCACTTTTGTTAGGAATATAAGTTGACAGTTGAACCATTCTGGTTTTGGAATTTTTCAGAATTGTGGTTCACTAGTTTTATCCAAGTTGATCTCTCTCTCTCTCTGTCTATATATATATATATATGTCATGGAGTCTATTTGTCTCCACCTTGTTCCTCATTGGTTTAATTCTTTATGGTACAGAAATAATTAGTAATTCTGAGATGAGACTCACAAATCCGACCCCAAATAGAGTGGACAAGGCAATGATCTTGGTGATAACTGAGATCATTCATGTTTACTCTCTGTCCTTACTCCTACAAGGAAGCTAACAAACCTACATTTTGATGTAATTTACATGTTCGTCAAATTTTTACACAAAAATGTCGTAGAGGCTGAAACTCTCAAATTCTCATGTAGTTGATGAAACAGACAAATTGCTTCATGAGGCATATCAATCATGGTTGGCCACTGTGCTTCAACTGACTTGTTCAAATGACCAAGGATTATTTTCACCTGAAAGAGCTTTCTCTCTCCCATCACTCGGTTCCTTGAATACCATAAGGAGAATGTAAGTTCCATTTATCAACATTTTGCTCCTAATCGTTGCTCGAGAAATTATGCCTTAGGATCAGCCACCCAGCACATGGTGGTAATAATTGGTTGCCTGGGATTCAACCACCAAGTTTAAAAAACTAGGTATTATTGGTAATTTAAAAAACCCAACCGAGTTGTTGATTGACTATCCTTTTTACTCATTAATTTTTTGGTTTCTAGTTCAACATTTCTAATCTCTCTTGCTGCAAGAATGTGTTTAGTAATTTTAAGCAACCTTCCACACCCCTCAAGAATTTTCATTAGCCTGAGGAAATCTTAGAAATTTGAAAAAATGTTTTCAATTTGATTTTTAACTTTTATGAATTACTTCTAAATTTCAGGTTTGTTGATATAGGTTCTGATCTCAACAATGTAGTGGTGTTGAAATGGGGTTTAAGGGAAAAACTTACCCGAGGTCGTTGAAGATGATTCTTCTGCTACACTAACATAAGATCTGCAAACTTTCTCAAATTAATCGCATCACCCTTTGTTCTTGACAAGCGGTGCTCATCGTTATCGCCTAGTTGAAAATTAGAATCTTACAAACTGGCATTACTTTCTGACTTGCCCATAGTTGTACTGCCATGACTTCCAATAGGCTAAAAACAGTAGTCGAACAAATGGAAATCCGATTTATTTAAGGATTTTTACCAAGGAATGCTCAAGTTCCAACTATTTGCAGGGCAGTAGGCATGCAAAAATTATTCTACGATGGGCATCCGTTACCTCATGAGGTACCAACCTAGGTAATAGAATGAGTTAATTACCTTAGTTGGTACCTTATGAGCTAACCCAAATTACTTAGATTGGTATCCTATAACCTAGAATGTGCCCTGTCTGGTAAATTATTTTAAAACCATACTTTTGCTTTGTAAATAGATGGAACTTCTAGCATTCCTGGGTAAAAATCTCCCTTTTAACTGAACAATATGTTTTCAAATATTTCCTAAATTTTAGAAGAAAGAACATTTTGTTATAAATACCACAGTTGAGAGCTTGTGATGGTATTAGGAGGGTGAGCCAATCCCCCACTTTGGTGCATAGGTCATCAGTATTTTACACATGGCACAAATCATGAATCCGAGTTGTCCAAGTGGCAGCCAATCATGTAGATGGGACTCATCCCAAACATCATCTATTGAAAGATTCAAACCATTCGATTATATTATTTTCAATCATTTACCTTCAGCTGTTGCCCATAGACTCCATATGCATGTTACCTGTCCAATTTTGATTATGAGTGTAAATTTTGGGCTGAATCCCATCCATACAAGTGCTTGTAGGTCATCTTGGATCGATGAAGATGCGTGCCATGTGTACAATATTTATGATCCGTGGACAACAAGTGGTGCATGGGAAGTATTGTTATCACATTTTATGGAGACAAGCAGTTCAAATGTAGATGATTGAACACTGGTCTCAGTTTGATTGAGTGGGTAGGTCCCATGTATGGAAAGCTCAATTAGTTCATAAAACTTGTCTTTTGGGATATATTTTTCTGTTGATCTTATGCTTCTTTTACTAATATGCAGATTTGTAAATCAAAGCTCAAACCATTGTGTATTTTGTTGCCCTTATACAAGATTTACAAGGGGAGAAATGTATTATTTTTACATCATCTGTCGAGTCGACTCACAGGCTCAGCACCTTATGGAATTGCTTTGGTGGATTACCTTTTAAAATCAGTGAATATTCGGGCCTTTAGCACCAATCTATCCGAAGGTAAATCATGAAATGTATTTTATATGTGGAATTATAGATAGTACTTCTAGATGATGTGTGTTTTCATCTATCAATTTTTTTAATATTAATTTTAACTTTTTGGTTATTAGAGTTTTAGTTTACTTTTTATTTGTAATCAGAATTATTTTTATTATTCAATTTCATTGTTGAATGTTTTAGCCCAGTTTAATGCCCAAGTCCAACTTCTTTTAACTTTTGAACTTGCACCAAATCTGAACTTTCAAAAGCCTCCATTTTCTTAATGCTTTGGATCACAAACTATAGGAAATGACAAAGTAGAAGTGTTCGTGTGTCTCTGTAGAGAGGAAGATTGGTATTGGACTACGAAAGACAGGGTTTAAAACTTTATATTTTAAAAATATATAAACTAGAAGAGAGAGAGAGAGAGAGAGAGAGAGAGAGAGAGAGAGAGGTTGTTTTTTCCAATTTTTGAATCAAGCCAAGCTTTATAATAAATCTGTATTAAATGTATTAGTTTGTGGTATAGGCTCAATCCATCAATCCATGTGAACTAAGTAACTGTGGGCATGATAAAGCCTACCATATGGGGGAAAGAACAATGATATTTTTTCTGCAAGAATAGACAACAGTTTATTGCCAAGAAACTTTAAATGGGGTGAAGCCATGCTTGACACGTGTCCGCCCAAAGACCATACCCATGTTATACTCCAACCCAAATGGTTGCCCTTCTTGTGTTTAATTGATTTATTAATTTATAATAGATGTTGTTGATTATTGACAGAGTGTCTTATAAATTATACCAGCTTACATTATATGAATGCACTAGAAGCCGATCTTAGTAATCAAACAAAATTTTTGAAAACAAAGAAAACTAGTTATAGCTCCATATGCTTTCTTGCAAATGTTGGCATGTCAAACTACCAATATCTCCAATTGTGTATCCAGCATCTTTACCTAGATAAATAAGATAAAGAGAAAATGTAGAAATGATTTTGTCAATTAAGTGCTTTGGTTTTATGTATATTTTTTAAATAAAAAACTTATCTCCATGCGGAAAGCCACTTTGGATCATCACTCAGCTTATTTCTACTCATTATTGCTGTTGTTGCTCTTATGTCCTACTGCTTCGATTAACCAAAGCAATTCTTTTTGCAGTTTGATTTCTCTAAGGAGCATAAGCATTTTTCTTTTAGTTGTAACTGTGCGCAAGTTGTTCTATCTGAACTAGACATTAACTATATCTCCTAGCATGATTATTGTACTATGAGTTGGTTGGAAAGACCCAATCATCTTCAGGAAAAGTCGAAAATGCATATGAGGAGTTGTTCTTCTGATTTCTTAATCCATTCGGAAATTGCATGATCTTATAAACCACATTTTGGATTTCAGAGTTTGAACCACATTAATGCGAACCTCGTTGAGTCATGGATCTGAATCAATTATCCATAATTTGAATGTTAGGTGGAATATTAGAGGTCATTTTTTGCTTTATAGTTCACAGGCATTTATACATTTGACTTTTTGTTGATCTAGATTCCGCCAACAAGAGTCAAATCTCCGAAGCTAGGCTGCCATAAAAGCTTATCAGGGACAGACGCAGATTGGAATGGAAGCAGCAGGCGCATCTATCGAATGGCTCGGCTAAACCTTGATGAAAGGGCCTCAGAAAACGGCCTTGTAAGAGTTCTTTTATCCGACATCTATGTACAAAATGTATGATTTTGGCTCATGGATCTGCACTTTTCATTAAATTACAAGAGCCAATGGTTGGAATCTTAATGTTTAATGCCATTGTTTGAAATTGTGTTCATCCAATGGTTGAAATCTTCTAGAGTGCTTTTAGCTGCTACCCAGTGGCAGGTAGCTATGATTTTGCTTTTATTTTCAGTTGTGTTTATCTTTTACAAATGGTTAATGCTCTTTAAATTTTTTAGAAATTCTCCATAACCAAAACCTTGGTTCCATATTTCGCCATGCATAGTTATGCATATGGACGTATATGGGTGCGTGCCTGTCTACATCAGATGATTCATCTAATTAGACTTAATGAATCACACCCAGCTGATTCTTTTAACTTAGATACATCTTTCTATGGATCCATGTCAAATTAAACGTCATATGGGCTTTGAATTGGCAATTAATCTTTAAATCATTTTCTTGTGTTAGATACTACCATTGACCCCATTGTTAGACACTACCAATTAATCTTAGACCATTTTCCTGGTGATTCGAAAATGTAGGCATTAGAAAGAAGGAAAAAAGTAGACTTGTTTGAGGAATTTAGTAATGCACAAACAGAGCATCTAGTTCAATGGGCGGCTTTGCTCAATCCTGATCTCTATAGCTAATTCAGTTGGGATGGGAATTTTTCTTTTGTGTAGAAACAGGAACTTACAATGAAATGGAATAAAATAGAATAAAAGTATAAGCAGAAATTGCTGCATTTGTCCCCACCGATGGTTGCCTGAACTACATTGAGGAAAATGTCAAACTCAATGAAGCTTCTTCTTCCTACTTTTGTGAAATCTTCCCATAGATTTTGAATGCATTTATATATGTTTCTTCTTATCCCATTCTTCATCAGCTCTAATGAGTACCCTATCCCCTTTATTGTGAGCTAAACTCACCCAATCCGTAGCCAAATCTCTGGCATGCTAGAGGATCATATGAATATGACTCCTAATCTACCTAAAAATATAGTCATTCCTCTCGAACCAGATAGCACAAACAACTGCATAAGCAACAACATTTCCACAGGTTGCCTTCAACACTTCCAAATGTGCATTTGTGCTAATTGTTTGATTTTGTAAATAAACTTTTACTCTGTTTTTTATCTTCCAAATGTGCATGTGTGCTATTTTTCTACATATTTATTTTCCTATTAGTATCAAAGTTCAATACATAAACTGAGGTGGGTGTAGCATTTTTTTCTTTCAACAAATGGTTTAAGAGCTGTTTTGGAAGATCTATTTAAATGAGTTTTTTATTATATGTGAAATTGAGGAGATGGTTGTTTATATACTGGTTTTGGTAGATTGAATGCTTATTACAGCCAATATTTGAGCATCTAAAATATATTATGGGGAATATTTGGTCTAGTGAGTGATTTTACTGTGGCTGTGAGTTCAGGGATGAGGGAATCCTGTCTAAGTTTGTTTGTATTTAACTTAGCTTTGTATTAAGTAAAAAGATGGAGCACAACTCAGGAAAAACTATAAAGATGGAGCACAACTCGGGAAAAACTATCTTTGAAAATAGTGTTGTAGATTTATGTACTTCGGATTAATGGGTTGTCACTGTCATCATAAGATTGTCAAGCTTATGAAAGAGCATAACCCTGTTAAAAGCTGGCTTCTACAGACTTCAAGATCCCTAATAATCTGAAAAAATCAGCTGTTATTAGATTTCAATAGCCAAATGCTATTTATGGAGGATAAACTGATAGTAAGTATTTGCAAATAAGTTCTTTTCTTCTTCCTTCTTAATTTGTAATCCATTGTGCCTCTTGGAGTCTGGAAACTTATTAGGATGTTGAATGCATTTACGTTCAGTATTTTTGCACTTTTAACTTGATGTATTTGAAATGCATTCAGGTGAGGTGGTGTTACTTGCTTGTGTCATTTTGGTTGGCCTTTTCGCATTGCAGCATTTTGGCATACACAGAGTAGCTTTTTACCATTCATCTAAAGACTCATCATTGGGTAATAGCTCGTTTTGCATGTATATTTGATTTTTATATTGGTGCTTTTTTTCTTTATAATATATGAAGATAATAAATCTCCTTGGTTTCATTTTTCATTGTGGATCATTTTTTATGTATTCCTTTTCCAATTTTAAATTTCTAATGTGATTATATAAAAATTCTTATGCAAGTCGCTCTTATGCACACTTTTTTTTCTTGAACACATACAAATTTTGATTATCATTTTATTATGAAATTTATTGATGTGACTAAGTTTATTTTTATGACAGGAAAACTCGTGGTATGAGAGTTGGGCGCAAGTTGAAAACACACAAGAAGTGGGTGGACAAATCATAAAAGAAAAGTCATTTCGACAACGAGTTGAAAGGTGTTCAATTAAAGGTGTCAAGCAATGAGGCATTAAAATTTCATGTCATTGCGTTTATTGGCAACCCGAGTCATGCTCGAATAGATGAATGTATTTATAGGATGTTATTGAATATATTAATATAATATCTTCGAATATTTTAATGAGATAGTGTTAAATGTATTAAAAAGATGTTGATTTTATTTTTGGCTTATTATTTTTTCATTTAGTTGAATGGATTATAAATTTTTTCCCTTGTAGAGTGATATGTGGTTGATATAATATTTGTAACAGGTAAAATGACTCTCATTAAAGAAAAAAAAAATTGAAGCTGTGCTTTTAAAAAACAAAAAAACAACAAATTCATAACTTGTTTTCATATACCACCGATTTAGGTAGGGTTTGAATAATAAAAATAACAACCCTTTTCCCATTAGGAACAACGGCTCAATATTGTTGTTATTTTGCAACAGTCATAAACAACGGTCCATAACCGTTGTTTATTAGAGGAAATTAACAACGGTTCGTCACCGTTGTTTACATATACCACTGATTTAGACCATGGTTTTGGAAGAAAAATAACAACTTTTTTTTTCCGTTAAAACAACGGCTTAAAAACGTTGTTATTTTGCAACGGCCTTGGACCGTTGTTTATCTGGTAAATAAACAACGGTTTTTGACCGTTGTTTATAAAAACCACTGCTCTATAAACAACGGCCCTTGCAACAGCTCAAAACCGTTGCTTATGACATTTACAACGGTTTTGGGCCGTTGTTTTTTGTCGATTTTCACGTAGTGATTTATGAATTCAAAGGATTCTGAATCAAATTCTAGAGCCCTTTCCAAAAGCTAATGTCTCCAGACTATAGTCTTGAAGTACAATGTCTAAATGATATATATACTCTTTCTCTCTCGCCCTCAATTTGTGTGAGTTGCACGTATAGAGAGAGAAAATTGGGTAAAGAAAAGAAGCTTCAATGAGGGCAATAGGATAAAACCATGGAGGTAGAGGTAGAAATGAATTGAAAATCTTTAGTTGCACCCATAGAATCATTGAAGGCAACTAATAAAAACCATTAACTTTTGGGAAACTTGGTCGTACTCACGTATTTACTAAAAGCACTTACTTAATGAAAGCACGCTACCACCCACCACATAATCCGACATCATTAAGTTGGCACCTTCAGTAGACAAGTGAGTGCAAATAGAGGTTCCCTAGCATTTATTGATGAGATGATGGGAATTCTTCGACATTTTTCACGCAATGGATCTTTAGATCATGAGAGAAGATAAAATTTTAATTCTATTCAAGAATCTCTGAAGGTACCCATGCCAAAAATTACTCACTAAATTGAATAAAATGATGGAGATCATTTTCCGCCTCAATCTCTACACAATGACACATATATCATGTTGATCTAAGTTGTTTAATTCCTTAATGCTACAGACTTTTTCTTTAGTTTTTCCAACCTAAAAGACAAAGTTTATATTCTCTCTTTAAGCCATACAAATGAAATTCTATTAAATTAGTTGAACCAAACAGAGCCCGAAATTGGCTTCTTATACATCGGTATGAAACATGAGTTTATATTTAAGGAATTAAAGTAGTTTTCATTGGTTCTAAAGAAGTTTCCTCTTAATTAACCCAATTTGCCCCTATATACTCCAAACTCGTGACAATAAAATTAAAATGGGTACCATTATTTACGATCCATAAAATTGTGACCCCATCTCACCTCCTTCAATTCAAATGTATTGATCACTTTGAATTATACGATAGAGACAGTTTTTCGTCTCAATCTTTTATATAGTTGATCTTGACATTTTGGTTGTATCATCAGGCGGTAAAAAATTTATTTCACTTGACGCACAACCCAAAAAGTGACTCTAAAATCATATGGCCTACAACACTCTCAAACATTATTTTAATATCATTTTTTAGATGTGTGTCATGTAATATAAAAAATTGACTCTAATAATACTCTCATTATCCCAAGATCATTTGAGTAAAGATGGGGATAAACAATGATCTACATCTTCTGATTCAAAGCATTCATTTCACCTGATAGATGCCTGAAAATCAAATTCAATTATTTAAAGGTCCTAATGTTCACGTGCCTTTTTACTAGTATTAATAAAACATAAAAATAAAGTAAATTTGAAAATATTTTTCATCTCCTTCAACTATTGAAATATTCTTTGTTCTATCAAAAAAAAGAAAAAAGAAATATTCTTTGTTGGACAACTAATCATCCTCTCGGCTTTATCATTGAACATTGTATATTATGCAAACTCGATAAAACCTTGTAATACAAGGGCAATGGACAAATCCAATTGGTTGAACCCAATTTGGTGTTCAACCAGATCCGCAATCATCAAATCCAAGAGAATCTTGATTACAATTGTCATCCTATAAAATTGGAAACCATATAAGCCAAGATTCTCTCATGCCTGATGGCTGCACATTTGGTTGAACACTAAATCGGGTTTAATCTGTTGGACCTAACCATTTCCTACAAATGTGAAGTATCTTTTTTCATAAGTAAGGTTCATTGGGGCCTCTTCCATCCTAAAACGAAAAAAATTATAACACAACAAGCACGAAACCAAAAACTTATCCAATCTCTGAGAAGTTTCGGCATGCCATCACCCCTTAAACAAAAGCCTACGCGATAAAGTATCCTAGGAAGTCACCAAGTTGGGTTTGGCGATAATTCAATCGGAAAAAATGGCCTAAATTTGGCAAGTTCAAGTAAAAATTGAAAAGAAAAATCAAAGAAAAAAATGGAAGATTAACATAAAAAAGTTTAAAAAGTACGAAAGTTTTAAAAGATATTCAGATAGTCATGATTAATTGAAAAAGTTGTCAATTATTCATGATTAATTTGCAAAACCTTAAATTCCGAAAATATTCACAATTTTTTCAAAATTTTGGAGAATCTGGTGACCATGATATAACAGGAGGATTTAACCTTTTCAAATGCAAAGTTTGTTTTTTTTTTTTTCTTCAAATACTATCAACAGTTCAACACTATAGTTGAGCTACAAGGTCACGCCGTGAATGCAAAGTTTGGACCCAACCTGAGTTTTTACTAGGGAGTTTATGATGGAATCTAAATGGATCTGACGATCCGACCATCCAAAATTAAGCCTAAAGATCTAGGCGCACGATCAATCAAAAACAATAAATTTATAACCTATAAATATGCGCACCTTGAGCGTTAGCCATCGATGGTTGGTTGCCGATCTTCAACGATGTTCTCGCGTTCAATGTCTCCTAACACAATGGGGATGCTCTCGCCAATAGGGAGGATTGAATTTTGTCGAGCTATCGTTGGGACCAGGCACCCCTTATATTTATAGCCAAAGAGTCTTATCCCATTAAGGACTGAAATTGCTAATTGTAGTGTGATTAGAAATCACAATCATACCTTAACTGAAAGACTCAACAATCAGTTGCCTATTCTCTTCAAACTCACCAGAATAACAATTATACATCTTAAGGTTGATCTTATACCATTCACTGGTCAACGGGTTTGACCATAGTGATGGCCACCAAAATAGGAACTTCTAACAGTCTCCCACTTGGCCAAACTATGTCAATAAACTCCGATTACCCAATGTTAGCTAACTTTCTTTGAATGGTAAGTCACAATCAATCTCAATCAAAGTCTTTATTATCAGTCCGGTCCAGTGAGAATTTCAACACAGAATCAATGTAGTCAATATATCATATCATCGATATATGACCGCTCATTATTCGATTGGAAGTCAGCACCGACATGAATTCTACTAGTATGATTTCACATAGATTGTAAGTTTACAAACTGAATGGTGATTACATGTAAACTCAATCTAATATTGGTCCTACTTTATTGCCATCTACTGGCACCATATGTTCCAAGGAGTTATTTGCATAAAAATGGAAAAGCAAATAAATAAGTTTTATTTCTGAATCAATTAAACAAATGTATTCACTCGCATATATCCACTCTCAAAGGCTATCAAAATTATCCGTTAACCCCATGCGCGCAACATGCTCCAAAAAGAGCGTGGGAGGTAAACCTTTAGTGAGAGGGTCAGCCAACATGAGTGTCGTACTTATCTTTTCAACAGATACAATTTGATTCTGAACTTTCTCCCTGACAATAAGATATTTTATATCAATATATTTGGAACCCCCACTAATCTTGTTGTTATTGGAGATAGCAATCGCAGCGGAATTGTCACAAAAGATTCTCAGTGGCTTTGAAATAGTATCAACAACTCGAAGCCCTGAGATAAAATTCCTCAACCATATCGCCTCACATGTTGCCTCAAAACATGCAAATTTAATTTCCATAGTGGATTTAAGTAGTCGCTTGTTTAACGCTCTTCCAATATATAGGTCCACCTGCAAGCATAAAAATATAACCCGATGTGGACCTACGAGTGTCTTGACACCCAGCATAGTCAGCATCTGAATAACCAATAACTTCAAGGTTATTCGACCTTTTGTATGTGAGCATGTGTCCGTTAGTCCCTTGTAAATAGCGAAAAACCTTCTTAGCGGCTTTCCAATGATCCAAACCAGGATTACATTGGTACCTGCCAAGCATGCCAACTATATACGCTATATCTGGACGAGTACAGACTTGTGCATACATGAGACTCTCAACTGCCGATGCATAGGGAATTGTCTCCATCTGTTTTCTCTCCAGATCGATCCTGGGACTCTGAAGTAGACTAAATTTATCACCCTTAATGACAGGGGCAACAGTAGCAGAACAATTGTGCATGTTAAACCTTTTAAGAACTTTATTAATATAAGCTCTTTGAGACAATCCCAATATGCTACGGGCTCTATCTCGATGAATCTCAATTCCTATCACGTAGGAAGCTTCACCAAAATCTTTCATTTCAAAACTCTTTGATAAAAAGTTCTTTGTCTCATATAACATGCCCAAATTGCTACTCGCAAGTAAGATATCATCAACGTATAAGACAAGGATGATAAACTTACTCCCACTGATTTTAAGATATATGCATTGATCCACAGTATTTTCTTTAAAACCAAAATTTGAAATGACTTCGTGAAATTTTAAGTACCATTGTCGAGATGCCTGCTTTAAACCATATAGAGACCTTTTGAGTCTACAAACTAAATGACTCCCCCCCTCAACCTGAAAACCTTCAGGTTGTGTCATAAAGACATCTTCATACAAGTCGCCATTCAGAAAAACAGTTTTAACATCCATTTGATGCAATTTTAAGTCAAAATGAGCTACTAATATCATGACTATCCGAAAGGATTCCTTTCTAGAGACAGGAAAAAATGTCTCTTTATAGTCTATTCCCTCTTTTTGAGTGAAACCATTAGCGACTAACCTGGCCTTGTATCTTTCTATATTACCTTTGGAGTCTTGCTTGGTTTTAAATACCCATTTACAGCCTACAGGCTTGACTCCATAAGGTAACTCACAAAGATCCCAGACCGAGTTATGTTTCATTGATTCCAACTCATCTTTCATGGCTTCGAGCCATTGAGTGGATTTGTCGCTCTTCATGGCTTGGCTAAAGGAAACAGGATCTGATTCTGTTCCAAAATCAAACTCACTCTCATTTAGGTAAACTATATAGTCATCAGAAATGGCAGGCTTCTTTGCTCTCTCTGATCTACGCAATGGTAGATCAGTGGGGTCGCTCATAGAACAAGAGCCTCAATGTGGGGTGTGTCAATAGGTATAGCCACAGGTGCATCAACACTGACTTGAATAACTGGTGTTGGTGCCACTTTTTCTTAGATAAAAGGGATAGGAATTATAACCCGATTCTCCTCAAAAGTGATTTTCCTAAGCTCTATACTCCCACTGATCTCACGATCCTCAAAGAATTTTGCATGTCTAGTCTCAACAATCCGAGTACTATGAGTGGGGCAATAAAATCTGTAGCCTTTTGATCTATCAGGGTAACCAATGAAATGACAACTTATAGTTTTAGGGTCCAATTTTCCTAATTGTGGGTTGTACACCTTTGCTTCAGCCAAACAGCCCCAAATGTGTAAATATCCTAAAGTCGGTTTTCTGCCTACCCATAGCTCATAAGGAGTTTTGGGAACTGCCTTACTAGGAACTCGATTGAGGATATGACCGCTGTTTTCAAGGCTTCTCCCCACAAGAACGTAGGCAACGTAGAGTTACACAACATGCTTCTCACCATATCTATAAGAGTACGATTTCGTCGCTCAGCTACACCGTTCTGTTCAGGTGTTCCTGGCATGGTGTATTGAGCGACAATGCCATGCTCTTGTAGATACAGGGCGAAGGGTCTGGTGTGACTGCTTTTGAGTATCTACTATAGTACTCTTCGCCTCTATCAGATCTCACAATTTTTATCTTCGAATTGAGTTGTAACTTAACTTCGGCTTTATAGATTTTAAACATATCCAGGGCCTCAGATTTCTCGTGAATGAGAAATATATAACCAAAACGAGAATAATCATCAGTGAAGGTAATAAAATACTTTTGACCACCAATAGCGGGAGTTGGAAACGGTCCACAAATATCAGTGTGGACTATTTCCAGCAAACTCGTGCTTCTGAGAGCCCCTTTCTTATTAGTCTTTGTGAGTTTCCCTTTAACGCAATCAACACAAGTATTGAAATCAGAGAAATCGAGCGCATCGATTATATCATCTTTAATCAACCTCTCCATTCTATCCTTAGATATATGGCCTAAACGTTTATGCCATAAAATGGAGGAGTTATCGAGTGCTCGTTTTCGTTTCTTACTTATTTTATCATTCACATGCATAGAAACTAAAGATTGGGCGTAAGATGAATCCAAGTTCAACTGATAAAGATTTCTCACTAATGAGCCACCACCCACAATATCGGAATTAAATAATAGAGTAAACATATTATGTCCAAATTTAAATTCAAAACCTAATGAATCCAATTTAGAAATTGAGATAAGGTTTCTAGTGATACTGGGAACATAAATAGTATCAACTAAATCCAAAATGAAACCACTATCTAAAATGAGACGGAGAGTCCCAATGGCCTCCACGTCTGCTTCTACTCCATTCCCGAGTTTGATGGTACGTTCTCCTTTACTTAGCTTCCTGCTGGATCAAAATCCCTGCATTGAATTACTTATGTGAATAGTTGCACCAGAATCTATCCACCAAGTATTGCGTGGAGCATCAACATAAAGTGATTCAAAACACACAAAAGCAAGGTCATTACCTTTCTTAACTAGCCAATCTCTGTATTTCTGATAATTCTTCTTAATGTGTCCCTTCTTCTTACAGAAGTGACACTTGATGCCAGAAGTAGATGTGCTAGCTTCTCCTTGTTTGATTTTCGGTGGAGGAGCTTTCACGTTCTTTCTTTTATATTGTCCCGATTTTCGCTTGAAATTTCGTTTCGATGGGCCAAGAGCGGCGTAATGAGCACTTTCAGGTTTTTCAGCTCGAAGTCGTTCTTCTTCTTGGACACAGTGAGCAATTAGCTCGTTCATCTTCCACTTATCTTTCTGCGTGTTATAATTGATCTTGAACGGGCCAAATTGCGCAGGAAGAGAAGTCATAATAAAGTGAACAAGATAACCCTCAGAAAAACCCATGCCCAGTTCTTTCAATTGAGTTGCCATGCTACTCATTTTCATAATGTGCTCTCGGACGCTGCTATGACCATCATATTTCATGGTTCCCATTTTAATAATTAGACTACTGGCAAGGGCTTTAGAAGTCCCTTGAAATTGTTCCTTAATGGCTTGCATGTATTCTTTTGCAGTGTGCGAGTCAGGAATACCTCCCCGAATCGCATCAGCAATGGAACTCTTTATGATCATGAGGCTCATACGATTTGATCTATCCCATTTTTCTAAATCCGTATGGTTCACTGCCAGATCCTCAGCCGAGGCATCAGCGGTGAGCACCTTGGGTTTATCAGATCGTATAGCATAGTCAAGATCTATGCAGCCTAGAACAATTGCAACTTATTCCTTCTATTTCTTATAATTTGATCCACTCAAAAGTTTAATTCCACCAATCATACTGGTTATGATAGACGGGCTCAATGCTGCACAATAATTAAGGGCTTTATTATGTCCACATACAATCGAAGTAACTATCAATTCCACAAGGTTATAATTATAGTATGTGACGCAAAAATTAAAATATGTCAAGGAATATAAAAATTAAAACCAATATGGTTTTATTGAGAAACGATTTGTGTCATTATAACCCTCCGTTGGGTCGAGCCATAACACACTAGTCGCTTCCTCAATCTATATTAATGATTGTGGTACTAATTGCGTCGTTATGACCCTCCGCTTCGAGTCACAACACGCGAGCAGCATCACATACAACAAAATAATGAATAGTGAAACACAGCCATCATATAACATTAAGTGATTCATCACCGTTGGGCAGAAGAATCCCTTATGTTGTAACGCCAACGTTCACTACACACTTTCACTGGATTTCTAACACGGTCTTGGACAAAATTAAACCTCACTATGAAAACCACGGCACTAGGAAGGATCATCACCGTTGGGCAGAAGAATCTTTTCAAGTCATGTTTTCAAATTAGGCTTGATAATAATTTAGATGATCACAAAACGTGTTATGAGGTCAAAATAGATAATAAACGAGTATTATAATGTGTAAGTACCAGCCATGGTGGTGGAGCACAACCTCCACTACCCAATTCTAATGAATGATACTTGAACAAAAATTGATTACACAATTAAAAAATGGAAAAAATAACATCAGGTCATGAAAATATCATAATAGAGAGCTCATTATCAAAAATAGACCTCAAAAACGGATCCGAAATATTCGAGATAGTCAAAATTCATATATAATGTCCGAAAATCGGACCTATAAATAGCCCAGAAATGGCCCGAGAAGATTAGGAAATAGTGTCGGAATAATTGGGCCGGGTATAGGGCCATACCATGGGCCTTTGTGGTCGAATGGGCTATGGGCCCCGTGGATGGGCCTTGCAGGTCAGGGCCATGAGCCAAAAGGGCTTAGTGGGTTCACCCGCCGCTTCACCGGCCATCGGGCGCCGACGGTCCGGGCGCCGGCCGGTTATTCTTCTCATCGGCTATTCCGCACGGAAAGAACTCACTCAAGCAGGACCCATGCCCAAAGAACCAAATTTTTTTCTTTTTTTTTGATTTACATTTGCGCCACCCCCGCCTCCTTCGGTGACTGCAGACCAGGGTCTGTGAGCCATCCCGGCCGTGCCACGACGCCGTCACGGTTCAATCCTAGGAAAAAAAAGGCCACCGGCAATCCCCCCTTTTTTTATTTTTTTTTTAAACAGTAAAAAAAAAACTTTGCCATCGGTGCCGGATCAAAAGTTATTATTTTTTTTTTTTTTATAAAACAGCCATATAAAAACAAAAAATAATAATAATAATAATAAAAGTTCATTTTAAAGTTTTGACCGATCATAACGCCAATCATGGCTCTGATACCAATTGATGGAATCTAAATGGATCTGACGATCCAACCATCCAAATTTAGCCTAAAGATCTAGGCGCACGATCAATCAAAAATCAATAAATATATAAATTATAAATATGCGCACCTTGAGCGTTAGCCATTGATGGTTGCCGATCTTCAACGATGTTCTTGCGTTCAATGTCTCCTAGCACAATGGGGATGCTCTCGCCAATAGGGAGGATTGAATTATGTCGAGTCATCGTTGGGACCAGGCACCCCTTATATTTATAGCCAAAGAGTCCTATCCCATTAAGGACTGAAATTGCTAATTATAGTGTGATTAGAAATCACAATCATACCTTAACTGAAAGACTCAATAAGCAGTTACCTATTCTCTTCAAACTCACCAGAATAGCAATTATACATCTCAAGGTTGATCTTATACCATTCACCGGTCAACGGGTTTGACTATAGTGATGACCACCAAAATAGGAACTTCTAACAGTTTGGTCGTCGGATTTAGATCAAGAAATTGGGTTTCTTGGTCAAGATTTCAGACTCGACCATATCCCAGGCAGGGCCGGCCCTGAGATTTTGGGGGGCCAAGGCGAGCTCCTAAAATGGGGCTCCTCCTTAATTTATTTTTTTGTACATTTTTTTTTTGCCAAATAAAACGACATTCATTGATCTTAGATTGCAAATATAAGTATATTACATTCTACAGTTTATAATTTGAAAATAAAATTGAAAAATTAATGAAAGTATATATATAAAGGCTTCGTTCAGGTGTTTTTGAGTTTTTCCTAGAAAACTCAGATTCCAGAATCTTGCAGATTCCTGTCTTTTTCCAAATGTGTTCTTTTAAGGCTAAAAAAAACTCTGATTCCCGACTTTTCCCATAAATGATCAATTTCTGTTTTCTTTTATTTTTTCTAGAAAAGCATAAAATTGGTTAATTGAAAGACGTTGTGTGCCCGTAGGAATGACTATAGTGCATCGATTATTGTGTCATACATATTATAAACTAATTTTTTTTTCGACGTACGATTCATAAGGGATTTAACACAATTGTCAATCCAATTGTTCGAAGTTAATTCCTAAAACTACACTACCCGATTAGGGAAAGGCTTGCCAATGTGTTATTTCGGGCTTGAGCTATATTTAAGCCTAAACCAATCCAAACCGAGCAAGGCTCTAGTTTGGTACTTAATCAGATTGGGTTCGGCCAATTCGGGTCGGGTTCAAGCCAGGTTTTAATAAGCCTAATTTTGTTAAACCAAAACACCTAGCCTTGAAACCGACCCGATTTGTAATTGAGTCGGGTCGGGCTCGTGTGATGTCGAGCTCAATATATTTGTTAGGCCTGAACTTGATCGGACCAGGCTTGGGTCGGGTTTGGCTAAGTTGGACTCGTTGATAGCTGTAGATAGGGGAAAATATATCAACCCATGATCCACGACGAATGAACACATTGGTCGGCTTGATTATGAAAATATAATTCTACCAAACAAAATTTTCAAACACCATGTGAATATAATCATGAGCGTACATCAAACATGAACATGATCATGTGATCATGTGACTATTGCATATACTCAGATTTTAATTCCATGTGGCACACATATACAAAATGAACATGATCATGGGTGTACATTAAACATGATTCTCGGATCAATTTTTTGGAGGTGTGGCACATGTAAAAAAAATCTTACACTGACCATGATATCAAGATCTATTGTGTCGAAGATTGAGATGAAAAACGATCTTTACCATTTGATACAAAAAATATCATTTGAGTGTGATGTGTCATGTGGAGTCTCGTGTGTGCAAGTAGTTTCTCTTTGTTTTAGGGGATTTGTGCCACTTGGAATCATAAACAAATCGGGTGATGGTAAATTTATGGACTCAAAATATATGTCTAGAAGATTGGGGCAAAAAATATCTGAAATCGTCTAATTAGAAGCAGTCTAACGGATATCAAGATGTTTCGAACATAGGCGCCCTTAGAATTTGGGTGGGTGCGAACATAGGTCAAGGTTATAATTTGGTGTGTTTAACGGGGAAGCGTATACGTTTGCAACTCAGAATCGAAGCTTATTCGACCATTTTACTTGGAACGGAATTTGGTAGAAAGTAGGCGGGTCCCACCACAATACACGAACGCAAGAATCCCTCAAAAAGTTGTCAAATATTGGACTTTCTTATTGCGTCCCTGAGAAACCGAGTGTTTCTGGTCATTTGAACGAATAGCCTAACCAATAAACTTTTAACAGTTTTTAGCACTTTAATTTCCAATTAAGTCTTCCTCTGCCAGTTTTAACACTATAATGGTCTCAAAAGGTTTTATAAATAAATTCATTAGATAAGTCACGCCCAGTAGAAGCTGATTATTTAATTTAGTTCATTTGCAGAAAATATATATATATATATATATATAAGATTTGGCCAAACAATGCTTTTTAATATAATGGTTAGTTAATAATACCTTTTTCTATTCTCTCTCTCTCTAGGCAATTTTAATCCCTTTTCATATATATATATATATATATTATTTTTATGTTTTCAATAAATTAATTTTTTGGGGGTCGTCTTTTGCTTGGAGGCTTCGACTATTCATTATTCTCTCATTGTTTTTCCTTATTTTAGGATTATAATATAGGATTTTTGTCCTCTTCTTGGTGAGAGTCTTATTTTCTTAGGAGATCGCTTCTATGAAGGTTTTTTTGCAATCCATATTTTTTCTGAGACGGTTTTAGTCACGGGTTTTATTGACGTATTGATGACTTCGTTGTTGCGCGAACATATGCATTATATTTACGCCATGAGGCATTATTTAAAAGCTTCGATTGAAATGATGTGTGAAGCTTTTGATCGATTGTTGCCCCCATTTTCAACGTGATGGGAGTTTTTGTGAGTCGTGAGTTTGCCGATGTGGTGGCGTATCTACGGGTGAATGTTCGGTGTCGATTACCAGTAGATGTTCAGGATGGTGGTGGATTCTCAAATTTTTACCTTACTTTGAAGGTCCCTAAATTTTGTGTCGTTGTTAGATGGGTCTTGAATACTATTCAATGTAATTTAATGTTAGTTATTGTAACTACCACTCTTTGGACTGTGACCCTTTATTATGTAATCATCCATTTGGAATTACTTATTTTTCAGTTTATAATCGTTTTTCATTTTAAATAAAAAATAATAAAAGTTTCATCTAAAAAAAATATTTAAAAAAATAATAATTTATTAACTAATAAAACTAATTTAAAAAAAAAAAAAACTTCCAAGATATGAGATTCAAAAATTTTGGGGCCGAGGAGGCCGCCTCGTTTGCTTTGCCCCAGGCCGGTTCTAATGCGAAGAGTAATAAATCTCAAATGAAAGTGGCAATGGCTGGTCAGGTCAGGTAACCGGTCAGCTTGGCCCCACCCGTTTCCAGGACACCGTTCTTTGTATTATTTTCTCTGAACGGGCTCACGTTCAAAATCCCTTGAAAGTCGCCGATTCATTCGAATCAAATGATGGGGATATTTTTTATCGGTCAATGTATTTGGGATTTGTTACACGTTAAGTCTTTAAATCACAAATCGATTGACCGATAGGTGCGCCGTCGTCTTGAAAGATCGGGTTAAAAGAATCAATCGTTTTCAAACGATTTGAGACGTCAGCAGAGAACACGTGGACTAATGTGGGCGTAGTATAGCACCCCGTGAAGCCATGTTCTAACATACGCCTGAAGTGACAAGACAGCGTCGTGCTTCGTGAGCTATGACAAGCCTCAAGCAAGAAAACGGGGCGAAGCCGGTTAGCCGCCCACAGTTTTTCAGATGACGCGAACACAACATCTTACACGTGGATGACACGTGGCGTATTGTAACCAAACGTGTCGTAAGGTTTTACGCTAATTCTGATGAACCCTAACACCTGTCGGAAGGCTATTTACGGAAAAGCGTAGGGTACGTGATTTCCTGTCGTATAAATGGGTATATTAGTCATTTAATACGTTTCTTTTTCTTTGAGTAAGTGACTGACCCAATTCAGGTAAATTTAATGGACAGTATTACCCTCCAGTAGACACTATATAGATAGATGTAGGTTGTTCAATTTCTCTACGTGCACGCATCGATCAAAATTACTGAAACAATAGCGAAAAGCCAGTTTTCCGGAGTTATAGCGTCTGAAATGTAAAATATCCGGGGATATTTGGGTCCGCTTGCAAAATTTCGGCCAAAATTTTAGCCAATAATTCAATTTCGACCAAGTCTTTGAAACTGAAAACAAAACATACATTTTGATCGTTGCATGCAAGTTACACAATTGCTAAACTCTATTTTTACATGACAGGTCTATCGTATCTCTTATCATATTAGAGGTTTGGAACTTTTAGCTTTAAAAAAAAATAAAAGTACATGTGTTTTAACTATTTTAATATATAAAAATATTTTTTTATTTAATCAAAAATATATTTTTTAATTAGAAGTATAAACCTTGTTTCTTTAAGTTAAATGGATCGATCCGGCTTTTAAGAGACCACGATTGATCGGTCTCGTACGAGATTGCGAAGTCTAGCTCATATAAGACTTCAAGATCTCATATAAGATCAAGACCTTAACAACAAACGTAAACTCCCATTTGATCAAGGAGCATTTTCACCTATTACAAGTGAATTGGGACTCACATGTATTCGAAAAAACAATTAGGAGTCCCGTAGAATTATCCAATTTACACTTGCAAAAAAACAAAACTATTAATGACAGTTTTTCAGTTAAAAAGTATCACTATTAACAAAAAAATTATTAAGACTATTAGCGGCAATTTTTTTTATTGATAGCGGCAACTCATGGCTGCCACGAATAGTCCTTTTTTTTTTGTAGTGTCACTTTATTTGGTACCGAATGGCGAATCAATTCGACTGAATCAATTTGGGGTTCGATTCGCTAATAATAAGCGAACTGGATTATTACCCTTTGATTTTACATATAAATAAAGGTTAAAAATTGGAAATAGTAAGAGTCGATCCTTAGGCCTATTACGATGCACAAACTAGGGTTTTTTTTAATAGCTCAGCTCGTATCCTCCCCCTTTGTGGGGCATTAGGTCGTAGGTTCTAGACCCCACCTTTGCTTCCTCACTTGTATTAATAAAGTTGAGTGATTTGTTGTGTAAGATTTATTCTCCAAGATTATCTTCTTAGTGTGCTACATCGCATACGGATCCTGTTTGCGTGCAGATTGTAGGCATTTATGGCGTATGACATTATAAAACCAAATGCACAAACTAGTTAAACCAACTGTTATATAAGAAAAAACTCATCCAACCTTTAGCAAATCGAGTTCGCCAGCTCCAGTGAATCGCGAATTTTGTTCTGAGCAAATCAACGAATCAGATAACATTGGTCTCAACCATCTTTGGTAATAAGAGATAGATGGGTCCCTGTCAAATAAATATGTGAAAGGCCCTCGCAAGTAAAGAAACATTTTTTTTTTTGGTTTTTTTGATAAACAAGTAAAGAATCCTTGTTGGAATCATATCAATAAACATACATAGTACATGCAACCCAGTAGTCATCTTTAATTCGAGATGTTAGACATAATAAGAAATTCTGCTTGCCCAACCATCTTACGCATTAGAGGTTTCAGGCCAAGGATCAAAATGTCGATTTTGATTTTGGTTTTGGGATTGGCCGAAACCGATATTTTGCAGCCTGGTCAAAATATTGCCCGAAATTTTACATTTTATATACTATAATGTCCAAAATTTTACATTTCGTTATTATTTCGGTGTTGATCGAAACCGATATAATTCGGTCGATATGATTCGGTTGATAATTAAAATTTCGGCTGAAATTTTAATTCATCATTCAAACCATTCAATTAGAACATTTTTTCTCATCTAATTGAACTCTTCACGACATCCTAACTTACTTTTAAATGCTCTTGATTAGATACAGAGAGGTAACGACTCGAATTTTTGAAAAATTTACGAATAATTCATAAATTTAAGGTCCCCCGAATTAATTTGCGACACGAATTTTTTAAAAATTCGTCTGATCACACAAAATTACGAATAATTCACGAATTATTCTTGACTAATTCTCAAATTTTTCAAAAAAAATGTGACAAACTAATTTTTCAAATATTTTTAAAATAATTTTAAATCTTTTTATTTTTAAATTTTTCTCACCGATTTTTCCTCCGAATATTTCCCCGAATTTTCCAAATTTACTAAATTTTAACTTCGCCGAACTATTTCCGAACCCTGATTTGGTGACTATGATAAGTAGTATATGGTTCACTCACCTGGCATTGACGTAGTTGCCAAAATATTCTGAAGAACCTTTATTAGTCAAAAATCAAACAAGAAGAAGACAGATCTTTTTCCATCTAATGAACTAAATGCAACATATAATTTTTGTAAATGTCCCATGGTTGATCAATCATTTACGCGACAAAACAAAAGAGAAGGCACAACTAACAGCGGGAGCCATTACTCGCACTTAGAAAAAATTGGTGTTTGGGCTGAATTTAAAAGAAAGACTTATAAATTTGGTGACCTATGTTATCTAAAAACATCATCTAAATTGTTTGATTTGAAAGTCATGATTTGAAGATATTAATTATAAAATATTAGCATAAAATTTAATTTTCATTAAATATAGTCAAAGGCTATTATTTTATTAAACAATTGACCGTAATAGATCATATAAGAAATATCATATTCTGCTCTAATGTTATGGACTAGAGATCTATAGATCATAAACTTTAAATCAAACAGCATATATTGCATTTTTGCATTTCACTTCACTAAAATACCAAGCCTCTCTTTAAATTTGGTGCAAGGGCCAATTGTTCGGGTGCAAGTAATGGCTCCCATTATCGACTCGTCCATAAGATAACTGCTTGTAATATAATCCCGTTGCTAGTTTTCTTTGCAAGTTATGCCTAAATCCATGTAAACCAACCCCGAATGACGAGATTTAACTCAAGGACATTAGATATTTAGATGACCTTTGACCACAGTTAAAAGAATCAGAGTCAACTTATACGCGATGTTGCACCCATTTTTGATCAGTCTAAGCAGAACACCTAACTTATACGCGATGTTGCACCCATCTTTGATCAATCCAAGGAGAACACCTAACCGCTCTCTTCATTGTCATATGCACGGATCAAAATTTCGGATACCATTTCGGATTTGGAGGGGACCGAAATCGAAAATTTGGACCGAAATTTCAATCCCATACAAAATTTGACTGAAATTTTAATCCCAAATTATCGTTTTGGTGGGGGCCGAAATTCAAAATTTTGGCCGAAATTTTGATCCTTGATCATATGTTGCTCTACTCACAAATCATGCCTATAAAAAAGATTGGGCTCATCTAGTTAAATACTTAATATCAATAATTAAAAAAAAAACATAAGATAAATCTTATTTTGAGCTATCATTGTAGATATATTTAAATATGAGCTATCATTTTAATGACTTAGATTAGAGAAAAAGTTATGCACACGGATTTCAAATAAAGCGGTCTAACTCAGTTTGTAAGTTGGCGGTTCCCTATCATTATTTCTAATACTAATAAAGTTATTAAATTAATGTAATTAAACATACAATAAAAAAATAAAAAATAAAAAATTATTATAAAATTTTTAAATTTAATATCATAAATCCATCACTATCCTGAACATCCACCGGTAATCGACACCGAAGATCCACTTGAAGAGACGCCACCACCATCGATAAACTCACGATCCACAAAAACTCTTACAACGTTGGAAACAGGGGCAACAACCGACCAAAAATTTCACACATCGCTTCAATCGAAGCTTTTAAACAATGTCTCATGACGTAGATATAGTGCATGTGTTCGCGCAACAACGAAGCCACCAATACGTCGGTAAAATCCGTTACCAAAGTCGTTTCAGAAATAAGTATGGATTGCAAAAAAGCCTTCATAGAAGCGATATCCACGGAAAAGAAGACTATTACCAAAAAGAAAATAAAACTCTCAAATTTTAACCTTAAAATAAGAAAAAATAATGAGAGAATAATGGAGAGCTGAAGCCTCAAAACAAAAGACGACTCCTAAATGATCGATTTATTAAAAACATAAAAAAAAGTAGATGAAAAGAAATTAAATCCCCACTTCCCACCCCCTCACATTTTCACCGACTCTCAAACTCGCATAGAGAGAGTGCGCTCAACAATAATAATTAATTTTGATAGTTGATATTAAAGTTCATCGATGAGATGATTTATATTCACTTAGAAGTATAATCTTTTGATTTAGACATGGTCCAACAATAGATCACCACTTGAAAATGTGTGACAAACACTTTAGATTGGTCATAAATATGTGTCACATGACAAAATGATATATCATATTTTAATGATGTGAAATAAAAAGTGACATTTTTGTGGTGTAAAGATCATTTAAACCTTATTTGATATTTAAATGTCGTGCCAAGAGCCATTATCCCAATTTCAATAGTAAGATAACTGTGCAACCGTCTATATTAAAGTGAATAGGTCTATATTAGAGAAAAATTGTGCCACTTTGTCGGCAAATGGTGAGGTCATGGTGTATGTTGGGTGGTTATTTTCATACTCAAATTTACTTTTGAAAAGGGTGAGGGGCGTTTCAGTCTCCTGGAACCCTGCAATTATGACAAGTGGGACAAACTTTTATTTAACTGACGAAAATGCCCTTCCAAAATAGCCATATATACCATCCGACAACAGAGTTTTCTGGCAGTGGCAAAGTTGTCTTCCAAATCCATATATAAAGTTACGTTGGCGGTTAAAAGGGATGAGAGTTGGATTGAAGCTCCATTAATGGAGGCGAGAGTCCAAGAACCAGAGCAGGAACAAATAGGAGGAGGAGGAGGAGGAGGAGGAGGAGGAGGGGAGACGACGACGACGAAGAAGATGAAGAAGGTTGTCGTGGCGATTGATGATAGCGAAGTTAGTTTCTACGCGCTTCAATGGGTGCTCGACAATCTGTTTACACCGGTAGTCCCTATCCCCGATGCAGATGAAGAGCTTCGGAATTTGATCATAATCCACGTTCACCAGCCTTTCCAGCACCTTATAATCCCAGCAGGACGAGGTGATTTATATATATATATATATATATATATATATATATATATATATATATATATATATATATATATATATATTGTTTTTAAATTTTCAAATGCTTATCTGATTTAATGGGCAAGCTGCTTCTCTACGTTTTGGTATATTTTATTTGATTTATTACAAAAATTTCCAAAGGGTGCCATTACTTGCACACGCTTTTTAAGTGATTGCACGGAGGTTAAATAAAGACTTTGGATCTTAGGGACACGTGACATGTGAAAATGTAATTTAGGCCGTCTAATTTATAGTTCATGATCTATAGATCCTGAGTTGATAAGATTAGAGTAAAACATGATATTTATCATATGATCTATTGTTGTCAACCAGTGAATCAAATTTTAGCCTTTGATCATATTTAATCATATAGTGAAGATTATATTTTGTAACAATCTTATCAACTAAGGATTTATAGATCATGAACTTTAAATCAGATGAACTAAATGACCTAGATTGTATTTTGCACATATCACAAATCCCTAAAATACAAAGTCTTTTTTTTTTTTTTTCCGTCGGTGGCATCACTTAAAAAGCGAGTGCAAGTACTGGCTCCCAAATTAATCAAAATTTTGGAACCTCCAACTACTTTTATTTCTTTTCCGAAAATTGTTATTGTTGTAGAAAAAGGTAAAAGTAGCAAACTAGCAACTTTATTTATCAGTACAAGGCTAGAAGACTCGATACTTAGTATTAGAGCCTCTCAAATGGAGGCGCCAAATCAACATCACCGGCGCGCCGAACTTCATCTTTTGAAGCCTAATTTCTCTCCAACACAGTACCTTACTCCATGTGGAATAGGGTACCACAGCTTCGATAGTAATATTGGCTACGGACAATTCAATGCTTCACATTCAAATATATTATATTTTATGTAGAGAATGTCTCCTTTTGCTCATTTCCATGCTCCAAACGGCTATTTTTGGCGTCTTACATTTGAGCTCCCAAGATTTGAAGCTTGAAATTAAGGAGTCAAAAATTTCATGTTATACACTTATAATTGTGAACAGTTGGAGATTTGATTGTGTATGTACCACTTATAATTGTGATACATGCTTTGATCATACTTTTTATCGTTTTCTATGGTTGTAAATTGCTCATTTGTGCCGATCGTGTAACGCTTATTTTAGTATTTAAAGGCACCGTTACTAATTTTAAATTAAATAGGTTAACATATATTCCTTTTTGTATAATTGAATAGTCTATTATTATTTTTTATAGTTCCTATTTTTTTTTTGAATATTCCCCGAATTTTGCATGTGTAAGTGATGCCCGATTCTGTAGTTGGGTATCATATGGAACCCGATTGGCTTGAGTATTATAATTAGTGATCAAGTGGTAGGTCAAATGAACCACCTCCACTGTGGTTCAAGCTATTTCATGTTCAACGTGGCATCCAAACAAACAAATTTGTGACATATAAAGTAAGAGGGCATTACATAGACCATTTAAAAAAAAAAAAATCATCTCCACAAAAAAGTCAAATTCGACTACATTTGCAGGTCCTATTATAGGAAAAAGGTTTTGCTGACAAACAATTTGTTGGGAAAGATTTCAACAATCCGTGTTGCACAAAGAATCACAAATCCTAAGATATAATCGATCGCCAAAGCTTTAAGATTTGATATTTTTAGATAGAAAACTTCGAGTTAAAAAAGTTTGGAATACCTTACCATGAGTTTTGTAAATAATAAAATTGAAGGAAGCGTTCAAATCCCTCAATCTCCTTTGCTACACACTCCCAATGCCTAGTAGACAAACTAGAGATGAGACTATGCGACTCACTTTTGGCATTCTCCATTTTTGTGCTAGAACCAACTATTAGGGTTAGGAGTGGGACCATAAAGATAGGCAGAAAGAGCCCTAAGGTTTAAGCATGCCCCATAACATATTTAATCTTTTATCACTTAAATGAAAAATCACCTAAAATACTCTTTAAAATCAGCTTTAATTTCAACCATAGTGACAAATCTTGGCGATTTATTGAAAATCTCGCAATAAATTCGTGAGATTGCTATCCAACGTGAAGTAAAAGTTGAAAACATGTTATATGTAATATATCGCGATATTTATGTTAAGTGCGTGATTAATTCGCAATATAACAAATTAAAACGTGAGAAAATAAAGGTCTTCCTGATTTTTGGCGGAAATTTTGCTCAACTTGTTACAATCCAAGATTCTTCCTTTTCAACCTGAATTTTATATGCTTAAAATGTTGACTTCTTTGAAAAAGATGGAGATTTTTTTTAGTCCCAATCTTTGGCACAATAGATCTTGAGATCATGGTCATTCCATCAAACTGACAAATTCGTATTCCACGTATCACACATCCTAAAAAATGTAGATGATCATGGGCGTATATCTTGGATCATTTTTCGGGACGTGCCTCGCTTGGGATCAAAATATGGCCGTCTAATGATAGGACCATAACTTCATGATCTATTCTGTTGAAGATCGAGACAAAAAATGATCATAGTCTGAGTAAAAGCAGTCAACAATTTTAAATATGTGAAATCTGGATTGAGAAGGTTACTTTTCATTTAGCAAAAGAATGATCTATAACCTCTATCCGTGAGATCAAAATATTTTTCGAATTATTTAACAATTTTTTTATGTTTTAAATTTTGGTAAGTTTTTTCGAATTTTTCCCGAATTTGGCAATTTTTTCCCGAATGTTTCCTTCATCGAATAGAACTCGAACTCTGAATTTTTTGCTTCCTTTTTGCGATTTTTCCTGAAATTTACAGAAATTTTCCCGAATTAAGAATTTTCGTCCTCAACGAATAATTCCCGAATCCCGACTTGGTGACTATGATTTCAACTAATTCCTTCCATCAACCTTGTATGCATTGAGCATCGTGGACGGTGCTCATTATCTACTACATGTTAAAGTTGCCAACTTTGTACCATCAAATCAAAATTCAATGACTCAGAAGTGTCTCAAAAGATGATTAAACCAAAATTTAAGCATCAGATTAATTCAATGGCTTAAGATGATATACAAAGACCAGAAGGGCTCCTTCTTGATTTCCTTAGGTATCTAATGGATTGAATGAGTTAATTCAACACACTAATATATTAGCTGATACAATAACATCAATTTTTCGAGAATAAAAGCTTATCCCCTCTCCTAAGATGCCCTGGAAATCTTAAGTTTAAGAACTTAATGAAATGAATCATGCCTATTATAATAGTGAGTTGTCAAGGTAGTGAGTCCGCCTGTCCATCCAATTATTACTAATCTACCTACTCTCATGATGGCAACAGCCACTTAATCCACACAAAGCTAGACAATTCCATGTCATCCGAAGGTGGTGGACTTCTTTAAGAGATAACTGATTAGTGTTGTTTTAGTATTTGACCCCTTATACTTATAGATTATCGTTTGATGAAAGCTATTTAATATATTTTGTGTAGTTTTAGTGATTTATAGGTTTGAAGATAAGTTAAACATAAAATGGTCAAAGAGTTCAAAAAATAACGTGAAATTCATACAACATTGGGTCATTCAAAACTTATCCCGACCAACAACTCTATTTTGACTTCTAAAACATCGGATTCGTGAAATTTCTATTTCACATAAAGTTGTAAAGATCGTTGTCTTCTTTCCAACAGGATAAAAAATTCGGATTTCATTTTGGTTTCGGTCATGATCGAAAATGAAAATTTCACCGTAGTACATTAGATAACCAAAATATTGGTTTCGGTTGAAATTTTGAACCATGTTTCCAATGGCACAAGAATCACGTCAATTCGAGTTCGGAGTAAAGAGTTATGACCAAAATATCGAAACTGTGTCTGTTGAAAAGCTAGTGGTCATGAAAATCTGGGAAAATTGATCGATTGATTCTGTGCCGAATTTTCACGTTTTTAAGGCTCGAAAATGAATTGAAGTGGACCAAAATCGATCGATCGATTCTGGGTCGAATTTGCACATTTTTAAGGCTCAAAAATGAATTGAAGTGGACCAAAATTGATCGATCGATTGAAAATTATAGAGAAATATGTACATTCTATTCGGACTAAAATCGATTGATCGATTTAAGTGATTGGAAATGATAATTTGAAATTCGAATTTTGAGGGGGAAAAATTAGGGTTTCCAGAAAGAACCCTATAAAAGCCAATATTAGAGTTAAGGTTAAGGATCTCTTTCATTCATTATTGTTATTTTTCTCTCTACTTTTTCTATCATTTTTAGCTTTTAGAAAGGCGAATAGCCCTAATTTTGTAAGAACTATTGTACGGAAGATCGAAGTGTAGCCGTTTTGTTAATTAAGAGCACTTTTGTGGATATTAACCGGGTAATTTTAATGAATTTTTATTGCCTTATTTCATTTCATTTTAGGATCTAATGAATCCCATTTGAGGGCTTATTCATAGATTAGATCCATGGTTGGAAATAAAATAGATGTTTGTATGAAATTATTGTTATTTGCTCTTGTCTATTGTTGGAGTCTAACCACGAATCTGATATATGGGATTTAGTCATGCTCTTCCCATGATCTTAGATCTGTGATTATTAACCCTAATATAGATCCTACCGATTAAAATAGACTATTTTATTCATTGTGATCAGATTCATTTCAAATACAGTGAATGTTTATGTTCTATTGTTTAGAGATTTGGAACGGTAATACCTTAGGAATTTATTTTGATGTAATTGTTATATTTTTCATAGCTTATTGATTGGCTTCGATGATCTATGTTGTTTTGCATCTAATTAATTCCAACCGTCGGATTTGATATTGTGAGTAATAAACCAAGGATGGGAGGATTTAGTATCCTAATCCTTTCTCTTTTCTCGTGATTATATTCATTATTGTGTGTTTCGTATATCTGTTCATCTCTCAAACTTTGGTAGGCAAGGTTAAGATTGACTTTAGTTCAAGTAAGCTTGTAGATTGATATTTTGTATCATTTTAAATTCTATTTGACATATTCGTGGGATCGACCTCGTACTCTGCACCCATTTACTACAGTATGACTTGTGCACTTGCGAGTAGCACTTTTAAATTCACAACAATAACTATGAGCATGGATGAGCTGTCCCGACTCATCCTCATGCTTATATGATTTCAGGTCTACTTATAACCAATGAGTTAGGTCTACCTGAGGAAAACGATTCAATTTATCTGTACAGAAAGTTCGTAAGCCTCCTGCTACTAAGTCATAGATAATAAATGGTTTACCTTAATGTATACAAATGATTATAAATTATGGATAAAAAACTATTAATGAAGGTAAACCTAAGTCAACTAATGCATTGACTGGTTTTATTGGGTAAAAATCCTACATAATCTACCTTCACCGTGAGCTGAGCCTCTAAAAAAGGTGCCACATATATATGGCACCGAAAATCCTGTTTTGGGGCCTGTGGACCAAGCAAATATTGCATAGATCGATTTTTTTAAAAAAGAAAACTGATCTCCTCTATGTGAACATTGAAATGTAGTCAATTATTGACTTTTTCCGTTGGAGATAAATTTTAAATATTTTTATTTCTATAGATTGATCCATGCAATATCCCCTTAACTCATGTCCCACAAAACGGTTTTTATTGTGTCACATGAACTGTAATAAGGGTCCTTTTTTTTATTTATGTTATTTTTTCATTTGATGATCAATCATGATAAGGCTCAGGCTACAGAGATAGGTAGACTTCAATCTTAAATGCCAGGTTGAGGCCCACTGTTTTGGCCTGTGCCAGGTATAGTTCCTTAACTTTGCATGCTTGGCCTGGTCTTAGACAGATTTTGTTCTGTTCAGCTCATTTGCAACCATACTGATGCTTCCATTTTCGCCCCAAAAATCGAATGACTGAAGTTTTCTTGAAAGAATTCATTTATCTCATTTGCATTTTGGCAGTCCTTAATTTTTTAAAAGGGGTAATGGCTCCTGAGCTACATCTAAACACAAAAATCTTACACCAATATTTTGAGTTTTTTGATCTTACACCATAGAGTGTGGTTTTGTAATATGCCATGTGGCATACATCCATGAACAATTTAAATTGTCCAAGTGGCATTCCATCTATGAAACAGGTCTCATGCAAAAAATCAAGCCTATAAGTGGATGTGAACCATCCATTTGATGAACTTTAATGTCAGCTCTTGAAAATAAGAAGAACGGCTGGTATTAAAATGCACAGTTCGGATAGTTAAAATGACCTAATAAGTGTGATTTTTGGTGACATTTTCCCTCTAATATATGATCCATCACTTAACAGTATGGATTACCCACATCTTAAACCGTTAATGGTGTATGATCATTTAAACACCAGATTGGTGGTTAAATGACGGTCAGGAGAGTCGGGTCCTTTTTTAAAACACCGTTTTCGCTTGTATCGAAAGCTAAGTTCTGGTTTCCTCCATCCTACAGCTGTTTACGCAACACCTGCAGTGTTCGACTCTGTCCAGAAAGCTCAAGAACAAAACTCGGAAATGCTGCTTGCCCGAGCATCAGAAATATGCAATGAAAGATTAGTAAGTACCGTTATGCTTCACTAATTGAGTGTGTTGAAATCGTAACATGATCCAGTAATTAGCAATAATTTTTATTTATGTCTGATAACCTGGGTGTCCGGGCCTGTTAGAAAACCTCACTAATCCCAGGACCACATGGGCGCATCATTGTGTTCATCTTGAGGTTATAATTACCAATAGTTGCTAATAATTACATATAAATATCAATAAACATTATGTATAATAATCTTCTTTTCTCTGTTCATTTTAGCAGCGTCCACCTTATTTGCTTGTATTAGCCCATCATTTTGTTCATCTTATTGACTTTGTTTTTGAATTCTAAGAACCATAGATTCTTGTCTGGTCATCATATCATGTTCCAAAAAAATTCGACTAATTTCCACATTCACAGCACATTCTTTAATCCTGAATATTGTGCAGGTCAAAGTGACAGCTATGATTCTTAAGGGTGATCCAAAAGATATGATTTGTCATGCAACGGAGCAGATGAATGCCGATCTACTCGTCTTAGGAAGTCATGGCTATGGCATGATCAAGAGGTGATGTCAGACTTCAATCTCTCTCTCTTCTTAAATTTCTCTCTCCAATTATTTTCCTGCTTGAAGATTTGAATATGCGAACAACTTTTTTAGTGTAACAATTCTTATGCATAAACAAAGAGGAAGAGCTATTGCTATGAGTCTGAACTCCTTTTAAAAAGGGAGGCCAACCATTTTGCTATGTGATTCCATTAAAAAGCACGGCTTTTAAGAAAACAATGATTATTTGTAAAATGTTATAGCGTATTATATTACTTTAGAAAGTTTTAGAAAAATGGATTTTCACGATTTTTTGGGTTCCCAATAAGACATTCGGTCAATGGGTGAGAAACATTTATAGTTTAAATTACAGAGCTACCCTTCTATCCAATTAAATACGCGATATCATTTGTGTTATATGAGATTTTGTAGAAGGGTATTTTCATAAATTTAGCTATAAATGTTTCTCACACATAGACCGGATGACTTTTTGGGGACCTTTTTTGTAATTTCAAATCACCATGTTCCTCACACATTGATCAAATGACTTTTTGGGAACTTGGCAATTGTGCCAATCCCCTTTTCTAAAACTTTCCGAAATAGTATAATACACTCGAACATTCTTAAGTAGTCTCGTTTTTCTAATTTTTCCAAAAAAAAGGGGTTCCAGGATCTCGAGGCTGAACAATTTGTATGTTCAGCTTTGAAATATTTGAAAGTCAAATTCGTTTTTCTAGTTTTTCTAAAAACGGGGTTCCAGGATCTCGAGGCTGAACAATTTGTATGTTCAGTTGAAATATTCAATTTTTCTCTAGATTCTCATTGGAGGGGAATCTATGGTTCACAGATCACCAATATTGTAGACATTTTCATGAATCAGAGCTGACTAAGTAGGAGGGTATTGTCTTGATTGGACTCGGCTTAAATTGATATGCTCATTGGAGAGGATTGAAACCATCCCGTTAGGGCACTTTTCTTCATTCAATCTGAACCGTTATCTCATACATGCTTTAACTGTACATTTAAAGGCTAGTAGATGCCCTTGATCAGATGGTAGAGTTCTTTCCATGATTAAGTTTTTTGGGATGATTCTATCTAGATGACAGGCACCTGTATATTGTGTACAGGATCTATGAATATGGTAGCCACATACTAAAAATTGATGACCACTGTGCTCCACCTAATGCCAACTCACCTGGATAAAAAGGTGCAGGTGCCTAATATCGTCCAAATGTGATTCAAATGGTCAAGCCTTGGGAGATTCATTTCTATTTATGAGCACACAAATCAGTGGAAGTTCACTTTTGATCTTGCACTGATTTGCGATAAAAAAATTTCAGTGACTCTACTGAGGCTGTCGATGTGGGAAGTTCACAGCTATTGATGAGCATGCTAATCAGTGAAAGTTCACTTTTGACCTTGCACTATACATAAGCTTCATGTTTAAGATTTAGCATAATGTCACTCGGGTCAGTGACCTTATACTAAGTCTTAAAGCTTATGCATCGTTAGATGCTTCAGCTTGAAATCTTGAACTAGTTAGGTGCTTCATTTTCTGGTCCTAAAATTCCTATCTACTGCTTTTTGTTCTCTGTTGCACTTATTTTCTATTTATGGACTTATCCCTCTTTATTATCTCTCTATTCCTAAATCTTCTGACCCTAAAATAGCTTAATTCCTACCATCTGCATTTGCTCCAACTTCCTGTTGTTTTGATGCGTGGGAGTTGATGTATATTTATATGAATCTCCTTAGGGGACTGATCCCGCATCGGAATCGTGTGATTATGAAAAACTTTGTAAGGTTCGAGTTCACCTTACCTATAAAAACTTTAAAAAACAAATATATATATATATATATATATATATATATATATATATATATATATATATATATATATATATATATATATATATATATATATATATCCCAACACATCAAAGAATTTACCCTCAAAGATTTCAGATGAACACCAAAATCCATAGCATATGTACACCTTTAGATGTGTAAAACTCAAAAACACTGTTCCATCAGCCACCATTATATGCAAAATCTCACTATTGATAATTGGTACATCACAAAACCAGAAACTCAGCTGCTTGAACCTTAAAGGTAGCTTGGATTGTAAAATATCCCCCAAGAAGCATTTATTGGAAGGAACAAAGAGATGGGCTAAGTTAAAACCTGTGATCAAGTGCTTGAAGAAGTCACCGAATTGTTTTCTCATCAAGATTCGGGTTGAGCTAAGATAGTGTTGATGGAATACTTGGGAAAAAAAAATCGAACATTCTAGCCAAAACATAAGCTTATGCAGTTTGCAATTTTTTTCCTTTTTCCTCCTTCTGATTTGCATTCTGATTTTTTAACTTTTCTGTTTTGAATTTTCGTAAAATTTGTGAATTGAATTCATGCAGTTTAACGAACCAGGAAATAGTCATATCCGAGCAGTTTATTGAAGATTGTTCTTAGTGACACTATAATTAGCCTCAGCCTGAACCTGCTATTACTGCAGAAAATGTTTAATTGTTCTGAAGCACAATAGAGACACATGCATATTAAGTTGCTTCTTAAACTATTTAACATTACTATTCCTTTAAAGACCCTCAGCTCTAATCAGTTTCAAGTGTTACCAGGGCATGTGGCATGGGTGTCAAGTGTTAAAGTGTCATAGGTGTTTGGCACAACAATTTCTGAAAATTCCAATACGGCAGTAAAAAAATAAAAAAAATAAAAAATAAAATAAAATAATATATAGTAAAGTAAAATTGAAGGGAAATCTTAGAGAGATAATTGAGGAACACACTTGAAGAAAAGATGTAATGTTATATACATTCTACATCATACAAATGGTTTTCAAGGGCACTTAACTTCAACTATTCCACATCATACAAATGGTTTTCAAGGGCATAGTTCTTACATTTGTAATTTACTACTCTTCACGTAGTATTTCCTAAAATGGCAACTTAGTTTCTGGTGCTGAGATATCATCCAATCAGGTAGTATTTTTTTCGTATGTGTTTAAGAGTATCTTGTGGTGTTGAGGAGAGTTCCAAGCGCCACCGAATGTTGGCATGATAAAAATCCTAAAAGTAGAAGTGTCTAGTTTGTTACGTGGAAACTTTTAAATTAACCAACGATCTCACAATGAACGATCAAATAAGAACGCAAAAACAGAAGAAAATCAACTATAAACATACAAAAGATAATATTTACGTGGTTCGGTAATATGCTTAAGCCTACGGGAAACGATGATTCACTATATTGATAGTCACACAAGAATACAAGAATATTTGAGCCTCACCAATCGGTAATATGCCTACATCTACGGGCAACGATGATTCGCTGTATTGATGATCACACAAGAATATAAGAACACTTGCGCCTCACCAAATCTCTCCTCAAAACCCTAGATAGGTTTTTCAAAGCTTTACAATGGTATCTCTACCTTTTAATTCGACCAAAGGTTTTTCCCTTTATATAGAAGTCTCGAATCCTACTTCTAACCCAAGAGAAATTAGTCAAATACGGAGTATGCACGTAACTTGGACGTCGCGGGTCACTCGAGCGATTGAAACCCGAGAAAACGCCCCTTTAAATAGTGCGCTAGTCGCTCGAGTGAGAACCAAAATCGCTCGAGCGACTTTCACCTATAACTTTTCCCCTTTAGGTGATCCACCTCACTTGAGTAACAACGAAGGTCGCTCGAGCGAGTCACCTGGCTCTAAGCTTCACTATGTACTCTTTTTTTTAATCATCACTATTCTCATATCACCGCTCTCACCAACACCCCGAGGGCGCTTAAAGCTATTGAGCATCGATAAAATCCAAATAATGTTTAGTCTTGACCACCGGTACCACTTTTGTCATCATATTTGCAGGATTGTCCTTCGTACTTACCTTCTTCAAAGATATCGCACCATCTTCGATTACTTTCCGTACGAAGTGATACCGTATATCAATGTGCTTAGTACGAGTATGATATACGTGATCATTTGTTAAGTAAATAGCACTCTAGCTATTGCAGAACACGTTGACACTTTTATGTGCGATTCCCAAATCACCAACTAAACTCTGAAGCCACGATACTTCTTTCACTGTCTCTATTACTGCCATGTACTCTGCCTCTGTAGTGGATAAAGCCATTGTATACTGTAACATCGACCTCCAACTAATCGGACTCTTTGATAGCGTAAACACATATCCTGTTGTAGATCGACGCTTATCCAAATCACCCGCGTAATCTAAATATACGTATCTGCATAACTGTTAACCTGTACCACTGCAAAAAATTAAACTGACATCCTCGGTGTCACGTATGTACCTCATAATCCATTTCACTGCCTGTCACTGCTCATTGCCTGGATTAGTCATATACCTGCTGACTACGCTAACGACTTGTAAAATATCCGATTGAGTGCATACCATAGTGTACATCAAGCTACCAACCGCACTTGCGTATGGAACATGAGTTATGGACTTACGCTCCTCATCTATAGTAGGAGACATGTTAGCCGAAAGACGAAAGTGAGCTGCTAATGGAGCACTCACATCCTTTGAGTTCTCCATCCCAAACTGTGAGAGTACCTTCTCTAAATAACTTTTCTGTGTCAGACACAACTGTCATTTCTTTCTGTCTCTATGAATTTCCATCCTAAGAATCTTTCCCGTTGCGCCAAGATCCTTCATTTCAAACTCCATACTAAGTTGAGATTTCAACTTGTTGATCTCCACCATAATCTTTGTAGCTATGAACATGCCATCAATATACAAGAGAAGGTAAATAAATGAGTCATCCAAGTCTGTTGAAGTAAACACAGTTGTTATATTCACTTCGAATATAATTTTGACTCACCATGAACGTGTCAAATTGCTTGTACCACTGTCTCGGCGACAGTTTCAACCCGTACAAGGACTTCTTCAGTTTGCATACTAACCTCTCTTCTCTAGGAGATTTAAACCCTTCAGGCTGGTTCATATAGATCTCTTCCTCCTGATCACCGTGTAGAAACACTGTTTTCACATCGAGTTGCTCCAACTCTAAGTCCAACTATGTTATAATTGACAATAAAACCCGGATTGAAGTGTGTTTCACAACCGGTGAGAACCCCTCATTGTAATCAATGCATTCCTTTTGTGCATAGTTTTTTGCTATCAACCGTGCTTTGTACCTTGCACCATTACTTTCTAGAGAACCCTCTTTCTTTTTATTTGGGAACTGACAGAGTTACCTAAGGGAAAGAGAGCGATTGGGTAACTCTGTCAGTTCTCAAGTTTGATTCTTATAAAGAGAATCCATTTCTTCACTCATTACGGTCTTCCATTCCCGTGCACATCTTCCACTGATTGCATCCTTGAATGAAGACGACTCATTCCCATCCAACGTCAACTCGTAGGCAACTATATCCTTGTAATCGTAGCAAATTGGTGCTCTAAGGATTGTTTAGACTCTCCACCCGCTAAAGATTGTTACACCTGTTACAGATTGTTCTGGCCATCTCTCAATTATTTCTACACTTTCCTCTGATGTAATAATTGTAGGAGTTTCTAACTTCACCTCAAACTGATCTTCCATCACCTCTTCTCCAATTTTCATGATCTGTTTGCTAGAAGTTCGCATAACAGATTCATCAAAGATCACATCTCTGCTGATCATAACCTTATTCTGCTCAGGACACCATAACTTGTATCCTTTCATACAATTTGCATACCCTAAGAAAATCGCTTTCTTAGCCCTTGGGTTAATTTTACTATCTCTAACATGGTAGTAAGCTGTGCAACCAAATACCCTCAATGCACTGTAATCTGTAAGTTTCCTTGACCACATTTCAATCAGAGTCTCACATTCTATTGCCATAGACGGTGATTTGTTTACTAGATAGCACGTGAAACTGACTGCCTCGACCATTCTATTTCCGTAGACGGTGATTTGTTTACTAGATAGCACACAAAACTGTCTGCCTCGGCTTAGAACTCTCTACCTAATTTCATATTGGATAGCATATATCTTGTCTTTTCAAGTAGAGTTCTATTCATACGTTTTTCTACCCTATTTTGTTGCAGTGTATTCCTCACTGTGAAGTGTCGAGCAATACCGTTCTCTTCACATAACTCATGGAACTGTCCACTGGTATACTCACCACCATTATCGGTTCTCAACCGCTTGACCTTCCTCCAAGTTTGATTCTCAAACAATATTTTTCACCTCTTGAAGATTTTCAACACATCATCCTTACTTTTAATCATATAGATTCATACATACTGAGAGTAATCATCGATGAAGGAGACGAAGTACCTGACACCACCTTTAAAAGGGACCTTTGAAGGCCCCATACCATGGATAAAAATATCGCTCGATACCGATACGTATCGGTTTTGGATCAGAATGATACGGTAAATAGGGTATTTCTCGGGGCCGCTTAAAAACAATTAAATTATCGTTTAATTTATTGTTTGTATCGTCCGTATCGTCCAATTTATCATCCGATAATTTCAAATTATCATCCAGTGAGGCCCCCAACTTCAAGTGATGAAGGAAAAATACCAGTGTGTATCCTCTGGAACCGATACGTATTGGTTTTAGAGTTGGACGATACATATAAGAAAATTGAGATTTTGATCTATGTCCCATACATATGAATATATATAATTTACTGTGCCTTTCGTAGTATGAACCGCTGTGTTGAACTTAACCTTGCACTGTTTTCCTAAGATATAATGCTCACAAAAGTCAACTGTACCGGCCTTTATACTTTTCAACAAGCCATGCTTGTTCAACTCTGTCACCCCTTTTTCTGATATATGCCCTAGGCACATGTGCCATAACTGTGTAGAAGACAAACAACTATCATTTGACGTAGATACTGTTGCTCCACTTGTCACTGTACTCCCTGCTAGAAAGTAAATGTTCTCAACCTTTTCTACTTTCATCACAACTAATGATCTCTTTGTCATCTTCAAAACTCCACCTTGAGCTGCAAACTTGAGCCCATTGAAGTCTAGTGTACCAAGCAATATGAGGTTCTTCTTTAGTTCTGGAACATACCGTATATCGGTCAATATTCTCACAACCCCATCGTGTATCTTTATTCTGATACTCCCCTTTCCAACTATTTTACAGGCCATATTATTACGTATCAAAACCGTTCCATCATCTAATTTTTTAAAAGACGTGAACCAGTCCCTATTTGGATACGTGGTAGAAGCACCTTGAATCAAATATCCATGTATTCTGCGAGTATTTATCTGAAACCATTGACAATACGTTTCCATCATCATCCGGTGCTTGTTCGGCTATACCAGCCTCATCAACGACCCCTTTCTGCTTCTTATCCTGAACATCGTCCCTCTTTGTTTGTAACTGTGGACAATGCTTTCTTATGTGACTATTTTCGTGACACTTGTAGCATTCTACTGTCTTTCTATTTTTCGATTTAGATTTGGACTTTGATCTACCTCTTTCGGATTTACGGTTCTCTGCTCTTTCCCTAACCAACAAGTTATCTGCTTGTGTATCACTATCCGAACTTTTTTTCCTCATGTCGTTATATAGCAATGCCACTGTGACTGACTCCAGTTTAATAATATCCTTCCTATAGAGCAGCGTAGCAACAAGATGCTCATAGGAATCTGGGAGGGAAGACAAAAGCGATAGTGCTTTATCTTCATCCCTAATCTCTTCTCCAATATTTAATAATTTAGATATTATTCTATTGAATTAATTAAGATATTCGTTGAGAGAAATATCTGCCTTAATGTGCAACTTTTACAGTCGCTTCTTGAGATATAGACTGAAATTTCGGGGTAGTTGATGATATAACTAGCGAAAATATACAATCATAACCATAAAATGAACACATACGATTTTAACGCGAAAAATCTTTCACAGGTAAAAACCACGAGATTTATCTCAGATCCAAGGTAAACAATCCACTATGAAAAATATTCTTCCAGTGCTTATGAATGAAATGCTCTATTACTTATCTCACCAACAACGATCGCTCCCTACGATTGTCCCTTTTATAATATAAAGTTATCGCCTTCAATCATCGTCTCTCACGATGATCCGCTTGTTACACATAAGCCAAAAACAAACTTCAAACATAATAAGTTCAACCTCAGATCACACATGCAATATTTTCTTTGAGATTCAAATCCATTCAGAATAGTATTAAAATATCTTAAAGAGAAGAGAAATGGGGAATTCTAGAGAGATTTTTTTAAGTAGAAGATCTTTCCCCCAAAAGTCTTATTTCACGAATCACAGATTCCCCTTTTATCCATCGGAACATGGACGTCCGTGAATCACTCATGGATGTTCGTAAATCACTCACGGATGTCCGTGAAACACTAACTTCTCATAACAGTCGGGCTATGGACGTCCGTGAATCACTCATGGATGTCCATGAGTTCAGTTACGAACGTCCGTCCATCCGATGCATTGAAACTACTTGGCAATCTAACACTTGATTAGAGCACTTCTAGGTTTGATCATGATTATGACAAATATTTAACAATCTCCCCCTTTGTCACAATCATGACAAAATCTAGATTATAAGAACTAAAAAAAATATATAAGATTATCTCTCATCTAAGTCCTATACATCAATCTAGTATGCAATGAAAAAATTACAACTCTATTGCTCCCCCTAACTGATTTGCCAAGTAAGATCAGATCAAGTAGAACCATCGAATAGAAAATGTTTAGTTGTAGATGCAACTTCTCTAGGAAGATCATGATACCCCGAGTTGGCCATTACACTCGATTCATGAGAATCAAACAGAGTGTACTCATCAACAACGATTGCTTCCCACAATTGTCCCTTTTATAATGTAAAGTTATCGCCTTTAACCGCCGTCTCTCACGATGGTTCCACTCGTTTCACACGAGCTAACAACAAACTTCAAACATAATAAGTTCAACCTCAGATCACACATGCAGTATTTTCTTTGAGATTTATATCCACTCAGAATAGTACTAAAATATCTCAAAGAGAAGAGAAATAAAAAATTCTCGAGAGATTTTTTAAGTAGAAGATCTTTCCCCCAAAAGTCTTACTTCCCGAATTATAAATTTTCTTTTTATCCATCGGAACATGGATGTTTGTGAAACACTAACTTCCCATAACCATCGGGGTACGGACATCTGTGAATCACTCATGGATGTCCATGAGTTTAGTTATGGATGTCTGTCCATCCGATGCACTGAAACTACTTTGATTGGAGCACTGAAACTACTTTGATCATGATGATGACAAAATATCTAACATAGATGATTCGTTAGAGATTTCGTCATGTACAGACTCCAATTTCGCCCACAACGAGGCCGCTTAGTTTTCCTGCATCACATTGTACATTGTACGTAATCTCCTTCACTAGACATAGCCGAATCGTACTACACACTTGAAGTTCAAATTCTTTCCAATCACCATCGGACATATCTGCTAGCTTACCCGAAAGCCTTTTTAATACTTTGTGCAACCCTTATTGAATCAAGATGTCCCGGACTTGTACTTGCCACAAGCTGAAATTGATCTTCCCGTTGAATTTCTCAACCTTGAACCTCGCGTTCGAAACCTTTGCGGACTTCGATGCCATATCCGATCATAGAACAGAAACCTAATAGCTATGATATTAATTTATTGCGCGAAAGCTTTCAAATTAACTAACGATCTCACGATGAACGATTAAATAAGAATGCAAAAACAGAAGGAAATCAACCACAAATACACAAGAAACAATATTTACGTGGTTCAGCAATATGCCTATGTCCACGGCCAACAATGATTTACTATATTAATTGATGATCACACAAGAATACAAGAATACTCAAGCCTCACCAAAGTTCTCCTCAAAACCCTAGATAGCACAATGATATCTCTACCTTGTAATTCGACCAAAGGTTATTCCCTTTATATAGAAGTCTTGAATCCTACTTTTAATCCTAGAGAAATTAGCTAAATATAGAGTCCGTCGATGCCGCGGGTCGCTCGAGCGACAGCCAAAGTTGTTCGAGCGACTAAAATCCGAGAAAACGCCCCTTTGAGTAGTGCGCTGGTCACTCGAGCGACTTTCACTCGTAACTTTTCCCCTTTGGGCGACCCACTTAGCTCGAGCGACAACCAAGGTCACTCGAGCGAGCCAACCTCAAGTAAGAGCCAAATAACACAGTTAACATTGAAAAGAAGGTAAATTTAACATATGACTCTCCTTTATCCTCAGGTTGGGCTTGTAGTTCAATTTGAAGGTGGATAATATTGCAACCTTGCGCTCTTAGGTGGTCTTAGGTTCAATCTCTGCTTACCCTTGAAAAAACAAATGGTTCTCCTTCAAGGAACATAAAAAAATGAGCTCCACTTATTGAGACCACATGTCTAATCTGAGTTTGATAGTTGTCAATATGAGCTACCACTTCAATGATTTGGATTGCTCGAAAGATGTTCCATGTGGTCTTTAAGTGGGGTGGTAACGCCCTATTTATTCATCTTAGTATGCATATAAGGTGTCCAAAGAGCTCGGCAACTGAAGATTCTGATTGACATCGCAACAGATTGAAGTGGGTTGATCATTCTTATGGTTTCAGTTTCAGTTGATAATGTATGGTGGTAGATTGGGGTACTAATAGTTTGCTTTTTGGTTGCAGAGCGTTTCTGGGGAGCGTTAGTGATTACTGTGTGCATCATGCAAAATGCCCTGTGCTCATTGTTAAGCCATCAAAAGAAAAAGAAAAAGAAAAAGAAAAAGAAAAAGAAAAAGGTTGTTAAAAAGGGCACTTCCTGAACACAAAGGAGCTGGAAGCAGTTATATTAGGTAATGGTTGAGAGTTTCTTTAATACATAAATATGACTTAAAAGGAGTTACACTTCTAATGTCACTTTGTTCCTATATATTTTTAACATTATATTCAGAAAAGTAGTGGGATGACAATTAGTTCTATTTTCTACGATGGTCAAGCACCCTCATGTTTTCAAAAGGGTACATCTGCGGGCTCCCATGCCATCTCTGAGAGCGTTTACATTCTAAACCCCACTGAAATCCATTGATTGCTTCGGATTAGATTAGGGAGATCATTTTTCACCCCAATCTTCCGCATAATGGATCTTGAGGCCAAAAACGTACCATCAGACGGTCTATTTTTTTAATCCACATAGTACAGTTCTCCAAAAAAATTTATATGATTGTTGTGTGCCATGTCTAATCTTGTCTCGTGTGTAGTGGCGGAATCAGGATTTTCATCTAGTCGGGGCGCAAGTCATAGAGAAAAATTTCGACGAAATTCTCTAGAATTCGCTGAAACAGGGTTCGGACAAAACTTTTAACAAAATTTCTGTGATTTTTTCGAAATTGCAAAATTTTCATTAATTTCAACAAATTTAACAAAATTTCGCCAAAATTATGGGACCACGATTTTAAGTTATGTGGTGTCGAAAATTGGGACGAAAAATAATTTCCATTATTTGATTAAAAATGTAAATAGTATTAACACTTAAATGCATGTGTGAAGAGATCTACTTTTGGATATGAGAGGTGGGTACCTCTATTTGCGCCCACATATTCTTTGAAAACGACCACGTTTGACCCCTTGAAAATCGTTGATTGCTTCGGATTAGGTGATAGAGATCATTTTTTACCTCGATCTTTCACATAATTGATCCGGAGATTATGTCTTACTTATCAGACGATCCGTTTTTTTATTCCATGTGTTAAAAGATCCCAATGACACTAATTCACATTTAGGTATGGTGTGTGTCATATGATGCCAAAAATATGTCATATGATTCATGAATTTTTAGGAATTTGTGACACATGGAATGAAAATGGACCGTCTCATAGGTTAGACATGATCTCAAGATCTATTTTGTGGAAGATCAGGAGGAAGAGGGAGTTGAGACGCATGAGCTTTTAGAGAATGTGTGGGCGCAAGCGGAGATACCTATGAGAGATTCATAGAGTAAAATAGGTATTTAGTTGAGTAATGATGTGCTTTATTATTTGCAACTATAGATTTATTCTTTATAAATAAGTGTAGACACACTTTTGGGGATGTGTGCCATGTGGAATCAACATGTGATTGTATGATAGGTGTGCTATGATCTCAAGATCTATTGTGTGGAAGATTGGAAAAAAAAATAATCTTCATCGCCTGATTCAAGGCAGTCAACTTCTTTATTGGGAGGGGGGATCGCGTGTTCTTCACAAGTTTAATGGGTGCAAATAATGCCACTCTTTAAAAATGATGGATCTAATATTAAATCTTATGTGCTATTCAAGGAGGAAAGAAGAGGCGAAATTATATAAGACAGGTATCATTATTTGCAGCCATAAAATTTTTGTTCTTAATTGTAGTTGCAAATAGGGATACTCATTAATGTATATTTTAAAATATACTAAGAGAGAAAAGATACATGTGAGATAAATGAAAAAAAGATTGTTTTAAAATCCAGTGTAGGCGAACGGCCTCACTCGCCCCTTTGTGCGTCCGCCATTGCTCGTGTGCAAGTAGTTGCTCTCTAGAGATTTTGGAGATCTGTACGACATGGAATTAAAAATCTGAATTACTTAGGGGGGGGTATCTCTATTTGCGCCTACAAAATCTCTAAGGGCACCAATGCTGAAAACCATTGATTCGTTTTAAAAGATGATGGATATTGTTTTTTCGTGCCAATCTTGTACAACGGATCTTGAGACCATTGGCATACAATCAAGCGGTCAGATTTTCTTTTCATGTGGCACACATCTCAAAAAAGTGATCCTAGAACCACACTTGACCAGATGGTAATAATCAACATATTGATTTTCTATTTTTTATAAATCTGGAGCTAATTTCTATAACTGTACGGCTAATTCATGAACAACGGGCCTGGCTGAGCTTGGCTTGGGCTTTGAATGTTTATTGCAGGCTGGGCTTGAGCTTAGGATCTCAAGCCCGGTATGGGCTCGAGCTAGGCTTGGGCCAAACCAAGGCCATTTCCACTCCTATATGATAGCTTTTTCACTTGTTTACTTGGGCCAAAACATGGTCCATTACAATTTGGCCAACTTACTAAGCAGCCCGGTCTAGGATGGCCAAGCTTGTTTACGAAACGAGCCTCCTTATCTTGGTCAATACTCAGCTCATACTTGCCGGGTCGGCTCAGGCTGCTAGTTAGCATAAGGATGTGGCGGTAACCCCCGCAGCTTTGAGAATTGAGGAGCTTGGAAGCACATGTGAAAGTTGCGGAGTAGCGTGGAAGCACCAACTATAGCGGTGAAGGTTAATCAACAGAACTCAACCCATACTTTGTAAAGACAAGAGTGTGAAAGAGTGTGGTGGACGAGAATTGAATCTATGACCTACTCCCTTACATTAGAGGGAACGTACCAACCGGGCTAATGCCTCTTCAGTGTGTCTTCATTATTGATACCAGTGAGTACCAAACATGCTTAATCTAAGATATTTATTTTATTTCGCTAGGTAACTGTCACTTGGGCACGATATTTGTGCCTTTGTACCAGGGCGAGTCGTCCATCCACTCTGAGTTGGGTTTTTTATTGGGTCGGGCACGTAAACTTGACCGTCGGGTTTGGCATTTGTTGCAAAAACTGTATTGAAAAATGGCTTTGACGCTTGATATTCACTCCGTTGTCTTATAGATCATAGACGTATTTACCCCGTTGGATAAATGAAGATGCAATCTGATTTCAACAAATCTGCCTTCAAAATAAAATAAATACTATCTTTCCCAAAAGAACGTACATTCTCTTCTACATCTGCCTTCAAAATAAAATAAATACCATCTTTACCAAAAGAACGTACATTCTCTTCTAAATTACACTTTCTAAAACGAGACCCTCACAAATTTATTTTATGATATATAACCCTTTTATAGAACGATAAGATCACAAGATAGATGGAGAGAGTATGTTTTTTGTTTTGTTAAATTTTTTATTTTCTTTTATAACTTATGAACCTTTTTTATTTTCTTTTATAACTTATGCAACCATTAAGAGCTCTCAAGATTAAGGTATAAAAAATCGGTCGATACCGATACGTATCGGTTTTTGGTCAAACCGATACGTATCGATTATCTTAGGTTGGGTGGGTTGGGTCATGAGCTGATATGGTTAGTATATTGGTAGAGAGGTCAACGATTAAGTCAAATCAAGTGTCAATTAAATGTCTAGTCACAATCATATGTAGTTGTCAGCATGTCACTTGATATGATTAATGCTAATTAGCTGGCCCCGGACAACTGTTGTCCACAACAATAGTTGCCTATTTAATCGTGTGGCTCCCATCATCTTCTCTCTTTTATGCCTTGTCGATCAAAGGAAAAAGAACAATTATTTGCAATTTTGCACACACAGAGTGCCCTTCTTACACAATCTAAACTAAAGATTAGGCATTTCTTTTTTAAAGATAGGCCGATACATATCGGCCGAGTCGTATCGGCCTCACACAAATTGATTCCCGAGACCGATACTAATTTTGATACCTTGCTAAAGATGGGTTAGCTCTTTTGGGACAAAGAGCAGCTCTTTCGCTTTTTGGGTCCGGTGGTGAACTACTTTTACATTTGGTAACAAAGCTCCTCGCCTCATTTGCTCTCGCAGGGAGCTATTTTAAGTGATAAAGTTGTCGATCTCAAAGCAGATTTTATTTGCTCTCACAAAGACCCGACAAGGTGTGAGTGTGACTCTATGGATAGAGTTTATTCCCCATTTCACTTTACCACGCGACCCAACAAGGTGCGAGTGTAGCTCTATGGATAGAGTTTATTCCTCATTCCACTTTACCACGGGTGAAAACGAAAAGTTTAGGCCTTGTTTGATAACATGGAAATGTAATTTTATTGTGGAAATGAAATTTAGTTTTCAATTGTTGTTGTTTGATAGTTATTTAAGGAGATGGAAATGAAATTAAATCGCCCCGCATGGAAATTAAATTTCCATACACTAAATCATTTTAGGAGAAAATCATTTCAACCTTTTAAATGGCTGGAATTGAGTTTCCTACTAAAAAAAAAATAATTTTTTGTTATTGCAAATCTAAAGTTACTTGTAAAAAACCTAAAAACAAAATTTTTTATTTTTTGACTATTAAAAAGTAACTTCAATTTCTATGACCATCATATTAGCACGATCACTATGACTACCACATTATCTATATCATACTCTTTTCAGCTAATATTTGATTTTGATCAAACTTTGACTATATAGAGTTTTAACTTTTGATCAAACTTTGACTACTAAAACATGATAATAAGTTGTAAGTTAGTAATATATTATCAATTTTTTAGGGGTCAAAGGTTGATTTTAAGATCAAACTTTGACTTTTAATTAAAATTTTACTTTTTATTAAACTTTGACTCCAATAATTTGATGGCGAAAAAATGATACTGCCGCGTTGATATATAATTTGATACCAGATTCTCAATTGTATTAGTCAATAGTTTGACCTTTAGTCATACTTCGAGTTTTACAAAAAATTTAGTTTTAGTCAAACTTGCAACCTGCTTATAGATAGAGTCAACTACTGCATAAATTTATACTGTATCAGTGCAATTTTTTCTTGATTAAAGTTTGATTTTCTATAAAATGTTATAAATTTTTATTAGTGAAATATTATAATTAAAAATATCTATCATTATTTTAATTTATAATTTAAAAATACATTACCTTATTTTTATTGGTCAAAGTTTGACTTTTATTCAAATTTTGACTATGGTCAAAATTTGAGAAGTGTATCTTAACAGTAGGTAGTGAATATTACTATTATTATTTGTATTTTGGTAATGTAAATTTTTATTGGTCAAAGTTTGATATTTTGTCAAACTTTGACTTTTTAACACAATTTAATTTTTTTAAACTTCTGTATCCCCAATGAGATTATTATTATTTTTTAATTTATTACTTTGTATTATATTATCAAATTTTATTTTACTTTTTTTTATATTTCATCAAAATTTGACTTTTTAAAAACTTGATATTTAGTCAAATTTTTTACTAGTGTAACCTAGCGATGGATACGAATACTGTTATATTAATTTCTAGGTTGATGGTAGATTGTTGAATTTTTTATTGGTCAAAGTTAAAAATTTTGGTCAAAGTTTGACTTTTACAAAAAAATTGAATTTTCTTTGAAGTTTAAAAATTGAATTTTGTTTCAACATGTAACCTTACAATACATACTAGCATCTACTATATAACTTTGTATTTTAGTCTTAAATTTTTTTATTAATTAAAGTTTTACGTTTGGTGAAAGTTTAACTTTTATTAAAAGTGAATATTTGATCAAATTTTGACTAGTGTAACCTAATGATGTATATGAATAACTATTATATTAATTTGCAGTTGGAGTTTTGTAACTTGTTGGTACATTACAAAATTTTCTTTTGGTCAAAGTCGAAATTTTAATCAAAGTTTGACTTTTATAAAAATTTAATTTCATTTCAACGTATAAACTTACATTAGATACTAGTATTTATAATTTTGTTATTTAACTTTGCATATATTTTTTAATCAAAATTTTAAGTTTGATCAAAGTTTGACTTTTTATTTGAGTTTGACTTTTCAAACTCTGATTTATGTAACTTAGAAATAAATAGTGATTACTATGATATTAATTTGTAACGTAATAGAATATCATTAAAAAAATTATTGGTTAATAGTTAACTTTTATTATGATTTTAATAATAAATGATCAAAACTTAAAAACTCATTTTTAAAGATACTAATCAAATAAGAGAAATCAATTTATAATGAAATTCATTTTTCAAACACGCTAATCAAACAGTAAAAAATTCATTTATAGAGGAAATCATTTTCCAGGAAATCAATTAAGAAATTGATTTCATTTCCTCTTTGGAGTTTCATTGCTATCAAACAGGGCCTAAAAGTAAATTAATAAATTTGAAAACACTAAAAAGTCTTACTTTAGCTCTTATATATTTGCATACAAAATTAATTTTTTTTTACAAATTTCCCATTAGTTTATAGATACCATTCTCAAAATAAAAATAAAAATATACAAGATACATATTAAGTTTATATATATATATATATATATATATATAAAACTTATAAAATATGCAAAGTTAAAAGACATATCCTCCCCTTTCTTAGTATCTCCCCCTTCAGTGAAAGTATCAAAGGATAATGAGACCAACATTGCAGCCACACCGGGATCCTCAATTGTAACTGCATTTGCAGCTAATGCTTCATCGCCTACAAAGCAGCCAAGTGGAGCAGTCGTCAAAAATTACAGAACAGTTGGAAAATTGTTTAGAAGAATAAAACACGCGTTACGCGAAAGTGGGGAACGAGATTCCCTCAAAAAAGCTCAGCTTGCAGAACCCCAAATTTCTGGGAATCCTGTGAGATTCCCTCAAAAAAGCTCAGCTTGCAGAACCTCAAATTTCTGGGAATCCTGTGATCAATACGGCTGCGCCTGAAACTATGAACCAAGCAGAAATCCTTGGCAATACACACAAACGAAAGAGATTTGAGGCGATGAACGATGGAGACAGTTCTGATGATGAGGCAAATATCTGTAAGAAGGGGAATTATCCCAATTCTTCTCTATCAGCGGAGGTTGCGTCGCAACCCCAACCCCGCCAAACAAAATGAGTCTCTATGCTTGGAACTGCTGAGGGCTTGGGAACCCCGAGACAGTTCGGGCCCTACGCTACTTGATAGCAAAGGAAAATCCCACAATCCTCTTTCTAAGCGAAACCATATCCTGCGCTAGAAAGTTGGAGTCGTTAAAGTTGAGTTTGGGCTTCTATGGCGGACTATTTGTTGACTGTGTAGGGAAATCGGGGGGCTAGCCCTTCTCTCGAAGGAGGATCGGAATCTCATGTGGGTGTACAATCCGTCTACTTCTCACATTGACGCCATCATCAACCCCACTGATGGCTCAGCAAAATGGAGGGTCACAGGAATTTATGGAGACCCAGATTCAAGTGTTCGGATACACGTGGAATCTGCTCTGTCGCCTCCACACTAGCTATTCTTTGCCATGGCTTGTGGTCAGGGATTTCAATGAAATTCTCTTCCACCATGAAAAGAAGGGAATGCGATTACGAGACTGGCGTCAAATGGATAGCTTCAGACAATGCCTGGATGATTGTAAGTTGTTTGACCTCGGGTTTGTGGGGCCAAAGTTCACATGGACAAATGGAAGAGATGATTCGGAGCATATTAAAGAAAGACTTGACAGTGCTACGAGTAACTTGGAGTGGAGTTATCTTTTTCCGGACGCCAAAATTGACAACCAGATCATGCCGAGATCCGACCATGCAGAGATTATCATCAGTGTGCACCACCAGACGCCAAATAATCGGGGGGTCAGGCCTTTCCGATTTGAGGCCCTGTGGTTGAGGGAAGTGGGGTTTGCGGATTTTGTTGAAGAGCTGTGGACACCCAATTACAATTCCTATAGCATCATGGAAAAAACAGAATCTTTGATGAATACCTTATATAGGTGGAATAAGCACACCTTTGGAAATTTGGATGGGAAGATTGGGAAGCTAATGATGGAGCTGCAATCCTATAATTTAGATCCAAATGCAAATAGGGGAAGCACTAGAATTCTGCAGTTCGAAATAAACGAACTTTTGGAAAGGAAAGAAGTGATGTGGCGGTAACGGTCTAGGGAGATTTGGCTTTAATCCGGAGATTAGGAATACAGGTTATTTTCATGATAGGGCGTCGGCAAGGTGAAAGAGAAACTTTGTCGTTGGCCTTCTTGATACTAATGGATTGTGGACGAATGACCCAAAGAAGGTGGAGCAGATTGCCATAAAATACTATGAGGAGATCTTTGCCTCCAATCCTTCTAATTCACCAAATGGTGCCCTCTCAGCAATTCAAGCTAAGGTGTCGGGGGAGCAAAATCAGTCCTTAGGGTGAGATTTCTCAGTTGCGGAAGTATCCAAAGCCCTAAAGGAGATGAACCCCCTCAAAGCTCCAGGACCTGGCAGTATGCCTGTGCTCTTTTATCAAAATTTTTGGAACCTTATTAGTACAGATGTGCTTGCCTTTGTCCTTGGAATTTTAAATAGTGATCTTGATATCTCTGCCATCAACCATACCCATATTGTCCTTATTCCAAAAAGGAAAAATCCAAAATGCATGAATGACTTAGACCTATCAGCCTTTGCAATGTGTTTTATAAACTTGTCTCTAAAGTGTTGGCTAATAGGCTGAAGCTCATCCTCCCAACCATCATCTCCCCCAATCAGAGTGCGTTTGTCCCTGGCAGACTCATCACTAATAATGTGCTTATGGCATGTGAACTCGGGCACTTTTTGAAAAATAAACGCTCAGGCAATTCTGGTTTCTACGCATTGAAACTGGATGTTAGCAAAGAATATGACCGTGTGGAATGGAATTTTTTGGAGGCTTGCCTCCTAAAATTTGAATTTGAGCACAAGTGGGTCAATCTTATCATGAAGTGTGTGACGACGGTCTCCTATTCCTTGCTCTTGAATGGCACCGTTTGAGGGAAGATAACTCCCTCTAGGGGCCTTCGCCAAGGAGATCCTCTCTCCCCTTACTTGTTTATTATTTGTGCAGAAGTTTTCTCCGCTATGTGCTCCAAAGTGATGTCGGAAAAATCCATCTCTAGAATCCAAGTGTGCAACGAAGGCCCATAAGTTTCTCACCTCCTTTTTGTGGATGACAGCCTGTTGTACTTTAAGGGGAATAGTAAGGAAGGGAATGCGGTTCTTTCCCTCTTGCATGATTACGAAGCAGCTTCGCGTCAAATGATTAATATGGAGAAATCGTCCATCATGTTCAGCACAAATGTGAAAGGAGAGGAGAGAGGAACTGCAGAAACTTCTATCCATAAAAAAAGCACATCATCATGAGAAATACGTTGGCCTCCCGTCCTTTCTAGGTAAATAAAAAAAGCCTCGTTTTGAATACATCAAAGACCGTATTTGGGGAAAGCTTCAAGGTTGGAAGGACAAACTCCTCTCTACTGCCGGGAAGGAGATTCTTATTAAAGTGGTGGCCCAGTCACTTCCCACGTATGCTATGAGCTGTTTCAAATTGCCTAAATCCTTACTCCAAGTGGTCACCTCTTTGATCTCTCGTTTCTGGTGGGGCAAAAAACAGAATTCGAAGGGCTTACATTGGGTATCGTGGGAAAGGCTATGCTGCTCAAAAAAGGATGGGGGGATGGGTTTCAAGGACCTCGTAGCTTTTAACACAGCTTTGCATGCAAAACAAGGATGGAGGTTAGTGAAATTCCCTGAGTCCCTTGCGGCGAGAGTCCTCAAAGCAAAGTATTTTCCTTCATCTTATTTTTTGAAGTCCAAGATGGGGGAAAGGACTTCATTCACATGGCGGAGCATCTGGGATTCTAAAGAGGTTCTGGAAAGGGGGCTGATCAAGAGAGTGGGTGATGGACAGTCCATTAAAATATGGGGTGATAGATGGATTCCTCGTGCTACAGATTTTAAACCATTTACCCCAAGAGAGAATTCTTCGCTCTATACAGTCAATCAACTCATTTATGAGGTTTCTGGGGATCCTCAACATTGGAATGCCAACCTCATGAGGTCTATTTTCTGGGAAGAGGATGCGGATGCGATATTACAAATTCCACTACTGGCGCAACAATGCGATGATAAGGTAGCCTGGGCTTTCAACATCAATGGCCTGTTCTCGGTTCAGAGTGCATATACCGTAGCACATGACATTCTTGCGGCACCCCCCACCGGTAGCTCAAGTCAATTCCAATCGGGCCGGTTTTGGAACAGAATCTGGCATAGTAATATACCGAATAAGATCAAACTATTCATATGGTGAGCCTGCAAGAACATTCTGCCAGTCCGCTACAATCTTGCTAAGAAGGGTATTATTGTTGACTCCTGTGGTGAAATGTGTGGGCAGGATGTGGAGACCACGATGCATGCTCTTAAAGCCTGTCCATCTGCTGCTACCCTTTGGTTTGCCTCTTCTCTTGGGATTAGATGTGATGCTCACAGCCCGTGTAGTTTCTTTGACTGGACATGTACGGTTATGGCGGATCATGATGCTGAGTTGGACAGATTTATGACAATCGCCTGGGCAGTTTGGAAGTACAGAAATAAAAAAAAGTCATGAGGAGCCAGTTGAAGACCCAAATAGTTATATCCTGTGGGCCGAATGCCACCTCTCTCAATTCTGTAAAGCCAATTCCCAACTCTGTCAGCCACAAATAAAGGAGCACACAACTGTTCAATGGCAGAAACCTTGTTCGGGTTTTTGTAAGGCAAACGTCGACGGATCATGGAAGAAAGATAGACCCATCTCAGGAGTGGGTGCTATTATCCGAGATGATAGAGGAAAAGTCCAAGCATCTATGTCTAAAGGCCACAAAAGCGTCTCCAATGCACTGCACACCGAACTTTTAGCGATCCTTAACGGTGCTGAGCTTGCACGAGATATTGGAATGCAAAATATTATTATTGAGAGTGATTGCTTGCACGCCATTCCCAGCATCAATGGTGCATCTGATGATCTGTCGGCTCTATCTATGCTGGTTAAGGATGTGTGAAGTGTCTTAGCTCATTTCTCCTCTGCGATTTGTTCTCACAGTTGTAGAGATACTAATGTCATAGCCCATGTGCTTGCAAAGCATGGTATTGAGAGCCCCGACTCTCATGTCTGGATGGAGAAAATTCCACCTTGTTTGCTTTCTTTGTTTCCCATGTTTTCTAATTAATGAAATTAGCTTTTATAAAAAGAAAATAAAAAATTCTCCCTTTTGTTTTTGGGTTCTGTTGCTATAAGACAAAAAACTAGGAGACCAACCGTCTCCATAGACGAAAGGCCCTTCGATTCCATCTATCTAATCTATAATTTATCATCTTTAAAAACACACAAACAAAGGACCCTTCTTTTCTTATTTTATATCGTTTGATTTTTCGGTCCTATTCTATCTAATAAGAGGCCAAGAAGAGGGTTTTATGGAGCCAAAGATACCAAGGGATGGTTTTCCATCAATGTAAGATCGAAGGTGAGTGGCTTTTTTTCCTGTTTTTTTTTTTGTATTTTTTTCACTCAAAATCATAACAAGGTGTCAATGTTTTTGTGTGTTTTTTCCATGAGCCCTAAAACCCTACCCTTTTTATGATTTTTTCCATCAGAAAACCCTAAAACTCATAAAATACCCTAAAACCCTAACGAAAGATACAAATTCCACTAACCTCTAACCCACGCAGGTGCATTCATTTCTTCAGCTGTTTTGCGTGTTTTTGCATATGAAATTTGTCTTTTTTTTTTTGTCTTTTTTTTTGGTTTTGCATCTGAAATGTTGTCTTTATTTATTTATTTTTAAGTGTTTTTTTGGGTTTTTCGCACAGGATGGAAGGTTTTGGGGCCGTTGTTTTTGAAATCTCTAACCTAACGTAGGTATGTTCGTTTCTTTAACTCTTTTAAATTATTTTCCCTTTTTTTGTACTATTGGTCTCCAATATTCATACCAGTTTTGAGTTTTTTGCATATGAAATTTTGTCTTTATATTTTTTTGGGGTTTTTTGCATTTGATTTTTTTTTTTTGGAGTTTCCGCATCTGATTTTTTTTTTTTTTGGTCTTAGTAGGGCAGATTTCCCAAATGGGTTTATTTTTGGAACTGCCTCTTCAGCTTATGAGGTGAGTTTTTTTATTTATTCTTTTGCACATAAGTATTTTTGTTTCTTCAGCTCTTTGAAATTGTTTTCCCCTTTTTTGTATTATCGATCTCCAATAGTCCGCAACCATTGATACCAGCTTTAGGTTTTTTGCATTTGAAAATTTTACTTTGTTTTTGTTTTTTGGGTTTTTGGCATCTGAAAATTAATTTTTTTTTGGTTTTTTGCATCTGAAAATTTGACTTTTTTGTATTATATATATGTCCAATATTCTAAAGCCATTGATACCAGTTTTTGATTTTTTGGATCGATTTTGATTTGGTGTTTGAAATTTTGGTGTTTAGGGTTTTAGTTTCGGAATCCAAGGGTTTGGAAGTGGAATTTAGTTTCTAATTGAGTCCGATAGAGGGTAATTATCTGTTACGAAAAAAATTTGCTTCTTTGGATGCGTATTGGATTTGGATAAACGGTTGTTGGGGGAGAAATGAAACCTTAGGTTATCTGAGAAATTGTTGAATTTTGATGATACAAAACAGAGATTTAAAGTCCGATATATATTAGTGTATCGGTTGGGCCCAGGCCAATATATGTATCAGCATATCGGCCAAACTAGATGATATTTAAGCACCTTTTTTATTTCTAAAATAATCAAACATATTCAGAAATAAAAAAAATTAAAAATGTGTATTTTTGTTATTTTGTACGATTCATATCCGATTCACATAGGCCGATATTTGACTTAATGGACCCAATATTTGACCCGTCACAGAATCCAGGGTGTATATATTGTATTTGATGGGGCCCAACCTGATACATGACATTTGATATTTCTCGGTTATAGCCGATATTTAAGTGGAAATGATGATTTTTAGTGAGAGTCACTTCTAAAACCTATACATTAGAATATTTGGTAGGTCATGAACACCGTAGATGTTTGTTATCAAGTAAAAGAAGAATCTGTCCTCATTTTATTGCTATGACCGTTTAATTTATCTTTGGAAGTTTATATTTTTTGTAAGATATTAAGTAAAATTTAGTTTATTTATTTATTTTAAATGAAGCATATAAATTTTTGATTAGTAGTATACATGGTATTGTGATTTTTATCTTGTTTTACTCGCAAATGCACGAATCGTGATGTAGTCAATGGGTGCAGAGTACAAGATCGTTCCCACGAGGATTGATTAAAAAATTTAAAAGATGAAATAGCAATTAACCAAAAGAATTACTACAGATCTAGCACAGTATTTAACTAGTTTAAAGATTTGTTTGATAGATGAGATAAACACTAAACAATAAATTGGAATTTAAACAGATAATGAAAGATAGGAATTGGGTCCCATCGTAAGTTTATCATTCATGCAATACAAATCTGTGGATTAAGATGTGAGATCCTCAAAAGATGTCTACGTGGGAGCACTGGCCCTAAACACACATGAGTTCTAAAGTACAAATATGAGATCACAGAGATGTATGATTAACATCCCATGAGTGTATGATTAACACTCACACCTCGGATAGCATTCAAAATCTAATCTCTGGGTAAATTTCATACTACCAATCTACGATCAAGGAAATATATGATTAACATCTCATAAGTGTATGATTAACACTCACAACTTAGTTAGTAATCTAAACTTACTCCTGGGGTAAAGTCCACACTACCGATCTAAGATTACGGGGATGTGTGATTAACATCCCATGAGTGTATGATTAACACTCACACCTCAGATAGTGGTAGAACTTATCCCTATGATGAGCAATAATTAGGATAAAATTATTATTGCAGATCTGAGATTATAGGGCATGATTAGCTCTTAGATCTCATACAACAATCATATTATATCCATGCCAATAATAATATCAGGGCGCTTAAAAGAAATTAACATCTAAACCACAAATTTATAATATTATAAATGAATACCTCGGATGGGATTCATTAGATCCCCATCCTCAATGAAACTAACTATGTATGATTGAAATAAAATGCATGATTAAAATAAAACTACTAAATGACATTTAAAATGCTATAAAATATCTCAACAATTCCAACAGAAGCTTTAATCCAACAGGTACAATAAATCTTCAATAGCAAAAACAGAAACTAATCTAGATCTTTCGCCTAAGGAAAATGAAGAACAAAATTGGAAAAGAAAGAATGCAATAGAAAACTCCAAAAGCTAGAGAGGGGAAAAATACATCTGAAAAAGAGATCCCTAACTAATTCCTCGAATTTTGCTTAAATAGTTTTGAGTTCGGAGATTTGAAATTTGAAATCGATCAATTGACTTAAGTGGTCGATCAATAGATGCTGAAATTTGAAATTTCTGCGTCTCGATATTTGAACTCGATTCATCGATACTCTACTAGTCGATTAATCGACTTAGCATGTGGCAGAGAGTTGCTCTCAGGCTTCTTTTGTTATGTCGATGCATCAACCCAAATGGTTGATTAATCGGCCATTCTGAATAGTTCAGCTCCGCTTTTCCTTTGCTCCATTGTTAGTTAATTTTATGCTCTTTTATGCTCCTCAGTACATTCAATGGCCAAATTTGTCTGAAACACTCAAAATTTCATAGATCTTGTCAGATAGCTTTCATCGGATGGCTAAATGTAGGCTTTTAGGGGTGAAATATCATCATATTTTACTACTCATCAGATGGTTCAAATGGTTAGACATACTTCAAAGGATTTTACATTGATTTTTTTGTCCAAATAAATTCAATGTTCTATAGATGGTTTTTTCCCGAGTAATTATATCGTAGATAAGGTTTTCCTATATTTGATCCTTAAGAATCTTTACCTTTGTCTTCTTTGCCGACGAGATCGATTCCTAAAATGGCGGTGTCGACCCCTTCAAATCTCTCAATCAAAGCTTCATCCACTCATCAACTCAAGAACGCCAACGAGCTGATTCATTCCGTGGAGACGTTCATCTTCGATTGTGATGGTCAGTTGACCCTTCAGTTCTATCTAATAAAGTAAGGATAAAAGACCCTTTGGTTCAATTGAAATATAAATATTAGATTAGATTAGATAGATCGATAGAACCAAAGGGTCTTTTGATAGAATCGAAAGGAGAGACAGGGTTTTCGGTTCTACCTAATACGACAAAAGAGAAAAGGCAAGCCATCTCTAAAACTTAAAACCCAAAGCCCATCTCCCATCTCCTCCCTTTTTCCTCTAAAATCCAAAATGGAAAAGCCATCAAAATTCTAAAACCCTACCGTTTAATGGTTTTTTTTTTCTTCATTTTTTTTGCTTTGAAACAGCTAAAGGGTTTTTCACACAATGAATATTTATTGCTTTGAATCTGACGATGGTGATGGATTTTCATCTCAATCCTTCACATTCACTCTCTCTCTGCTATATAAACATTTGAATAAGAGGATTCATTATTCAGTAGGGAAAGCTCAATTTTTTTCCTTGGTTTTTTTTTTTCCATTCGGTTTTGCTGAAATTTTATGATTTTTTTTTTCTCTTCATTTTTTGCTTTGAATCAAACGATGGTGATGGATTTTCATCAATGCCTATATTTTTGGTTCTATCGAATACACCAAAAACTAGACAGTCAATCTCCGCTCAAGGCTTCGAATCAGGTTACCTCTCTCTCTCTCTCTCTTGTTATTCTTATTCCTCACGGTAATAATCCCTCTCTCACTATGTGTTTTTTGTTCTTCTTATTCCTCATGGTAATAATCCCTCTCTCAATTTTTATATTATCTAAAAATTTTTAAATTTTTATTTATCAGAAACCCGAATTGCAGAGATTATAGATGTTTAGGGCTTTTTTGATGATATATATTTGATTATATATATTATCTGAAAATATTCAAATTTTTTTTATCAGAAGCCCTAGTTGCCGATATTATGGATTTTTAGGGCTTTTTAAAATTTACCACTTTCTTTCTAATAGTTAGCAAATGACTGGTTTAATGTAGCAACTATGAAAGCATCTCGTGAAAATCAAATTTCATGGTAGATGATACATCACCGCATGAAAGCATAAATTTCTTTTACAGGTTAGATCTTTGATTTTAGTTTTTTTACTTTAGAGTTTGTCTTCTACAATTATGATAGATCAATATGATTTTTTTCACTTTACGGTAAATTTTTTTTGGTTTGGTGAAAAAATGTGACAGCCCGAATTTCGGCACCCCGAAACTCGTGCCGTTAGCAAGATCCTCCAGACCGCGCCCCAAAGCTATGCACGGAACATTGGTATAACAAGCAAGATAAACAATTAAAGCGAATAGTTTCATAAAGTGGAAAATAGTTAATATGCCCAACTGGCACATTCAAAAGACAGTTCTACTTTCATGCCACTGCATGAACAGAGAACCGGGTCAAACCATCGGTGATAAACAGATCACCCAGATGATTTGCCAAAGAATTGTTCAATCTAATTACATGTTTATCAAAAATAAGGGCTTGACATACCAAGTCGTACAAATCTGCTCTCAAAACTACTCTCTGTCAAAGTACACAGCAGAGTCTCCTAGAAGAAGTCCTCGGGTGGAGGCTCCAACTCGTCTCCAGGCACGTAATCCGAATCACCCAGATCTACGTCTCCCGAAGCCTCGACATCTGCTATCAATGGACCTGCGACGTATAATCTAAAGGGTGAGCTACATCCTAGCTCAATAGGGAACAAACACAATGAACATATAAATTAAGACTCACATATATTCCATGATATTCTAAGCATGATGTGTCTATGCATTTGCTAGAAAATAGTTTAAAAGCTGATGAATTGCATTCAAGTTTACTGGTAATTAACATGTCTTACTTTACTGGTGATTTATCATGAATGACACTGAACAGGCCTAAAGCAAAACTTAAATCTTCAACTTAAGTAATCTCCCAGCAATGTAGCATCGAGCTCCAATGAGATACCCTTCATCATTGTCTAAATAGACAGTTGTTATAAAGTATTCCCTGGGAATACGACCCAAGCCCCTTTCTCAATAGGTGGCGGGGTTAAAAACTCATCTCAACATCTCTAGGATGTACTTATTGTTACGGATAAACCTCCGCACTGGTGTACAGATTGGCCGCCGTACCGATCACGGATATCCTGCCGCGTCAGTCGTGGGTATCCCACCACGTCGGTGGGGTATCCTATCAAACCTCAAATAATAAAAATAACATGTGTTTTATATATAATTGTTCACCATGTAAGTGTGCTATCTTATATCAGTTAGGCCTCAACAGTAATTATTCAATCATATGTATACATCCCTGGGATGTATACATACCCGCATCACACCTAATGCTTTTATAACTTTCTCATCTCCTAGGGATGCCTCATTCTTATTAGATTACTTGATCTTAATCACTTGCATCACACCGATGCCTTTTTCACATTCTTGGTGTTACACACACCCATTTTCACAAAGCTTTTCGTTATTAAAACAACTTCAAATTTGATAATTATATCACTACATACATGCTATTGAAATTAAAGTACATGTTCAAGGTGTTCCCTACCTCAAGTCTCTGATGGTCCAAGCATGAAGGTCCCACGCGGCTCCTTGTGCTTGCTTTCACACGTACCACCTATGGTACATCATAACACATGCAATACATTAGTAAAGATGTAACGAAGAAGGTCCTAGACCCTCCATGAATCTTAAAGTAAAACTATAAAGTTAGGTAAAATTGCCAAAGTCGATTAATTGATTCCTAAAATCGATTAATCGATTCCCAAAATCGATTAATCGAAATCCAAATCGATTAATCGATTCCCAAAATCAATTAATCGAGATTCAAATTTGATTAATCGATCCCAAATCGATTAATCGAAGTCTCTAACATAATAAGGTCGATTCCCAAATCGAGTGGTCAAAAATATGAAATCGATTAGTCGATCCCATATCGATTAATCGAAATTCAAAATCGATTAATCGATTTTCCAACTCGATTAGTCGATTTCCCTAGGTCTCTTTTCTCCAGCCACTAGAGATACCCAGTCGATTAGTCGATTTCCAAATCGATTAATCGAACATCCAAATCGATTAATCGCAATCCAATTCGATTAATCGAAATCGGGCTTACTTGACTTTTCAACTTCCAGACCAAAATCGATTAATCGATTTGGCCATATTCATCCCCCTTTCGGGTTGTTCTTCCAAATCTTTTCCCTTTTCTTTTCTAAGCCTTTAATCTACTCTTTTAAGCACATTTGACTGAATTTAATCACCTACAATCTATGCATTAACTTTAATTTAAAACTCACCTTCAATCAATCTCAAATTGATTAATATCTAGGTTGGAATGGCTAGGGCTCCAGCTTTTCGTTTCAACGATCCTAACGCGTTGAATCTGGTAATCAATGCTAACTCCTCTTCTTGATTTGCATTAACCTCTAGCCTTCATAACTCCTCTTTACTTCTCTCTCTCTCTCTCTCTCTCTCTCTCTCTCTCTTCTTAACTCTCTCTTCAATAGCCCAAAACAAAAGCGAAATAGGGTAATTAAACTCTTATATTCACTCTCCTGCTTATGTGTTAAACACATACACCAGAGATAGGTGTATGTGACCACTAATTCACACTATACACTACTCTTACGTAGTATTGACCCCACATTAGTTCATCACTTTATAAGTGCATTGTTTGACCATCACTTGGTCAACCTTATGACTAATGAGGCACGATTCTCGAGGTCAAAGTTAAATGTTAAATTTTTCAGGAAATCGACTAATCGTCCTCGAAAATAACCCAAGGGTGCTCTGGTGTGGTACCCCACACACAACGGTGCCACGTACCCACATACAAAAATAATTTACGCATCACACATTACGAGCAATAAATCTAATGCAAGTACATCAAAAACTGATCTGTAGTCATTATAATTTTTCAAAATTTACAAGTATCTGTAACTGTTGTCGATAAGTACAATTGAAAATTGAACTACATAGTACAAATATCCAAAACATCCAAAAAGTGATGACAAAATGAACCCATCGTCAGGGGCTCAAGCTGTCCCCTCTCCTGGCTGATATGATCTTTGAAGCGGGCCGCTCTTCAGACCGTGGCTCAAGTGGGTGGGTCATCTCGTGGCTGGTGAATCGTCTCAAAGAAGTCTTCAGCAGGCGCCGAACATGTATCAGCATGTGCTCACATCGTGGCAAGATGTGAAACGTCACCCTCACGCCTCTGTAGGCAATCGATAGTCTAACGGATAGATGTATCGTAGAGTGTGGAACATCCAGAAGTCCATCCGTCGGTTCATCCTCTCATTATTGGCCTCCATCTTGGCCAACACGTCCTCGATACTGGGCCCTGAGCGAGCTGCTCGCCGACGGTAAGAGGAAGTGGGTGTAGCTGCCACAGACTGTGCTGGCGGCGTAGGTGAGGCGGTGGTATGAGAGGTCGCCCCTCCGGGTGGATGAATCGGTGTGACCCACGGTGGGGTCTGTGGTGGTGGTGGCAGAGTTTGAGAACGTCTTCACTTGGTTCGTAGCCCTCTCCTCATGGGGCGATATCGAGTATTTTGGAGTGTCGGAATAACACTCCAGGATGCTCGAGATGAGCCGAGCATAGGGCATTTTCTCCTTGGGCCTTAGATTGCCCTTCATCAACTTGCCCTTGATATACCTCATCCCCTTGAGGATGATCATGGTGGAATCAAACCAATGGCCACAGAAGGCCGCGTAGAGTGCCTGCTGCACCATCTCCACCCGCTCGGTGTCGTGACGCAACGGGTAGAGGTTCCACTTGATTATAGAAGCAAGCATCCACATATAATGGGGAAGGTCGACCCTCCTAATGAAGGATCCTGACCCCTTCTTTCCGTTGGTCATCTGGGTCATGATCTCCTCAAATCTAACCTCTTCCTCGAAGGGTGGAAAAAGGGTGGTCTCGGGTACGAAGTCCAAATGGCACTCTAGGACCTTGTGTATGTGGCGACGGGTGAATGTGTAGTCGCGACCCTCAATGGTGGTCTTGACTATGTCGTCAGTAGGTCCATCCACGAGCCCTTGGTAGAATAGTCGAACCAACCTAGGGTAGTAGGACCCACGGATTGGTTTCAAGATATTGCCGAGGCCGGATTTTTGAAGGTAATTACGAGCCCATTGGGTCTCGCCCGGTACATCAGGGTTTGTAAATAGGGTTTGATCGATAATGTACTCGATCTCAAAGGTCTTAGCTGCTCACCACTCGTTGGATTGAAGTACATTGGTGGGTGGTGGCGGCATGGGCGTAGACTTGCGCGAAGCCGCGCTTGTCGAACCGGAGGTGGTTTCCGATGCCGACGGTGATGGAGTCCTCACCGGTGATGGCGTAGGTGGTGGCGGTGCGATATTCTTACGCCGGACCGAAAGCTTGGAGGTTGCCTTCTTCGAAGACAAACAGGTTTTGGGCGGCATTTTGGTGAAAAGTTCAAGAAACTAGGGTTTATCAATTCAATTTGAAACAAAAGACTTGAATCTAGGGTTTAATAGCTCGAATTGAACAAAACTAGGGTTTACCTTAGGTTTTTGATCCGATGTTATGCGATTTCAATCCGAAATCGATCCGAAAAGCTCAAACCCTAGGCTGCTTGGTCGGTTGGAGAAGAAGAAGAAGAAGAAGGCGCGCAAGGAAGATTTCCAAATGAATTTCGAATGGGGAGAAATCCCCTCCAATTTATATATATAGGCTCCGGCTCGATTAATCGATTTCCAAAGTCGATTAATCGAGATTTAAAACTAGGTCCAGCCGCGCAAAATCGATTAATCGAAACTAAAAATCGATTAATCGAAACCATTTCGATTAATCGGAATCGTATTCATTTAAATTTTTAAGTTTTGGATCTCACTAGCGTGAGCCAGTCAATTAATCAAAATTCATTTCGATTAATCGAAATCCCAAAATCGATTAATCGAGATTCACTTCGATTAATCGAAATCGTGCAGTCCTTCAAAATTTTTCTAAAATTCTTAAGTTACTCGATTAGTCAAACTTTTAGTTCGATTAATCGAAATTCCAAATCGATTAATCGAATTCTTCCTCAATTAATCGAAATCATATTAAAATCCTTCAAGTTCTTCTAAAATTCTCAAGTTACTCGATTAATCGAATCCCCAATTCGATTAATCGAAAACATAAATCGATTAATCGAAACCATAATCGATTAATCAAAATTTCACCTTGTCATTTTTCTAAATCTTGTTCCAATTTCTACTAATTGGCGCATGCCAGTCGACTAATCGACCAAAATCGATTAATCAGTTTTGATTAGATTCTTCATATTTATACCAACTAGTCCTTGGTTCTACAAAACACATCATCACGACCATGTCATGGCCATGATGAATTTTAACTTCGCGTTCAACACTGTATTTGAGACTCCATGTGGATAATATTGTCCTTTTAATAAATTGATCATACAATCGATATTGAATTACAACACAGTTTAAATCCACAAACATGCTTGCGGTGATACAATTTCGACTCTCAAGCTATCGCAAACAAGCTTGGATACTGTTCTTTCACGTCGGCCTCTCGTTCCCATGTAGCTTCTTCGGGTGGATAATGCTTCCATCGAACAAGTACTAATGGAATCACTTTTGTTCGCAACACTTGTTCCTTTCGATCTAAAATCTCCACCGGCTCTTCGATCATAGTCATGTCCTCATGCATCTCAAATGATTGACCGCTCAACATGTGATTAGGGTCATTAAGGTACTTCCTAAGCATAGACACGTGGAGCACATTGTGTACTTGATCGAATATCGGTGGCAATCCAATGCGGTAAGCAACTTCCCCTACTCGACCCAAAACTTCAAACGGTCCAAGATAGCGGGGACTTAGCTTCCCTCTCTTTCCAAATCTCATCACCCCCTTCATAGGTGACACTTTGACAAACACGTGTTCACCCACCTTGAAGTCTACACTCGTCTGCTTGATATCGGCGTAGCTTTTCTGTCTGCTCTGAGCCGCTTTGTGTTTTGCCCTTATCATACGAACATAGGTGGCATTATCTTCAAGTATTTCAGGTTTCAAAACAAATTTCTCACCCGTTTCTTCCCAATTGATGGGCGATTTATATCGCCGTCCGTAAAGAGTTTCATATGGTGCCATCCCAATGCTCGTCTGAAAACTATTGTTATATGCGAACTTGATCAAGGGTAGGTGCTGATCCCACGATCCTTGTAATTCTAACATACATGCCCTAAGCATGTCCTCAATGATCTGATTGACCCTCTCTGTCTGTCCATTAGTTTGCGGATGGAATGCCATACTGAAATCTAGTCGCGTTCCCATTCCTTCTTCAAATTTCTTTCAAAACTTTGATGTATATAATGGGTCACAGTCTGAAACAATGCTACTTGGAATCCCATGCAAACGGACAATCTCTTTCATATACAGTTCTGTTAGTCTTCCCGCCGTGTACATTGTGTTGTAATGCAAGAAGTGCGCTGACTTGGTTAATCGATCGACTACTACCCAGATGACATTGTACTTCTTTGCAGTACGCAGTAGCCCAACGATGAAGTCTATAGAGATCGATTCCCACTTCCATTCTGGTATAGGTAGAGGCAGTAATAGACCTGCGGGGTGTCTATGATCGATTTTGACTTGCTGACATGTCAAACACCGTGACATGTACTATGCCACATCTTATTTTAGGCCTCTCCACCAGTAATTCTTTTTCAAGTCTTGATACATCTTTATGCTTCCCGGGTGGATAACATAGCTTGATTTGTGAGATTCATCAAGAATTATTCATCGTAGATCGGCGTTATCCGGAATACAGAGGCGGCCCTTGAACAATAAGGAACCATCCTCCTTGAGTGAAAACTCAGATGTAATGCCTTCAGTTACATCTTGACGAATCTTTGTTAGCGCCGGGTCTTTTATTTGTAGTTCATGGATATGCTCAAATATCATCGGTCTTACTGAGATATTAGCCAAGAAGGCTCCTGTAGTTTACGACTTAATATTTGCATCGTATAGTGCCAGATCCTCAAACAGTTTCCATCTGTGCATACCCAAAATTAAACTAGCCAATTGAGCTGAACTCTTCCGACTCAAGGCGCCGACCACCACATTAGCCTTGCCTGAATGGTACTATATAGAGCAGTCATAGTCCTTGAGAAACTCCATCCATCTGCGCTACCTTATATTTAGTTCCTTCTGTGTAAACAGATATCTGAGGCTCTTGTGGTCGGTGAAAATCTCAAATGTCTCACCGTACAAGTAATGTCTCCAGATCTTGAGTGCAAAAATGACCGCTGCTAATTCCAGGTCATGTGTCGGATAATTCTTCTCATGCTCTTTCAACTATCTCGACCCATATGCTATCACCTTTTTGTGTTGATTAAGCATACAACCCAAACCAGTATACGAAATATCGCTATACATTGCAAACCCTCCACTGCCTGAAGGTATAACTAACACTGGAGCTGAAGTGAGTCTCTTCTTAAGTTCTTGAAAACTCTTCTCGCATGCCTCACTCCATTCAAACCTTGCATCCTCCCGTGTAAGTCTCGTGAGTGGTCCTGATATTTTTGAAAAATCTTCAACGAAACGCTGATAGTAACCTACTAATCCAAGGAAACTATGGATGTCGGTCACGGTCTTTGGTTGCTCCCAATTCACTACTGCTTCGATCTTTGCTGGATCTACAGTGCACCAAGCTTTGAGACAACATGTCCCAAAAAGCTAACTTCTTTTAACCAAAACTCGCACTTGCTGAGCTTGGTGTACAACTGGTGTTCATGTAGAGTCTGTAGGGCTACTCTCAAGTGCTTTTCATGCTCTTCCTCTGATTTTGATTAGATCAGGATGTCGTTAACAAACACTACAACACAAGAGTCAAGGTGTGGTTTAAACACCCTATTCATCAAATCCATGAATGACACTGGGGCATTTGTCAACCCAAACGACATCACTAGGAACTCATAGTGTCCGTATCGAGTCTTGAATGCAGTTTTATGAATATCCTCTGCCTTGACTCTCAACTGATGGTATCTCGATCTCAGATCGACCTTAGAGAAATACTTCGCTCCTTGCAGTTGATCGAATAAGTCATCTATCCTAGGCAAAGGGTATCGATTCTTGATGGTAAGTTTATTCAATTGTCGATAGTCAATGCACAGACGCATTGACCCATCCTTCTTCTTTATAAGCAAAACCAGTGCTCCCCATGGAGACACGCTCGGTCTAACAAACCCCTTGTCCATTAGCTCTTGTAGCTGCTCTTTCAACTCCTTCAACTTAGCAGGAGCCATTCTGTATGGTGCTTTAGAAACAGGTTCCGTTTCTGGTGCTAAGTCGGTGGCGAATTTTATTTCTCTCTTTGGAAATAATCTGGGTAACTCCTCTGAAAATACATCGGCGAAGTCTCGCACAACTGCTATCTCAGATATAACATTCTTCTTCTCTTTATCTTCCTTCAAGAACACCAAGTACCCACTACATCCTTTTCTGATCAATCGCTCGGCCCTGACTGTCGAGATAAGTAGCATGTGTGTCGACCTCTCTCCTCTAAATCTAAATGATCTCCTCGTGTTGCGTCTGAAGATGACGACCTTGTTCTTACAATCTACCGTTGCACAGTGAGTTGATAACCAATCCATGCCAAGGATCACGTTGAATTCATGCATGCCTAATAGAATTAGGTTTGCCAGTAGCTCAAAGACGTCTCCATCCATGACCCTCACGATCATGGAGTTGCACCCTTTTTGGTATCAACTGATTCCCCAGTAGGAACAGTCACGGTTAAAACGAAGTGTAACTCCTCTGGGTCGACTTTCATCCTCTTTGTGAAGCGAGGTGTAACAAATGAGTGGGTAGACCTCGGGTCTATTAACACTCGAGCTTCGTATGTCACGTCGCTTCCCTTCTTATATATTTATAACGTACCTAACCATACATACACATATATATATATATATATATTGTTCATTATCATACCAGAATTTATCACATGCAAGTTTTTCTTATATCTCCTATATGTAGATGCACCTTATCTATCTAAAAATTTTAAGAATTGAAATTCTTTATTTAAAAAGAAGCTCACCTTGAATCACGTCATTTGTGTTCTGAGCCTCTTGAGCTGTGACTGCGTAGGCTCTCCCTTGGACGATCGACTTCCTTGCTTGTATAGGTCGTGGAATAGGTACTAAAGTCGTCTTCCCTTTGTTCATCTCAGGGCATTCCTTGATCAAGTGGCCCACCTTGCCACATCAAAAGCAACCCCGAGTGCCTATCCTATAGTCCGTTGTCTTGTGAGGCTTGCCACACTTGGCACAAGTCTCACGAGGTGTGGAAGAAGCTGCTCGAGAAGCACCCTGTGTGACTGTAGCGCCGGTAGTGATAGCAGGGCTCTCGTAGCGTATCGGTCTCCCCGCCGCGAGCAATGGAAATCTCTGCTGGTTGCTCTGCTGCGCGGGTCTCCCATAACCTCCCTGGAACGGTGGTTTCTGATTATTTGGTATGAATCTCGGCTTTTTGTTCACCGGTTCATAATTCCCTGTTCTGCTCTGATCAGTGTTCCACCTTCCTTGTTGCTCCCTCTGGCGGTACTTATTGTTATTTTCTTCCTCTACCACCAAGGCTTTGCTCATGACCTCCCCATAGGTCCTCAGTTGGAATGATGCTACTCCTCCCCTCACGTCCGACTTCAAACCTTGCTGAAACCTTTTTGCTTTCATCATATCGGTGATAGCGTGGTGAGCGTCATGGCGAGTCACTCCACTCCATAGTCTCTCACTGTCATCTTCCCCTGTACGAGTTGCAAAAATTGGATCTCCATCTGATTTCGCACAACCTCGGGGAAGTATTGCTTATTGAATTCCTCAACAAATTCATCCCAAGTCCAGGGCAAATCTGGAGTCTCCTGAGCCCTAGTCCGTGAAACGGACTTCCACCAAGGCCCAACCTCTCCGTCTAGCATGTAGGCTGCCCAATGGACGCTCTCGTCCTCCGTGCACGTCAGTACATTGAATACCTTCTCCATCTCACTAAGCTAATGCTCTGCCACAATGGCCTCTCCCTGTCCAGAAAAGCTAGGAGGTCTCATCCTCCTAAACTCAGTAAAAGCAGAAGATGCTAGCGGTGTCGGAGCCACTGGAGGTGTCGGTGGCTGATGCTGCTCGTGGGCAGTGTGAGCTACCAAGGATGCTGCCTGCTGAGCCATAGCAGCTGCCATGGTCTCCATGGTGTGCATCATCCTCTGATGCTCCTCTCTGTCCTCATTCCTTTCTCTAACCCTCTCTTGTTCTCTTTGATCTTGATCCTGACGATCTCGATCACGGTTCTCTCCCTGATCTTGGCTCCCTTGGCCACCACTGTCAGAAGCCCCTCCATCTCCTATGGGTACTCTATTGGTATCCGAGATAAAATTATCTCGACTACGCAAGCTTCTATTATGGTCGCCCTTGGGTCGGCCCCTTCCTCTAGAAGATATAACAGTCTGCACGTGAAAACAAAGTTTCCATTAGCAGAAGCCCCTATGCTTTGACAAAAGAATGATTGTCAGAGTTTCTAAAAGAAAATGCTTTGATACCAATTGTGACAGCCCGGATTTCGGCACTCCGAAACTCGTGCCGTCAGCAAGATCCTCCAGACCGCACCCTAAAGCTATGCACGGAACATTGGTATAACAAGCAAGATAAACAATTAAAGCGAATAGTTTCATAAAGCGAAAAATAGTTAATATGCCCAACTGACACATTCAAAAGACAGTTCTACTTTCATGCCACTGCATGAACAGAGAACCGGCCCGAACCATCGGTGATAAACAGATCACCCCAGATGGTTTGTCAAAAAATTATCCAATCTAATTACATGTTTATCAAAAATAAGGGCTTGACATACCAATCCGTAAAAATTTTCTCTTAAAACTACTCTTTGTCAAAGTACACAGCACAGTCTCCTAGAAGAAGTCCTCGGGTGGAGGATCCAACTCGTCTCCAGGCACGTAATCTGAATCACCCGGATCTATGTCTCCCGAAGCCTCGACAGCTGCTATCAATGGACCTGCGACATATAGTCTAAAGGGCGAGTTACATCCTAGCTCAATAAGGAACAAACACAATGAACATATAAATTAAGACTCCCATATATTCCATGATATTCTAAGCATGATGTGTCTATGCATTTGCTAGAAAACAGTTTAAAAGCTGATGAATTGCATTCAAGTTTACTAGTAATTAGCATGCCTTACTTTACTGTTGATTTATCATGAATAACACCGAACATGTCTAAAGCAAAACTTAAATCTTCAACTTAAGTAATCCCTGAGCAATATAGCATCGAGCCTCGATGAGATACCCTTCATCGTTGTCTAAATAGATAGTTGTTATAAAGTATTCCCTGGGAATACAACCCAAGCCCCTTTCTCAATAGGCGGCGGGGTTAAAAACTCACCTCAACATCTTTGGGATATGCTTACTGTTATGGATAAACCTCCGCACTGGTATACGGATTAGCCGCCGTACTGGTCATGGATATCCTGCCGCGTCAGTCGTGGGTATCCCGCCACGTCGGTGGGGTATCCTATCAAACCTCAAATAACAAAAATAATATGTGCTTTACATATAATTGTTCACCGTGTAAGTGTGCTATCTTATATCAGTTAGGCGTCAACAGTAATTATTCAATCATATGTATACATCGCTGGAAGTATATATGCCCGCATCACACCAGATGCCTTTATTACTTTCTCATCCCCTTGGGATGTCTCATTCTTATTAGATTACTTGATCTTAATCATTTGCATCACAACGATGCCTTTTTCACATTCTTGGTGTTACACACATACTCATTTTCACAAAGCTTTTCATTATTAAAATAACTTCAAATTTGATAATTATATCACTACATACATGCTCTTGAAATTAAAGTACATGTTCAAGGTGTTACCTACCTCAAGTCTCTGATGGTCCAAGCATCAAGGTCCCACGCGGCTCCTTGTGCTCGCTTTCACACGTACCACCTATGGTACATCATAACACATGTAATACATCAGTAAAGATGTAATGAAGAAGGTCCTAGACCCTCCATGAATCTCAAAGTAAAACTATAAAGTTAGGTAAAATTGTCAAAGTCGATTAATCGATTCCCAAAATTGATTAATCGAGATTCAAATTCGATTAATCGATCTCAAATCGATTAATCGAAGTCTCTAACATAATAAAGTCGATTCCCAAATCGAGTGGTCAAAAATCTAAAATCGATTAGTCGATCCCAAATCGATTAATCGAAATCCAAAATCGATTAATCGATTTTCCAACTCGATCAATCGATTTCCCTAGGTCTCTTTTCTCCAGCCACTGGAGGTACCCAGTCGATTAGTCGATTTCCAAATCGATTAATCGAACATCCAAATCGATTAATCGAAATCCAATTTGATTAATCAAAATCGGGCTTACTTAACTTTTCAACTTTTAGACCAAAATCGATAAATCGAATCCCAATTTTGATTAATCGATTTGGCCAGATTCAGCCCCCTTTCGGGCTATTCTTTCAAATCTTTTCCCTTTTCTTTTCTAAGCCTTTAATCTACTCTTTTAAGCACATTTGACTGAATTTAATCACCTACAATCTATCCATTAACTTCAATTTAAAACTCACCTTCAATCAATCTCAAATTGATTAATATCTAGGTTGGAATGGCTAGGGCTCCAGCTTTTCGTTTCAACGATCCTAACGCGTTGAATCCGGCAATCAATGCTAACTCCTCTTCTTGATTTGCATTAATCTCTAGCCTTCATAACTCCTCTTTACTTCTCTCTCTCTCTTCAATAGCCCAAAACAAAAGGAAAATAGGGTTATTAAACCCTTATATTCACTCTCCTGCTTGTGTGTTAAATACATACACTAGAGATAGGTGTATGTGACCACTAATTCACACTATACACTACTCTTACGTCGTATTGACCCCACATTAGTTCATCACTTTATAAGTGCATTGTTTGACTATCACTTGATCAACCATATGACTAATTGGGCACGGTTCCCGAGGTCAAAGTTAAACGTTAAAATTTTTGGGATATTATAAAAAATTAGGGTTTCTTTTTTTGTTCGGTGTAAAAATTGGGGTTTTATTTTATTTTATATTATTTTTTACTTTAGGTTATGATTTGGGTTAATATCTCAGCATAAAAAGCTTTTTTTTTTTTCTACTAACGCAGTTGTACCCCTTCTCTATGGGTTTTGTGATAGGTACAAGAGCTAGATCATGCATGATGCTTGCTCTCACCACCAACGCCAGGTTCATTCATTTTTTCTTGATTTTTCTTAGTTTTTAAATTTTTTGTATTTCTAGCTGAGAGTACATCTTAGGTTTTAGGGAATCATATGGGTTTCAAAGGAACATGGTTTTGATGTTATTTTATAGAGTTTTTATAGAATGGATTATTTTACCTTTTATTTAACTATAATTTCTAACTAATTGCAGCTCACTTGATGTTTGCTCTCACCATCCCAGGTTCTTCCATTTCTTTTATTTGTTTATGATTTATTTATTTAAAGAACTTTTTTTTGAGGTTTAGGGCTGTGGGTATCTTTCCTAATTTTATTTTTATTTTTTTGATTTATGATGGGTACATTTTAGATTTTAGGGTTTTATATGGTTTTCAATGTAATTGAGTTTTGTTCTTATGCTATAGGGATTTCTATATAATGGATTCCTTTATCGTTTATTTAATTGTAATTTTATGAACAAACTAATTCTAACTCTGATGCATGCTCTCACCATCAATACCCAAGTTCATTATTTGTTTAAAGAAAATTTTTGGCTTAGAGTACTTTTATGAGGTAAAGGTTCATGGTATCTTGATTTTTTCCTTCTATTTTTTGTTTTTTGGTTTAAGATTTCTTTTCAAGTTGTAAGGTTATATATGGGATTCTGGTTCTATATTTTACGGGTTTTTATAGTATGAAGTATTTTACCTTTTATTTAATTATAATTTCAGTAGTAAACTAATTCGAGCTCACTTGACTTCTAAGTCACAAGAAAAGTTCAAATCATAGAATAGAGGACCTTTCTAATTGGGTTTAAATATCCATCACAGTTATCCTTGGATCACTTGATTACATATTTGTTTGGACTGCACTAATGCCAAAAGTAATTTTCCCCTTGGATAGCTTGGAACGATGAAACCTTAGATGGCCCAGATTATTTTTAATCAAGATTATTTTTATTTTGCTATAATTTTTGCAATTCATTATTTGTTCTCAACACCCATGCTGCGTGAACTCCCTATTGCTTACATTGTTTTCTTTTTTTTGTTGTTGATTTTTTTTAGAAATTGATATGCAATAATATTATTCATTTTTTGTTAGTTGATTTTCTAGAAAATATTCATATGGATATTATTTTCAATGACATGAATTTATTATGTTTTTTTTATTTTTTCATATTTTCTATGGACCTGAATGAACATGAAAGGGATAACAACTTTGTTCAGGCAAGTCTTAGTTATCTAACCAATTACCAGATCAAAGTGACACCAACCGAATAATCCTAATCACCAGATCAATGGACATTTTTAAAACCTTTCACTCAGCTTTATTAACTATCCGAAGGTAGACAATTGATCAAACTATTGGGAACTATTATGTTTGAGTCTATTATTTTGCCTCCAACCTCTAGGCAGAGTTTCAAATGCAAGGAAGTTTGATGTCTCTTGAAGTTTACATTAACAAACAATGCAAGGAAGTTTAATGTCTCATAATCCGATCATCCAATGCAAACGGTCAAAATAAAAGACACTATAGACCACTAATATTCGAACTATATATTTTCAAAGATCTTCACAAACTCCATTGAATTTTTTAATCATGGTTATTTGAAATTTGACGTTTCTCTTCAGTGCATTAATATGATTTTTGAATGCATATCTAGATACATGTACTTAGTCTTGGTTAATAATAACCAGTCTGATGTCCTTTTCTCCATTATCCACAAGTAAAATAAAGATGAGAACCTTATCTCTCAAGATGTAATTTGGCCCACCAAGGCTAAAGGTGGACCGAGTATGTGGAAACTCAGAAATTTGAATTTGAATGACGGTTTCTTGCTATGAATAACTTGGAGTATCTGACAAAACTCATCAAGATGTTTAGAAATCTATTCGACTATTTTTATTGAAAAGCATTTGTTATTTCTTCTACATCAAAATATATTTGTTAATATCCTTGCTATGTGCTTGCAGATATGGATATGGTCTACTATCTGTAAATGGATATTCCCTTTAACCTTGGTGCAAACTACCTTACAAAAATGTCATTCATGGGGTTAATCCAACTGAGTTTCAGAAGTTGGAGAACTTGATCATCTTGGAGTTGTAATAATAACAATTTTTTTTTTTTTTGTTGAAATGATATCAGAATTTGTAGGATCATTTATCCAAAATTGGACTTAGGCTATTATTTTTTTAAGTTAATGCGATTCCTTTTTGCATAAAACTGTTTAGTGCTTCTTTGTGGAAAAGATTATTCTTTTACGTTTAATAGTGAATTTTCTCATGTTCAAACAATATTTCTTGCCAATTAATGTTGCAATCATGCTCTTATTCTAACTCAAAGCAGATATGAGAACATTGTTAGATGTCCTAGGATCTAGGCTCGAATCACACGATCAAAATATACCTTTGCAAGAACACATGTACCTTGTATTTATTATCTGGTCGTCGCATCGGCGGTCTTCTTAATGAAGCCAGTGATCTTCACCAAAAAATCCGAGTCCATGTTACCTCTCGTTTTCTCTATGTTTAGCCTCTAGATGGGAATGAGCTAGGGTTAGAGGAAAAGGGGATGGTGGTCTCCTTATATAGTCATTTCTCTTTCCTAGCCCATTAAGAAAAGAGAGTAAAGACATATTACTTATATTAGGAAACTACTTATTTCCTATCGCCTCGAGATACGTGTGGTCAAAGGTCCAACCCAATTTATAATGGAAACCCAAAGATGGGTTAAGGTGTTGCTTACAAAAATCCAGCATTCTCTCACTTGGTCTACACCTTAACTCATCTAAACATAATTTTAAAATATGACTCTCTGGGTTGACAAACTCTGAAAAGCGGATGATCATCCATTTTATATTTTGAAAAATCATTGATCCCCACTACCTCGATGCTTTGTAACAATCATCCAAATTTAATAACAATACCAGTAAAGGATCTTGGCGCACACAGTATTCCGTCTTACGAATCGACACTAGACAATCCATGGTCACAAAAATAGCATCATTAATGGACTTAAGTCTTTACTTAGTGATATTAGACAACTTACATATCTGTACAGTTTCTATACTTGTCCATGCGTCATACCCCCAAGGATATGTCATTCCTGATACCTTACTGGCTCCCCGCCTATGACTTTCAGTCACCAAACTATCAGACCGAAGGTTTACGGATGTGGTGCCTAATCACATCTAGCCCAAGTAAAATTTAGACATAACGAGGTACAACCTCACCATCTTGCCATGTGATAAAATTTTTATGCAGATGGATAGAGTATAATCACATATACTCTTAATAGCACGTGCACAAAATTAAAATATATGTTGCATCAACAACAAATAAACTAACCAATATCAGAGAGACAACTCTCACTAAAATTTTACAGTTAAAACTAATTCGATATGAACATCACAATTCTAAGATTCATAATAACTATCAACAACTACAAGCTCCCACTGATTTAACCATTCTTTAAAATCAGTAAGTTTTCGATAAGAATAACTTGGTCTGAACCGCATTAACTATTCATAATTTTAAATATTTCATGTCCATAAAAATCGATATCAACTAAAAATCATTAAATTTCTCTGAAAATCTAATTACAATAATAAGGTTCGATTCTTAATTTTTGATATTCCAACATTTACCTATATCAACTCCAATGTTTGTTGCTCTAAATGTTGTTCTAGTATTGTTCACCTCAAATAAATCAATATAACGACGAAAGCAAATAAATTATGAGGTAAATCACAAAATCATTTTCAAATTGAAAATATTAATATTCTCAAAATATGTTTTTGAGTGTTACAATTTTATCACATTTATAGCTATTCAATTTGTGTCTCACTTATCGATACACGAATCATTATTGTCATCCTTTAACTTTTTCATTTATCGTATTATAAAATCACTAGTCACATGCTAAGTCAAAAGTTGAAATCTTTTCGATGCTTAATACCATTAAAAATTAAAAAATGGTAGACACAATTATAATTGTACTAACAGTGACCATATACCACTAGATAACCCTAAAAAAATATGTCATTATACTTATACAATTTATCAAATATTTTGATCATATATCATTGACTATTCTCTGTGAAATACGTCATGATTTATGCCAGATGAATCTATAATCATATGTTACGGATCTTCTTTGAGAATTACGGTATGACCATATGTCATTAAAAATTCATCATGAACTATGACCATATGTCACTAACTAACCTCCAAAGACTTAACTCGAACTTAGGGTCAAATTTGAATTAAATAGAGTGTATGTCATGTGCAAACATTCACTCTATGGGACAACATCATCGCATCGTCTCAGCATCACCTTTGGGCATAAACTTTGACATGCAGTTTACTTCTCAAGATCGTGTTTGAGAAAATACGCATAGACCTAATCACTCGTGCCGTATGTTTGATCCAGACTCTCCATCAGCTTTGGCCAGAAAGATTATCCTTCTCTCCCCTACGCACTGATGACCATTCTATTCATCTTATTTATATGAAATTTCTAAATCAGCTTTGGCCAGAAGTTAGAAACCTCATAAAAGTATGTGCCAACCCGATCTTAATGAGGCACAAGTATCAAGATTCAAAAGTCACGCAACCTACATAGGTGGTCACCTTTGGGCAGACCTCGGCCTATTTAAGCTATGTACCCTCGAACGATCGTTTTACCGGTCTACCTTGATCCCTAAGGTACGACCTAAATTTCATTCAACCATATTAAGTCAGATTCAAGGTTTCAAAAACTCATTTCCAGATATATGCACATCTTGTTAACTAATCTACTTTTGAAAGATAAATCAATGCCACATATTGCAATTGATGAATTAATTAATCAAAATCAAACAGTTATAAGATACATATGCATTAAGTGAATAAATTATCTATAATCATCAAATTATGATTATGTGGGCATATATGTCACAACTAGTTAACATCGAGAATAGAGCATTGAAAAGCACACATGCATTTACCTTGAATTAGATATGTTGAGAACAATCAAACAAAAGTAAAACTCATTTATAAAAAATCACAGAACTAGAAAAGATCATCACCTTTTGGCATAAGAATCATGGGTAACATTATATAAGTACTAGCCTTGGTGCTAGAGCACAACCTCCAATACCCAACCCTATATTTTCTCACAAAACCCAACTTTAAATAAAAGCATTCAAATACACAATAATTATTCGATTAAAAATTATAAAAAAGACGTCAAGTCGTGAAAAAGTCATAACAGAGAACTCCTTTTAAAAAATAGATCTCAAAAATAGATCCGAAATGCCCGAGAAAGTAAAAAATTATATATAATGTCTGAAAATTGGACCTATAAATAGCCCAGAAATGACCCGAAAAGAATAAGAAATAATACGAGTCAAAATGGGCCTTAAGGACAAACGAGTCGTGTCTAGGTCATATACCATGGGCCGGGAATTGACTGGGCCGAACCATTGGCCAGGAACGGGTCATGACCCAAGTCCGGTTGTCGATCGGGCTGGATCACAGGCCGGATTAGGTCATGAGCTTATGGGTTCATGGGTTGGGTCGGGCATGAGGACGGGTCGGTTTGGATCGAACCGGGTCAAGTCAAATAGAGTTGGGGAGGCACCAACTTCGGTGCTCCCACTACACAAGCAATAATAGCTAACGGTATTATCAATTAAGGAAATAACCCAAACAAAGGTCTCTCTCTTCGTAACGACAAGTGGAGGTGGGGAAGCACCAACTTTGGTGCTCCCACTACAAAGCAACTAAAAACTTGAGAAGGGACTAAAGACTTCCTGGGGTCGTCTTCCTCTACAAGGAAAAAGAATAAGAGACATTTTATTTGCAGCCACCCTGCCAGAATAAAAGCTTGGCTATATTCTAGTCTCCGACAGATCTGTGGTTCGGTTACATCGTCTTCCCCAAAAATTGAGATTTTCAGAGATGAGTCTTTAAATTATCTCTCTATTCCTCTGAGATTTCCGTAGTTCACAACAAACCCATAATCTTATGATTCATAAAAGAGAACCCATTTCAATTGAAAAACCATTCCTTTGCTGGCCACCAATTCAACTAAAAGGTTGAAGTTTCAGGTGTTTACAAATTCCCCTGTTTTGATTAGATTTGTGTGGTAGGCGATTTATTATTGTTATTATTATTTTTTGGTGGTCGTCCTCAAAAGTGACTCTAAAAACATCTTGAATCGGAAAATAAAATTTGTTTTAAACCAGAAATCGATTATTTTTTTTGAACGGTTATCGAGCCAACCTTGCTCTTATATCAATTATTACATGTTCTAGGATCTAGGCTCGAATCACACGATTAAAATATACCTTTGTAAGAACACGCTTACCTTGTAATTATTATCTAGTCATCGATGATCTTCGCCAAAGAATTCGAGTCCACGTTACCTCTTGTCTTGGAGACATATCACTTATATTAGGAAACTATTTGTTTCCTATTGCCTCGAGACACGTGTGGTCAAAACCAAATTTTTAATGGAAACCCAAAGATGGATTAAGACGTTAATCACAAAAATCCAACAAAAATCAGATAAATGATTAAACAATGTTTGATGTGATTCCCATTGACACAATTCTAATCAATTAATTGAAATCTATCATTACAAATGGTCTATTTGTGAATTATTTATTGTCATATATCAATTTAGCTTGGCCAAATAATGTTTAAATGATCTTACACTATTTATATCAGCCCCTAAGATCATTATAAATAAGTTAACGGACAAATTTTACCCTTTCAGTTTTATCTAATAAAATAGAACTCCATAATTTTCTCCGTTGGGTTATATCTAATCTAATCTAATATAAACAATATAGACAAAAGACCCTTCGGCCTCGTTCGGTAACCCAAAATACTCAGAATCTGGGCAGATTCTGAGTTTTTTTGCAAGATCTGAGCAAAGCCCACGTTCGAGAGCCAATTTTGGGAAGCGGGAATCTGAGTGTTTTCTGAGTGAAAACGACGTTTGGTCGTCTGACCAAACCTCTCGGATTAGCTCAGATTCTGAGCTCAGAATCTGGGTTGGTGAAGTATACTCCTCATCCATCTATGCAGCTGATCAAAACTATGTGTCCTCCCCAGCTACGCAGTAGCTTCTTTGAAGCTACTGCATCGTCTTCCCCAACCATCCATGGCGATAGGTAGGGCGACCTCGATTCAAAACACCGCCTCCATCTGCTCGATTCCCTTTGCGGTGCATTCACATGGCATATCGATGGCGATTTCGATGAGTCGATCCGATTCATCTTGAGTCGTCATCGATTACATAAAAAAAAAAAATTATATTTTTTTTTTTATGTAATCGATAACGACTCAGTACAGAATCGGCATCGACTCGGTACAGAATCGTTATCGATTACATAAAAAAAAAAAAAAAAAACTCAGTACAGAATCGGGATCGACTCGGTACAGAATCGTTATCGATTACATAAAAAAAAAAATTAATTAATTAATTTTTTTTTTTTTTTTTTATGTAATCGATAACGACTCAGTACAGAATCGGCATCGACTCGGTACAGAATCGTTATCGATTACATAATTTTATTTTTTTTTAATATAATCGATGGCGACTCTGTATAAAGCCAATGACGACTTTGTACAGAATCGATGACGACTCTTAAAATGATCGGTACCGACTGTGTACAGAGTCGATATCCCCTTTTTCTCATATCTATCTTTAGAATTATCGATTTTATATTGTAGTCTTCAAATCTGACGGCATAGATCTCGTTTCTTAAATGAGTGTTTGGCTTTTTTATGTTTATTGTTCTCCTATCCACTTTGGTTATTTATGTATGGCAGTCACTGTGATTTCTTTATAATTCTCAATATGAAGCTTGTCTCTTTTCATATTTTATTATTTCTCGTGTAAGCAAATCATATGGGTTGTGTATCGTATCCCAAATGACTCTTCTCGAGGTGAGTTGTCATACTTACTCATTTCAGACTCCTTATGGTGACGACGCCGTACAATCATGCAATGGTAGTGTTAGGGACCCATTTTAAAAATAATAGTAATTAAATTAAATTCGAAAAAAGACTCCGTCAAATATGTTCAGCCCCATCTCGATTGGTTGCCCGTAAATTTTGAGAGAAATTCGAGTACGGCACATAAACCGATGATTAAGATCACGTTTCTACGGTCGTAGTATAACCACTGATTGAAGCTATTCTGAGGATTTTCTGAGAGGAATCTGAGTGATTTAAGAACAAAGGATTTTGAGTTTTGTAAGAATCTGTCAGGAATCTGAGTGGTTAAAGAACGCATATGGTGAAAATCAGGAATCTGAGTTTGCTAAGAATCTGTCAGGAATCTGAGTGTCCAAAATCTGAGCAAAATCTGAGCTTTTCTGGGAAAAATCAGGAAACACCCGAACGAGGCCTTCGAGTTTATCTCAAAGCCATTTCTAAAGCTCGAAAACCCAAAAAACTCTACCGTTTTCCTCGAAAATCCTACCGTTTATTCTCTGGATTAAACCTTTCGGTTCTCTCGAAAATAAAAATAATATCAAAAGAAATTGACTTTTGTGTAGTTATTCCCAAATCCTTTTTGGGTTCTCTTTTTTTAGTTTGAATGATGTTCAGAAAAATGAAAATAATACCAAAAGGATTGATTTTTATTTATGTACTCTAAATCATTCTTGGGTTTTCTTTTTTATTGTGAATGGTGATAAATAAAAATAAAAAATTATGCCAAAAGAATAGATTTTTATGTATATAATCTTTGATTCTTTCTTCTTTTCCTTTTGGTTGAAGGGTCTGGTTGTTCATCTGTTGGTGTTGGGGCGTTCTCTGAAAATGACCATTTTAGGCCAAGTGGAGACATTTTAGTGAGAAATGAGTACAACTGGAACAAAGGTGCTTTTTTTTTCAATGAATTGTGAAAGATTGATCATAAAAGAGATTATATTTTTGGTTTTGATGCTTTGCAGAAGCAAATATGTTGTACTTAGAGATACCAGCAGGAGTTGGGTTCTCTTATTCTATTGATTCCGTATTCTATGAAGGTGAAAATGATTTGATAACAGGTATAATTTATATGTAATCAACTAATTATTTTAATTTCAATATTTTTGAGTGATATGCAGATCTGTGTTCCCAATAATGGCTGTTGAAATTGTTCGAATTCTTCGGTGGCATATAATTTCAAGTGGTTCCAAAATCTCTGTTTCATATATTGAAACAGTTCATATGCAATCAGGGATTTAAAGTCAGGTGGTATATAATTTCGATTGGTTCCAAAATCTCTGTTTCATATATTGAAACAATTCATATGCAATCAGGGATTTAAAGTCCGATATATATCGGTATATCGGGTGGATCCCACATATCAGATTTATCAGATATGTATCAGCCAAACTGGCCGATAGTTAGGCACCTTTTTTTATTTTGAAAATAATAAAAATATAAAAACTAATAAAAATTTGCAAAAAGGACAAATTAAAAATTGCAAAAGGGCATTTTCTATTTTTTCCGGTTCATATCCGATACATAGCGGCCAATATGACCCGATATAGGACGATATTTGACGTGTTTGACCTGATATTCGACCCCATACAAAATCGGAGGTGTATATCATATCGGATGGAGCTTAAACCGATACATTTAGATATGGCAGATTTTTAAAACCATGATAATGTAATATTAAATTTTATATGCTTTTATTGTTTTGTTCATTTCAAGGTTTGAAACTTGTAACTACTATTGTTTTGTTCATCTTTCTGATGGATTTTTTTTTAAAAACTTTAGAACATCGGTCCACTTGAAATTGCATTGCCTTCAAATTTTAAGACTGTTTATGGCTTTGGTTTCTTAAGTCAGGGACAATCTGGTGTTCTTGCAACACTGGTTTAATAAGTTTCTGCAATACAATACTAGAGGTTTGTTCATAACAGGAGAAAGTTATGAAGGTGCTGTTAGATTTTGTAGGATCTAGGCTCGAATCACACGATCAAAATATACCTTTTTCAAGAACACACGTACCTTGTATTAATTATTGGATCGCCGTGTGAGTGATCTCCTTAATGAAGCTGATGATCTCCGCCAAAGAATCCGAAACCACGTTACCTCTCGTCTTCTCTAAGTTTAGCCTCTAAATGGGAATGAGCCAGGGTTAGAGGAAGAGGGGACGGTGGTCTCCTTATATAGTCACCTCTCTTTCCTAACCCATCAAGGAAAGAGAGTGGAGACATATCACTTATATTAGGAAACTACTTCCTATTGCCTCGAGATACGTGTGGTCAAAAGTCCAACCCAATTTTTAATAGAAAAACAAATATGGGTTAAGGTATTGACCACAAAAAATCTAACATTCTCCCACTTGGTCTATACCTTAACTTATCTAAACATTTTTTTTTTTTTGAAAACGACTCTCTGGGCTGACAAACTCTGAAAAGCGGATGGCCATCCATTTTATATTTAAAAAAATCATTAACCCTCACTACCTCGATGCTTCGTAACAACCACCCAAATTCAATAATGATACTAGTAAAGGATCATGACGCACAGAGTATTCCATCTTACAAATCGACACTAAGCAATCCATGGCCACAAAACTAGCATCATTAATGGACATAAGTTTTTACTTAGTGATGCCAGGCAACTTACATATCTGTACAGTTCCTATATTTGTCCAACTTCATACCCCAGGGTATGTCTTTCTGATATCTCACTGGCTCCCCGCCTATGACTTACGTCACTAATCTAGCAGAAAGAAGGTTTACCGATGTGGTGCTTAATCACATCAATCATAAGCAAAATTCAGGCATAACGAGGTACAACCTCACCATCATGCCATGTGATAAAATCTCCATGCATATGGATAGAGTATAATCACATATACTCTTAAAGTACGTGCACAAAATTAAAATATATGATGCATCAACTAACTAATATCAGAGAGACAACTCCCACTAAAATTATGCAGTTAAAACTAATTCGATATGAGCATCACAATTCTAAATTCGTAATAACTATCAACAACTACAAGCTCCCACTGATTTGACTATTCATAATAGCAATCAATAAACAACAAGATTAACTTAATATCAGCTATTTATAATCATTTAATTAAACTTACGCAAATCAAGTCTATCAAAATAAATGTCAAAGTACTAATTAATGTCTTGCAAAAATAAATAAATAAATGGCAGAAGTGTGATTTCAGTTATGGGGCTTCTCGGGCTGAGCCGACTTCTCTGGTTGAGATGTTCCTCCTTTGACCTGTTTCAGCAGATTTTTAAATCTAAAGCAATCTCTCCGAAGATGTCCCTTTTTCTTGCAGTGCCAACATTCTAAATTTTCAGCTTTGACTTTCTTATTTGAATTCTCTGCTCCAGCTTGCTTTCGATTGAAGTTCTGATTATGATTCCTTTTAAAAATCTTCCGACTTGACCCACTCACCGCCAGATGTGCAAACTCAACTTTAGCCACTTTCAAACGCTCATTCTCGGTCACACATAGGGAAATTAATTAGTTAAGATCCCATTTTATCTCTTGAGCATTATAGTTCACCTTAAAAGTATCAAATGAAGACGGAAGCGAATAGACAACTCAGTGAACAAGTAGATCATCACCAAAAGTAGTTTCTTGTTCCCTGAGCCCTATGGCACACTTTGACATCTTTAAAATGTGCTCACGCACATTTCCATTTCAATCATATTGCATGTTAACTAATTGTGTAAGATAAGAGTACTCTAAAGACTTTCGTGTACCCACAAACTAATTTTTAATATTTTTCAAGAGTTCTTTTGCCGTAGCTATAGGATTCAACCCACCTCTAAGAGTCTGATTAATTGATGAACGAATCATCATCATAGCCATACGATTAGCTTTTTCCCATTTAGTAAAATAATTCTTTTCTAATTTCGTAGAACTCATAGTGGGTATGAGAGGTTTATCCTCAGTGAGGATAAAATCATAGTCCATATATCCAAATAATATATCAATGACCATACGCCACGATGAATAGTTGGAGCCATCCAGAGGCTCAACACTTGCTAGTTGCTTATGAATAATAGATCCATCCATAGCTCTATATAGAAAAAAAATATTATATATCACTAGCGAAATAAAGAAATATGCCGATTATGCATATAAATTTTTATCAATCACTTTAACTATATATCACTAACGATTTAATTAGAATACATCATGATCACATGTCCTCGAAGATTACGTTATGACTATATGTCACTAAATATTCACTGTGAACTATGACCATATGTCACTAACTATTCTTCGAAGATTTAAATTCTGATTTAGGGTCAAATTTGAATTAATTTGGTGTCAGCTATGAACAACTTTCACTATTTGGGACAACTAGTTGCCATGTCTCAGCATCACCTTTGGGCAGAAACTTTAACATGCAGTTTATTTTCCAAGATCATGTTTGAGAAAACACGCATAGACCTAATCACTTGTGCCGTATGATTGATCCAGACTCACTATCAGCTTTGGTTAGAAAGATTATCCTTCTCTCCCCTACGCGCTTATGACCGTTCTATTCACTCTATTTATATGAAATTTCTAAATCAGCTTTGGCTAGAAGTTAGAAATCTCATAGAAGCATGTGCCAACCCGATCTTAATGAGACACAAGTATCAAGATTCAAAAGTCACGCAACCTACATAGGTGGTCACCTTTGGGCAGACCTCGGCCTATTTCAGCTACGTACTCTCGAACGATAGTTTTACCGGTTTACCTTGATCCCTAAGGTACGACCTAAATTTCATTCAACCATATCAAGTCTGATTCAAGGTTTCAAAATTTTATTTTCATGTATATACACATTTTGCTAACTAATCTTCTTTTGAAAGATAAATTAATGCCACACATTATATTTGATGAATAAATTAATCAAAATCAAATAATTATAAGATACATATGCATTAAGTGAAGAAATTATCTATAATCATCAAACTATGATTATATGGGCATGTATGTCACATCTAGTCAACATCGTCAATAGAGCATTGAAAAGCACACATGATTTTTACCTTGAATTAGATATAATATATTGAGAACAATCAAATAAAATTAAAGCTTATTTATAAAAATCACGATACTAGGAAAGATCATCACCATTGGGCAGAAGAATCTTTCCAAATAGCTAATCTAACTCATGTGGTGGGTAAGTGCCAAAATTAATATTAATCATGGATAACATTATGTAAGTATCAACGTTGGTGCTGGAGCACAACCTTCAATACCCAACCCTATATTTTCTTTCTGACAAAATCCAACTTTAATTAAAAGCACTAAAATACACAATAAGTATCCGATTAAAAAATTATCAAAAAGATGTCAGGTGATTAAAAAATCACAACGGAGAATTCATTTTAAAAATTAGACCTTAAAAATAGATCCGGAATGCTCGAGAAAGTCAAAATCCATATAAAATATCCGAAAATCGGACCTATAAATAGCCCAAAAATGATCCGAAAAAAAAAAATTAATAATAAGGGAAGGCAAAAAAAAAAAAAAAAAGTGAAGAACTGAATAACCCAGGAGACGTCTGAAAGCTGGTTATTATCAGCTTCATAATTTTTGAAATCCAATAAAGCGGGTGACTCCCCTTATCTAATGGGAATTTGATCGCAGTTGGGTCTCTGGGTCCATTTAACCCATCGTGGGAGAAAAAAAAAAGGGGAATCAGATACCAAACTTAAAGAGACTTAAAAGTGACAGAACTAGTAACAAGGGATGGTTCGTCTTCTTCAAGGGATTTAGTATCCAGAGACGATTTGGATACCTTCTTCCAATACTTCTTGAATTTAGATATTAAAACAGTTGGGTAAAACGAAATCCCCCATTATAATTAGTTACACACACTAAGACCTGATCTCAGCCTTGTTTAAACGGGTTTTGTTGATTTTAAATATCGTGCATCCTAGGGTGGACACGGATTGAGCATGTACCTACTAAAATTCTTAAATTCGGGCAAAAGCTAAAACTCTCAAGCAACAATAATTTTGTTTATAATTTAAAAATAAATAGTACATAAATCTTTTGATTGTATGATAAAGCAAGCCTTGCTCTGATACCAATTGTTAGATTTTGTAGGATCTAGGCTCGAATCACACGATCAAAATATACATTTTTTAAGAACACACGTACCTTGTATTTATTATCGGTTCGCCGTGTGAGTGATCTCCTTAATGAAGCTGATGATCTCTGCCAAAGAATCCGAAACCACGTTACCTCTCATCTTCTCTAAGTTTAGCCTCTAGATGGGAATGAGCTAGGGTTAGAGGAAGAGGGGACGGTGGTCTCCTTATATAGCCACCTCTCTTTCCTAACCCATCAAACAAAGAGAGTGGAGACATATCACTTATATCAGGAAACTACTTTCTATTACCTCGAGATAGGTGTGGTCAAAAAGTCCAACCTAGTTTTTAATAGAAAAACAAATATGGGTTAAGGTATTGACCACAAAAAATCTAACAGGTGCTCCATTGCTCAACAACTTCTCTTGATCTCCTGATCAAATCTTGTTTGATTTTATCAGGCCACTATGTTCCCCAACTTGCGCAACTTATGATTGAATTCAGCAAAAAACAGAAAAGAAAATCTATTGATATCTTATTTGGGAATGTTAAGCCCAATGTTATGTAGACTTGCTTGCTTGTGCATCATAGATCTAAATCTGGGACAATATGAGATGCATCGGAGCCACTTGAGACAAATGTATCATTATGTATTAAATTATATGATTTAAAATACCAATTTTCCGATACGTATCTCTCAATTAGTATGCATCGTCTAATAAGTTCCGGACGATACATTGATATGTATTGTCCAATACATCACCAACATATTTGCTTCTGCACCGGTACAATACATTCAAACTATCGTACCGGTACGATACATATATGTGAAGGAAGAAAATGATTGGCAATTGAACTTCTAATAATTGTTTTTGCACTTTATTTTCTACGTTATAGTCTGATATATTTTTTTTAATATCCTAACTTCTAAGATATAGTATACAAAGCCATTTTGAGTTTGGTAGTCCATAATATTAAATTTGTTAATTATCCTGCTTAAATGAAAATGATGTTCAACTTCAATTTTTTTCGGATATTCAGGACCCGAGGAAGGTTGTTACAACGATAGGAGTCTTGATATTCTTCAGAGGTGCACTAGTATTTATGAAGACGCAAATTAGTGAAATTGATCCTGAGTGCCAGTAGATATGGATGACTTATACTAAGTCTTCACTTGCCCAATACCAACTCTAGATATTTGCTAAGAAATAGTCAGAGGATAGCAGGTAAAACGGCCTATGGACAGTTGTGAACCTACACGCAACATCAAAGTGGTGTAAAGACCAACACTTATAATCTTTGTGCAACCCCCAAAGTATGCATTTTAGAGTATCTCAACCATGGGCAATAGTCAAGTCCAACCAGGTTGAATCGGATTTCAAGTTCAACCCCATCTGCAGTCCTTGGAATCTTGGATATGGGAGAATCTTGGCTTTCATAATTGTAAATTTTTATAGGATGACGTGCCATAAACCATATAATTTAAGCACTTCAACATTAACCTTGTATTGAGTGTGACTAAATACTCCGACTTTTTATAAACTTGTATTTTAGTGTGACTTTTTCAGTGGACGAGTAAATTCGAAAGTTTTCAAAAAAATCAAGAATTTCATGAATAAAATACGAAATTTCTATTATTATTTTTAATTTCTCTCCATTTCCTTCAATTTTCCCAAATTTTTATGTTTTTTTACTTTATTTTTTTATTTTATTTGAACCCCGACTTGATTACTATGCCTACATTAAACGTTAACAACATTGTCTATATTAAACTTCTCATATTGAGTTGTTTGAATTTTAAACTATCTAGTAAGCATATTTTTTAGTAAGTAATCTTCATATGATGTTTAGCCACTTAAAAATTTCAAATTGAGAACAAAATTCAGTCACATTGTAAAAAATAAGTGGAGGGTGAGGCTTTTATCTTAAGCCCGAAGTGAGCTCCCATTAACAGTCCCTACAAATTTAAAGCTTAGGGATAATGGGCCCTAACCTGCATTTAAACACCAAAATGGTTTGTTTTATACTTCTGGTCTTTTTAAGTTATCAAATTATCAAATTTGGGCTTAAAGACGAGCTAGCATCAATTTTTAAATAAGTAAATATAGTATTCTCAAAAGTTGATATAGTATTCACGGATACTTTTTACTAGCAAGAAAAAAAAAGAGATGTTACTTCACTAGAAATGATTCTGCACTAGCTAAAACCTGTAAGATTCTGGATAAAAAAGGATCCATCTCTCCTGACCATCATTTAAACACCCGAATGGTCTTTAAATGATCTTACACCATTAATGGTGTAAGATCATTTAAACATTGTCAATAAGATCATTTCATTGATCTTCTTTCAACTTTGTTTCCAAAAAAATTAGAATTATAAATAAGTTGCCCGCACGTGCAGGGCCCACTAGTATATATATATATATATATATATATATATATATATATATATATATATATATATATATATATCAGAAGCATCTGCCAACCTTTGGGTTAGATTGCCTCGAAGGTTGTGTTGGGCAGGGTCAGGTGAAAATAAAATTGGCTATTGCCCCCTATGACCCCAATATTTAGGGAAATTTTAAGGATCGACCCTGCAAATTCACCTTTTCCGCCCGAGACTCTATAGTTTCAGCTTTCACCAAACCGACCAACTCCAAGCCGAGCCAATTCCAGCTAGCACAAAAAATCTCAAATCCCCTTTCGTGATGTGAAGCAACATCACGAAAGAGGCGACATCGCCTTTTTTCATGTCAATCTTTGGCACCATCGATCTTTATGTTGTGGCCTTCAAATCAGATGGTATAGATGGTGTTTGACATTGCGTAAATATAAAAAAATACAAAATTTTAAAATTTTAAACTACGTAGAGCGATAAAAATGTAAGAAGGGGTATTTGAGACTTTTTCTGCTAACTGGAACTGACTCGGCTTAAAGCTGGTCGGTTATGAGAAAGGTGAAACTATAGGGTCTCTGACGGAAAAGGTGAATCTGATAGGGTCGATCTTGAAAATTTCCCAAATATTTATATCCAGAGTCCGGGAAAATGAGAGATTTAAACCGGTCTGGTCAAGTTTCCAAGTCAGACATTGAGTTGTTTGATTTTCCGATCAAGTGGGCCATATACCCTTCACTAGTTAGGTCAGGTGCATTATCTGGTCTAGTTGGGTATATGCCCTATACCCGTCGGGCAACTCAGAATTTGGCTTGAGCTAACCTGTTTAACCCGTTAAAAATAGTTGATTCCTTCAGATCTGATAATGGAGATTGTGTTTCACCTAAGATCTTAGATCATGTTGCACCTATCAGATAGTCAGTTTTTTATTTTACATGTCAGAGATCCCCCAAAAATGCCCCTTGTGTGCAATGGCACACATCAAACTCAAACACAATTTTAGGGCCATATTTTGGGGATTTGTGACATGTGGAATAAAAAAGTGACCGTTTGATAGGTGCGACATAATCTCAAGATTCTTTGTGTGGAAAATATGGGTGAAACACAATCTCCATCATTAGATCCGAAGCAATCAACAATTTTTAAGGGGTTGCACATGTGCGTGCTTTCAAATGCATATTATATTGCTGATCGCACACGGGAATAAAAATGTAAGGGAACCTATAAATGCGCCCTCATATTTTCTGAAAGCACCAACGTCTCAAGCCCTTTAAAACCATTGATTCTTTCGAATCATATGATGGATATCGTTTCTCACCTTGGTCTACCACACAATAGATCTTGAGATCATGGCACACCTATCAAACGACCAATTTTTGATTTCATGGGTCATAGATCCCCAAAAATTGACCCTTGAATATATCATATGGCACACATCACACTCAAATATGAATTTAGGGCCATATTTTTTGGGATCTGTGACACGTGGAATCATAAACTGACTGTCTAATAGGTGCACCATGATCTCAAGATCTATTTTGTGGAAGATTGGAGTGAAAAATTATCTCGAAATGATTCAAAGGAATAAATGATTTTAAAGGGGTCTGAGATGTTGACGCTTTCAGAAAACGAGTGGGCATGTTTAGAGTTACCCAAAAACTAAAGTGTACCTCTATCCGTACCTCTATTCGTGCCTACTAGATTTCTAAGCGTGCCTATGCTGAAAAACGATGGACTCTTTGAGTAAGGGGATGTAGATCTGTTTTCATCCCAATCTTCCTCACGGTGGATCTTGAGCCCATGGGTGTATCGTCAGATGGCCATTTTTTTTGGTTTTTCACTCGGCAAAATCCCAAAAGATGACCCTAAATTCACGTTTAAGTGTGATGCGTGTCACATGAGTTTTGAGTCACTCTTTTGGATTTTTGTGCCACATGGAATAAAAGACTAACCGCTTGATGGTACGCCCATTGGCCTATGGACTCAAGATCCAATGTGTGAAAATTGGGGTGAAAACCAATCTCCGTTGTCAGATTCAAAGCAGTCAATGATTTTTTTGGCCGGGGCACCCTATGCAATTCGATAGACACAAACAAAGTTACTATTTAGGGTACGTCTATTTGCGCCCAAGCATTCTTTGAAAGCACCCATCGCCCATGCCCCTTGAAAACCATTGATTGCTTTAGATAAGATGATAGAGATCGTGTTACACCCCGATCTTCCACACAATGGATCTTATCAGACGGTCAGTTTTTTATTCTATGTGACTCAAATCCCCAAAAAATGGCCATAAAATCACTTTTGAGCGTGATACGTGCCATATGATTGAAGAGCCATTTTTGGGGATCTGTAACACATGGAATAAAAAATTGACCGCTAGATAGGTGCACCATGATCTGAAGATCCACATTGTGTGGAAGATTGGGGTGAAACAAGATCTCCATCATCTGATCCGAAGCAATCAACCGTTTTTAAGGTATCTAGGACATAGCTTTCAGAGAACTCATGGGTGTGTAAAGTATAATGGGGTACAAAGGTATCAAATATAGGCCGATAGCGATATGTATCAGCGATACGTATCGGTTTTATGGCCAACCGATGCGTATCGACTTTATGGCCAACCGATACGTATGGGCTCTAATACATATAGGGTGGCACCTATTTGTTATTCCTTTTCTTTATTTTATCATTTGATGCGCTTGCCTTTTCTCTCTCGTTTTGAGTGTTGGTTTGCTTTTTTTCATTGATTTGACCTTGCAGTTTAATCTTCTTCCCTTGATTTAACAAACATACAAATGAAATGTATCAAATAATCACAACTTGACAAGTATACTCTAGTAGTCTACTGCTAAACCATTAATTGCTTCAGATCAGATGAGAGAGATCATTTTTACTACGATCTTTCACACAATAGATCATGAGATCATGACACACTTATCAGATGGTCAATTTTTATTCTGTGTCACAGATCCTCAAAAAATGGCATAAATTCCCGTTTGAGCCTTAGGGCATTTTTTGAGGATCCACGACACATAGAAGAACGGGGTACGCTATGATCTCAAGATCTATTATGTGGAAGGTCAAGGTGAAAATCGATCCCCCTCATCTTATCTGAAGCATTTAATGCTTTTGAAGGGGTCTAAGACCTGAGCACTTCCCGAGAAAGCGTTTAATTAAGAATAAAGTCTATTTGTAGGCGTGCAAAAGGTGAAAGATGGTGGAAACAGCAGCAGTTGTTTTTCCTCTTTTTTGAGCCATTCCTCTTTGTTGTTGACTACGTGTAATTGGAGATTAGAAGTCGGCAGAGTAAATGGGCCACATGGAGTATCACATAACATGTAATAACACACAACTCAGCTTACAGAGTAAGCCAAAAAAGAATATAAAGGAAAATTACACTCAATTGATGGTGAAGGGTATTTTTCTCTTCCCTATCACTTATATGTACAGTGGGAAAAATCCCTCCTTTTGTGGATAAATAAATAGTCTCCCCCTACCCATAACTCAGCATTCAAAAGACTTTTCTTCTTGATATAGGAGGCTCCCATAGAGAAGACCCCAATGGTATTTCCCTTTCCTTAAATATACTATCTATTTCTATGTATAGTTGAATTTTATTTATTTATTTATTTATTTTTATTTTTATTTTCATTTTGTCAAAACCTCCACTAACTTGATTTCCCTAAGGATATCATTTTGCCGTCGATCGCCGGAAATCTTTCATCGCTAGATGCAGAGAGGAAGAAAAAACTCCCCTTTGCCTAAGAGGATAGTCATGTCATTTCTTAAGAACAAGACTAACCCCACATGTGTGACATATTGGAATCTCACGTATCTTAGAACTCTCAATTATCTAGTATAATAGTTTAAAACCTTTTCAAATGAGCCCCCTTTTTCTAAAGTCCTCTTTAATAAACCCCACATCGCTAGATATGTTATTTGATTTTTCAGTCGTAAGATGAAAATATGAAGGTAACCTTTATATATTTTTGACGAAAAAAAAATTGATTTTTAGAATCTGATCCCTACAATTCCTCATTTTCTCATGTTTAATCAATTAGAAGGAAAATTCTAATATGATTTCCTTCGTTTCATTGTCAAATCTCTAGGCAAATGGTAACAGTCTAGAAATCTCCATAGGAGGAGAAAATGGGGCAGCATTCAACAGAACCAATAACTTTGTTGATTACAAGGGCAACCCTGTGAAGAAATTCAAGCATGGAGGGATTAAAGCAGCTATTTTAGTTCTGGGTATGCACGCTCTTATATTCGCAGTCACAAAAATCGCAAATAATTCGTGATTTTAAGGTCCCCTGAATTAATCTCCAATTTTAAAAAAATTTGCCTGAACACAAAAAATTGCGAATATTATTCCTGAATTTTTTAAAAATTATGACTTTCTAATATTAATTTTTTTTTATATAGTTTTAAATCTTTTTTTTTTTTTTTTTTTTTTTTTTTTTTTTTTTTTTTAAATTTCTCACCAATTTTTCTTCCAAATATTTTCCAGAACTTCTTGGATTTGCCAGATTTTTCTAAATTTTAACCTCGCCAAATTATTGCCAAACCCCAATTTGTTGACTATGCTACTATCAATAGTAACCTATAGAGTTTAACCCTATTATTTCACATAAAGACAGCTATTACTTACATGTGAGAAGTTGGCCCTTGTGTATAGTTTAAGAGAAATATGTGGCATTTTGGAGACGAGTTCAGATCCATGTGAAAACACCATCTAACCCGGTGGATTTGAGGCCATGATCAAAATATGTCTGGTGCAAAAGATTGGATTAAAACACTATCTCTATCGCATGTTTCAACATAGTCAATTGATTAATCAGATAATGGCCTTTACTGTAATGAAGATAATATTTTCACATGGCACAAGTCTCTAAAATATCAAGTCTTTCCTTTAAACAGTATGGAAGGGTCCACTTCTCATGTGCAAGTAATGGCTCCCTTATAAGAGCTTTGGAACCATTTGATCATTGCACTTTTATATTAAATGTTCCAAAAAGAAGCATACAACCATCCATTATAGAGTGCCCCTTTCAACTATGGGAAATTTTTTAAAATCTCCCACATTTAAAGTTACTTTATTAAATCCCTCTCATATTTTTTAAAAATACCTAATAAACTCATGTACTTCAAACTTAGTCATCTAAAGGCCCCTTTTAACCATAAAAATCCATCTTAATACAAAAATTACCTTTAAATTAGACAATGGAGATTGTTTATTGTCCCAATCTTTCACAAGATGGATCTTGAGATCATGAGGGTACTATTAGATGACCAATTTTTTATTTCATGTGGTACTATAGTGACAAATTTCATTTTCGGTAATTTTTTGGTGGGGGATCCTTTCGGTACATTTCGATACATTTCGGATTAATTTCGGGAAAGTTTCGGGGATTAAAAATATATAATAAATATATTTAAGCAATTGATCCAAGTGGCCAAACATTGATGCCGAGCTCAAGCATAGAATTATAGAAGATAACTCAAGCATAGAGACAAATTGACAAACTGAAGGGTTATTTAGTCCCACATCGGTGATGCTAGAAAAAATAACACACTAGCCACCTATATAAGTTGCCTTCACTTTAGCAATTCATGTAGCCATTTGGTCAGCACAAAGGGAACTATTCCTGTGCCTTTTATTACTAAATTACTACAGTAACACAAGAAAATAAAAATAAAATGGAAATTTATCGAAATTTTCGAAAAGTATCGAAATTTTCATTTGACCCCCATTTTGGCCAATTTTGCAAAATTTCGCCGCATTTCGGCGAAATTTGTCACTATGTTACAATGCAGACAATGTGTTTCAGTGGGTGAACTCAAAGAGTCGGTGAGTGGATCTAAAGGTACTCTTTTAGATATTAAAAAAAACATTCGAAGGGTTTTGAAAAGTAATTTAAAAGGGGGAGATTTTAGAAAATTTCCCTTAGAATCATTAACCGAGACAACTATGCTTAGTCTTTTATGGGACACCCGAGATACCATAGTGTAACTTGTATGCTCTTAATTTCTAGTCGACAACTAAACCATAATTTTCCCCAATTCCTCCTTTTTTTTTTGAAAAATTATAAGCGGTGGACAAAAATTTATGGACAATTTTGCAAACAACTTTTGTGGCACATGACTAGCCGTAGTGCTGGAGCCCCACTATGTGTTGGGCCAATCCCATCGTGCCACATGAGATGCTTGCAAAATTGTCCACCATATAACACAGTCATTTTTTGTTATATATATATATATATTAGTATAGTAATATATATTTTAGAGTTTCAAAATAAAAATAATAATTATCATTATGTATTTTGATAATAATTAAATGGCAAAATTATAAAAATCATTCTCTTTAAAAAAGTGTCTTTTCAGACTTAGATTTATCTCTTTGTTATAAATTTGAAAAAACACAAGTTTGACATCTCTTCACTGTAAATTTGAAAAGACACAAGTGAAATTGATTTATTTTTTTACTGTTATCTGACAAGACATCAGTGAAATCGATTCATCTTTTTACCGAAAAGACACAAATCTGAAATCTTTTCACCGTAATCTGAAAAGACACAATGGTTCAAAATTTCAGAGATAAGATCTACGTTAAAATAACACAAGACATACAAGACAACAGAAATAGATATAACATCTATTTCTCTTTTTTCTCTTACGTTCTTATTTTTAAGAATTTTTTTGTGTATCAGAAAATGTGTGGCGGGTTTTCCTTCTCTAGAAAGTGTAATCTAAAAAAGAACATACGTTTCTTGGCAAGACCGGATTCTGTTGTATCTTGAAGTCAGATTTACTGGGAACCCTATTGCATCTTTGTTTATCCGATGGAGTGGGGGCGTCTATGGTCTTTAAGACAGTGCAGTGAACTACGTGCCTAAGAGCTATTATCAATACCATTCAATTTTTAATGATTTATAGATAATAGATCGTTCTAATGACACAGAGTATAAAGTTCATGAATCAAGATCTCATCAAACTTGACTGATTTGGCTGATCAAATTTCAAAAGATGACTGCAAAAGGGGAAATTTATCTTGAAACAATTCAAGATTACCGTCATCACTACACCATGTTCACCAATTTCTATAGCGAAAACAACGGGAAGTACGACTAGTGGAGGATCGGATGCTCGACTCAAATTATTGAAAGACGATCGAGATTGTCGGGACCACATCCTCAATGCATTGAACGATAGAATACTCAACACATTCTGTAAGTGCACTATTACTAAAGATTTTGATATTCATTAGCGAAGAAGTATCTAATTGAAGATACAGATACAAAGAATTTTTCGGTCTCTAAATATTTTGATTTCAAGATGGTTGGAGATAAATCGATTCTTGAACAAATTCAAGAATGATAATTTATCATAACTGAGATAGAAGTCTTATATATTTAATGAAGTATACTAGACCCAATATAACATTTATAATGGGGGTATTGAATAAATTAGCAACCCAGGGTTGGAACATTGGAAGCTATTCGTAGGGCATTAAGATACTTGAAAGGAACTTTGGATTATAGTTTATATTATACTGGCAAACCTGAACTCTTAGAGGGGTTTACTGATGCTACTTGGATTTCTAACTCCTTGGGTTCAAAATCCACAAGCAGATGAATTTTTACTTTGGTGGGAGGAGTAGTATCGTGAGGGTTTAGAAGCAAGTAAGTCTTTCTGATTCAAGTATGGAATAAAAGTATATAACATTATTTGTCAGAGCAAAAGAGACAGAGTGACTTCGAAGGTTATAAAAATACTACCCAGAGATATAATGTTAAAAACGTCGAGGAGGATAAGCCTAAAACCGATATCTTTAAAGTCACAGTAGCTGAACCTCAACTTAATAGAGCTGGAGATCCCAAATCCTAAGTTCAACGAGATAAGAAACTACTCTGTGACCCTTGAAAGTGCACAAAGGTATGTTACCTATTTGTCATCCTTATGGTGTTAAATTTCGTGCACATCTCTTATAAAGTGAGAGAGTGAGTTTAACTCTTAATAATTTTATAGACATTCATTTGCTGGGGTGATAGAGTAATTACAAGAGCATCCATGACCGATTCACTTATATGAGTATGAAAGTGAAGCCGCTTCAACAGAGATTCAGTCCTCTATTTGAGATACTCATGAAATCAGAATTTTAACGCATGACTGTAAAGCGCAGACTTTATGTCACTAATGATTTAAGTCATAGTAAGTGTATATATAATTCTGATTTGTTAGACAAGTTTTAAGTTCAAAGCTATAAATTACTTAAAGTCTTTACAAATTTTGAGTTGTATGTACTAGTCAAAGGTTCAAATCGATCGATACCTTTGATGATACTTAGTATGATCACTCTGATACATAATTTTTTTTTATTTTGAAACAAGTGGGGGATTATTATATATATTAGTGTAGTAATATATATTTTAGTGTTTCAAAAAAAAAAAAAAAAATATTATATATCTTGATAATAATTCAATGGCAAAGTTGTAAAAATCATTCTCTCTAAAGAAGTGTCTTTTCAAATTTAGATTTATCTTTTCACCGTAAATCTGAAATGACACAAGTCTGACATCTCTTCACCGTAAATTTGAAAAGACACAAGTGAAATCGATTTATCTTTTTACTGTTATCAGAAAAGACACAACTCTGAAGAGACAGATCTGAAATCTTTTCACTGTAATATAAAAAGATACAGTGATTTAGAATTTCTCTATAAATAGAGATAAGATCTACGTTAAAATAACACAAGACATACAAGACAACAGAAATAATATCTATTTATCCTTTCTCTTATGTTCTTATTTTCAAAAATCTTTTTGTGCATCAGAAAATCTGTATGGCAGGTTCTTTCTCTAGAAAGTACAATTTAGAAAAGAACATACGTTTCTTGGCAAGACCGAACTTGTTGTATCCCGAAGGCATATTTGCTGGGAACCTTATTGCATTTTCGTTTATCCGACGGAGTGGGGGCATCTATTGTCTTAAAGACATCGTAGTGAACTACGTGCCTCGAAGCTATTATCAATACCATTTTTTTTACAACATTTTTTTCATTGAAAATATTCTCCTATTTATCTCATTCCAAATAGTCCACATGGCAGCCAGAGCCATAAACTTTCAGAGGGTCCATTAACCCCATCAAAGTGAGTCCCATCTCAAGCAGCTAGCAAACTGACATCAGCCAAAAAAACCAAGAGAGACTAAATTGTTGACGGATAATGGGTGGACAATTGTTGGTAGACAATTTTGTAGACAACTTAAGTGGTGCTGACATGATTGGATGCCGTGCTTGGGCCCCACTATGTGTGCAGCCAGTCATGTCACGCCACATAAGCTGTCTGCAAAATTCTCTACCAAAAATTGTCCATTGTATACACTGCCTTGGATCAAATTCTACATATCTATAACCATGGATCAAAATTTCGTCCGATACTGATACGTATCGGTATCGGTGGTCACCGATACAACACAAATGTACCGTATCGGTGATCTATATGTATTTAACCAAACGATACATTGAATGTATCGTCTGATACTGTCCGGTACCGATACTTATCGGTTTTGGGCTTGGACAATACGTATCGGTTTTCCGACATTTTAATCCATATCTATGACCACCCAACAATTGATGAGAAGATGCTTGGCCAACTCCTCATGCTGAAGACATAGCACATCTATTTCTCTTAGTAAGTACTTGGTCTATAATAAGGATTTTTCCCCACCAAGGATGCCAAATTGCTAAACGAGTGCAAAGGAAAAAATAAAAAGAGTTGACTGAAAAAAGGCCTTACGCTTGCCTCGTTGGAATGAGTTCGTGCATTCGGGCCTTGCTTTGTTTGGTCGTTCTAGGGCACACTCTGCAGCCTAGGGCCATCACATTTGGGTTGGTTCCGACTAGTTCCGTGGTGCGGGTCAACTCTAAAAGGAGACCGACTCTCTACTCGTCATTGTTTATTGCATTCTCAATTGTATTCGGGACCCAACGTTGCTTCACTTGGTTGTGAGTTTGTTTGATTGATCAAACTTTTGAAGTTAGGTACTGCACGCGAGTGCATGTCGAAAGGAATGACTCCGTGACAATCAACCAGTTTTAAGAACCTTTGAATTTGTGGAATACAAAATTGATTCCATTGATTGTTGGGCAAAAGTCGCCGACGTGATTGAACCTTCGTGAAAGTTGAAATGAAGTGATGGTTGGTGTTAGTGGTCCACACTTTCAACCAAGGATCAAAATATCGGTTTTGACCCTTCCAGTCAAGGATCAAAATATCGGTTTCTGCTTTGGCTGAAACCAAAAATTTGACTGATAATTTGAATTATCGAACGCAATTTTGGCCGATAATTTGAGGATTTCGGTCAAATCTTGTTTTTATTTTTATTTATTATTATTATTTTATTTATGAAAAAATTGGTATTTTGAACAGTCTTCAAATTAACGGCCGATAATTTGGTAATCCTCAAATGATACATTTCAGCTGAAATTTTTGGGTTTTTGTTTCGAAGTTGACCGAAATCGGTATATATTGGCCGATATTTTGAATCATGCTTGCAACTATTAGAGGAGAAAGTTGAAGATCTACAATCACCAAGATTGGATAGTAATGATGGGATGCTAGATGGAATGATCAAATATGGAAGCGACAAGGCTTAAAAGTAGGCTAAAGTAGCTTATCCTTTTAAAAATCAAAATCATCAGAGTGGTAGTTCTCAGAAAAAGCATTTACAAGACCATTAAATTTAAACCATCCAATCCATGCAATGAAAAATGAATGATTGTATATATTTTTCAAGAGTTCTAAGTATCTGAAATCGGTGGCATGTGAAGTCCAAAAACTTTATTTTGGCGTCATGTGGACTAAAGAGAAATCATATTTCTAGAGTGTGATATTGACAATTGAATGTAATAAATTTTTGGGAAATTTATCTAAGTGACCCTGTCAGATGTACCTTTTATTGTAGAGACCCTATAGTTTCACCTTTACCCAAATCGACCAGCTGGAAGCCTAGCCGACCCTAAGAATAGCAAAAATTTCAAATTACCCCCTTTCTTTTAACGCATAAAAACATCATCTTCTTCCTCATTTTAATCTGCTACAGTTTCTAAAAATCAGAGGTGACGAAAGTGATGGCGCCTTCTCCCCAATCTAATCTATTCCGATATGTTATTTGGATCGACCCAAATACACCTTTGTAAGGCGATATCGCATTTAAAAAATAAAAAATAAAAATAAAATTAAACAGTCGATATCGACTCTTAACACAGTCGATGCCGACTCTTAAAATAGTCGATGGTGACTCTTAATACAGTCGGTGCCGATTGTTTTAACAGCCGGCATATACACAGTCGCCATCGATTGTGTAAACAGTCGATGTTGACTGTAAAAAAAAATATAAAAAATTTATACAGTCGATGGCGACTGTATACACAGTCGATGCCGACTGTAAAAAAAAAAAAAAAAAAAAATTATACAGTTAATGTCGATCGTTAAAGCGATTAATCGTATACACAAATCATCATCGATTGTAAAATAATGCCGATCGAAAAATAAAAAAACAAAAATTTTATTTTTATTTATTTATTTATTTATTTTTATTTTTTTTATACAATCGATGGGGACTGTTTACACAATCAATGTATGTATGTATACAATGCCATCGATCAGATAAATATATTTATTATTATTAATCATTTTATTTACACAATATACGATTACGCCATCATTTGTATAAATTTTTTTTTTTACAGTATTACACAATTGATGGCATTTGTGTATCGATGCATACATCGATAATAACGATCGATGTCGATTGTTAAAACAGTCGACGCCGACTGTGTTAAGAGTCGTCATTGACTATTTTAAGAGTCGGCATCGACTGTATTAAGAGTCGGCATCGATTGTTTAAATTTTATTTATTATTATTTTTTTTTAAGAGGCGATATCGCCTTACAAAGGTGTATCTGGGTCGATCCAAATAGCAAATCGGAATAGATTGGATTGAGGAGAAGGCGCTGTCACCTTTGATTTTTAGAAACTGTAGCAGATTAAAATAAAGAAGAAGATGATGTTTTTGTGCGTTAAAGAAAGGGGGTAATTTGGACTTTTTGTTGTTCTTAGGGTCGGCTAGGCTTCCAGCTGGTCGATTTGGGTAAAGGTGAAATTATAGGGTCTCTGCAGTAAAAGGTACACCTGACAGGGTCGGTCAGGTAAATTTCCCTAAATTTTTACTTTTTCTTCATGGATGATTTTTTAGTATTTTATTTCTTAATGGATCTATGAAATATATGCGGGCGGTCAAAATGTCTTTTGAGTCTGGAAACCTTTTTCAAAGGCTTTGGCCACAGGGAAGGACTGAATGTAGCATGGATCAAAATTTCGTCCGATACTGATACGTATCGGTATCAGACATGAATGACACAGTATATTCAATGTACTGTATCGGTCATTCTAATACATTATACCGAACGATACATTACATATCGTCCGATACGTATCGGTTTTGAGCTCGGACGAAACGTATCGGGAAACCGAAATTTTAATCCTTGGAATGTAGTCTTCTGGACTACCTAATCTCTTAGACTTGAGGGCAAGGATCAAAATTTCGGCCAAAATTATCAGTTTCAGTCCCCACCGAAATAATAATTTGGACTAAAATTTCAGTCCAAATTTATATGGGACCTAAAATTTTGGTTCAAATTTTCGGTTTCGGTCAAGCCCGAAATCGAACTTTTACCCAAAATTTTGATCCTTGCTGGAGGGTCATCACATTGGTTTTCGCCATAGTCACAAAATCGGGGTTCGACAATAATTCGGCGAGGTTAAAATTCAGAAAAATCTGGAAAAATCGAGAAGTTCGGGGAAATATTCGGTGAGAAATTTAAAAAAAAAAAAAAAATTGAAAAACAAATTTTTTTTTTTTTGAAAAATTTGCGAATTATTCGGGAATAATTCGTGAAGTTCTGCAATTTGGCGATTTTTTTTTTGAAAAATTCGTGAATAATTCGGAAATAATTCGGAATTTTTAGAGTATTCAGCAATTTTTGTGACTATGGTTTTCGCAACCTCTTTATATTCAAAGTTCATAGTTAAACATAAAATGCATGGGGCACTGCTATTCGTGCTTACATGATTACTGAAGACACCTATGTCTGAAACTCATTAATTGTTTGGAATCGGATGATGTACATCATTTTTCACCTAAATCTCCCATCCAATGGATCTTGAGACGATGAGCTTACCATCAAAAGGCCAGCTTTTGATTCCACGTGGAAAAGGTCGCCCAAAAAATGGCCCTAAACCTACTTTTGTGCATAATATGTGCCATGTGATTTTAGGGCTAATTTTTTGGGATCTACAAAATGTGAAACGAAAAACTGACCATTTGATGTTACTCTAATGGTCTAAAGATCCATTATGTTCAATATTGTGGTTAAAAAGATTCCAAGCAATCCATTGGTTTCAGATCTAGGCGCCCTCAATAATCATGCAGGCGTGAACAGGTAACCAAAAGTAAGACAAGGCGGGTTTATTGGGGGGTGCGACTACTTCCACCTAAAAATGTTGTTATTGCACCTTAATTTTTTTCTTTAAGGAAAGAGGACAATATTTTGGAGTTTGTGCCACATGGAAATATCATCTAAGTGCAAGATTTGAAGACCATGACCTAAAATAACTTGATTACAATAAATTGGCATGAAACTCAAACTCTATGATCATGATTCAACACAATTAAAACCTATCATTTGATTCCACATAGGCTGCACTGAATCTTATGATAGAGATTGTATTTCGCATCTGTCTTTTGCATCAAAGATTTTAAATCATTGCCTTCAAATTAGATGGCTTAGATAGTGTTTCTAAGTGACTAAAGTCCAAATAATGTTCTCTTTCTTTTAAATAACGTGCAACATCACAATTTTTATGTGTAAGTAGCCGATCCCATTTCTTGACAACTTTACTTTTGGGTAGCTCTAATGTGACAGCCCGGATTTCGGCACCCCGAAACCCGTGCCATAAGCACGATCATCTTGACCGTGCCCTTTAGCTAAGCACGGAACATTGGTATATCAAGCATCAAAAAGTATAATAAACGAAATTGCAGAATTTAAATCTATATTAATTAACTCCCCAAAAGACAGTTCTACCCTCATGCCTCTGCATGAATGGAGAACCGATCCGAACCATCGATGATAGAAATCATCACGGATGGTTCGTCCCAAAAGAATAATCCCAACTCCTTATATACATGGTTTTAAACAAAATCAAGGCTTGACATACCAAGCCGTACAAAATCTCTCTAAAAGCTCTCAAAGCGGCTGTGAGTCCTCTAGAAGAAGTCCTCGTGAGGTGACTCCAATTCTTCACGCCCAGAAGGTCCGACTCAGGGATCGGCGTCTCCCAAGCCTCGGCGCTAGTAGTGGACTGCGGACGATAGTCTATAGGGTGAGCTACATCCTAGCTCAATAGGGAACAAACACGGTTGAACATATAAATTATAACTCACATATATTCCATGATATGCCATGCATGATGTGTCTATGCAGTTATTGATGAAAACAGTTAAAAGCACTTCATTTTACTGTTCATTACTTATGTTTTCATTTATTCATGAATGATGCTGAAAAGGCCTAAAGCAAAACTTAAACTTTCAACTTAAGTAATCCCCGAGCAATATAGCATCGAGCCTCGATGAGATACCCTTCATCGTCATCTATATAAACAGTTTTAACGTATTCCCTGGGAATACAAATATAGTACCCAAGCCCCTTTCCCCTGAGGATTGGTGGCGGGGTTTCACTTGTCTCAAATCAACACACGGGTGTGTGCTTATATGGATAAGCCTCACGCGAGCTTACGGTTTTACCAGACGGTCACGGATATCCTGCCGTGTCGGGCCGTGGATATCCCGCCACGTCGGTGGGGTAACCTATCAAACCTCAAATAACAAAAATATCGGTGCCTTACATATAGTTATTCACCGTGTAAGTGTGCTATCTTATATCAGTTAGGCCCTATCAACATGATTCAATCTTGGATACATCCCTGGGATGTATCCATTTACTTGCATCACACCTGATGCTCTTATCTCTTTACTTCTTCATCCCCTGGGGATGGCTCATTCTCATTACTCTTATGGGTGTCACACGCACACACACTTTTCACAATCTTTAAGCAAATAAACATTTGAATTGAACTCTATATCATTACATACATGCTCTTGTAAAATAAAGTACATGTTCAAGGTGTTCCCTACCTCAAGTCTTTGTTTGCTCAACGCATCAAGGTCCCACGTGGCTCCTTGTGCATTAGTTCACACGTACCACCTATGGTACCACATAACAGGTGAAACACATCACTAAGGATGCAATAAAGAAGGTCCAAGACTCTCAAAGAATCTTAAAGTCAAACCCAAAAGTCAACATAATTTATCTCAGTCGATTAATCGAATTCCAAAATCGATTAATCGAAAGTCAATATCGATTAATTGATTCTCAAATCGATTAATCGAGATTTTCATTCGATTAATCGAATCCTAATTCGATTAATCGAAATTCTCTGTTTCGCAAAGTTGATTCTCAATTCGAGTAGTCGAGTTCCTAAAATCGATTAATCGATCCCAAATCGATTAATCGAAAACTGAAATCGATTAATCAAAATCCCATTTCGATTAGTCGATTTTCCTCAAGCCATTTCCTCCAACCCCTGGGGTCCACTGGAGGTTCCCAGTCGATTAATCGATACCCAAATCGATCAATCGAAATCCAAGGTCGATTAATCGAACTCCAATTCGATTAATCGAAATCGGGGTCCTCTGACCTTTCAACTTTCTGGCCAATTTCGATTAATCGAAATTGTCAGATTCAGCCCTTTTCGAGCTGTTCTTCCCCATCTTTTTCCACACTTTTTCCTCTATTTTTTTTTTACCATTATTCTATGATTTAAACCATTTTCAACTACAATTTAGACTCTACGATCTATGCATTTTATTCACAAAAAATTTACCTTGAATCAATCGCAAGTTGATTTCAATCCAGTGGTTGAAAGGCTAGGGTTTCCAGCTTTGGCTCTAACAGATCCAAACCGTGTTGAATCCGGCTTTTATCGCTTGAATCCCCCCTCCAAATCAGTTGCAATAACTCCTCTCTTTACTTTCTCTCTCTCTCTCTCTTCTTTACTTCTCTCTCAACCACCAAAAACACACATTTAGGGTTATTAAACCCTTTTATCCCTTTCCTTACGTGTGTGTTGAGCACATATACCGCGATAGGTGTATGCGACTTCACATTTACAACACACACCACATAGACATTCAATTTATCACATCTCATCCGTTCATCACACCTCATGCTAACTATTGGATTTCCATTTGGTCAAACCTATGACCGATCGGACACGGATCCCGAGGTCATAGTTTAGCGTGATTTTTCGGGCTATTACATCTAAACACACCGGCGGTTTCTCTGAAAGCGCCTACGTTGGAAACCCTAAAAAACTATTGACCTGTCACTAATTTAGCGCTAAAGTAGAGGAATCACTTTCTCCAATATTGCAAGTTTGATTAGCTCAATTAGAAGGTAGACAATATTGCAATCTTTATAGGTTCAATCTCAACTTACCTTATATATATATATATAAGGTGGCAGGTTCCAATGATTCATTTGGAGCTTCACATGACATCTAGAACATTATTTTTGTGTCATGTGAAGCTTGGAAGTATTGTTAGATTAATTCTATTAAAAATTATATCAATTTTTTTTTTGTTAAAATTAAAAGTCAAACATTAACTGATACACATTGAGCTCCGCTTGGACCATTGGGAAACTGCAAGTCTGCAACATTTGTTTATCAATGTTAATAAATCCATATCTAAAACTTATGTTCTGTCTTCCTCAGGGATTCATTTTATTGGCCGTCCAAGCGCATTGCAAGTGGCTTCAACCACCCCCTTGCACTGTGTTTGATCCAAACGAGCATTGCCAGCATGTGCATGGCCAAAAGGCCGCCGTCCCATTCTCCGGCCTCTATCTCATTGCACTGGGATCTGGAGGACTCAAGGGAACTTTACCTTCCTTAGGCGCTGATCAATTCGACGAGCACGATCCCAAGGAACAAAGACTCATACCTTCATACTTCAATTTCTTCTTCTTTAGCTATGCTCTCGGTCTCGCCCTCGGTGTGATTTTTCTCGTCTGGATCCAAAGTAACATTGGATGGGACGTCTCCCTCTCCATCTCCTTCTCTTCCATCTTCCTAGCTCTCCTCCTAATCATTGCCTTTGGCTATACCAAATTCGCATAGCGAGTCCCTACGAAGCCCTTGACTAAGATCCTCTGGTCTTCGTCATGGCTTTCGAGGCAGAAGCTCATCTTCCGATGGCAAGAAGCCAACTCTGACAAAGAAAAACCGCACCAATTTAAATTCCTAGGCAAGGCTGTTACATTTATTCCGATAGGCAACGAAGTTGATCCAGTTAAAGAAGAGAGTGAGTGGAGGCTTTGCACTGCGACGCAAGTTGAAGAGGTGAAGTCACTACTAAGGATGATTCCTATCTTCGCGAGCGCAATAGCAATGTTCACTTGTCTCCCTCAGCTACAAACATTCTCAATTCATCAAGGGGTGACAATGAACAAAAGAATCGGAAACTTTGAAATCCCACCATCCTCCCTTCCTATAATTCCCATGACCTACATCGTCCTCCTCACTCCGGCTTACGACAGGGTGTTTGTTCCTTTGGCTAGGAGGGTAACGGGCATCGAAACAGGGATCACCTATCTCCAACGTGTGGGAGTCGGCCTGGCTCTCTCCACCCTTTCTATGGTCGTGGCCGGAGTCGTGGAAATCAAACGCAAGCATGTCGCGGAGGAGCATCGTCTTGTCTGTTAGAAGTTCCTATTTTGGTGGCCATCACTATGGTCAAACCCGTTGACCGGTGAATGGTATAAGATCAACCTTAAGATGTACAATTGCTATTCTGGTGAGTTTGAAGAGAATAGGCAACTGCTTATTGTGTCTTTCAGTTAAGGTATGATTGTGATTTCTAATCACACCATAATTAGCAATTCAGTCCTTAATGGGATAGGACTCTTTGGCTATAAATATAAGGGGTGTCTGGTCCCAACGATAGCTCGAAAGAATTCAATCCTCCCTATTGGCGAGAGCATCCCCATTGTGCTAGGAGACATTGAACGCGAGAACATCGTTGAAGATCGGCAACCATCAATGGCTAGCGCTCAAGGTGCGCATATTTATAGTTTATATATTTATTGGTTTTTGATTGATCGTGCGCCTAGATCTTTAGGCTAAATTTGGATGGTCGGATCGTCAGATCCATTTAGATTCCATCAATTGGTATCAGAGCCATGATTGGCGTTATGATCGGTCAAAACTTTAAAATGAGCTTTTATTTTTTTATTTTTATTTTTATGGCTGTTTTATAATAAAAAAATAATAATAAAAAATAAAAAAAAAAACTTTTGGTCCGGCACCGATCGCAAAGTTTTATATTTTTTTGGCTGTTTTAAAAAAAAAAAAAAAGGGGGGTTTGCCGGTGGGCCCTTTTCCGGCCACCGGATTGACACCGGCGGCCGGCCGGCGTCGTGGCTCCTCTGGGATGGCTCACTGCACTCGGTTACAGTCACCGGTGAGGGCGGGGTATTGCAACTCACAAATCAAAAAAAAAAAAAAATTTGGGATTTTTTGTGGCCCGTGATCGTGGCCTTCCCACTCGGATGGCACCGGCCGACTTCGGCCACGGGCAATCGGCGGTCTGCCGGGAATCAAGCTGATCACCGGTGAGGCGTGGGTTGGCTGAAGAAATTTCTTGTAACTTCAAAAAAAAAAAAAATTTTCAGAAGAAGGAGAAGAAGAAGGAAGGGGATGGGGCGGGTCCGTTGCCGGCCCACTGCCCGACCCGCCTAGTTCTTTTTTTTTTCTTTGGTCTGACCACTTTGGCCTATTTGGCCCTGACCCGACCGTTTGGCCTCGGCCGTCTGGGCCTATTTGGCTGACCAATGGTCCAACCTCTGGCCTCTTCGACCTACGACCCGTTTGGCCCTGACCACTTTGGCCTATTTGGCCCCAGCCCGACCCGTTTGGCCCCTGGCCCGTCTGGGCCTATTTGGCCCGACCGACCGGCCCAACCCTGCTGGGCCTCTTCGACCCACCCGACCGTTTGGCTCCCCATTCTGTCGACCCGGACCCGACCATGGGCCCCTAGGCCCATTCGGCTCTTGGCCTATTTGGCCCGAGTCCGCCCGACCCACTGGGCCCTTGGCCCACTCGGTCACTAAGTCCCATGGCCCGGTTTTGGTACCCGGCCCAACATAACCACTCTATTTCCTAATCTTCTCAGGCCTTTTCTGGGCTATTTACAGGTCCGTTTTTCGGGCATTATATATGCATTTTGACTATCTCGGACATTTTGGATCTGTTTTTGAGGTTTATGTTTGATAATGAGCTCTCTATTATGATATTTTCATGACCTGATGTTATTTTTTCTATTTTTCAATTGTGTAATCGATTTTTGTTCAAGTATCATTCATTAGAATTGGGTAGTGGAGGTTGTGCTCCACCACCATGGCTAGTACTTACACATTATAATGCTCGTTTGTTGTCTATTTTGACACCTCCTCATAACACGTTTTGTGATCATCTAAATTATTATCAAGCCTAATTTGAAAACATGGCTTGGAAAGATTCTTCTGCCCAACGGTGATGATCCTTCCTAGTGCCGTGGTTTTCATAGTGAGGTTTAATTTTGTTCAAAAATATGTTACAAATCCAGTGAAAGTGTGTAGTGAACGTTGGCGTTACAACATAAGGGATTCTTCTGCCCAACGGTGATGAATCACTTAATGTTATATGATGGCTGTGTTTCACTATTCATCATTTTGTGTGTGTGGGTACTGCTCGCGTGTTGTGACTCGACCCAACGGAGGGTCATAACGACGCAATTAGTACCACAATCATTAATATAGATTGAGGAAGCGACTAGTGTGTTATGGCTCGACCCAACGAAGGGTTATAATGACACAAATCGTTTCTCAATAAAACCATATTGGTTTTAATTTTTATATTCCTTGACATATTTTAATTTTCGCGTCACATACTATAATTATAACCTTATAGAATTTATAGTTACTTCGATTGTATGTGGACATAATAAAGCCCTTAATTATTGTGCAGCATTGAACCCATCTATCATAACCAGTATGATTGGTGGAATTGAACTTTTGAGTGGATCAAATTATAAGAAATGGAAGGAACAAGTTGCAATTGTTCTAGGCTGCATGGATCTTGACTATGCTATACGATCTGATAAACCCAAGGTGCTCACCGCTGATGCCTCGGCTGAGGATCTGGCAGTGAACCATACGGATTTAGAAAAATGGGATAGATCAAATCGTATGAGCCTCATGATCATAAAGAGTTCCATTGCTGATGCGATTCGGGGAGGTATTCCTGACTTACACTTTAAGAAAAAGAATACATACAAGCCATTAAGGAACAATTTCAAGGGACTTCTAAAGCCCTTGCCGAGTCTAATTGTTAAAATGGGAACCATGAAATATGATGGTCATAGCGGCGTCAGGAGCACATTATGAAATGAGTGGCATGGCAACTCAATTGAAAGAAGCTGGACATGGGTTTTTCCGAGGGTTATCTTGTTCACTTCATTATGACTTCCTTCGCACAATTTGGCCGTTCAAGATCAATTATAACACGCAGAAGAGAAGTGGAAGATGAATGAGCTAATCGCTCATGTGTCCAAGAAGAAGAAACGACTTGAGCTAAAAACACGAAAGTGCCCATTACCGCTCTTGGCCCATCGAAACGAAATTTTAAGAGAAAACCGAGACAATATAAAGGAAAGAACGTGAAAGCTCCTCCACCGGAAACCAAACAAGGAGAAGCTAGCACATCTACTTCTGGCATCAAGTGTCACTTCTGTAAGAAGAAGGGACACATTAAGAAGAATTGTCAGAAATACAGAGATTGGCTAGTTAAGAAAGGTAATGACCTTGCTTTTGTGTGTTTTGAATCACTTTATGTTGATACTCCACGCAATACTTGGTGGATAGATTCTGGTGCAACTATTCACATAAGTAATTCAATGCAGGGATTTCGATCCAGCAGGAAGCTAAGTAAAGGCAAACGTACCATCAAACTCGGGAATGGAGTAGAAGCAGACGTGGAGGCCATTGGGACTCTCCGTCTCATTTTAGATAGTGGTTTCATTTTGGATTTAGTTGATACTATTTATGTTCCCAGTATCACTAGAAACCTTATCTCAATTTCTAAATTGGATTCATTAGGTTTTGAATTTAAATTTGGACATAATATGTTTACTCTATTATTTAATTCCGATATTGTGGGTGGTGGCTCATTAGTGGGAAATCTTTATCAGTTGAACTTGGATTCATCTTACGCCCAATCTTTAGTTTCTATGCATGTGAATGATAAAATAAGTAAGAAACGAAAATGAGCACTCGATAACTCCTCCATTTTATGGCATAAACATTTAGGCCATATATCTAAGGATAGAATGAAGAGGTTAATTAAAGATGATATAATCAATGCGCTCGATTTCTCTGATTTCAATACTTGTGTTGATTGCGTTAAAGGGAAACTCACAAAGACTAATAAGAAAAGGGCTCTCAGAAGCACGAGTTTGCTGGAAATAGTCCACACTGATATTTGTGGACCGTTTCTAACTCCCGCTATTGGTGGTCAAAAGTATTTTATTACCTTCACTGATGATTATTCTCGTTTTGGTTATATATTTCTCATTCACGAGAAATCTAAGGCCCTGGATATGTTTAAAATCTATAAAGCTGAAGTTGAGTTACAACTCAATTCGAAGATTAAAATTGTGAGATCTGATAGAGGCGGAGAGTACTATGGTAGATACTCTGAAACAGGTCGCAATCCAGGACCCTTCGCCCTGTATCTACAAGAGCATGGCATTGTCGCTCAATACACCATGCAGAACACACAAAGCGAGCAGTTGTAGCTTATGGATATGGTGAGAAGCATGTTGTGCAACTCTACGTTGCCTACGTTCTTGTGGGGAGAAGCCTTGAAAACAGCGGTGCATATCCTCAATCGAGTTCCTAGTAAGGCAGTTCCCAAAACTCTTTATGAGTTATGGGTAGGCAGAAAACTGACTTTAGGATATTTACACATTTGGGGCTGTTTGGCTGAAGCAAAGGTGTACAACCCACAATTAGGAAAATTGGACCCTAAAACTATAAGTTGTCATTTCATTGGTTACCCTGATAGATCAAAAGGCTACAGATTTTATTGCCCCACTCATAGTACCCAGATTGTTGAGACTAGACATGCAAAATTCTTTGAGGATCGTGAGATCAGTGGGAGTATAGAGCTTAGGAAAATCACTTTTGAGGAGAATCGGGTTATAATTCCTATCCCTTTTATCCAAGAAAAAGTGGCACCAACACCAGTTATTCAAGCCAGTGTTGATGCACCTGTGGCTATACCTATTGACACACCCCACATTGAGGAGGCTCTTGCTCCCATGGCGACTGCCAATGATCTACCATTACGTAGATCAGAGAGAGCAAAGAAGCCTGCCATTTCTGATGACTATATAGTTTACCTAAATGAGAGTGAGTTTGATTTTAGAAAGGAATCAGATCCTGTTTCCTTCAGCCAAGCCATGAAGAGCGACAAATCCACTCAATGGCTCGAAGCCATGAAAGATGAGTTGGAATTAATGAAACATAATTCGGTCTGGGATCTTTGTGAGTTACCTAATGGAGTCAAACCTGTAGGCTGTAAATGGGTATTTAAAACCAAGCAAGACTCCAAAGGTAATATAGAAAGATACAAGGCCCGATTAGTCGCTAAAGGTTTCACTCAAAAAGAAGGAATAGACTATAAAGAGACATTTTCTCCTGTCTCTAGAAAGGAATCCTTTCGGATAGTCATGACATTAGTAGCTCATTTTGACTTAGAATTACATCAAATGGATGTTAAAATTGCTTTTCTGAATGGCGACTTGCATGAAGATGTCTTTATGACACAACCTGAAGGTTTTCAGGTTGAGGGGGAGAGTCATTTAGTTTGTAGACTCAAAAGGTCTCTATATGGTTTAAAGCAGGCATCTCGACAATGGTACTTAATTTCACGAAGTCATTTCAAATTTTGGTTTTAAAGAAAATACTGTGGATCAATGCATATATCTTAAAATCAGTGGGAGTAAGTTTATCATCCTTATTTTATACGTTGATGATATCTTACTTGCGAGTAGCAATTTGGGCATGTTATATGAGACAAAGAACTTTTTATCAAAGAGTTTTGATATGAAAGATCTTGGTGAAGCTTTCTACGTGATAGGAATTGAGATTCATCGCGATAGAGCCCGTGGCATATTGGGATTGTCTCAAAGAGCTTATATTGATAAAGTTCTTAAAAGGTTTAACATGCACAATTGTTCTGCTACTGTTGCCCTTGTCATTAAGGGTGATAAATTTAGTCTACTTCAAAGTCCCAGGATCGATCTGGAGAGAAAACAGATGGAGGCAATTCCCTATGCATCGGCAGTTGGGAGTCTCATGTATGCACAAGTCTGTACTCGTCCAGATATAGCGTATATAATTGGCATGCTTGGCAGGTACCAATGTAATCCTGGTCTGGATCATTGGAAAGCAGCTAAGAAGGTTTTTCGCTATTTACAAGGGACTAAAGGACACATGCTCACATAAAAAAGGTCAAATAACCTTGAAGTTATTGGTTATTTAGATGCTGACTATGCTGGATGTCAAGACACTCGTAGGTCCACATCGGGTTATATTTTTATGCTTGCAGGTGGACCTATATCTTGGAAGAGCGTTAAACAAGCGGCTAAATCACTATGGAAGCGAAATTAATTTGCATATTTTGAGGCAACATGTGAGGCGATATGGTTGAGGAATTTTATCTCAGGACTTCGAGTTGTTGATACTATTTCAAAGCCACTGAGAATCTTTTGTGACAATTCCGCTGCGATTGCTATCTCCAATAACAACAAGATTAGTGGGGGTTCCAAATATATTGATATAAAATATCTTGTTGTCAGGGAGAAAATTCAGAATCAAATTGTATCTGTTGAAAAGATAAGTACGACACTTATGTTGGCTGACCCTCTCACTAAAGGTTTATCTCCCACGCTCTTTTTGGAGCATGTTGCGCGCATGGGTTGACGGATAATTTTGATAGCCTTTGAGAGTGGATATATGCGAGTGAATACATTTGTTTAATTGATTCAGAAATAAAATTTATTTATTTGCTTTTCCATTTTTATGCAAATAACTCCTTGGAACATATGGTGCCAGTAGATGACAATAAAGTAGGACCAATATTAGATTGCGTTTACATGTAATCACCATTCAGTTATGTAAACTTACAATTTATGTGACATCATACTAGTTGGAATCCATGTCGGTGATGACTTCCAATACAGTAACTAATGAGCGGTCATATATCAATGATATGATATATTGACTACATTGATTCTGTGTTGAAATTCTCACTGGACCGGACTGATAATAAAGACTTTGATTGAGATTGATTGTGACTTACCATTCAACGAAAGTTAGCTAACATTGGGTAATCGGGGTTTATTGACATAGTTTGGCCAAGTGGGAGACTGTTAGAAGTTCCTATTTTGGTGGCCATCACTATGGTCAAACCCGTTGACCGGTGAATGGTATAAGATCAATCTTAAGATGTACAATTGCTATTCTGGTGAGTTTGAAGAGAATAGGCAACTGCTTATTGTGTCTTTCAGTTAAGGTATGATTGTGATTTCTAATCACACTATAATTAGCAATTTCAGTCCTTAATGGGATAGGACTCTTTGGCTATAAATATAAGGGGTGCCTGGTCCCAACGATAGCTCGAAAGAATTCAATCCTCCCTATTGGCGAGAGCATCCCCATTGTGCTAGGAGACATTGAACGCGAGAATATTGTTGAAGATCGGCAACCATCAATGGCTAGCGCTCAAGGTGCTCATATTTATAGTTTATATATTTATTGGTTTTTGATTGATCGTGCGCCTAGATCTTTAGGCTAAATTTGGATGGTCGGATCGTCAGATCCATTTAGATTCCATCATTGTCGACACAATCCCGACCGATAAACCTCTTCCAATAAGTATCTTCATGTTGTCCTTCCAGTTTCTGATTTTTGGGATGGAGGACCTCTTCGCTTTTGCTGGCTTGATGAATTTCTTCCACAGCCAAGCTCCCGCGGGCTTTCGATCTCTCGACACTTCATTCACTTGGTACTCTATGGCTATGGGGTATTTCTTGAGCACTGTTTTGGTGAAGTCAGTTAACGCCGCTACAGCGAGCAGCACAGCTAGCAGAGGGTGGCTGAAAGGGAACAACATTAACAGAAGTCACCTAGAGCTTTTCTATTTTACCTTAGCTACCCTATGCGTACTCAACATTTTCAATTATTTTTTTTGGGCCAAGTGGTATAAGTACAAGCAATACAGAGGATAGAGCCACTGCAAGCAAATGTGTGGTCAAAAATTTGAAACATTAATCTTGGGTGTGTACTATATATAGGGAGAAATAAAATTGGGAACGGTTATTCACACCTCACAAGGCTGCTTTCGCACCTCGTTTGCACGTATGTCCATAAAATAAAGTTGTTTATTTTATTGACATTCGGTTATTCACACCCCCACAAGGCTGCTTTCTCACCTCGTTTGCACATATGTCAATAAAATAAAGTTGCAATCCCCACAAATTTGTTACACACCCCATAAAAGATTAAAACACTCGCTCGAGCCACAATTAAACTCGCTCGAGTGACTTTTATCCGAAAGTTTGCCCTTGTTTGAATGTTCACCTCGCTTGAACAATCAAACCAAGTTAGAGCCAAAATACAACCCTTCTACCATTTCATCTTCTTGTTTATTTTGTTTCATAAACCCCTTTCCCCCCAACGAGTATGTAGCATTTTGCTTGCTACTAAATCGGATTTACACCCCTTGAAGATTATACGAAGGAATTTAAGTAGATCAGAAATGTACTTTGATGAAGATATAAGCTTCACCGCAATGATGAACTCCATGAATACTAAACGAACTACTAGCAATACCAGTGAGCAACGTAGCTTTGGCATAGGCTTCGAAGACGACTTCTGTGACGACCCAGACTCACATGCCAAAATATTGTCCGGTTCTGGGCTTAGGTCCCCACCCCGATTTTGTTTCTGCCATGGGCTTAAGTTCCCACCCAAAATACGTCATGACATGTAGCGTTCGCAATCACATATAGCCCAGGGTCAGGATTTTTTCCTATCCGATGTGGGACTATTACAATCCCTCCACCTTATAAAATAGCTCTCCTCGGCTCTGATACCATGCTATGATGACGCAGACCCACATGTCACAATATTGTCCGGTTCTGGGCTTAGGTCCCTGCCCCGATTTTAATCATGATTTCTCATAAAAAGTAAGTGACTCTTCTAGGGTAAATGAGCCTATTGAGGTTCATAGACTAGATGGGTCACCATGAAAAGTCTCATGTCCATTTATAATGGTCGAGCATCTTGAATTGGGTCAAGATCATGTTATAACATAATTATCGAGATATTTAAATTCTCACGGTATGAGTAAAATATACACCTAACTAGTTATTCTAAGTTTAGAAGATGGGTCAATGTGACCCATGACCTTGAGTTCATCCAATAACACAATACGACTAACCCCCATATATTTCATGACTTTTTTTGGTTTTTAAGTATTAAGAATAAATTAAATAAAAATATGATGTGTAATATAAACTATTAGATGCAACGTAGATCGTAGATTAAAGAGGATCTAGGTCATGATCCAGGGCCAGTTTGGTCATTCAAAGCATACACTAGGTGGTCAAATATAACCCATAGTGCAAGTGTGCAAAAATTAAGGGCATCAGTCCATTAACCGAATTTAGCTGCTAAGTACTGGGAAACTTGGTGCCCGATTTTAAATTTCCAAGGCTTTGTTTTGCCGGAACACTTGTGTGCCATATGGAAGGGTATAATACCCTCTGGCTCTCGGTCGATGGGTTCAACCATAGGGTAAACCCTTTGACCAATACCGTCTTGTGAATCCACACAAAACATAATATTGAGAAATTTCAGTTTTCATATATTCGTCACATATAAAAAGTGTAAATGTGTAGATTTGGATCGATAGGAGGGCACCCACCTGTTGAAGCGTGATCGCGAAGATTCGATTGATTCGGATCGATAGGTTTACGTTGACGCAAATCAGATCTGACGCATCGCTTCGGCTCAGGTTCGGAGTGGCTCGAATTTGAGAGATCAAAGTCTGAATCACCGTACCGGTTCGAATCAGCAATGGATTTCTTCAAGTCGTGCGCGAGCACTACATGGAGCCGACGATGTATGGAGCGGCTGGTTTGTGGTATGGAGTTTTTATCGAATGCAATGAAAGAAAACAAGATTGAAGGAAGGGGTTGTTGCTATGTGAGTCTTCTTTGTGGTATGGAGTTTTTATCGAATGCAATGAAAGAAAACAAGATTGAACGAAGGGGCTGTTGTTGTGTGAGTCTTCCTTGATATATATATATATATATATATATATAGAGAGAGAGAGAGAGAGAGAGAGAGAGAGAGGAGGGGATAAGGGCTGGGTCGTGTGTTGAATCGACTGCTTTGAAGAGATAGAGAGCCAGGAAGGGAGAGAACTTGGGGGTTGTTGCTGTTTGGGTCACGATTTGAGAGAGAGGGAGGGAGAGAGAGATTTTCATTGGTAGCAGCTTGGCTGCTTGGTTCTTCATTGCTATATATATATATATATATATATATATATATATATATATATATATATATATATATATATATATATATATATATAGAAGTTGTAGCTGGGAGAGAGAGGGTTTAATTGGCGCTTGGTGTTTGGGTCATCGGTGAGAAGAAATAGAGAGAGACAAGAGTCTTGAAAAGAGAGGGTTTGAGATTAAAAGCCTCTGACTTTTATTTATAGAGAGAGAGAAATAGGAGGACGTGAGAGACTCGAATTGGGCAAGTCGTCCCGATAAAAGAAAGAGTCATGATAGTGACGTAATTGCTTTCTAAAACTAAGGAGAGTCTTGATAGGGACGTAATTACTTTCTAAAACCAAAGAGAGAGTTTGATTTGGGTGTTGGGCACTAACATTATACGGCAGTATATGAAGCATCTAGCATCTCACACACACATACATATATAAATATATATATAAGTGTTGGGGTCTGGGCTTGGAGTCGGCTTTGAGTCCGAGCTTGAGGATTCGGGTCGTGCATGGGTGCACACAACTACACACATCATCATTATTTATTACCGTATGATTGCATTTATTATTAATATTATTATTATTATTTTATATATACAAAGGGAAGGACTTGAGTTTGAAAGTTGGGTCGTGCCAAGCATGGGTTCACACGCTCTACAAAACGATGGGTCCGAGGCTACGTCGCAAGAGTCAAAGGTTTGACTAAGGTCAAATCAATCAAATATTGCATTCTCATCAAAAGTCAACGATTCAACGTTAATGAAAAATTAGAGTTGTTATAGCTTCGTTTGATTGAGAATGAGAAATGGAGGAGTTCGATAGGAGTGTTAAATTCACCGCATAGCAACACTAGCGTAGCTTCGGCGTAGGCTTTCATGCTACGACTTCATTCGATTGAGAATGAAAAATGGAAGAGACGGCCCTTGTTTAGTTGTGGGGTGTAAAACCTCAAAACCCGATAAAAAAGAGACTCTTCATAACATAAAAACCTAACAGATAAATGGGGTGTGACTTTCAAAAGGCCTTTTTTAATGAGGTTTTAAAACACATGTGAGAAAGCATCCTTGTGGATGCTCCTCCTCCGGTCTTTGATATTGTTATTTATGATTTTTCATGATTAAATAAAATGCTATCTTCTATAAAAAAAAATAAAAAAAAAATTGTACCCATTAAAATTTACCAATGCAATTGGGAAAGGCGTGACAAGTAAAGCTTCCAACCGCGAGCTCGAGTCCCATATATGGCAAATACTTTGTGGTAAAATGTCAGATTTTAGGATAGGACCAACATTGGATAGCAGTCTTTTCTTAATTAGGAAAGCCATTGTGTCTATGAAAGCCCACTTAATATAGATATACACGACAATTCTAGATTAAGTCAAATAAGTCAAATATTGAATCATATCAGTCAATACATACTCGGACAAAATACCAAAAATTTCTGTTTTACAATTTTTGTATGCGTCTGTATAATTTTTAATATTTAAAAAATAAAAAAGGTGCTTTTGAGTGTCAGCTGGTTTGGCCAATCCATATCAGATTTATCTTATACATATCAGCCTGATACCTAGCCGATATAATGCATGCACTCTAGTTTGGGAGTGTAATATCGCCTTATGGTTAGAGCTCCAATGCCCCATATGCAAAAACATGGATATGGTCAGTTTTGAAGTTGCATTTTAATGCACTACAAAAACAAGGTTTTTCAGCGGCAGCCAAAACTGTCACTAACAAAAAAATTGCCCCTATTAATCCTGTCACTACGGAAACAACAAGTTTTTTGTTAATAGCGGCAATTTTTGGTTGTCGCTAATAGTCTTATTTTTTCTAGTGATGACTAGTTTTTGAAAAAGTAGAATTTTAATCGCTACATATTCAGTCGATAATTAATTCCTCATTATCGGGATTTTTTAAAAGTGTAAATTTTGCAAAAAAAAAGTAAATTTTATACTTATTGAGGAACTCTGTACTTAAAATCAAATACGGACTCTAAATGCAACTGGGCCGTCGTGAGTCGCTCGAGCGATAACTAAAGTTGCTCGAGAGACTTAGACCAGAGAGTTTGCTCCGTGCGATAGCACACTGGTCACTCGAGTGACAACCAAAGTCGCTTGAGCGACTTTCACTCGAGAGTTTTCTCTCCTTGAGCGACCCACCTTGCTCGAGCGACCTCCAAGTTAGAGCTAAGCAATAATTCTCCACCTGACTTTAAGCTTTACCATGTGCTATTTCTTCCGATCATTGCTATGCTCGTATCACCGCTGCCACCAGCGCCCCGAGATCGCTCAAACCTGTTGAACGTTGATCAAATCTAAACAATATTTAGACTTGAACACCGGTACCATCTTTGTCATCATATTCGCAGAATTGTCCATCGTACTCACCTTCTTCAAAGATATCTCGTCATCTTTGATTACTTCCTGTACGAAGTGATACTGTATATCAATGTGCTTGATTTTCTGTTTTCATGATTTTTTATTTAGTTTTAAATAATTTCTAGTTATAGATTTGTTCATTTTGGTATAGTTGAAAGATTTGAGTGTCCTTTTGTAACGTCCCGACGCCACGTGTCAAGATATTGTCCTCTTTGGGTGGCTCCACATGATCCTACCAACCGTCTCTGGTCCCACCAGTAGCCCTTTCCCTTCAAGGGTTTGTTTTTGGTATGGCCGACCCATCACATGGGCCGCCGTACCCACCCAAAACGTGTCTTGCAAGTAAGAGTGGGGCCGCCTCTCAGGGTCAGGACAACTGTGTACTCGATGCGAGACTTTACAATCTCCCCATCTAGTAATTGAGCCGCCCTCGGCTCTGATGCCATTTTGTAATGCCCCGATGCCACGTGTTAAGATATTGTCCTCTTTGGGTGGCTCCACATGGTCCCACCAGCCGTCCCTGATCCCACTAGTAGCCCTTTCCCTTCAAGGTTTTGTTTTTGGTATGGGCCGCCGTACCTACCCAAAACGCGTCTTGCAAGTAAGAGTGGGGCCGTTACTTATCTCCCAGGGTCAGGATAACTGTTTACTCGATGTGGGACTTTACACCTTTTGTCCCCAAATTTGATCACTTTGTGAAGAAAAAACCTTACTTGTACATAAATTTTAGGTATTACTGAATTGAATTTAGGGTTTAATGCTCTCCATTGTAGAATGAGTATGTCAATACCTATGATAGTATTAAGTAGATCTATACTATACACATGACTACATGACACATTTGGAATATATTTGAACTGTTCCTGTGGCAGGTGATCTTGGGGATAGACCCTATCTGCTTATATATATATATATATATATATATATATATATATATATATATATATATATATATACACACACACACACACACCAGATTAAGGAGATGATCTTGACCGTCTGATCATGAGTCTGGCAATGGATGGTTAAAATTATTGCAGGTGTTTAATTAATGTGCAAAAGTGATTTAATAAGTGAATCTATGATTTGTATGATTTATCAAACATGTAAAAAAAAGAACCAAAAAGGCATAAAAAATATATTTAAAAATCTTCTGACAAATTGATTTTGCATATATATAATATATACTTCATTTCAAACTCCAGAGTGGCCTCCCGCTTGATCGATTCCTCAGGGTCGGAGGAAGATCTCTCATCTGATGACCCTGGAAAAGGAGCCGCTCTCGAAGTTAGCAGCAATAGAAAGAAGAGGAATTTGATGTCTCGAACCTCAACTAGCATTGAATGAAGAGTTTGAGTTGACATCTCTCTCCTTCCCCGAGGGGAATAGAGAGCGTATCGTTCCTATACAGTAGCTTCTTGGGTATAAATGCATTGGGGCTTTACTGCTCCAAGTTGTGGACAAATGGCATATAACTTTAGCAATTCAATTTGTCAAAGTGATAGCTCATATTGGAACCTACATTGACCCGAATATCACACTCAAAACAGGGTTTGAACCGTCCAATCTATGCAATCTAATTTCGATGGTTGTGCATATTTTTTCCAGCAGTTCATATTAAAGTGCATTGAGCTAACGATTCTAATGTTCATGTAGGCTTGATTCTTTGGCTGAGACATATGCTAAGGATGGGCTGGTAGTTGAGTTACTTGGATTAACCCAACGTTCATATAGGTTGGATTCTTTGGCAAAGACAAAATGCCAAGGATGGGCTACTAGCTGTGCTACTTTGATTGACCAAAGCTGTGTGCCACATGACATAAAAGTAGGCGAAGAATGAAATATTTCACATAAAAGAAGGGAAAAAAATGAGAACAACATCCATGGAATAAATAGGTTTAGACTTTTGAGGTACCAATAGCCAAGAATTTTCGATAGAGTAAGCACCTCACAAACCGCTTGAGAGTGAAATAATATTTTCACTTACGTCTCAAATCTTGTATAAACTGGTCTCTAACTGCAGTGAACATGGAACCTTTTCTATTGTCCATTTTTTAACCTTCAGTGATTCTCTCTCTACAATTAGTGGACCCATGAAACAAAGAAGCAATCAACTGAGATCCCCTTAAGGAAAAATTTATTATCTGTACTCCTAAATTCTTATATTGAAATTCCTATTGTAAGTATCAAAAATGAAATAATTCACCTCATTTTCCAAACTAAACTTTTCACTGAGGCCATTATCTCGTCTGTAAAATTCTATTGGCACACTCTTTCACAGATAACTGTTTAAAGCATATGACCTGTCAATCTAAAGGTCCCGGAAACACCCAATTTACTTTAAGAAAAGCTCTCCCTTGGCATCTAACATTGCATATCCTATGAAGATGATCTACACTTCCCTATGCCCTTCTATAATTGATGTAATTGTTGTCTAGGTAAAGCATTTTATGTTGAAGATGGGCACATTTGAAACTTTGTCTGCCACCAGCAACCAACAAAAATCCTCCTATTGAGATTGGATGAGTAGTGAAAGGTGAAGGGAACCTGGTCTCCCCCAATCATTGTCATTTTAAGGCTGTCTCTTCTACATAGTTATTTCCCAAGTCGTAGATGATGTGTGCTACATATAATGTATGATGTTTGTTCTCACCTTTGTATCAATGCTCATTAATCCACTGTACATCGAAGTAAATTTTGAATTTTGATTTGATTTGACTTTTTTCAACTGTTGAGATAGAAAAGTAAAACTGTAATGTTTGACCAGTGGATCAAGCTGTGGCTAGTTTCATTTGCGAAACCCCGCTTTCAGATTCTAGATACTTGAATTCTTTTTCTTTTTTTAAAAACTTTTTTCTTTTTAAATTTAAGAATCATTTGATCTGATTAGTACCTTAACTCGATATCTGTTGTGTTTCTTTAGGTCAATGTTGTCAAGGAAGAAGAGCCAGTGGAAACAGAAGCGCCTGGAATGTCAGACAATTTAATCCTGCGAAAGCTTCTTGTAAGCTTAAACTGTTGGAATTTCAAATACTGTTCTGCAAACTAAGACGCTTGTTATGGAATTGCTGATTTCTTCACCCCTTTCTTCTATTTTGTTTTAGCGTGGGCCTAGATACTTTGATCCGTTGGATGATCGTTCGGAGACTTGCTATAATTGCGGTGAAGAAGGCCACAGGGCAGTTAATTGTACACCGGAGAAGAGGAAGAAGCCATGCTGTGTTTGTGGGAAGTTTGGGCACAGTGCTAAGCATTGCACACAGGTAATAACAATTATAAGAACTTTCCTGATGGACTGGGAATTCAAATGAGTTGGATACCTATTTGATCAAAAGTCGGTTGAGTAGATGTTCAATTGGTTGTTTTTGTTTAAGATGAGATTTTTATTTTTTGGGGGGCTAAATCGAACTTGGGAATTGAAAGACCTGTATCCAGACATGTTTTAGATGTCAGAGTTTAGCTGTACTGATTATGGATGTGAAGAGGAATGGAAATGCCCCAAATATCTTCCAAAACCGTGGCGCTGTCAACGGCCGGGAGAGGTCTGGTTAAGGCTATGCTCGAGCCCGGCTCACTAGATTGAATTTTTGCCCGAGTCCTGCTCTCCCCGCGGCGCACCTAAGGAGTGGAGGTACGAGCCCAACCTAAGGTGTAATGGCAAGGCCACGAGCACAGCTCAAGTCTGACGACACCACCACCAAATTGTCCAGTTCCTCTCCTAATTGTGGCTTGAATCTGTTTGAGACTGAGCCATGTCCAATTTTCAAGTATGATCCAGTAAATAACAAATAATAACCAATACAAAACAGAACAAAGGCAAACACACACACAGACGCAGGCGAGGGAGGGCTCTCTGTGTAACGAGACACATGCTTGAAGTGATTGGTTGATACAAGGTGTTCAAGCTTTTTTTGAAATCGAGCATAGGTGAATAATGAAGATAATATAGCTATTTGAAATATTAACTTCTTTCTAGTATTTAAAGGAGAATAAATTCCTGAAGGGAAAGACTTTAAAAATTGAGTTGTGCTGACCCCTCATCCTATCTTGGAGGCCCAGTGGCCAGGACCATGCCTGAAGAAGCGAAGGTCCTGAGTTCGAATCCCACCTCTTTTGGCCACTTGTAGGGATTTATCCCTTCGGACTGGTACATGTGATATGTGGGTGTTGCACGTACCTAGGAACTTAGTTGGTGTGAAGCTGTGGGGACTTTATTAGACTGCGGGCTGATGGACCTCCCTTTGCAAGGTGCTCAGTTCACTTGCTCCAACTGGCAAGACACTCCGATGCATTGCTTCATTATGTCTTTATTTCATTCTTTGCTTGATTACTTCTGTACCCCTTATTAAGGTTGCATATTTCCATCATTGCTTTTATTTGGTTTTTACAAGTCTACTAAACACTTTCCATGGGGGGCAAGATATGGTCGACTTAGAGAATAAGTTAGTATTAGGTTAGTGGAACAAGCACATATATGACTTGGTAAGTCACTTTTTGGGAGCCTGAGGAGGGAGGGTTGTGGATTGAATCTTGTTCAGCCTGAACCACACCCAACACTCGAGCATGAACCAATAAGCAACAAATAATAACCAATACAAAACAGAACAAAAGCAGACGCACACGAGAGGAACGAAGGGAGGGAGTTGTGGGAGTTCAATTGACGCATCTTTAAACATATTTTAGTGGTTACAAGTTGAAGATGGAAAGAGCTGTAAGGAAAGCAATTTAGTAAAGAGAGTTGATGGGAAAGTTCCTTTATCAAATTTAGAACCTTAGCTTACTTAGAATCCTTACATAGGGTTATTATCTCTATTATATTTAGGGATGAGGTTAGTATCCATTTAAAAAATTGAAGCTAAATACCAAATTTACTTTCTTTATCTCGGATATTCACTGCTTAGTTTAGCTATTATTAAGAAAACAGTATTATTAAAGTGGGCCAGGTTATCTTCCAAAACAGGCCCAAATTTGGCCTGGCTCGAAAGCAAGACCGGCTGTCATGGTCCATTGATAGCCATACTGAAAATGTTTTCTCATGTTCAGGCACTAATCTTTTTAATGATTACTTGGTTATTTTAGGTAAAACTCTTGTTTAGTTGGCATATACAGGGGCGGTGGAGATTAGTGTAATTTCAAGCTTACCAATAGAAAGGCTTATATACATCATGAGTCATCTATGTATTTATGATTTGTCCAAATGCCCAGACTCTACAGTTTCTATTTTTATGGTTATTTTTATGCGTATATCTTTAACATTGTTCAGTGCATTCCCTTTTCTTTAGGAAATATTTCTTTTATGGTTAGGCATTTGATTGTATATCTTTAGCATATCTACTTGTCATTGCCTTCTCTCTAGGACATATTTTTTCCCCTGAAAATGAACAATATCATGGAAGGCATGCTTAGTGCATTTACATCGATGACTATTGATGTTTATTGTTACAAATCTGTGTTGACTAGTAGTTTTTAGTTCTGCCTTAATTCACTTTATCCCCGGATGTATCATTATTATTATTTTCTGTTTGACATCTTTCAGGGGCATGACTGTTTTGTCTGCAAAAGAAGAGGGCATCTTGCAAAAGACTGCCCAGAGAGACGTCAAGGGAGCTATCAAAATTCTAAGATTTGCCTACGATGTGGAGATTTCGGTCATGAGATTTCATCATGCAGAAATGATTATGCATCTGAGGATCTGAAGGTCCTTTTTCTCACTCTTTTTTATTCATCGTGAATCATCTATGTAAAAGTTTCTGCTTGCTTTCTGTTTTCTGCTTAGCAGGCAGTGAAGGCTAGAAGGTTCATTTTTAATTATTTTTTCTTCCGCTGGTTCAGGGGATAAAGTGTTATACCTGCAAGAGTTTTGGTCATCTATGCTGTGCGGATATTCTAGATACAGGTCCAAGAAAAGTTTCTTGTTACAACTGTGGCCATCCTGGCCATACTGGTTTAGTAAGTAGTATTTGCTGCAGAAGTAATAAGAGTTTGGCTTATTTTAATCGTCCTCCCTGCCAACGTTTCACCTTTCATTAGAACTTATGGAAATCCATCACCCTACGGATGTGCGAAGCCTCGCGGAGAGGCACTTTTTGCCCAGAAACCCATTTTCTGAGGAAAATGGCAAGCCAGAAACTCATAAACCTATTTTATGAGGAAAGTCATTTTCTAAGTAGTTGTTCTTGAGTTACTCATAAACTTATTTTCTCAGGAAAATTAACATTTTCTTGTGTTCTACATTTTCTCAAGAAAGTGTAAAAAAATGTGTATTGTATATTTTCATGCCCTATAGCCACATGCATTTATGACCTTCGTCAAAGCGATTATTTGATCGGATGATCATCAAGATTTATATACTTTAAATCGGTAATGTGTTTAACACTTTGGTCAGTCAGATTTTTGAAATGTTGTCTTCAACATGTACACCAACAGGGACTTACTCGAAAACCAATAGTTATTAGTTCAGTTTCGGTTTGAGAAACTAGAAACTTATAGTTATCGGTTCGGTTTCGGTTTAGCATGAAAACCGGTCAGGACCGACCCGATAACCCTCCTACCTATTTTCCATATTTTTTACATATAAAATATCGGCTTGGGTCGCATTAACCCAACACGACCTGATTTTCTCCCAAACCAACCTCTTAATCGTGCCTTGAAGCTATTTCCGATCTATTTCTATCATTTTTTGTGTAACCCACCAACAATTTTAAGACTATTTTCATGACACAAAAAGTGATGAATCTCTCGAACAAAACACACATTATGGTCGTTGCCCCAAACTAATCAAATTTTGTCTGAGTACCTCTATTAGCGCTAATGCCATTTTTGAAAGCGCAACATTGACTGTTTTCAATCAGATGATGGAGATCATTTTTTGCCCCAATCTTCCACATAAGGAATCTTGAGACCATAAGTGTACCATCAAACGGTCAGTTTTTTAGTTCATGTAGCACGGATACCCAAAATGTAATCCTAAATTCATATGGTACACATCATCCAAACATGATTTTAGGTCATTTTTTGGGGATTTGTGACACGGGGAATCCAAAACCTACCGTCTAATGGTAAGATCATGGTGTGAAAAATGATTTCCATCATTTGATTTCAACCAGTCAATGGTCTCAAACTTTATTGTGCGGAAGATCAGTGTGAAAAATGATTTCCATCATTTGATTTCAACCGGTCAATGGGTTACCAAGTGTTGCACAAGTGGGTGCTTTCAAAGATTCTGTTGGGCCGAATAGAGGTTCCTAACCACCTCCGAAACTGCCTCAGAAAATGTCATTTCCTAAGAAAAATACTCCGAAAATCATGTGTCCTTTTCAGCAGAAGTGCTTAGAAAACACAGAAACCCAAAAATCCTTCGAACACAAGAAAACCTCCGAAAATGCTCAGAAATAGCATTTTATGCGAAAAAGCCTTAGGAATTGGCATTTTCCTAGCTCTCGAACGAGGCCTTAGCATATCCCATTATTTGAACGGGCCCTAAAAGCCCACCCAACTTATATTTGCACCCATTTATTACATACTAATTAAGTTAGTACGGCTGTTTATATTTGCACCCACTTATTATTATAGAAATTTGTAAGGCTCTAAATGGGTTGGGCAACCGGAACTTGGCCATCTAATATTGAATTTGGGCGCATGAGTGGACACGCATTGTAGACTAACTCTAAACACAAAGCACAAGCCGGAAAGGACCAGAGGCAAGCTTGGCTTGATATTCTATCCGAACATACTTGAAGCCTACTAAAAATGTAAATTGAGCAACCAAAGCGCAGCCCAAACTAGGCCTGCCCCAACCAAACTCGGCTAAGGAAAGATGTAATATCCCGAAAAATCACGTTAAACAGTGACCTTGGGATCCATGCCGATTGGTCACAGGTTTGACCAATTAGAAGTTCAACAGTTAGCATAGAGTGTGATGAACGGGTGAGATGTGATAGTTTGAGTGACAGTGTGGTGTGTGATGAGAATCTAAGGTCGCATACACCTATCGCGGTGTATGTGCTCAACACACAAGGGAGGGGATAGATAAAAGGGTTTAAAAACCCTAAAATTTGTAAATTGGTTGTTGAGAGAGGAGTAAAGAAGAGAGAGAGAGGAGTAAAGAGGTGGAACAAGAGTTATTGTGAGTGATTGGAAGGGGGATTCTAGCATTTAAGAGACCGATTCAACGCGAGGAATCCGTTCAAGGAAAAGTTGGAACCCTAGCCTTTCCAACCATTGATCTGTAATCAATTTGAGATTGATTGAAGGTAAGATTTATGTAGTTTAAAATGCATGGATTACAGGGTTAAATTGTAGTTAGAAATAGTTTAAAATGTGGGATAAGAGCTTAGAAAAATGGAGGAGAAAGTAAGGGAAGAGATTGGGAAGAACAACCAAAAGGGGGCTGAATTTGGCAAATTCGATTAATCGAAATTGGGTTTCGATTAATCGAAATTGGCCAAGAAGTTGAAAAGTCAAAGGACCCCGATCTCGATTAATCGAATTGAGTTTCGATTAATCGACTTTGGATTTCGTTTAATCGAATTGGGAATCGATTGATCGACTGGGAACCTACAGTAAACTCCAGTGGAGGAAAGAAAATAGCTTGGAGAAATTGACTAATCGAAATGAGAGTTCGATTAATCGATTTAGAAATTCGATTAATCGATTTGGGATCGATTAATCGATTTTGGAAACTCGATTACTCGAATTGAGAATCGACTGGATAGAGTAGAGAATTTCGATTAATCGAATGGGAATCTCGATTAATCGATTTGAGAATCGATTAAATCAGATTCGATTAATCGATTTTGGAGTTCGATTAATCGACTGGGCCAGTTTATGTTGACTTATGAGTTTGACTTTAAGATTCTTGGGAGGTCTTGGACCTCTTTTATTGTATCTTTAGTGATATGTTTCACATGTTATGTGGTACCATAGGTGGTACGTGTGAGCTAGTGCACAAGGAGTCACGTGGGACCTTGATGCAGTGATCAAACGAAGACTTGAGGTAGGGAACTCCTTGAACATGTACTTTATTTTGCAAGAGCATGTATGTAGTGATATAGATTTAAATTCAAAATGCTTTATTGCTTAAAGAGTTTGTGAAAAGTGTGTGTGTGTAACATCAAGAAAAGTAATCATAATGAGCCATCCCCAGAGGATGAGGAAGTAAAGAGATAAGAGCATCAGGTGTGATGCAAGTGAATGGATGTATCCAAGATTGAATCTGTTTGATAGGGCCTAACTGATATAAGATAGCACATTTACACGGTGAATAACTATATGTAAGGCACCGATATTTTTGTTATTTGAGGTTTGATAGGGTACCCCACCGACGTGGCGGGATATCTACGACTGACGCGACAGGATATCCGTGACCGATACTGCGGCGAAACCGTAGGCCAGTGCGGAGGCTTATCCGTACATAGTAAGCACACCTCAGGGGTGTTGATTGAGACTAGTGAAACCCCGCCACCAATCCCCAGGGGAAAGGGGCTTGGGTACTATTTGTATTCCCAGGGAATACGTTAAAACTGTCTATATAGATGACGGTGATGGGTATCTCATCGGGGCTCGATGCTATATTACTCGGGGATTACTTAAGTTGAAAGTTTAAGTTTTGCTTTAGGCCTTTTCAGCATCTTTCATGAATAAGTAAAAGACATGAGTAAACTACCAGTAAAATGTGATGCTTTTAAATTGTTTTCATCAGTAATTGCATAGACACATCATGCATGGCATATCATGGAATATATATGTGAGTAATAATTTATATGTTCAACCGTGTTTTGTTCCCTATTGAGCTAGGATGTAGCTTACCCTATAGACTATACGTCGCAGGTCCACTACTAGCAGCTGCCGAGGCTTCAGGAGACGCTGACCCCGGTGAGTCGGACCTTGCGTGAGACGGCAGTTGGAGCCACCTCCGAGGACTTCTTCAGAGGACTCACAGCCGCTTTGAGGGTTTTTGGAGAGATTTTATGCGGCTTGGTATGTCAAGCCTTGTTTGACTAAACAATGTATATATTGGGATTTGGGATGATTCTTTTGGGGCGAACCATCTGTGATGATTAGCTATCATCGATGGTTCGGATCGGTTCTCCATTCATGCAGAGGCATGAGGGTAGAACTGTCTTTTGAGAAATGTTTATATAGTTATTTACTTCCGCAGTTTCATTTATATTTCAGTTCAATTCATTGCTTGATATACCAATGTTCCATGCTCAGCTAAGGGGCACGGTCAAGAAGATCGTGCTGATGGCACGAGTTTCGGGGTGCCGAAATCCGGGCTGTCACAGAAAATATCGGGCTTGCACGAGTCTGGCCCGGCTCAAACCCAATTCTGTCGGGTTTGAGTTTCAACTAAGAGCCTTGGCCGAGCCCGCTTGAATTTTAGTCGGGCCAGATTCGAGCTTAATATTTGCAATGAAAACTAATTGAGCCGATCAAAAACCTACCAAGAACTCGGGCTGGCCCGTTGACAACCCTAGCAGTTAGGGGCCACTACGAGGTGGAGAGGCTTGAGCTGTGAAAGACTGGCGAGGTTAGAGTTGGGAGAGCAGCCACTGTCTGTGTATGGACAAAGGTTAAGTCTGTATCTCATCCACCCCTCTCAGTACCCTGTACTAGAACCCAGCCTGTTGACAACCCAAAAGTGTAAACGCTTAAGCATTCAAAGGGCGGCGAAGTTAGAATTCGAAGAGCAACCACTTTGTGTGTAAAGTCTGAGGTTAAGTTTGTAACTCGTCCACCACTCACCGTACTTTGTATCTTATGGAATCGAGATCGAACATTTTTCTCTTATTATTAGAGAAGTAACAGTTACACTTATTTTTTTTAAGAAACCACTAGAGGAAGCCCTTAGGTGCGCACTGGTCGGTGCAATTTGGGAGGGCTAGTCCGGAAACCATTTAACCAAGTGTGTACGCTCAAGCAGGGGTGCGGTTTGGTACAAGGGAAGATTTACTCACGGTCTTCTCTTAAATGATTTGACAGGACATTGAACGGTCGGATCGTAGTCTATAAAAAGGAAAAAGAATTTTCTGAAACCTTAAAATCCATCTGAAAGAGAGTTTTCTTCTCATCTTCTTCTCTATGAATTTTTGCACTTGACTTTTGATCAGATCTGTGAGCTATTGAATCTTGGAGATGTCGTGTTAAGAACCATGTGATGGAATTTAAATGGATCTATCGATCCGACTATCCAAAATAAGCCCTAAGATCTAGGCGCATGATCAATCAAAAACGATAAAACTATAACTCATTAAACATGCGCACCTTGAGCATTAGCCATTAATGGTCGGTCGCTGATCTTCAACGATCTTCTCGCGTTCAATATCTCCTAGCACAATGGGGATGCTTTCGCCAATAGGGAGGATTGAATTATGTCGAGCAATCGTTGGGACCATGCACCCCTTATATTTATTGCCAAAGAGTCCTTTCCCATTAAGGACTTTAATTTCTAATTATAGTGTGATTAGAAATCACAATCATACCTTAAGTAAAAGACTCATTAATTAGTTGCCTATTCTCTTTAAACTCACCGAAATAGCAACTACCCATCTCAAGGTTGATCTTATACCATTCACCGGTCAACGGGTTTGACCATAGTGATGGCCACCAAAATAGAAACTTCAAACAGTCTCCCACTTGACCAAACTATGTCAATAAACTCCGATTACCCAATGTTAGCTAACTTTCTTTGAATAGTAAGTCACAATCAATCTCAATCAAAGTCTTTATTATCAGTCTGGTCCAGTGAGAATTTCAACACAGAATCAATGTAGTCAATACATCATATCATCGATATATGACCGTTCATTAGTTACCGTATTGGAAGTCATCACCGACATGGATTCCAACTAGTATGGTTTCACATAGATTGCAAGTTTACAAACTGAATGGTGATTACATGTAAACTCAATCTAATATTGATCCTACTTTATTGCCATCTATTGGCACCATATGTTCCAAAATTTATTTGCACAATAATGGAAAAGCAAATAAATATTCTTTATTTCTGAATCAAGTAAATAAATATATTTACTCTCAGATATCCACTCTCAAAGGCTATCAAAATTATCCGTTAATCCCATGCGCGCAATATGCTCCGAAAAGAGCTTGGAAGATAAGCCTTTAGTGAGAGGGTCAGCCAACATGAGTGTCGTACTTATCTTTTCAACAGATACAATTTGATTCTGAACTTTCTCCCTTACAACAAGATATTTTAGATCAATATATTTGGAACCCCCACTAGTCTTGTTGTTATTGGAGATAGCTATCGCAGCGGAATTGTCACAAAAGATTCTCAGTGGCCTTGAAATAGTATCAACAACTCGAAGCCCTGAGATAAAATTCCTCAACTATATCGCCTCACATGTTGCCTCAAAACATACAACAAATTCGGCTTCCATAGTAGACGAAGTAATCAGCGTTTGTTTAACGCTCTTCCAAGATATAGGTCCACCTGCAAGCATAAAAATATAACCCGATGTGGACCTACGGGTGTCCTGACATCCAGCATAGTCAGCATCTGAATAACCAACAACTTCAAGGTTATTCATTCTTTTGTATGTGAGCATGTGTCCTTTAGTCCCTTGTAAATAGCGAAAAACTTTCTTGGCCGCTTTCCAATGATCTAAACCAGGATTACATTGGTACCTGCCAAGCATGCCAACTATATACGCTATGTCTGGACGAGTACAGACTTATGCATACATGAGACTCCCAACTGCCGATGCATAGGGAATTGTCTCCATCTGCTTTCTCTCCAGATCGATTCTGGGACTCTAAAGTAGACTAAATTTATCACCCTTAACAACATGGGCAACAGTAGCAGAACAATTATGCATGTTAAACCTTTTAAGAACTTTATCAATATAAGTTCTTTGAGACAATCCCAATATGCCACGGGCTCTATCTCGATAAATCTCAATTCCTATCACATAGGAAGCTTCACCAAGGTCTTTCATATCAAAATGCTTTGATAAAAAGTTCTTTGTCTCATGTAACATGCTTAAAGTGCTACTTGCAAGCAATATATCATCAACATATAAAACAAGGATGATAAATTTGCTCCCACTGATTTTAAGATATATGCATTGATCCACAGTATTTTCTTTAAAACCAAATTTTGAAATGACTTCATGAAATTTTAAGTACCATTGTCGAGATGCCTGCTTTAAACCATATATAGACCTTTTGAGTCTACAAACTAAATGACTCTCCCCCTCAACCTGAAAACCTTCAGATTGTGTCATAAAGACATCTTCATGCAAGTCGCCATTCAGAAAAGCAGTTTTAACATCCATTTGATGCAATTCTAAGTTAAAATGAGCTACCAATGCCATGACTATCCGAAAAGATTCATTTCTAGAGACAAGAGAAAATGTCTCTTTATAGTCTATTCCCTCTTTTTGAGTGAAACTTTTAGCGACTAACCTGGCCTTGTATCTTTCTATATTACCTTTGGAGTCTTGTTTGGTTTTAAATACCCATTTATAGCCTACAGGATTAACTCCATCAGGTAACTCACAAAGATCCCAGACCAAGTTATGTTTCATTGATTCCAACTCATCTTTCATGGCTTCGAGCCATTGTGTGGATTTGTCGCTCTTCATGGCTTGGCTAAAGGAAACAGGATCTGATTCCTTTCCAAAATCAAACTCACTCTTATTGAGGTAAACTATATAGTCATCAGAAATGGCTGGCTTCTTTGCTCTCTCTAATCTACGCAATGGTTGATCATTGGCAGTCGCCATAGGAGCAAGAGCCTCATCAGAGTGGGGTGTTTCAATAGGTATAGCCACAGGTGCATTAACACTGGCTTGAATAACTGGTGTTGGTGTCACTTTTTCTTGGATAAAAGGGATAGGAATAATCACCCGATTCTCCTCAAAAGTGATTTTTCTAGGCTCAACACTCCCACTGATCTCACGATCCTCAAAGAATTTTGTATATCTAGTCTCAACAATCTGGGTACTATGAGTGGGGCAATAAAATCTGTAGCCTTTTGATCTATCAGGGTAACCAATGAAATGACAACTTATAGTTTTAGGGTCCAATTTTCCTAATTATGGATTATATACCTTAGCTTCAGCCAAACAGCCCCAAATGTGTAAATATCCTAAAGTCGATTTTTTTCCTACCCATAGCTCATAAGGAGTTTTGGGAACTGCCTTACTAGGAACTCGATTTAGGATATGCACCGTTGTTTTCAAGGCTTCTCCCCACAAGAACATAGGCAACTTAGAGTTGCATAGCATGCTTCTTACCATATCCATAAGCTACAGATTACTGTTCAGGTGTTCCCGGCATGGTGTATTGAGCGACAATGCCATGCTCTTGTAGATACAGGGCGAAGGGTGGATTGCGACTTGTTTCAGAGTATCTACCATAGTACTCTCCGCCTCTATCAGATCTCACAATTTTAATCTTCGAATTGAGTTGTAACTCAACTTCGGCTTTATAGATTTTAAACATATCTAGGGCCTCAGATTTCTCATGAATGAGAAATATATATCCAAAACGAGAATAATCATCAGTGAAGGTAATAAAATACTTTTGACCACCAATAGCGGGAGTTGAAAACGGTCCACTAATATCAGTGTGGACTATTTCCAACAAACTCGTGCTTCTGATGGCCCATTTCTTATTAGTCTTTGTGAGTTTTCCTTTAACGCAATCAACACAAGTATTGAAATCAGAGAAATCGAGCGCATCGATTATATCATCTTTAATTAACCTCTCCATTCTATCCTTAGATATATGGCCTAAACGTTTATGCCATAAAATGGAGGAGTTGTCGATTTCTCGTTTTCGTTTCTTACTGATTTTATCATTCACATGCATAGAAACTAAAGATTGGGCGTAAGATGAATCCAAGTTCAACTGATAAAGATTGCCCACTAATGAGCCACCACCCACAATATCGGAATTAAATAATAGAGTAAACATATTATGTCCAAATTTAAATTTAAAACCTAATGAATCCAATTTAGAAATTGAGATAAGGTTTCTAGTGATACTGGGACTATAAATAGTATCAACTAAATCCAAAATGAAACCACTATCTAAAATGAGACGGAGAGTCCCAATAGCCTCCACGTCTACTTCTACTCCATTTCCGAGTTTGATGGTACGTTCGCCTTTACTTAGCTTCCTGCTGGATCGAAATCCCTGCATTGAATTACTTATGTGAATAGTTGCACCAGAATCTATCCACCAAGTATTGCGTGGAGCATCAACATAAAGTGATTCAAAACACACTAAATCAAGGTCATTACCTTTCTTAACTAGCCAATCTCTGTATTTCTGACAATTCTTCTTAATGTATCCTTTCTTCTTACAGAAGTGACACTTGATGCCAGAAGTAGATGTGCTAGCTTCTCCTTGTTTGGTTTCCTGTGGAGAAGCTTTCACGTTCTTCCCTTTATATTGTCCCGATTTTCGCTTGAAATTTCGTTTCGATGGGCCAAAAGCGGCGTAATGGGCACTTTCAGGTTTTTCAGCCCGAAGTCGTTCTTCTTCTTGGACACAGTGAGCGATTAGCTCGTTCATCTTCCACTTCTCTTTCTGAGTGTTAAATTGATCTTGAACGGGCCAAATTGTGCAGAAAGAGAATTCATAATGAAGTGAACAAGATAACCCTCAGAAAAACCCATGTCCAGTTCTTTCAATTGAGTTGTCATGCCACTCATTTTCATGATGTGCTCCCGGACGCCGCTATGACCATCATATTTCATGGTTCCCATTTTAACAATTAGACTACTGGCAAGGGCTTTAGAAGTCCCTTGAAATTATTCCTTAATGGCTTGCATGTATTCCTTTGCAGTATGCGAGTCAGGAATACCTCCCCGAATCGCATCAGCAATGAAACTCTTTATGATCATGAGGCTCATACGATTTGATCTATCCCATTTTTCTAAATTCGTATGGTTCACTGCCAGATCCTCAGTCGAGGCATCAGCGGTGAGCACCTTGGGTTTATCAGATCGTATAGCTAGTCAAGATCCATGCAGCCTAAAACAATTGCAACTTGTTCCTTCCATTTCTTATAATTTGATCCACTCAAAAGTTCAATTCCACCAATCATATTGGTTATGATAAACAAGTTCAATGCTGCACAATAATTAAGGGCTTTATTATGTCCACATACAATCGAAGTAACTATCAATTCCACAAGGTTATAATTATAATATGTGACGCAATAGTTAAAATATGTCAAGGAAATTAAAATCAATGTGGTTTTATTGAGAAACAATTTGTGTCATTATGACCCTCCGTTGGGTCGAGTCATAACACACTAGCCGCTTCCTCAAATCTTTCTTAATAATTGTGGTATTAAAATATGTGACGCAATAGTTAATTGCATCGTTATGACCCTCCGTTGGGTCGAGTCACAACACGCTAGCAGTACCCACATACAAAAATGATGAACAGTGAAACACAACCATCATACAACATCAAGGGATTCATCACCGTTGGGCAGAAGAACCGCTTATGTTGTGATGTCAACGTTCACCACACACTTTCACTAGTTTTGTAACACGTTCTTGGACAAAATTAAACCTCACTATGAAAACCACGACACTAGGAAGGATCATCACCGTTGGGCAGAAGAATCTTTCCAAGCCATGTTTCAATATAGGTTTGATAATATTTTAGAAGATTGCAAAATTGATATTTAAAAGAATAAGCCAAGTCCAATTCATGTTATGAGGAGGTGTCAAAATTGACAATAAACGAGCATTATAATGTGTAAGTACCAGCCATGGTGGTAGAGCACAACCTCTACTAACCAATTCTAATTAATGGTACTAAAAAAAAAAATTAATTACACAATAAAATAAAGGAAAAAATAACATCAGGTCATGAAAATATCACAATAGAGAGCTCACTGTTAAAATAGACCTTAAAAACGGGTTCGGAATGCCCAAGAAAGTCAAAATTGATATATACTGTCCAAAAATCGGACCTATAAATAACCCAGGAATGGCCCGAGAAGATTAAGAAATACAAAGGGCATAATGGGCCAGGTACAGGGTCGGGCCTGACGGGTCAGGCGGGTCAGGTGGGCCAATTAGGCTCAGACGGGCCTGGCGGGTCTGATGGGCCAAATAGGCTCAAGTGGGACAAGCGGGCAGGCGGGTCGGGCCATGGTCCAAATGGGTCAATCGGGGCCAAAGGTCCAGGCCAGACTGGCCAGGCGGGTCAGGTGGGTCAGGCCAGATGGGCCTAGCGGGTCTGATGGGCCAAATAGGCCCGGGTGGGTCGAGTGGTGGGCCAAATATGCCCAGGCGGGTCGGGTGGGCCACAAGAGCCAGGCGGGTCGGGCAGTGGGCCGACAGCGGACCCGCCCCAACCCCCTTTCTTCTTCTTCATCGTTTTTCCTCTTTTTTTTTTTTTTTTTTTTTTTGGAATGAGTTGCAGGATGCAACAGCAGCCAGCCCCTAAGGGCTCACCCGCGCCCCCCACCGATGACCGGCGCTGATGGTCCGATGCGCCGGCCAATGACTCGGCAGTCGACGCCGGCATCACCGGTATTGGAAAGTTCCACCAAATACGGATCCCCAAAGTGCACCAAATTTTTTATTTTTGAACCGATTACAGATGCAATGAAGCTTTACACAGCTACCCACGCCTCCACCGGTGGCCGGAACGGCCAGTGGTGGGTCGTCCGGTCCCGGCGGCGTCAATCCGGTGGCTAGAAAAGCCCACACCGGCGCCGGCCCGACGGCCACAATTTTTATTTTTTTTTCAAAAACAGCCATTATAAAACCTTATTTTAATGCTTTGACCGATCATAACGCCAATCATGGCTCTGATACCAATTGATGGAATTTAAATGGATCTATCGATCCGACTATCCAAAATAAGCCCTAAGATCTAGGCGCATGATCAATAAAAAACGATAAAACTATAACCCATTAAATATGCGCACCTTGAGCGTTAGCCATTAATGGTCGGTCGCTAATCTTCAACGATCTTCTCGCGTTCAATATCTCCTAGCACAATGGGGATGCTTTCACCAATAGGGAGGATTGAATTATGTCGAGCAATCGTTGGGACCATGCACCCCTTATATTTATAGCCAAAGAGTCCTTTCCCATTAAGGACTTTAATTTCTAATTATAGTGTGATTAGAAATCACAATCATACCTTAAGTAAAAGACTCATTAATTAGTTGCCTATTCTCTTCAAACTCATCGGAATAGCAAGTACCCATCTCAAGATTGATCTTATACCATTCACCGGTTAACGGGTTTCACCATAGTGATGGCCACCAAAATAGAAACTTCTAACACCATGTGCACCAGTTCATCTGCCAAGGGGCGCAAAACGTCTTTAAGAGAGTGACATAGTCTGCACCTCAACTCACACATATTGAGTATTTTTTTACAAAAGTTCATTACAGATCATCGTTTTCACGGTAATAATTATCGACAAAATAGATATTGTCCGATTTATTTATTTATTTGAAGTTACAGGTAGTACATTCGTAATGGTCGAGTAGTTTGACATAGGCAGAGCAAAAGATAAACGGTGATAAAAGTTAGAGAACTTATGAAAAAAGAAAAGATTGAGCAATTTTCATCAACTTTCTCACTTCCATTCTAGGGAGGTTGATGGGGTGAAAATAGTAGAGTCATGAAGGGAAGAGATTTTAGGGGTGGTTCGGGCATATATGCATCAATGGCGATGAAGCCATTTGACAAAAGTAGGAGTTTGCATTGATAACTCAATGTTTTATACATAATATAATAGGATTAGAGGTTTTAGGGGCAAATAGAATCAAGTTGTTGTTTGGCTCTAACTTGGAGGTTGGCTCGCTCGAGCGACCTTGGTTGTTGCTCGAGCGAGGTGGGCCGCCTAAGGAGAGAAAACTCTTGGGTGAAAGTCGCTCAAGCGACTTTAGTTATCGCCCTAGCGACCAGTGCGCTATTGCACTGAGCAAACTCTCTGGTCTAAGTTGCTCGAGCGATTTTGGTTATCGCTTGAGCGACCTGCGATGGCCCAGTTACTTTTAGACTTAATATTTGGCTAGTTTCTCTTTTAGTAGAAGTAGGATTTGTCTCTTCTATATAAGAGAAAGCTCTTGGTCGAACTAAGGGTGGTAAAAAGCTTTGGTAAATCTATCTAGGGTTTTGTGGAGAGATGGTGAGGCTTGAGTGTTCTTGTATTTTTGTGTAATCATCAATATATATAGTAAATCATCGTTATCCGTAGACGTAGGCATATTATCAAATCACGTAAATATTGTCTCTTGTGTGATTGTATTTGATTTTCTTCTATTTTGAGTTCTTATTTTGTGACAGCCCGGATTTCGACACTTCGAAACCCGTGCCATCAGCACGATCCTCCAGACTGTGCCCCAAAACTATGCAAGGAACATTAGTATAACAAGCAAGGATAAATAAATAAAACAGTAATTGCATAAAGCAAAAAAGTAACATGCTCATCTGGCACAATAAAAGACAGTTCTACTTTCATACCACTGCATGAACAGAGAACCGATCCGAACCATCGGTGATAAACAGATCACCCCAGATGGTTCGCCAAAAGAAATAATCAATTTAATTACATTGTTCGTTTAAAATAACGGCTTGACATACCAAGCCGTACAATCCGCTCTCAAAAACTACTCTCTGTCAAAGTACACATCAGAGTCTCCTAGAAGAAATCCTCGGGAGGAGGCTCCAACTCGTCTCCAGGCACGTATTCCGAATCACCCGGATCTACGTCTCCCAAAGCCTCAGCTACTGTTAACAATGAACCTGCGACGTATAGCCTAAAGGGTGAGATACATCCTAGCTCAATAGGGAACAACACAATGAACATATAAATCAAAATCTCACATATATTTCATGATATTCTAAGCATGATGTGTCTATGCAATTGCTAGAAAATAGTTTAAAAGATGATGATTTGCATTCAAGTTTACTGATAATTTACATGTCTTACTTTATTGTTGATTTATCATGAATGGCACTGAACAGGCCTAAAGCAAACCTTAAATCTGTAACTTAAGTAATCCCCGAGCAATATAGCATCGAGCCCCGATGGAATACCCACCATCGTCGCCTAAATAGACAGTTGTAAAAATATATTTCCTGGGAATACTACCCAAGCCCCTTTCTCAATAGGCGGCGGGGTTAAATCTTACTCAACATCCCTGGAATGTGCTTACTGTGTACAGATAGACCTTCGCACCGGTGTACGAATTGGCCGCCGTACTGGTCACGGATATCCTGCCGCATCAGTCGTGGGTATCCCGCCACGTCGGTGGGATATTCTAAACAAACCTCAAATAACAAAAATAACATTTGCTTTACATATAGTTATTCACCGTGTAAAGTACTATCTTATATCAGTTGAGCCTCAACAGTAATTATTCAATCATATATACATCCCTGGGATGTATAACTTACTCACATCACACTAATGCCTTTATTACTTTCTCATCCCCTGGGGATGTCTTATTCTCATTAGATTACTTGATCTCAATTACTCGCATCACACAGATGCCTTTATCACATTCTTAGTGTCACACACACACCCATTTTCACAAAGCTTTTCATAGTTAAAATATTTTCAATTCTGATAAACATATCACTACATATATGCTCTTGCAATTAAAGTACATGTTCAAGGTGTTTCCTACCTCAATTCTCTGAAGGTCCAAGCATCAAGGTCCCACGCGGCTCCTTGTGCTCGCTTTCACACGTACCACCTATAGTACATCACAACACATGCAATACATCACTAAAGATGTAATAAAGAAGGTCCTAGACCCTCCATGAATCTCAAAGTAAAACTAGAAAGTTAGGTAAAACTGCCAAAATCGATTAATCGAAACCCAAATCGATTAATCAATTCTCAAAATCGATTAATCGATATTAAAATTTAATTAATCGATCCCAAATTGATTTCCCAACTCGATTAGTCGATTTTCTCAGGTCTTATTTCTCCAGCCACTGGAGGTACCCAGTCGATTAGTCAATTTCTAAATCGATTAATCGAACTTCCAAATCGATTAATCGAAATCCAATTCGATTAATCGAAATCCAATTCGATTAATCGAAATCGGGCATCCTTGACTTTTCAACTTCTGGGCCAAAATCGATTAATCGAACCTCTATTTCGATTAATCGATTTGGCCAGATTCAGCCCCCTTTCGGGCCGTTCTTCCAAAACCCATTCCTTTTCTTTTCCCTTCTTTTTCTAAGTCTTTAATCTATGATATTAACTATGCTAGACTGAATTTAACTCATCAATTCTCTAGGTATAGAAATCTAATACAACATACCTCAATAAATCCTTTAAAGGGTTGATTTGTTGGTTTTGGTGGCTAGGGTTCCATGTTTCCGCTTCAACGGCTCCTCAAGCGTTGAATCAACATTCAATGCTCTAATTTCCTCTTGATTTGCATTAACTCCAAGCTTCCATAGCTCCTCTTTACTCCCTCCCTCTCTCTCTTCTTAACTCTCTCTTCAATAACCAACAAAAGGAATTTTAGGGTTATTAAACCCTTATATCTTCCTTTCTGTTTCGGTGTTAAGCGCATACACCAGAGATAGGTGTATGTAGCTCTAAACCAATACCATTCACTACACCTAGTCATATTTGCATCATATCAGTTCATCACTTCATGAATTCAATGTTTGACCATCACTTGGTCAAACCTACGACCAATCGGGTACGGATCCCAAGGTCAAAGTTAAACGCTTAATTTTTTGGGATATTACATATTTGATCATTTATCGTAAGATCGTTAGTTAATTTGAGAGCTTCCGCACAATAAATTGGTATCAGAGCTATTAGGTTTCTGTTTTACTATCGAAAATGGCCTCGAAGTCCGTAAAAGTTTTGAACGCAAGGTTCAAGATTGAGAAATTCAACTAGAAGATTAATTTCTGCTTATGGTAAGTACAAATCAGCTGGGATATCTTGATTCAACAAGGATTGCATAAGGCATTGAAGGAGCTTACGGGTAAGCCGACGGATATGTCTGATGGTGATTGAAAAGAATTCGAACGTCAAATGTGTAGTACGATTTAGCTATGTTTAGGGAAGGAGATTATATACAATGTGATGTGGGAGAACTCGACGGTCGCGTTGTGGGCCAAATTGGAGAGTCTCTACATGACGAAATCTCTAACGAGTCGTATGTATCTCAAGAAGCAACTGTACAAGTTATACATGAAGACATGCACTCCTTTCAATGAACATCTTGATGAATTCAATAGGATAATATTTGAATTATTAAATATTGGAGAAGAGGTTAAGGATACTATTGAATTGGAGTCGGTTAAGGATGCTTTTGAACTGGAGTCGGTTACAATGGCATTGCTTTGTAACGACATGAGAAAGGAAGGCTCTGATAGTGATACACAACTAGATGGTTTGTTAGTTAGGGAAGATCAGATGATCATAAATCTAAAAGAAGTAGATCAAAGTTCATATCTAAATCCAAAAATAGAAAGATTGTAGAATACTACAAGGGTCACAAAAGAAGGCATTGCCCTCAGAAATAGAAAGATTATAGAATACTCAGGATAAGAAGCAGAAAGGGGTCGTTGATGAGGTTGGTATAGTCAAACAAGCTCTGAATGATGATAGGAACATATTGTCAGTGATTTATGATAAATACTAACATAATGCATAGATACTTGATCCAGGGTGCTCTTACCACATGTGTCTAAATAGGGAGTGATTCACGTCTTATGAAGAAGTGGATGGTGAAACGGTTTTGATGGGTAACAATATGGTCTGCAAAATAGTTAGAGCAATAGGGAAAATATAGACAGGTGGAGCAACAGCATCTACGTCAGATGATAGCAGTCTTTCCTCTAGACAGTTATGGCATATGCCCCTAGGGCACATGTCAGAAAGAGCGATCACAGAGTTTAACAAGCAACGTTTGTTGAAAGGTGTAAAGATCAACATAGTTGATTTTTGTGAGCATCATGTCTTTGGAAAACAGTGCAAAGTTAAGTTCAACACATCAATTCACATTACAAAAGGCACACTAAATTATATACATTCAGATGTATAGGGTCCTTCAAAGGTTCCTTCTAAAGGTGGTGTCAGATACTTTGTCTTTTCATCGACGATTACTCTCGATATATATAGATCTACATGATGAAGAGTAAGGATGAGGTGTTGAAAACCTTCAAAAGGTGGAGAATACTGTTTAAGAATCAGACTAGAAGGAAAGTCAAGCGGTTGAAAACCGATAATGGTAGTAAGTACACCAGTAGAAAGTTTCATGAGTTTTATGAAGAAAATAGTATTGCTAGGCACTTCACAATGAGGAATACACCACAATAAAATGGGATAGTAGAATCTATTAATAGAATTCTATTTGAAAAGACAAGATGTATATTATCCAATGCGGGATTCAGTAGAGGGTTCTGGGCTGAGGCAGTCAGTATGGTATGCTATCTAGTAAACAGATCATCGTTTACGGCAATAGAGTGCAAGACTCCTATTGAGATGTGGTCAGGAAAGCTTATAGATTACTGTGCATTGAGGGTCTTTGGTTGTGCAACTTACTATCATATCAGAGATAGTAAAATTAACCCAAGAGCTAAGAAGGCAACTTTCTTAGGGTATGCAAATAGCGTGAAAGGATGCAGGTTATAGTGTCCCGAGCATAATAAGGTTGTGATCAGCAGATATGTGACCTTTGATGAATCTATTATGTGAACTTCTAGCAAACAGAACATGAAAATTGGAGAGGTGATAGAAGATTAATTTGAGGTGGAGTTAGAAACTCCTACAGTTATTATATAAAAAAGGAGTATAAATAGTAGGGAGAGAGAGAGAGAGAGTCAGAGCAATCCTTAGCGGGTGGAAGACCCAAAAGGAATGCGAGAGCTCCAATTCGTTACGGTTATGAGGATATGGTTGCCTATGCGTTGACGTTGGATGGCGATGAGTCGTCTTCATTCAAAGATGCAATCAGTAAAAGATATGCATGAGAATGGAAGACCGCAATGGGTGAAGAGATGGATTCAACTCACAGAGTTACCTAAGGACAAGAGAGTGATTGGGTGCAAGTGGGTTTATAAAAAGAAAGAAGGTTCACTGGAAAGTAGTGTTGCAGGTACAAGCGACGGTTGGTAGCAAAGGGCTATGCGCAAAAGGAAGGTATTGATTACAATGAGGTATTTTCACCGATTGTAAAACACACTTTAATCCGAGTTTTGTTATCAATTGTAGCACAGTTGGACTTAGAGTTGGAGTAACTCGATATGAAAATGGTATTTCTACATGGTGATTTAGAGGAGGAGATCTATATGAACTAACCTGAAGAATTCAAGTCTCCTAAAGAAGATAGGTTAGTGTGCAAACTGAAGAAGTCCTTGTACAGGTTGAAACTATCACCGAGACAATGGTATAAGAGGTTAGACACATTCATGGTGGGTCAAAATTATATTTAAAGTGAATACAATAATCGTGTTTACTTCAAAAGGTTAAAGAATTGCTCATTTATCTTTTCTTGTATGTTGATGGCATGCTCATAGCTGTAAAGAGCATGATGGAGATCGACAAATTAAAATCTCAACTTGGCATGGAGTTTGAGATGAAAGATCTTAGCGCAATAAGAAATATTCTTAGGATGAAGATTCAGAGAGACAGAAAGAAAGGGCAGTTGTGTCTGACACAAAAGGGTTATATGGAGAATATACTCTCACGGTTTGAGATGGAGTACTCAAAGGCGGTGAGTACTCCATTAGCAGCTCACTTTCGTCTTTTGGCTATCATGTCTACTGCTACCGATGAGGAGCGTGAGTTCATGACTCGTGTTCCTTATGCGAGTACGGTTGGTAGCTTGATGCACGCTATGATGTGCACTCGGTCGGATATTTCATAGGTCGTTAGCATGGTTAGCAGGTATATGGTTAATCCCAACAAGGAACATTGGCAGGTGGTAAAATAAATTATGAGGTACATACATGGTACCAAAGATGTTGGATTAGTTTTTGCAGTGGTACAGGTTATCAGTTATGCTATTACATAGATTCAAATTATGCGGGTGATTTGGATAAGCATCGATCTACTACGGGATAACGGGATATATGTTTACGCTATCAGGTGGTCTGATTAGTTGAAGATTGATATTACAAGATACAGTGGCTTTGTCTACTACAGAGGCAAAGTATATGACAGTAACAGAGACAATGAAAGAAGCATTGTGGCTTCAGGGCTTAGTTAGTGATTTGGAGATCGCACAGACTAGTGTTGATGTATTCTGCGATAGGCAGAGTACTATTTAATTAGTAAAGAATCATGTATATCATGCTCGTACCAAGCACATTGATATACAGTATCACTTCGTAGAGGAAGTAATCGAAGATGACGAGATATCTTTGAAGGTGAGTACGAAAGACAATTCTGTGGATATGATGGCAAAGATGATACCGGTGTTCAAGTCTAAATATTGTTTAGATTTGATCAATGTTCAACAGGTTTGAGCGATCTCGGGGCGCTGGTGGCAGCGGTGATACGAGCATAGCAATGATCGAAAGAAATAGCACATGGTAAAGCTTAAAGTCAGGTGGAGAATTATTGCTTAGCTCTAACTTGGAGGTCGCTCGAGCGACCTTGGTTGTCGCTCGAGCGAGGTGGGTCGCTCAAGGAGAGAAAACTCTCGAGTGAAAGTCGCTCAAGCGACTTTGGTTGTCGCTCGAGTGACCAGTGTGCTATCGCACGGAGCAAACTCTCTGGTGTAAGTCTCTCGAGCAACTTTAGTTATCGCTCGAGCGACTCGCGACGGCCCAGTTGCATTTAGACTCCGTATTTGATTAGTTTCTCTTTTAGTAAAAGTAAGATTTGTGTCTTTTATATAAGGGAAAGCTTTTGGTCGAATTAGGGGTGGTAAAAAGCTTTGGTAAACCTATCTAGGATTTTGTGGAGAGCTTTAGTGAGACTTGAGTGTTCTTGTATTCTTATGTAATCATCAATATAGTGAATCATTGTTGCCCATGGATGTAGGCATATTGCCGAATCACGTAAATATTATTTTGTGTGATTGTGTTTGATTTTCTTCTATTTTGTGTTCTTATTTAATCGTTCATCATGAGATCGTTGATTAATTTGAGAGCTTCCGCACAACACAAGCCAGGTCAGATTGAGCATATAACCTTGACCCATCACATAATTATAATTTGCTTACCCTAACCTGTTGACACCCTAGACAGAGACAAGGGATCAACTAGTTGTAAATCAGGTTTATGGTTCCATTTGTCACTTATAGTAGGATGTGTTGGATTTCACGGATTTATGTGGCCCTTAAGTCACACGTCATGGTCAAGGTCAACAAATAGTTCAAGTTGTTAACTTAGAAAGATGGTGAAACACTACTTATGGTCAAACTAGAAGTTTCTAATTAAATCAAGGGTTGTGATTTTACCCTAACTTAAGTGTGGTAATCCTAACTGTTAGATTCCTTGATGGGCAAGTTTTTAACCCACTTAAAGGGATGTAGAGTCCCTATTTCTACACACAATATACGTATTAATTGAATTAGAAGAATTCAAGGAAAACTCATCTTCTCTACGGTGTGCAAAGAAAGAAAAGACTCTCCATCAAATCATCGCCGGATTATTACTCGGATTGCTCAAGGCTAAATCCTCGCATGAAAAACTCTACGGTGTAAGGTATGCTAAAATTTAATTTAATTCCGCTTTTGATTGCGGGAAGATCCTAATAATATCCAACAGGATGCACGTGTTGTAGAAGAGGTATGAGAGGGGAAAGAGAAGTTTAGAGTAGAGAGAGATTAGAAAGGAGATTAGAGGGGTAAGAGAAAGAAGGGCAAGCTGGGACTGAACCAATGACCTAGAGGCATAGTCACAAAAGTCTCTGACTTCTTCAACAAATCAGAAAAATCAGCGACTTATAGTGATTCCGAATTTATCGCTGATTAATCGGCTAAATCGTGACTCAGCCAATTAATTGGCGTTGTTATTGTGTACATCAAAACCATGCATCTATTGCAACCAAGGATCAAAATTTCAGGTTGAATTTTGGTTTCGGGCATGACTGAAACTAAAATCCGAAATTTTGGACCCCATACAAATTGGACCGAAATTTTGGATTTCGGTTTCGTTTTGGCCATGCCTGAAACCGAAACATTTTTGGCTGAAATTTTGATCCCTGATTACAACCTACGATTTTAGTTATTGGCGATCCTTTGGCACGCCAACATTGATCATAGGCACACATCCCAAAAAATGAATATGATCATCGCCATACATCAAAGGTGGTTCTCATATCATTTTCGGGATTTGTCTCATGCGGAATTAAAATTTGACTTTCTATGTTAGACCCATGACCTCAATATCCCTTGTGTGAATGATTAGATGATAACTGATCTCCATAGTCAAAGCAATTAACGGTTTTAACAAACCAAATTGAGAAAAAAATCTTTGAGTTGTTAATAAAGGTACCGTTTAGCTACTGGATGAGCCATGGATAACCAGAGGAGGAACCAAGATTTACTTCAAAGGAGAGGAGATAGAAAATGATTTAGTATTAGGAAAGTGGCACAAGCCGACTCACCTTTTGAGAGGTGTTCTATGCAAGGTGTCAAATTCGGTATCAATATCGGGTAGCGGTCCATGGAGGACCGATACGAATCGGCCGATACCTATCGGCTGATACCAAGCTGTATTGAAGCCTTAAACCAAAAAAAAGAAAATAGAGGTATCAGCCGATACTGATACCCGAATTGATATCTGATACGTATCGATTTGCCGAAAAACTGATACGGATCGGTATCAAGCGATATTTGATACCATGGTTCTATGTGGTCTTGATATGAATTTATGATAAGTAAGCCATGATCCTTATTTTTTGGTGTAAAATATGATCATCAAACGCCATCTAAATTTAATGGCTGCAATGTCAATCTTATGTAATCTTGGCTTTTTGTTTAATATTTAACTGCATTGATGGGGATCTTCGGTTGAGCATTAACTCAACTGGTATCATCGTCTCTTGTGAAAGCAATAGGTTGTGGGTTCTAAACTCCATGCTTGCTCCCGCCCTGTGTGCAGCAGGGGTCTCCCTCCCAGTGTGCTGCGCCAAAAATGGATCCTCTGTAAACCTGTTGACTGTGTTGAATCGGAAGATGGAAACCAATTTTGATTCCAATCTGCCCCACGAATGATCTTGATAACTTGGACCATCAGACCGTCAATTTTGTATTCCACGATCTTAAAATCACATTTGAGGGTGATGTCCCAAATGACTTTTCGGTCAATTTTTGGGGGTTTGTACCATGTGAAATACAAAGCTCAGAGTCTGATAGTACACTCATGGTGTTAAAGATCATTTGTGTGAAAGATTGGATTGAAAATCGATCTCCATTGTCCAAATTTACAATGTAGGCGGCCTCAGTAGTTTGGTTGGTGCCAACGATAGCTGCCCATTTAAAATGGGTTTTTTGCAAATACCCCCTTGAGTTATGTTGATATTACAAATAACCCCCCAAGTTATAGCTATTTGCTTTAAGCCCCCTAAGTTAGCATTTTGGTGTTTATAAAACACCCTCTTTATCGGATGCTACTTTAAATAGTTAACTAGCCGTTAAAGAATAGCCTAAATACTATATTTATCCTTTTTTAAATTAAATTACTAAATTGCCACCCTCTACATGTGGTAAGAGTAATTTTAAATCTACCCCTCCACTTACAAAAAAGAATAGTTTTAAATCCACCCACCAAATATTTGAGTTCACCCACGCTGAAAAACATTGACTGCATTGAATCGGACGATGGAGATCGTTTATCGTCCCAACCTTTCACACAATGGATCTTGAGATCACGGTGGCACTATTACACGGTTGACTACATTGAATCGGACGATGGAGATCATTTATCGTCCTAACCATTCACACGATGTATCTTGAGATCATGGTGGCACCATCAAACAGTTGACTGCATTAAATTGGACGATGGAGGTCGTTTATCGTCCCAACCATTCACACAATGGATCTTGAGATCATGGTGGCACCATCAGACGGTTGATTGCACTGAATCGGACGATGGAGATTGTTTATCGTCCCAAGCTTTCACACGATGGATCTTAAGATCATGGTGGCACCATCAGATGGTTTATTTTTTATTTCATGTGGTACACACCCAAAAAAATGACCTTAAAATTAATTTTAACCGTATGCGTGATGTTAAGGTCACTTTTCTGAGATGTGTGCCACGAAATAAAACACTGGTCGTCTAATGGTCTGCCTAAACGATCTCCATCGTCTTATTCAATGCAATCAATGTGTTTTAGCGTGGGTGAACTCAAAGATTCGGTGGATGGAAGCAGACGCGGTTAGCCAATCCAATTCCTAAAAATGGGTCTTGAATCATATAGGAAATTGGAGGGACGAATATTTTGAGTGAAACACGTAGATTGAAGGTTTTCTTTTCAAGAATAATTGCATCGTTTGCCACAAATCCTCCATTGGTTGAGTATTCGTCCAAACGTTGGCATGCTTTAATGGAGGAATCACTCATCTGATGAGTCTTGAATCTGATGGGTGAATGAAGGGCCTTTTAGAAGAGTACCTTTAAATCCACCCACTGAATCTTTAAGTTCACCCATGCTGAAACACGTTGATTGAATTGAATCGAACGATGGAGATCATTTATCCTCCCAATCTTTCACATGATGGATCTTGAGATCATGATCGTACCATCAAACGGTCAGTGTTTTATTTCACATGGCACACATCTCAGAAAATTGACCTTAACATCACGTGCATGTTTAAAATTGATATTAAGATCACTTTTAGGTGTGTGTACCACATGAAATAAAAAGTCGACCGTATGATAGTACACCCATGATCTAAAGATCGATCTCATGAAAGATTGGGAGGATAAAAAATCTTCATCGTTTGATTCAATGCAGTTGATGTGTTTCAGCATGGGTGAACTCAAAGATTTTGTGGGTGGATTTAAAGGTACTCCTTTTAGAATAGTGGTAAATTATAATGGCATGATTTGTAAATAAAGGTGAATGAAGGGCCTTTTAGAATGGTGATAAACTTTAATGGTATGACTTGTAAAAATAGATGAATGAAGGGCCTTTTAGAATGGTGGTATTTTTAAAATATTTGTTTCATTAAGGGCAAAATAGGCTTTCCGTCCATAAACTCACGGCTAGTTAACGGCAAGGGTTTATCTGAAACAGAAACACAAAAATAGGGGCGGCAGAATAAATACTTATAACTCAAGGGGTTTCTTATAATATTAGCATAACACGAGGGGTTATATGGAAAAAAACCCTTATAAGATCTTGAGATCACTGAAGCCAAATCATTCGGGAGTACGGGACAGAGGACAGTTTCACATTTCACCGAAGCCAAATCATAGGGGCGCAAACGAAGCTGCCCAATTACTACATAATTCCTCAATATGTATAGAATTCACATATTTATTTTGCAAAATTAGCATTTTTTATTTTTAAAAATACCATTTTTTAAAAAAAAGGTTGCGATTTAATCGCTGACTGAATAATTATGAACTAAAAATAAATGCCACTTTATCGAGAAAATGCTATTATAATATCAACATATTAACACCAAGGTGTCAAACTTGGTATCGGTATTGAGTATCGGTCCGTGGAGGACCGATACGAATCAGCCGATACTGAGTTATATCGGTACCCTTTTTTTTAAAATAAAATTTCCAAAAAAATAGAGGTATCGGCCGATTCCGATTGCATATTGGTCAATACAGGCCCGGATCTGCTGATACTGATATCGATACCTGAGTTCATGCCTGATACGTATCGGCGCCGATACGTATCGGTATCGGTCGACATTTGATACCATGATTAACACCTAAGAGAATAGGAAGATTGCACCCAGTTGCAGAGATGCATCCCCGCAACCGAGTGCATTATCACATGCCATGTGGCATGATCAATTCAAAATGACACCCGTTTAGCGTTGATCAGCAATGTGCCACCCAGTTGCAGAGATGGATCCCCACAATCGATTGCATTATCACATGCCATGTGGTATGATCAATCCAAAATGACACCTGTTTAGAGTTGGTCAGCCACGTGTTATGTGATTTTTTTCTTTTTAAAAAACCTTCTTTTCTACTATTTTATCTCTATTTGATGGTTAAAATAAGGTGATGCCCCCACAAATTTCGTGGATTGATTTTATCCACCTTTGACCATATTTTCAACACTTCATAATGGGTGCTTGTAAAAGTGATTTTTTTTTTGGTTTATCTCAAAGGTCTTATATGAAGCTCTTCCTTCTCGCATCATAACAGTATAAATGTCGATTACATTCAAATAGTTGCAGACTTGCAGGTTGTCTTCGCGTGATAGCTACAATCTACATATTCTCTAAAATAAGAAAAAAATTCATTTTTTTAATTAATCAACTAACTTTGCTCCACGAAACCGTCACTACAAAAAATAGGCTATTAGTGATAGTGTTTTTGCAATAAAAAAGTGCCACTATTAATAAAAAATATGTACCGTTGATTCATTGCTTATCGTCACTTGATTGATGAGGAAAGTGCCGCGAGGCCGGTGATCACCTTGAGCCTTATTTTTCTCCCACACATCAAATGGGTCCATCAGGCCCATTATATCAATGATTCGGATTTACCCATTAAGTGAAACGCCCTCTTTAATAACGTATACTGTAATAGACAAGAAGTGAATGAGATTTTATTCTCATTTAATGAGGCCCATGTCCCCATGTTTCTAAGTCTTTGTAAACTGGCTATCATGGAAACCAACCTTAATCTCCAAAAACCAATTGAAAGCTACTATTGCTCACCTATTCAAGCATGCTCTGACCATCTTAGTCATCTGTGCTTAAAGCCTATCATCTCTTTCTCAGTAAGCCTCTATAAACCTAATAGTCTTGACCAATCTGCTTGTCCTATAGCCACCAAAGGTGTCTTTCATTGTGCACATCAGAGCCGACCATCTATTGCAAGTGTGCACAACCTAGGTTTTAGTTTATTGGAGATCCTTTGGCACCATGACACTTATCATGGGCACACATCCAAAAGGTGAACATATCATGCATGGTCATATATCAACGGTGGTTCTCAAATCATTTTTAGGATTTGTGTCATGTGGAATTAAAATATGACTGTTTGATGTTAGACCCATGACCTCGATATCCATTGTGTGAAAGATTAGACCAAAAATGACTTCCATCATCTGATTCGAACAAATTAACAATTTAAGCATGTAAAGTCTATGAGTGGAGAAGAAAGAATCTCGGATTATAAGTAAAGGTTCTATTTAGCTAGATAACTGGGCAAGGCAAGATACATGTATACCTTCTGATAGGTCCTACATAATATTAGCATTTTCTTTTATTTTTGACAGCATTTATGGGGATCATTTTCGTTCTAATCTTTTATGAAATTGATCTTGAGATCATTGAGGTCAAATTATAAGGGAAACATGATGGTTCCATGTTGCAACCATCCCAAGAAGTGACTCGAGGACCTACAGAGTTGGTGCTCTAAGTTAGGTATCTAAGACTAACTCAAGTTGTGCCTAGTTATGATTTTAAGTACAGAGTTCCTCAATAAGTATAAAATTTACTCTCTTTTTTTGCAAAATTTACACTTTTAAAAAATCCCGATTTCACAAATAAAAAAGTTGCAATGTAATGAGGAATTAATTGTTGACTGAATATGTAGCGATTAAAATTCGACTTTTTCAAAAACTAGTCATCACTAGAAATAATAAGACTATTAGCGGCAACCAAAAATTGTCGCTATTAACAAAAAACTTGTTGTTTCAATAACGACAAAATTAATAGGGGCAATTTTTTTGTTAGTGACAGTTTTGGCTGCCGCTGAAAAACCTTATTTTTGTAGTGCATTAAAATGCAACTTCAATACTGACCATATCCATGTTTTTGCATATGGGGCATTGGAGCTGTAACCATAAGGCGATATTGCACTCCCAAACTAGAGTGCATGCATTATATCGGCTAGGTATTAGGCTGATATGTATAAGATAAATCTGATATGGATTGGCCAAACCAGCTGATACTCAAAAGCACCTTTTTTATTTTTTAAATATTAAAAATTATACAAACGCATACAAAAATTGTAAAACAGAAATTTTTGGTATTTTGTCCGAGTATGTATTGGTTGATATGGTTCAATATTTGACTTGTTTAACCCAATATTTGACCTAATCTAAAATTGTCGTGTATATTTATATTAAATAAAGCCTAACCCGAAACATATCCGCAGATATATATTGAATATGGCCGATATTTAAACTCATGATGGGTTGTATAAAAGTGGGCTTTCATGGACACAATGGCTTTCCTAATTAAGAAAAGACTGCTATCCAATGTTGGTCCCATCCTAAAATCTGACATTTTACCACAAAGTAGCTGCTATATATGGGGACTCGAGCTCGCGGTTGCAAGCTTTACTTGTCACGCCTTTCCCAATTGCATTGGTAAATTTTAATGGGTACAATTTTTATTTTATTTTTTTATAGAAGATAGCATTTTATTTAATCATGAAAAATCATAAATAACAATATCAAAGACCTGAGGAGGAGCATCCACAAGGATGCTTTCTCACATGTGTTTTAAAACCTCATTAAAAAAGGCCTTTTGAAAGTCACACCCCATTTATCTGTTAGGTTTTTATGTTATGAAGAGTCTCTTTTTTATCGGGTTTTGAGGTTTTACACCCTACAACTAAACAAGGGCCGTCTCTTCCATTTTTCATTCTCAATCGAATGAAGTTGTAGCATGGAAGCCTACGCCGAAGCTACGCTGGTGTTGCTATGCGGTGAATTTAACACTCCTATTGAACTCTTCTATTTCTCATTCTCAATCAAACGAAGCTATAACAACCCTAATTTTTCATTAACATTGAATCCTTGACTTTTGACGAGAATACAGCATTTGATTGATTTGACCTTAGTCAAACCTTTGACTCTTGCGACGTGGCCTCGGACCCATCCTTTTGTAGAGCATGTGAACCCATGCTTGGCACGACCCAACTTTCAAACTCAAGCCCTTCCTTTTGTATATATAAAATAATAATAATATTATTAATAATAAATGTAATCATACGGTAATAAATAACGATGATGTGTGTAGTTGTGTGCACCCATGCACGACCCGAATCCTCAAGCCCGGACTCGAAGCCGACTCTAAGCCCAGACCCCAACACTTTTATATATATTTATATATGTATGTGCGTGAGATGCTAGATGCTTCATATACTGCCGTATAATGTTAGTGCCCAACACCCAAATCAAACTCTCTCCTTGGTTTTAGAAAGTAATTACGTCCCTATCAAGACTCTCCTTAGTTTTAGAAAGCAATTACGTCACTATCTTGACTCTTTCTTTTATCGGGACGACTTGCCCAATTCGAGTCTCTCACGTCCTCCTATTTCTCTCTCTCTCTCTCTCTCTCTATAAATAAAAGTTAGAGGCTTTTTAATCTCAAACCCTCTCTTTTCAAGACTCATCTCTCTCTCTCTATTTCTTCTCGGTGATGACCCAAACACCAAGCCCCAATTAAACCCTCTCTCTCCCAGCTACAACTTCTATATATATATATATATATATATATATATATATATATATATATATATATATATATATATATATATATATATATATATATATATATATATAGCAATGAAGTACTAAGCAGCCAAGCTGCTACCAATGAAAATCTCTCTCTCCCTCCCTCTCTCTCAAATCATGACCCAAACAGCAACAACCCCCAAGGTCTCTCCCTCCCTGTCTCTCTATCTCTTCAAAGCAGTCGATTCAACACACGACCTAGCCCTTATCCCCTCCTCTCTCTCTCTCTCTCTCTATATATATATATATATATATATATCAAGGAAGACTCACATCTCTCTCTCTCTCTCTCTCTCTCTCTCTATATATATATATATATATATATATATATATATCAAGGAAGACTCACACAGCAACAGCCCCTTCCTTCAATCTTGTTTTCTTTCATTGCATTCGACAAAAACTCCATACCACAAAGAAGACTCACATAGCAACAACCCCTTCCTTCAATCTTGTTTTCTTTCATTGCATTCGATAAACACTCCATACAACAAACCAGCCACTCCATACATCGTCGGCTCCATGTAGTGCCTGCGCACGACTTGAAGAAATCCATTGCTGATCCGAACCGGTGATTCAGACTTTGATCTCTCAAATTCGAGCCACTCTAAACCCGAGCCGAAGCGATGCGTCAGATCTGATTTGCGTCAATGTAAACCTATCGATCCGAATCAATTGAGTCTTCGTGATCACGCTTCAACAGGTGGGTGCTCTCCTATCAATCCAAATCTACACATTTACACTTTTTATATGTGACAAATATATGAAAACTGAAATTTCTCAATATTATGTTTTGTGTGGATTCACAAGACGGTTATGGTCAAAGGGTTTACCCTATGGTTAAACCCATCGACCGAGAGCTAGAGGGTACTATACCCTTCTATATGGCACACAAGTGTTCCTGCAAAACAAAGCCTTGGAACTTCAAAATCGGGCACCAAGTTTTCCAATACTTAGCAGCTACGTTCGGTTAATGGACTGATGCCCTTAATTTTTGCACACTTGCACTATGAGTTATATTTGACCACCTAGTGTATGCTTTGAATGACCAAACTGGCCTTGGATCATGACCTGGATCCTCTTTAATCTACGATCTATGTTGCATCTGATAGTTTATATTACACATCACATTTTTATTTAATTTATTTTTAATACTTAAAAACCAGAAAAAGTCATGAAATATATGGGGGTTAGTCGTATTGTGTTATTGGATGCACTCAAGGTCATGGGTCACATTGACCCATCTTCTAAACTTAGAATAACTAGTTTTGTGTATATTTTACTCACACCGTGATAATTTAAATATCTCAATAATTATGTTATAACATGATCTTGACCCAATTCAAGATGCTCGACCATTATAAATGGACATGAGACTTTTCATGATGGCCCATCTAGTCTATGAACCTCAATAGGCCCATTTACCCTAGAAGAGTCACTTACTTTTTATGAGAAATCGTGATTAAAACCGGGGCGGGGACCTAAGCTCAAAACCGGACAATATTGTGGCATGTGGGTCTGGGTCATCATAGAATGGTATCAGAGCCGAGGAGAGCTATTCTAGAAAGTGGAGGGATTGTAATAGTCCCACATCGGATAGGAAAAAATCCTGACCCTGGGCTATATGTGATTGCGGACGCTACATGTCATGACGTATTTTGGGTGGAGACTTAAGCCCATGGCAGAAACAAAACTGAGGTGGGGACCTAAGCCCAGAACCGGATAATATTCTGGCATGTGGGTTTGGGTCATCACAGAAGCCGTCTTCGAAGCCTATGCCAAAGCTACGTTGCTCACTGGTATTGCTAGTTGTTCGTTTAGTATTCATGGAGTTCATCATTGCGGTGAAGCTTATATCTTCATCAAAATACATTTCTGATCTACTTAAATTCCTTCGTATAATCTTCAAGAGGCGTAAATCTGATTTAGTAGCAAGCAAAACGCTACATACTCGTTGGGGGGAAAGGGGTTTAGGAAACAAAATAAACAAGAAGATGAAATGGCAGAAGGGTTGTATTTTGGCTCTAACTTGGTTTGATTGTTCGAGCGAGGTGAACATTCAAACAAGGGCAAACTTTCGGATAAAAGTCACTCGAGCGAGTGCTTTAATCTTTTATGGGGGTGTGTAACAAATTTGTGGGGATTGCAACTTTATTTTATTGACATACGTGCAAACAAAGTGAGAAAGCAGCCTTGTGGGGGTGTGAATAACCGATTGTCAATAAAATAAACAACTTTATTTTATTGACATACGTGCAAACGAGGTGAGAAAGCAACCTTGTGGGGTGTGAATAACCGTTTCCAAATTTATTTCTCCCTATATATAGTACACACCCAAAAGATTAATGTTTCAAAATTTTGACCACACATTTGCTTGCAGTGGCTCTATCCTCTCTATTTTCTTGTACTTATACCACTTGGCCCAAAACAAATAATTGAAACTATTGAGTACGCATAGGGTAGCTAAGGTAAAATAGAAAAGCTCTAGGTGACTTCTGTTAATGTTGTTCCCTTTCAGCCACCCTCTGCTAGCTGTGCTGCTCGCTGTAGCGGCGTTAACTGACTTCACCAAAACAATGCTCAAGAAATACCCCATAGCCATAGAGTACCAAGTGAAGGAAGTGCCGAGAGATCGAAAGCCCGCGGGAGCTTGGCTGTAGAAGAAATTCATCAAGCCAGAAAAAGCGAAGAGGTTCGCGATCCCAAAAATCAGAAACTGGAAGGACAACATGAAGATACTTATTGGAAGAGGTTTATCGGTAGGGATTGCGTCGACAAGACGGTGCTCCTCCGCGACATGCTTGTGTTTGATTTCCACGACTCCGGCCACGACCATAGAAAGGGTGGAGAGAGCCAGGCCGACTCCCACACGTTGGAGATAGGTGATCCCTGTTTCGATGCCCGTTACCCTCCTAGCCAAAGGAACAAACACCCTGTCGTAAGCCGAAGTGAGGAGGACGATGAAGGTCATGGGAATTATAGGAAGGGAGGCTGGTGGGATTTCGAAGTTTCCGATTCTTTTGTTCATTGTCACCCCTTGATGAATTGAGAATGTTTGTAGCTGAGGGAGACAAGTGAACATTGCTATTGCGCTCGCGAAGATAGGAATCATCCTTAGTAGTGACTTCACCTCTTCAACTTGCGTCGCAGTGCAAAGCCTCCACTCACTCTCTTCTTTAACCGGATCAACTTCGTTGCCTCTCGGAATAAATATAACAGCCTTGTCTAGGAATTTAAATTGGTGCGGTTTTTCTTTGTCGGAGTTGGCTCACTTCGATTCTCGAAAGCCGCTTAGGTTCTGGCTTGTGACGAACAAGATCTTAGTCAGTGGGCTTCCTGTAGGGACTCTGTTGCGGAATTTGGTATAGCCAAAGGCAATGATTAGGAGGAGAGCGAGGAAGATGGAAGAGAAGGAGATGGAGAGGGAGACGTCCCATCCAATGTTACTTTGGATCCAGACGAGAAAAATCACACCGAGGGCTAGACCAAGAGCATAGCTAAAGAAGAAGAAATTGAAGTATGAAGGTATGAGTCTTTGTTCCTTGGGATCGTGCTTGTCGAATTGATCAGCGCTTAAGGAGGGTAAAGTTCCCTTGAGTCCTCCAGATCCCAGTGCAATGAGATAGAGGCCGGAGAATAGGAGGGTGGCCTTTTGGCCGTGCACATGCTGGCAATGCTCGTTTGGATCAAACACAGTGCAAGGGGGTGGTTGAAGCCACTTGCAATGCGCTTGGACGGCCAATAAAATGAATCCCCGAGGAAGACAGAACATAAGTTTTAGATATGGATTTATTAACATTGATAAACAAATGTTGCAGACTTGCAGTTTCCCAATGGTCCAAGTGGAGCTCAATGTGTATCGAATATAATTTTTAATAGAATTAATCTAAACAATACTTCCAAGCTTCACATGACACAAAAATAATGTTCTAGATGTCATGTGAAGCTCCAAATGAATCATTGGGACCTGCCATATATATAAGGTAAATTGAGATTGAACCTATAAAGATTGTAATATTGTCTACCTTTTAGTTGAGCTAATCAAACTTGCAATATTGGAGAAAGTGATTCCTCTACTTTAGCCCTAAATTAGTGACAGGCCAAAAGTAAATTTTATGAGGTGATGATTTGGACATACGAAGATTGACCTATCACTAATTTGGAAGCATAATCATGTATTAACTGACTTGGTACAAAGTATCCAATCAAATGATAGCGAGTGCATTCGGATCAATCTCAAACCAAGAAAGATGATTACTAAGGTGATAATTTTGAGACCAAATCAACAAAAGGTGAAAGTGAGCTTTCAGTGATTTGCGGGTTTATAAATAATAGTGTGGCTCCTGAGACTTGACCAATTCAGGCAATTAACCGCCAATGCAACCAACTCGTACATATTAAAACTGAAAAATGGGACCTGTTGGATGTAGGTGCAAATATCATCACAAAAATCACTGAATTTTTAAAAAAATTATGAATTATTTGTGAATTTAAAATTCTACGAATTAATCTCGAAATATTTGCAAATTTGTCAAAAAATCGTCTTATCACAAAAATTCACGAATAATTCACTACTTAATTACAATTTTTTAAAAAATTAAAAAATTATAATTTTTTAATATTTTAGCAATTGGCATATGCCGGGTCAGCACGAGATTTAATCCCTAGCAGTGGCGAAACCCCGTATAGAGGAGTGCGGGCGAGCGCCCCCACTCAACCCCAAAAACCCTTTATTATATATATATATATATATATATATATATATATATATATATATATATATAAAATAAAGCCTAACGCTCCCTAACTCACGCCCTCCCTAGCATTAGTCTCTCTTTTCCCTCCCTCTTTTCTCCCTCGCACCCACGCCCTCTCTAACTATATTCTCCCTCTTTAAACCCGCGCCCGGCGTCCTCCCTCTTTTCTCTCTTTTAAACCCTAAAATCCTCTCTCTCTCTCTCTAAACTCCCAAGTCGCCCGAGGTTCTCTCTTCCTCTTCTTCTCGGCTCACCCGCCTTAACCCGACGCCGGCGACAATTTCGCTGCCCTCCTCTGCCAGCCGCCACCCTCCGGTAAGCCTCTCTCTGACTCTCTCTCACTCTCAGCCCCCTCTTCTTCTTCTTCTTGTCAGACTCTCAGTCTCAGGCTCTCATTTAAGGTAGAAGATGATTTTTTCTTGTTTTGTTTTCGTATATGAGAGAGGAGGTTGAAATAAAAAAATTCTAGGAAAAAAACTTTTGGGTTCTATATTTATTTAGCTAAGCTACAGAAAACACTAAAAAGACAAAAGAGTTGGGTTTTTTAGTCATTTGTGGGATTTTGGTATCTAGGTTTTAGAGATTTGGTGGCTGTAGTTCTGAAAATATGAGAAAATTGTAAGATTTTGTGGGTTTTGTATTTATTTAGCTAAGCTACTTAAAAGCTGACAAGTCCGATTTTGTGGGTTTTGTATTTATTTAGCTAAGCTATTTTGTGGGTTCTGAAAATCTGAGAAAATTGTAAGGTTTTGAAAAAAAAACTTGTGGGTTTTGCATTTATTTAGCTAAGCTACCTAAATCACTAAAAGAACCTTTTGAGTTTTGTGTGATTGAGAGTTCCGCAGCATCTCTGATGGCAGGATTCAAAAATAAAACTTTGGATCTTTTAATTTAATATACCTGGTATTTAATGAATCTGAAGAACAGGGCCACAGGGGTAAAGTTGTAGTTTTTTGCTCCAAATATAAGAATTCAAAGAAAAAATTTTAAAGGATTAAACCATAAAATAAAGAAGCAGCTTAGTTCTACAGCTCAATATACAGGTTTGCTCAATTTACAGGTTGGTCTTTAGGTTAAAGGGGTTTTTCTTAAAGTAAAACCCTAGTAGGAAAAAAACCAAAGGTAGTAAAAAGAAGAGGAAAAAGTCGTATTTTTGGAAGCCAAATCCCTAGAAAAACCCTTGCAAAATCACAAGCTCTTGTCAGGAAGCTTTCATGGTACAAAGTTTCATTTTTATGGTTAGGGTTGGGACCATAGGGTTTTATTCTTTTTTTTTAATTGATTTAGGGTTAGGGTCCTTAGGGTTTCATTTCACATTTTCACTAGATTTAGGGTTTTATTTTTTATTGAAATTTAGAATTTTATTTGTTAAATATTAATTGGATTTTGAATTTTATTGTGTAGGTTTTCAACAAACCAGATTTGTCCGATTGCAAAATCGGATTTGAGTTAAAATTTCTTCGGATCATGCTAAATGAGGTAATTTTTCTTGTCTAAATTTAACTTTTTGTAATTCTATTTTATTGGCTGATAATGATTAATTTATGTTTAGGAAATGTGGATATGTTTAGGATAAATTTGTATGTGATGTGTGTGATTTTAATGAATTTTTTTTTTTTTTTTATATGTAATTTTAATGAAAATTATATTTTATAATATAAATTAGTTTAAATTTATATTCATTGTATAAAATTTATCTCTAATTCATCTTGTGCCCCGCATAGATGAGAATCCTGGTTCTGCCACTGATCCCTAGGGTGGTCTCAAGGGGGAGGAGGGGATTCGAACTCAGGTCTCTTGCTTTTGGAAGCAAGTACCAACCCAGCTCGCCTAACCCCTTGAGGTTGGTAGTGCCATATTTAAAATACAAAAATTGCGATTTTTGAAATAAAAAATTAAAGAAAACATATTTTAAACATATTCCCAATGTATTATGAAAAACACATGTTTAAGACGAGTTTTTTCAAAAACAATAAAATAAATAAATGCCGATTTTGATAACTATACTGTGGAGAGGCGCTTAGCTAGAGAGGTTAACTTACTATGACTTCAATGGAGCCGAAGATAAGAAGGGTGGTAGATCTGGTGATGTAGGCATCAGAAATGAAGGCACCGAATAGAGATAGGAAGAAGGTAGTCCCCTTATAGCTTGACAGCATGGTTGCTGACGTGGAGAGGTCATAATGCATATGCTCATGAAAATACGTCACCAAATTCGCCGTAGTCCCAAGGTTCGCCATGTTCTCTACGGCTACCATCACTTCACTCCTCACAATTTAACAAATCTTCAATAGCTAAGGAAAGAAAACAAAGGAAAAGTAAAGGGTAGCTCGCCCACGCCTTCTCTCCATACACTGATACAGGATGTATGGATTCTCGAGAAGAGAGGAGCAGTGGTGGTCCCCTCGCGCCCCCATGTGCAATCCCTTAAAAATCATTGATTGTGTCAGATCTAATGATGGAGATTCATCTCGATCTTTCACGCAATGAATCTTGAGATCATTTCTCACTTATCATATGATCATTTTTTTGTTCCACATGTCACAGATCTCCCAAAAATGCCCCTTGTGTGCAATGACACACATTACGCTCAAATGTGATTTTAGGGTCATATTTTGTGGATCTGTGATGAATAAAAAACTGACCGTTTGATAGGTGAAACATGATCTCAAGATCCTTTTGTGAAGATCCAGGTGAAACAAAATCTCCATCATCTGATCGAGCCGCAATCACGATCAATAGTTTCCTGTACTTTTTAGGAGGTTTCCAAGCTATGAAAACCATGGGTGTGTTTAGAGCTACCCAAAAGTAAAGTTGTCAAGAAATGGGATCGGCTACTTGCACATAAAAATTGTGATGTTGCACGTTATTTAAAAGAAAGAGAACATTATTTGGACTTTCGTCACTTGGAAACACTATCTAAGCCATCTAATTTGAGGGCAATGATTTAAGATCTTTGATGCAAAACACAGACGCGAAATACAATCTCTATCATAAGATTCAGTGCAGCCTATGTGGAATCAAATGATAGGTTTTAATTGTGTTGAATCATGATCATAGAGTTTGAGTTTCATGCCACTATATTGTAATCAAGTTATTTTAGGTCATGGTCTTCAAATCTTGCACTTAGATGATATTTCCATGTGGCACAAACTCCAAAATATTGTCCTCTTTCCTTAAAGAAAAAAATTAAGGTGCAATAACAACATTTTTAGGTGGAAGTAGTCGCACCCCCCAATAAACCCGCCTTGTCTTACTTTTGGTTACCTGTTCGCGCCTACATGATTATTGAGGGCGCCTAGATCTGAAACCAATGGATTGCTTGGAATCTTTTTAACCACAATATTGAACATAATTGATCTTTAGACCATTAGAGTAACATCAAATGGTCAGTTTTTTGTTTCACATTTTATAGATCCCAAAAAATTGGCCCTAAAATCACATGGCACATATTATGCTCAAAAGTAGGTTTAGGGCCATTTTTTGGGCGACCTTTTCCACGTGGAATCAAAAGCTGGCCTTTTGATGGTAAGCTCATCGTCTCAAGATCCATTGGATGGGAGATTTAGGTGAAAAATGATGTACATCATCCGATTCCAAGCAATTAATGAGTTTCAGACATAGGTGTCTTCAGTAATCATGTAAGCACGAATAGCAGTACCCCTTGCATTTTATGTTTAACTATGAACTTTGAATATAAAGAGGTTGCGAAAACCATAGTCACAAAAATTGCCAAATACTCTAAAAATTCGCGAATAATTCGCGAATTCAAGGTTCCCCGAATTATTTCCGAATTATTCACAAATTTTTCAAAAAATTCGCCAAATTGCCGAACTTCGCGAATTATTCCCGAATAATTCGCGAATTTTTCAAAAAAAAAAATTTAGTTTTTCAAAATTTTTTTAAATTTCTCACCGATTTTTCCTCCGAATATTTCCCCGAACTTCTCGATTTTTCCGGATTTTTCTGAATTTTAACCTCGCCGAATTATTGCCGAACCCCGATTTTGTGACTATGGCAAAAACCAATGTGATGACCCTCCAGCAAGGATCAAAATTTTGGGTAAAAGTTCGATTTCGGGCTTGACCAAAACCGAAAATTTGAACCAAAATTTTAGGTCCCATATAAATTTGGACTGAAATTTTAGTCAAAATTATCATTTCGGCGGGGACTGAAACTAATAATTTTGGCCGACATTTTGATCCTTGCCCTCAAGTCTAAAAGATTAGGCAGTCCAGAAGACTACATTCCAAGGATTAAAATTTCGGTTTCCCGATACGTTTCGTCCGAGCTCAAAACCGATACGTATTGGACGATATGTAATGTATCGTTCGGTATAATGTATTAGAATGACCGATACAGTACATTGAATATACCGTATTATTCATGTCTGATACCGATACGTATCGGTATCGGACGAAATTTTGATCCATGCTACATTCAGTCCTTCCCTATGGCCAAAGCCTTTGAAAAAGGTCTCCAAACTCAAAAGACATTTTGACCGCCCACATATATTTCATAGATCCTTTTAGAAATAAAATACTAAAAAATCATCCCTGAGGAAAAAGTAAAAATTTAGGGAAATTTACCTGATCGACCCTGTCAGGTGTACCTTTTACTGCAGAGACCCTATAATTTCACCTTTACCCAAATCGATCAGCTGGAAACCTAGCCGACCCTAAGAACAACAAAAAGTCCAAATTACCCCCTTTCTTTAACGCACAAAAACATCATCTTCTTTATTTTAATCTGCTACAGTTTCTAAAAATCAGAGGTGACGAAGGTGACAACGCCTTCTCCTCAATCCAATCTATTCCGATCTGCTATTTAGATCGACCCAGATACACCTTTGTAAGGCGATATCGCCTCTTAAAAAATAAAAATAAAAAAATTTAAACAGTCGATGCCGACTCTTAAAATAGTCAATGACGACTCTTAACACAGTCGGTGCCGACTCTTAAAATAGTCAATGACGACTCTTAACACGCTTAAGTCGATCGCTTTTAACAAATGACATCGATTGTTTACAATCGATGGCATTGTGTATACGATGCCATCGATTGTATAATTTTTATTTTTATACAAATGATGGCGATGTGTATATTGTGTAAAAAATTTATAAATGATGGCGATCGTGCATTGTAGTATAACAATGATGCCGATCGTAAAAAAATAAAAAATAATAATAATAAATATATTTATACAGTCGAACAGTCGCCATCGATTGTGTAAACAGTCCCCATCGACTGTATAAAAAAAAATAAAAAAAAAATTAAAATTTTTGTTTTTTTGTTTACACAATTGATTCGATCGCTTTAATAAATACATTAACGCTTACACAATCGATGGAGATCGTATACAATGCCATCGATGATAATTTTTATTTTTTTTACATCGATCGCTTACACAATTGATGACGATCGTATACAAGCCATCGATATAAATTTTTTTTTTTTTACCTTGACATCGATTTGTTGCAATAACCCAAGACCGATCGTAGTAAGAGTCACCATTGACTATTTTAAGAGCTCGATCGATTTGTGTTAAGATCAGACGATCGCTTAAATTTTTTTTTTGTTTTTTTTTTAAGAGGCGATATCGCCTTACAAAGGTGTATTTGGGTCGATCCAAATAACAGATCGGAATAGATTAGATTGAGGAGAAGGCGTCATCACCTTCGTCACCTCTGATTTTTAGAAACTGTAGCAGATTAAAATGAGGAAGAAGATGATGTTTTTGTGCGTTAAAGAAAGGGGGTAATTTGGACTTTTTGCTATTCTTAGGGTCGGCTAGGCTTCCAGCTGGTCGATTTGGGTAAAGGTGAAACTATAGGGTCTCTACAGTAAAAGGTACATCTAACAGGGTCGGTTAGATAAATTTCCCAAAAATTTATTACATTCAACTGTCAATATCACACTCTAGAAATATGATTTCTCTTTAGTCCACATGACGCCAAAATAAAGTTTTTGGACTTCACATGCCACATGATTTCTCTTTAGTCCACATGACGCCAAAATAAAGTTTTTGGACTTCACATGCCACCGATTTCAGATACTTGAACTCTTGAAAAATATATACAATCATTCATTTTTCATTGCATGGATTGGATGGTTTAAATTTAATGGTCTTGTAAATGCTTTTTCTGAGAGCTACCACTTCGATGATTTTGATTTTTAAAAGGATAAGCTACTTTAGCCTAAAATTGGTGCAGGGATGCCCCAATTTATAATGAAGTAGTCCTATCTTATTTATGTAAAAATTCATTTTGCATCCCACCCCATCATTCGGATGCAAAGAGTGCTCAAGACAGCCTACTTTTAAGCCTTGTCGCTTCCATATTTGATCATTCCATCTAGCAGCCCATCATTACTATCCGATCTTGGTGATTGTAGATCTTCAACTTTCTCCTCTAATAGTTGCAAGCATGATTCAAAATATCGGCCAATATATACCGATTTCGGTCAAGTCCGAAACAAAAACCCAAAAATTTCAGCTGAAATGTATCATTTGAGGATTAGCAAATTATCGGCCGTTAATTTGAAGACTGTTCAAAATACCAATTTTTCCATAAAAAAAAAAAATTAAAAAAAAAATAAAAACAAGATTTGACCGAAATCCTCAAATTATCGGCCAAAATTGCAAGCATGACTCAAAATATCGGCCAATATATACCGATTTCGGTCAAGTCCGAAACAAAAACCCAAAATTTCAGCTGAAATGTATCATTTGAGGATTAGCAAATTATCAGCCGTTAATTTGAAGACTGTTCAAAATACCAATTTTTCCATAAAAATAAAAATAAATAAATAAAAATAAAAACAAGATTCGACTGAAATCCTCAAATTATCGGCCAAAATTGCGTTCGATAATTCAAATTGTCAGTCAAATTTTTGGTTTCAGCCAAAGCAGAAACCGATATTTTGATCCTTGACTGAAAGGGTCAAAACCGATATTTTGATCCTTGGTTGAAAGTGTGAACCACCAACACCAACCATCACTTCGTTTCAACTTTCACAAAGGTTCAATCACGTCGACGACTTTTGCCCAACAATCAATGGAATCAATTTTGTATTCCACAAATTCAAAGGTTCTTAAAAGTGGTTGATTGTCACGGAGTCATTCCTTTCGACATGCACTCGCGTGCAGTACCTAACTTCAAAAGTTTGATCAATCAAACAAACTCACAACCAAGTGAAGCAACGTTGGGTCCCGAATACAATTGAGAATGCAATAAACAATGACGAGTAGAGAGTCGGTCTCCTTTTGGAGTTGACCCGCACCACGGAGCTAGTCGGAACCAACCCAAACGTGATGGCCCTAGGCTGCAGAGTGTGCCCTAGAACGACCAAACAAAGCAAGGCCCGAATGCACGAACTCATTCCAACGAGGCAAGCGTAAGGCCGTTTTTCAGTCAACTCTTTTTATTTTTCCTTTGCGCTCGTTCAGCAATTTGGCATCCTTGGTGGGGAAAAATCCTTACTATAGACCAAGCACTTACTAAGAGAAATAGATGTGCTATATGTCTTCAGCATGAGGAGTTGGCCAATCATCTTCTCATCAACTGTTGGGTGGTCATAGATATGGATTAAAATGTCGGAAAACCTATACGTATCGTCCAAGCCCAAAACCGATACGTATCGGTACCGGACAATATCGGACGATACATTCAATATATCGTTTGGTTAAATACATATAGATCACCGATATGGTACATTTGTGCTGTATCGGTGACCACCGATACCGATACGTATCAGTATCGGACGAAATTTTGATCCATGGTTATAGATATGTAGAATTTGATCCAAGGCAATGTATACAATGGACAATTTTTGGTAGAGAATTTTGCAGACAGCTTATGTGGCGTGACATGACTGGCTGCACACATAGTGGGGCCCAAGCACGGCATCCAATCATGTCGCACCACTTAAGTTGTCTGCAAAATTGTCTACCAACAATTGTCTACCCGTTATCCGTCAACAATTTAGTCTCTCTTGGTTTTTTTGGCTGATGTCAGTTTGCTAGCTGCTTGAGATGGGACTCACTTTGATGGAGTTAATGGACCCTCTGAAAGTTTATGGCTCTGGCTGCCATGTGGACTATTTGGAATGAGATAAATAGGAGAATATTTTCAACGAAAAAAATGTTGATAATAGCTTCGAGGCACGTAGTTCACTACGATGTCTTAAAGACAATAGATGCCCCCACTCCGTCGGATAAACGAAGATGCAATAAGGTTCCCAGCAAATATGCCTTCGGGATACAACAAGTTCGGTCTTGCCAAGAAACGTATGTTCTTTTCTAGATTGTACTTTCTAGAGAAAGAACCTGCCATACAGATTTCCTGATGCACAAAAAGATTTTTGAAAATAAGAACATAAGAGAAAGGAGAAATAGATATTATTTCTGTTGTCTTGTATGTCTTGTGTTATTTTAACGTAGATCTTATCTCTATTTATAGAGAAATTCTAAATCATTGTATCTTTTTATATTACAGTGAAAAGATTTCAGATCTATGTCTTTTCAGAGTTGTGTCTTTTCTGATAACAGTAAAAAGATAAATCGATTTCACTTGTGTCTTTTCAAATTTACGGTGAAGAGATGTCAGACTTGTGTCTTTTCAGATTTATGGTGAAAAGATAAATCTAAATTTGAAAAGACACTTCTTTAGAGAGAATGATTTTTACAACTTTACCATTGAATTATTATCAAGATATATAATAATTATTATTTTTTTATTTTGAAACACTAAAATATATATTACTACACTAATATATATAATAATCCCCCACTTATTTCAAAATAAAAAAAAATTATGTATCAGAGTGATCATACTAAGTATCATCAAAGGTATCGATCGATTTGAACCTTTGACTAGTACATACAACTCAAAATTTGCAAGGACTTTAAGTAGCTTATAGCTTTGAACTTAAAACTTGTCTAACAAATCAGAATTATATATACACTTATTATGACTTAAATCATTAGTGACATAAAGTCTGCGCTTTACAGTCATGCGCTAAAATTCTGATTTCATGAGTATCTCAGATAGAGGACCGAATCTCTGTTGAAGCGGCTTCACTTTCATACTCATATGGGTGAATCGGTCATGGATGCTCTTGTAATTACTCTATCACCCCAACAAATGAATGTCTATAAAAATTATTAAGAGTTAAACTCACTCTCTCACGTTATAAGAGATGTGCACGAAATTTAACACCATAAGGATGACAAATAGGTAGCATAGCTTTGTGCACTTTCAAGGGTCACAGAGTAGTTTCTTATCTCGTTGAACTTAGGATTTGGGATCTCCAGCTCTATTAAGTTGAGGTTCAGCTACTGTGACTTTAAAGATATCGGTCTTAGGCTTATCCTCTTCGACGTTTTTAACATTATATCTCTGGGTAGTATTTTTATAACCTTCGAAGTCACTCTGTCTCTTTTGCTCTGACAAATAATGTTATATACTTTTATTCCATACTTGAATCAGAAAGACTTATTTGCTTCTAAACCCTCACGATACTACTCCTCCCACCAAAGTAAAAATTCATTTGCTTGTGGATTTTGAATCCAAGGAGTTAGAAATCCAAGTAGCATCAGTAAACCCCTCTAAGAGTTCAGATTTGCCAGTATAATATAAACTATAATCCAAAGTTCCTTTCAAGTATCTTAATGTCCTACGAATAGCTTCCAATGTTCCAACCCTGGGTTGCTAATTTATTCAATACCCCCACTATAAATGTTATATTAGGTCTAGTATACTTCATTAAATATATAAGACTTCTATCTCAGTTATGATAAATTATCATTTTTGAATTTGTTCAAGAATCGGTTTATCTCCAACCATCTTGAAATCAAAATATTTAGAGACCAAAAAATTTCTTTGTATCTGTATCTTCAATTAGATACTTCTTCGCTAATGAATCTCAAAATCTTTAGTAATAGTGCACTTACAGAATGTGTTGAGTAGTCTATCGTTCAATGCATTGAGGATGTGGTCCGGACAATCTCGATCATCTTTCAACTATTTGAGTTGAGCATCCGATCCTCCACTAGTCGTACTTCCCGTTGTTTTCACTATAGAAATTGGTGAACATGGTGTAGTGATGACGGTAATCTTGAATTGTTTCAAGATAAATTGCCCCTTCTGCAGTCATCTTTTGAAATCTGATCAGCCAAATCAGTCAAGTTTGATGAGATCTTGATTCATGAACTTTATACTCTGTGTCATTAGAACGATCTATTATCTATAAATCATTAAAAAGTGAATGGTATTGATAATAGCTCTTAGGCACGTAGTTCACTGCACTGTCTTAAAGACCATAGACGCCCCCACTCCATTGGATAAACGAAGATGCAATAGGGTTCCCAGTAAATCTGACTTCAAGATACAACAGAACCCGGTCTTGCCAAGAAACGTATGTTCTTTTTTAGATTACACTTTCTAGAGAAAGAAAACCCACCACACATTTTTTGATACACAAAAAAATTCTTAAAAATAAGAACGTAAGAGAAAAAAGAGAAATAGATGTTATATCTATTTCTATTGTCTTGTGTGTCTTGTGTTATTTTAACGTAGATCTTATCTCTGAAATTTTGAACCATTGTGTCTTTTCAGATTACGGTGAAAAGATTTCAGATTTGTGTCTTTTCGGTAAAAAGATGAATCGATTTCACTGATGTCTTGTCAGATAACAGTAAAAAGATAAATCAATTTCACTTGTGTCTTTTCAAATTTACAGTGAAGAGATGTCAAACTTGTGTCTTTTCAAATTTACGGCAAAGAGATAAATCTAAATCTGAAAAGACACTTTTTTAAAGAGAAAATGATTTTTATAATTTTGCCATTTAATTATTATCAAAATATATAATGATAATTATTATTTTTATTTTGAAACTCTAAAATATATATTACTATACTAATATATATATATATATATATATATATATATATATATATATATATATATATATATATATATATATATAAAACAAAAAATGACTGTGTTATATGGTGGACAATTTTGCAAGCATCTCATGTGGCACGATGGGATTGGCCCAACACATAGTGGGGCTCCAGCACTACGGCTAGTCATGTGCCACAAAAGTTGTCTGCAAAATTGTCCATAAAAATTTGTCCACCGCTTATAATTTTTCAAAAAAAAAATGGAGGAACTGGGGAAAATTATGGTTTAGTTGTCGACTAGAAATTAAGAGCATACAAGTTACATGTAGCTATAACTATGGTATCTAGGTTGTCCCATAAAAGACTAAGCATAGTTGTCTCGTTTAATGATTCTAAGGGAAATTTTCTAAGATCTCCCCCTTTTAAATTACTTTTCAAAATCCTTCCAATGTTTTTTTTAATATCTAAAAGAGTACCTTTAAATCCACTCATCGACTCTTTGAGTTCACCCACTGAAACACATTGTCTGCATTGCAACATAGTGACAAATTTCGCCGAAATGCGGCGAAATTTTGCAATATTGGCCAAAATGGGGGTTAATTGAAAATTTCGATAAATTTCCATTTTATTTTTATTTTCTTGTGTTACTGTAGTAATTTAGTAATAAAAGGCACAGGAATAGTTCCCTTTGTGCCGACCAAATGGCTACATGGATTGCTAAAGTGAAGGCAACTTATATAGGTGGCTAGTGTGTTATTTTTTCTAACATCACCGATGTGGGACTAAATAACTCTTCAGTTTGTCAATTTGTCTCTATGCTTGAGCTATCTTCTATAATTCTATGCTTGAGTTGTCTTCTATAATTCTATGCTTGAGCTGGGCGTCAATGTTTGGCCACTTGGATCAATTGCTTAAATATATTTATTATATATTTTTAATCCCCGAAACTTTCCCGAAATTAATCCGAAATGTATCGAAATGTACCGAAAACGAAATTTGTCACTATAGTACCACATGAAATAAAAAATTGGTCATCTAATAGTACCCTCATGATCTCAAGATCCATCTTGTGAAAGATTGGGACGATAAACAATCTCCATTGTCTAATTTAAAGGTAATTTTTGTATTAAGATGGATTTTTATGGTTAAAAGGGACCTTTAGATGACTAAGTTTGAAGTACATGAGTTTATTAGATATTTTAAAAAAATATGAGAAGGATTTAATAAAGTAACTTTAAATGGGGGAGATTTTAGAAATTTTCCCATAGTTGAAAGGGGCCAGTGGCGGAACCACGTATAGAGGAGTGCGGGTTGAGTGTGGGCGCTCGCCCGCACTCCTCTATACGTGGTTCCGCCACTGCACATGACACATTTGGAATATATTTGAACTGTTCCTGTGGCAGGTGATCTTGGGGATAGACCCTATCTGCTTATATATATATACACACACACACACACACCAGATTAAGGAGATGATCTTGACCGTCTGATCATGAGTCTGGCAATGGATGGTTAAAATTATTGCAGGTGTTTAATTAAAGTGCAAAAGTGATTTGATAAGTGAATCTATGATTTGTATGATTTATCAAACATGTAAACAAGAACCAAAAAGGCATAAAAAATATATTTAAAATCTTCTGACAAATTGATTTTGCATATATATAATATATACTTCATTTCGAACTCCAGAGTGGCCTCCCGCTTGATCGATTCCTCGGGGTCGGAGGAAGATCTCTCATCTGATGACCCTGGAAAAGGAGCCGCTCTCGATGCTAGCAGCAAAAGAAAGAAGAGGAATTTGATGTCTCGAACCTCAACTAGCATTGAATGAAGAGTTTGAGTTGACATCTCTCTCCTTCCCCGAGGGGAATAGAGAGCGTAACGTTCCTATACAGTAGCTTCCTGGGTATAAATGCATTGGGGCTTTACTGCTCCAATTTGTGGACAAATGGCATATCACTTTAGCAATTCAATTTGTCAAAGTGATAGCTCATATTGGAACCTACATTGACCCGAATATCACACTCAAAACAGGGTTTGAACCGTCCAATCTATGCAATCTAATTTCGATGGTTGTGCATATTTTTTCCAGCAGTTCATATTAAAGTGCATTGAGCTAACGATTCTAATGTTCATGTAGGCTTGATTCTTTGGCTGAGACATATGCTAAGGATGGGCTGGTAGTTGAGTTACTTGGATTAACCCAACGTTCATATAGGTTGGATTCTTTGGCAAAGACATAATGCCAAGGATGGGCTACTAGCTGTGCTACTTTGATTGACCAAAGCTGTGTGCCACATGACATAAAAGTAGGCGAAGAATGAAATATTTCACATAAAAGAAGGGAAAAAAATGAGAACAACATCCATGGAATAAATAGGTTTAGACTTTTGAGGTACCAATAGCCAAGAATTTTCGATAGAGTAAGCACCTCACAAACCGCTTGAGAGTGAAATAATATTCACTTACGTCTCAAATCTTGTATAAACTGGTCTCTAACTGCAGTGAACATGGACCCTTTTCTATTGTCCATTTTTTAACCTTCAGTGATTCTCTCTCTACAATTAGTGGACCCATGAAACAAATAAGCAATCAACTGAGATCCCCTTAAGGAAAAATTTATTATATGTACTCCTAAATTCTTATATTGAAATTCCTATTGTAAGTATCAAAAATGAAATAATTCACCTCATTTTCCAAACTAAACTTTTCACTGAGGCCATTATCTCGTCTGTAAAATTCTATTGGCACACTCTTTCACAGATAACTGTTTAAAGCATATGACCTGTCAATCTAAAGGTCCCGGAAACACCCAATTTACTTTAAGAAAAGCTCTCCCTTGGCATTTACATTGCATATCCTATGAAGATGATCTACACTTCCTTATGCCCTTCTATAATTGATGTAATTGTTGTCTAGGTAAAGCATTTTATGTTGAAGATGGGCACATTTGAAACTTTATCTGCCACCAGCAACCAACAAAAATCCTCCTATTGAGATTGGATGAGTAGTGAAAGGTGAAGGGAACCTGGTCTCCCCCAATCATTGTCATTTTAAGGCTGTCTCTTCTACATAGTTATTTCCCAAGTCGTAGATGATGTGTGCTACATATAATGTATGATGTTTGTTCTCACCTTTGTATCAATGCTCATTAATCCACTGTACATCGAAGTAAATTTTGAATTTTGATTTGACTTTTTTCAACTGTTGAGATAGAAAAGCAAAACTGTAATGTTTGACCAGTGGATCAAGCTGTGGCTAGTTTCATTTGCGAAACCCCGCTTTCAGATTCTAGATACTTGAATTCTTTTTCTTTTTTTAAAAACTTTTTTCTTTTTAAATTTAAGAATCATTTGATCTGATTAGTACCTTAACTCGATATCTGTTGTGTTTCTTTAGGTCAATGTTGTCAAGGAAGAAGAGCCAGTGGAAACAGAAGCGCCCTGGAATGTCAGACAATTTAATCCTGCGAAAGCTTCTTGTAAGCTTAAACTGTTGGAATTTCAAATACTGTTCTGCAAACTAAGACACTTGTTATGGAATTGCTGATTTCTTCGCCCCTTTCTTCTATTTTGTTTTAGCGTGGGCCTAGATACTTTGATCCGTTGGATGATCGTTCGGAGACTTGCTATAATTGCGGTGAAGAAGGCCACAGGGCAGTTAATTGTACATCGGAGAAGCGGAAGAAGCCATGCTTTGTTTGTGGGAAGTTTGGGCACAGTGCTAAGCATTGCACACAGGTAATAACAATTATAAGAACTTTCCTGATGGACTGGGAATTCAAATGAGTTGGATACCTATTTGATCAAAAGTCGGTTGAGTAGATGTTCAAATTGGTTGTTTTTGTTTAAAGAGGAGATTTTTATTTTTTGGGGGGCTAAATCGAACTTGGGAATTGAAAGACCTGTATCCAGACATGTTTTAGATGTCAGAGTTTAGCTGTACTGATTATGGATGTGAAGAGGAATGGAAATGCCCCAAATATCTTCCAAAACCGTGGCGCTGTCAACGGCCGGGAGAGGTCTGGTTAAGGCTATGCTCGAGCCCGGCTCACTAGATTGAATTTTTGCCCGAGTCCTGCTCTCCCCGCGGCGCACCTAAGGAGTGGAGGTACGAGCCCAACCTAAGGTGTAATGGCAAGGCCACGAGCACAGCTCAAGTCTGACGACACCACCACCAAATTGTCCAGTTCCTCTCCTAATTGTGGCTTGAATCTTGTTGAGACTGAGCCATGTCCAATTTTCAATTATGATCCACTAAATAACAAATAATAACCAATACAAAACAGAACAAAGGCAAACACACACACAGACGCAGGCGAGGGAGGGCTCTCTGTGTAACGAGACACATGCTTGAAGTGATTGGTTGATACAAGGTGTTCAAGCTTTTTTTGAAATGGAGCATAGGTGAATAATGAAGATAATATAGCTATTTGAAATATTAACTTCTTTCTAGTATTTAAAGGAGAATAAATTCCTGAAGGGAAAGACTTTATAAATTGAGTTGTGCTGACCCCTCATCCTATCTTGGAGGCCCAGTGGCCAGGACCATGCCTGAAGAAGCGAAGGTCCTGAGTTCGAATCCCACCTCTTTTGGCCACTTGTAGGGATTTATCCCTTCGGACTGGTACATGTGATATGTGGGTGTTGCACGTACCCAGGAACTTAGTTGGTGCGAAGCTGTGGGGACTTTATTAGACTGCGGGCTGATGGACCTCCCTTTGCAAGGTGCTCAGTTCACTTTCTCCAACTGGCAAGACACTCCTATGCATTGCTTCATTATGTCTTTATTTCATTCTTTGCTTGATTACTTCTGTACCCCTTATTAAGGTTGCATATTTCCATCATTGCTTTTTTTCGGTTTTTACAAGTCTACTAAACACTTTCATTTAGTGGCGGACCCAAGGTTTCTTCCATGGGGGGCAAGATATGGTCGACTTAGAGAATGAGTTAGTATTAGGTTAGTGGAACAAGCACATATATGACTTGGTAAGTCACTTTTTGGGAGCCTGAGGAGGGAGGGTTGTGGATTGAATCTTGTTCAGCCTGAACCACACCCAACACTCGAGCATGAACCAATAAGCAACAAATAATAACCAATACAAAACAGAACAAAAGCAGACGCACACGAGAGGAACGAAGGGAGGGAGTTGTGGGAGTTCAATTGACGCATCTTTAAACATATTTTAGTGGTTACAAGTTGAAGATGGAAAGAGCTGTAAGGAAAGCAATTTAGTAAAGAGAGTTGATGGGAAAGTTCCTTTATCAAATTTAGAACCTTAGCTTACTTAGAATCCTTACATAGGGTTGATTATCTCTATTATATTTAGGGATGAGGTTAGTATCCATTTAAAAAATTGAAGCTAAATACCAAATTTACTTTCTTTATCTCGGATATTCATTGCTTAGTTTAGCTATTATTAAGAAAACAGTATTATTAAAGTGGGCCAGGTTATCTTCCAAAACAGGCCCAAATTTGGCCTGGCTCGAAAGCAAGACCGGCTGTCATGGTCCGTTGATAGCCATACTGAAAATGCTTTCTCATGTTCAGGCACTAATCTTTTTAATGATTACTTGGTTATTTTAGATAAAACTCTTGTTTAGTTGGCATATACAGGGGCGGTGGAGATTAGTGTAATTTCAAGCTTACCAATAGAAAGGCTTATATACATCATGAGTCATCTATGTATTTATGATTTGTCCAAATGCCCAGACTCTACAGTTTCTATTTTTATGCGTATATCTTTAACATTGTTCAGTGCATTCCCTTTTCTTTAGGAAATATTTCTTTTATGGTTAGGCATTTGATTGTATATCTTTAGCATATCTACTTGTCATTGCCTTCTCTCTAGGACATATTTTTTCCCCTGAAAATGAACAATATCATGGAAGGCATGCTTAGTGCATTTACATCGATGACTATTGATGTTTATTGTTACAAATCTGTGTTGACTAGTAGTTTTTAGTTCTGCCTTAATTCACTTTATCCCCGGATGTATCATTATTATTATTTTCTGTTTGACATCTTTCAGGGGCATGACTGTTTTGTCTGCAAAAGAAGAGGGCATCTTGCAAAAGACTGCCCAGAGAGACGTCAAGGGAGCTATCAAAATTCTAAGATTTGCCTACGATGTGGAGATTTCGGTCATGAGATTTCATCATGTAGAAATGATTATGCATCTGAGGATCTGAAGGTCCTTTTTCTCACTCTTTTTTATTCGTCGTGAATCATCTATGTAAAAGTTTCTGCTTGCTTTCTGTTTTCTACTTAGCAGGCAGTGAAGGCTAGAAGGTTCATTTTTAATTATTTTTTCTTCCGCTGGTTCAGGAGATAAAGTGTTATACCTGCAAGAGTTTTGGTCATCTATGCTGTGCGGATATTCTAGATACAGGTCCAAGAAAAGTTTCTTGTTACAACTGTGGCCATCCTGGCCATACTGGTTTAGTAAGTAGTATTTGCTTCAGAAGTAATAAGAGTTTGGCTTATTTTAATCGTCCTCCCTGCCAACGTTTCACCTTTCATTAGAACTTATGGAAATCCATCACCGTAGGGATGTGCGAAGCCTCGCGGAGAGGCAAGTGGCACCAGATCCCCTACTTTATGCTATAGATGTGGTGAAGAAGGGCATTTTGCGCGAGGATGCCCAAACAATGCGAAGGTTCATGAATGTTGTTTTTATCCGTTAATAATTAATGAATGTTGTTTTTATCCGTTTTTTTGTTTAGTCTTTCCTTGAAGTTGTCATATGTTATGCAGTCTGGTCGATGGATGGGTGAACCTTCATCGTCAGGTCATAGATTTTCCAAGGATGGTAGAGATTTTTTGGGATGTAGATCTGTACCTCATGATCTTGGGAAACAACCTAAAAGGAAAAGAAAGCAATCTGAAGGGAAAAGGATCATGACTGCTGGGAAACCCAGTCGAAGAGGAGGTTGGCTTACAGATGATCCAGGAGATTTGCCCACTAGGAAAAATCTAGTGAATGGTTGGATGTCTCCTGCAAAGATGCCCAAAAAGAGATACAAGGATTCCACTTCAGCCAGTAGGCACTTCTCAAGTTCTCGATCTCCTCTAAAGAAGACACCAAGAACTCCAAGTCCATATGGTTCAAACAAGTCTTAGCAGAATGGATTTTCAGCTTCTAGGTTCAGTAATTCTAGGAGACATTTTGGGCGAAGTTATGATTCGTAGTTTGGATTAATATTCACTTGTTACTATAGGAAGAATGTTGCCCTAAAAGGGTATTGCGAACATATAGTTCAGAAAGAAGGGTTTCATTTCATGAAATCTAGTCCATTATGCTGTCATCATATTTCCTTCACCAACATATAAGCAGATTTGGAGCTTCGAATCTGTTGTAATCTTGTAAGCATCTTTTCCTTCTTGTCTTACTCTCACATTGATTATTTTTTACTCGATTGATGATTAGTCCGCTTTCTGTTGGTGTGAGGATGTAAATTTAGGTTATTGTTTTTTAGGTTCATTGGTTAAATGTTCCTTTGCTATGGTTGTATACTTTGACACAGGCCTTTATATGATACTTTTGTGAAGCAGTGACAATATGAACTATTTTTTGTGATGTCTACATGGTGATGTATATGTTTGCATGCCCGAAAGAATTTCTCTCTCTACTTATGTTTGATTAGCGGTATATATGTGTTTATGTAATGTTGTATATGGGATCAGTGTTACCTAAATGCTATTGAGTCCAAGTCCAATACTTTATACTTGTCAATTCTTTGACTCTTTTATACGCCTTTTATATGCAGTAACATATTCTTGCTATTATAATACTTTTTGTATGCAAGCATTTTCAACCACTTATCTAACAATTATGATAGCAGTAACTGGATATCAATACGAAAATCGTATGCTACCTACACCTTTCGTACGTATGTACGTATATTTTAATTTCTTATACTCTTTTAAAAAGTATTTTTAATTTATCTTTGAGAATATATATTTTTTAAGTGTGATTCGAAGAATCCAAATTTTGTCAGCTCGTCAAGTCATCAGACCTTGACGCCCATGTTTTGTAGAAGTTGAGGAGCAAAATTGAATTTCATTATAAGCAGAAAATTTCTTGCTAAAACCCAATTTAGTTTTGAAGTCACCATACACTTCAGATCACTCAACCTTTCTCTAAGGAAGCCATAGATAGAAGAGAAGTGAAGAGATAACCATATGCAGCAAAGCAGAACATAAGAGAGTGGAAACCGGAACTTTAGCTAGTAGTAAACTACTTTCATTAACAAGCCAATCGTAAACTTCTCTAAATATCTATTAAAAAAAATATTCCATGGTCTAATTTTGTAACACAAACTGCTGTTCTCTTGCAACATAATAGAATAGATCTTGCATAAAACTAAAAGAAAATGCTTGGAAGCAAAAGAAAGGAAGTGAATACTAACCTGGTCTTCAATAAAAGTGTTAAAACATTATCTTTGCATAAGCAAATTCAATAACAATGCAAAACTAAGAGTCTGTTTGGATAAAAGCGTGATAAATTATGATTTATGAATTTTGCATTTTCTCATAGATTCTAAACTTGAAAGAAGGATTCCTTCATTTTCCACTGTTGGGATAGCCTGTTTGTTAGTCTGGAAAATCAAAATACGGTGTTTGGATAAGTAGTCTGGAATGAGTGATGGTCTGGATCATCATACACGTTCATGGATGACATAATCATTAAGCGATGGGTAAAAAGATTAAAATCCTAGAATGAGAAAGAAGACGAGGTAGAGAAGAGCATACTTTCTATATGGAAGAGCTTACTTTCTTCCTGGAAGAGCTTGGAGAATATGAGGTGGAGAAGACATGCTTGGAGCTGCAGTGGAGAAAGATAGCTATAAAAATAAGAGAAGAAGCATTAAAAAACCCGAACCATAACGTTTTCCGACAGTTCATAAAATGAAATCCGAGGGTCCCATGGATATTACGTTCGGAAAATGTTGGAGAAGTCAGATTTGTTTTTTCCAATGCTTAAGTTGCATCTAAACAGCAGAAGGTGGCGGAAAAAGGAATCTGACCGCAAGTTTTCCCTATATCCAATTATGCCCTTAGAACTGAATTGAAAAATTCAACAAGGGCTTTTAATTAGCAACCCGATGACTTCCCTTCTCTTCCTAGCAATCCTATTCTAATTAGGTAACTAAAAAACAGCACAGTATTTGACTAAGTTGATTACTCTAAAACAGAAGCCTAAAATTCAAGTTAGTAAATGGCATGGCTTGAAAACCCAAAAACTCGACTTTGACTTGAAAGTCAGTTGGATCGCTTTTAAAATAAAATTAGCAATAATCACTTTATTCAGCGAGGATCATTTTGATTCAACATCCCTTTAAAAAATAATTAAAAAACTGTGATTCTTCTGGTCTTCTTCCCATTTCTTCATTCCAAAATTAGAGACAGAGAGAGAGAGAGCTGAGTAAGATCAGAGTTTCTAAAACCTTACTGCACAAAAATGTATTATATTATGGGGTAAGTTCATGAACCATTGCTTCATCATCCTAGCAAAATCTTGACTTGACTCGAAGTTTTGCAACTCGGCTTGACTTCTCAGTTAGTAAAGTATCTCAACCGAGTTACCCATCAGCTTACCGGGTTTTAGAACCATGGTAAATGGCATTTTAGCCCCTTCAATTTCTTGGTTCTCTTTATCTGAAATCCTATTTTTTCTCTCCTGAGTCCCATCCAATGAATTAACTCTTATTTCTGCTTATTTTGTCTTTTAATTTTCACTTTTAAATATCCACTATTATCTCTTGAGATATTGAGATATTCCACTATTATCTCAAAGAGACTCCGGATTTTAAATTAAAAACTTCATCCTACACAATTGGATTTGGTTGGCAGTTGCGAACCACAAACTGTGAACCCAAATCAAACCAAGCGAACTAGCGAGTCAGGTAACATTGCTCCGTAGGCACAAGAGAGGAATCATGTCATTCATGTCCATTAAGAATTGGCTAATCGTCCATTCCCTTGCTAGAAAGGGTGTTGGTTTTGTGGCTTTTGGAGCCAATTTTCTTGCTAGTTTTGGTATCACTTTTAGATTTATAGTTTATACTGTAAGCTACTTTTTAAGGGTTTTCCTTTGATTAATGTCATCTTTTATTGGTGGTTCTTTGTTTTTTTGGTTAATGGTGAGTCGCTGGCATCATTAGATATATCACCAAAAGCTGACTCTTGGAGATGTCTGGACCACTGGAAATATGTGAAATCTGCTTTTGATGGGTCGTGGTTGATAAAACGCTTTCATAAATTTGATAATAAGATTGTGGTGATGTTGTGGAGGCTTGATCTTTTTTTTTTTCTCTAACTTCTCTAATAAAATCCTTATTGCCTGATATGCTCAGATCATACACACCATAGCTAATGGTAGTAATAGTAGTGGGAATGTATTTATTTATTTTCTCATGTAGAACTTCAGGTGGGGCTTTTGCTTCTGTAAACATTCATGATTTTTTTTTTTGCAGAAATTTGGAGCTTTTGATTTGATCTTCAACCCAACCATAAAAAGCAAGCTTCTTCTGCGGTCTATACAGGCATTTCTTTTCTGTACAATACAACTATCAGGATGGAGAGCATCTTGAATTAGAGAGCTATTTGGCGTTCACCTTAATTTGTTTATTGTTCTAGCTTAGAAAGGAAATTTTTTTCTCTATTGTCATTGACAGTAATAATTTAAAAAAATTAATTTTTTTCGATTTTTTTGGTAGAAACTGCTTAGATTATCCATGAGTTAAATTGATATGCTTTTTGTGGACCATTGCACATATATTTAGTAACCGTGGAAAAGCAATATGGTTAGGGAGAGTTGTCAAATTAGTTCACCATTTCTTGATGATCTGGGTTGGCACATGCTGATTGCTGGTCAATGGTCAACCCAATGCACAACAGACATGGCTCGTGTATCAGTAGTAGGATGTATGCACTACGCTATCATCCGAAGAATCAACAACTCTGGTACCCAGATCAGAAATGATTAGCTTCAGAGAGAAGGTAAAATGAAAGGTACAAATCTTGTAGTAAAGAGAGGAATCCATAAAAGATCTATTCGAGAAGAATTGCGTGCAGAGACCTGAGCCCAGATGTCTCCTTTCTTGAGTTCATCTGGGTTTCTCTCAGGCCTTTTCTAGAATGTTTGAGGGTGCCAAAGGACATGTACCTGTCCGAAGATTGTTCTCGGTTGGTTAGCTTTTTTCTCGTGTTGGCTTTGCTCTACCTTTAGGGTTATTTGCGAGTTTGGGTAGATGTGTCTCTTCCCCCTCGTCTCCGGCTGGGTTTGGTTTGTTTTGACCCTCGTCGTCGACGTCTTTTTTTTTTTTTTAGATTGATAACAAAGGGAAATTTATTAGGAAAAAAAGAAAAAAGAATTGCACTCTTGTTTACCTTTTTGGTGACTCTTAGGGCAACTACTATTCTAAATTGAGTGAGTTTCTGGTAGGCATTTTCTTTATTTTTAAGTAATGGGATTGGTGTTCGAAAAGTGATCCGTGAATGTCTAATGTGCGCCCATGATCACATTCACTTTTTGAGATGTATGCTACGTGGGGTCACAATCTCACCCTTTGGGGGTACACCTATTTATGATCTCGAGATTCGTTGTTGGGAAGATTGGAACCAAATTCGATCGATCTCCATCGTTTGCAATCAATGGTTTCAGCTTTGGTGCCCTGAATATTCTGGTGGATGGAAATAGAGGTACTCGGGATTAGAGCATCTATTCCCAGATTGGCTTTTTTCTAGCATTAGTTCCATTAAAGGATCGGCTCTGGGCCTTAATGAAAATGGAGAATAACTTGTGGGCCAAGTTGGGCCTTAAAGTTTACGCCTTTTAAGTTAGAAAGTCGGTTTGAGCTCGGTTTTAGGTAACAAGCAGTGAAACGTGCATCTCTACCATTCTGAAAGCTCAATGGGTGTCTTGCTGAGGGGCCAATTTGTTAGCTCATAGGCTAAGTTCAACTATATTTCACTTACCCCATGTGCACTGGTGTGAGTTTTGTATCTTATGCTGTATGGCCCATCGGATGGGTTCTTTATATTTGCATCTCTACCAATATTAGAGGCCGCATAGTTACTACCAAGACGGAGTACGGGAGTAAAACTGCAAGGGAAACCTTCAGAAAAAAACCTGGAAAATATGGGCAAAGGAAAAAAAATTGGGAATATTTGGAAAATATGGAAAAAATGGAAAGTAAAGAATGAAAGAAAAAATAATTAAAATTAAAATTAAAACTATTTAATTAAATCTTTATTTTTGTTTAAAACACACATTATACGGAAAACAAAACATATAAAACACGAAGAAAATTCTCCATTGTTTAATTCAACTGGTAAACTTTTTTAAAATGAATGGCCAAAACAGGTTGGTGGTTTACAAGATAGTAGGCGCTTAATTTGATTCTAAGGGCTCAGTTTGGTAGTTTCCTAATAATTTTAAAGAAAGCTAGGGATCTTATTTGATAGGAATGTGAGGGATTCCTAACAATTGCATTTGATAGGAATGTGAGGGATTCCTAACAATTCCTTGTGTACTAAAAATGTGTTTGGTTTAGATGTGAAAGTATGGTCTCTTAAGAAACCCTGTTTGGTTCGTAAACCGGAATCTATCTAATATATTGTTACTTACAATTAAAAAAGGAATAAAGCCCATCGAAATTCATGGCGTTGTTTTTTCCAAGAAAATAAATTGGCCATCAATCATATTCTACACATTATTTTAGAGTAATATGAAAAATTGAGCGACTTCTCCACATTATTTTAGAATAATATACAATGGATGGTCGCAGGAATCACTAATTTTTATATAATAGTAGTAAGGGTTACGTCATCATAGATTAATTTATAAGGCTTGCACCACCATCTGATCAACCTTCGATGAAATCTGTTGCTGGTTGGTTAAGTCAGCTCCTTTAAATCTCCAGAACCAACAAAATAAATTTATTTATTTAGTTTAGTTTTTGAATTTAATCATTTCTCACTATCGCTTGAGCTGGATTGGACATGTTTATTAGAGGTTGGAAAGAGACCTGATACGAAGGGTTGAGACTCTACAAGTATAAGGGCGTAAAAGAAAAAGACCAATAAAGACATGGATGGAAGTCGTGAGAAAAGATATAAAAGATTGCGAAGTTACAGAGAGTTTAGCATTAATCCAAAACTGAATGGAGAAATAAGACTCTTAAAGCCGATCACAAATAGACAAAATAAGGCTATGATGATAACGATTGCATCAATTTTCAACTTCTAAACTACAATTAAGTTCTTATTAGTTGTTAATGTGTGTGGCCCGCTAGCACCGATAATACGTATGCAACACACAGGTTGTGTATGAAGATAAAAATTAAAATCCATACGTTGAAAGAAAGATCCTAGCCGTTAGATGAAGTGCCTTTTGGAGATAATACCATAAAATATTTTTGGTCTTTCTGAGCTACTTTTATGAGATATTTACTTGGAAAACGGAGCAAGCATTTATGGAGCGGGCCACACCAACTTTGCAAACAAAGAAAAATGCACTTTCCATGGAAAGGGCCCAGATTCTGAGCCACCAAAAAAGGCCTAAGACCTCATTTAGGTGTTTTTTGATTTTTCCCAAAAAAAGCTTAGATTCTTGGATACTCAGATTCCTGCAGATTCTTAGCAGATTCAAATTCTTAGCTTTTCCCATATGCGTTCTTAAGTTATTTAGATTCCTGACTTTTCTTATAAAAGATGAAAATCTTTCGTTTTTAAGTTCCTCTCAGAAAATCCACAAAATTGATTTAATAGATGGTTATGCTATGACCATAGAAACGTTATCTAATCATCAGTTTATGTCTCGTACTCGAATTTTTCTCAAAATTTACAAGCAACCAATCAAGATGGCATTTTGAACATACTGATAGTATTTTTCTGAATTTGACTTAATGACCATTACTTTTAAAATGAGCCACTAACATTCAATCAAAAAGTTAGTCAATTTATCGCCCTATAGAAAACATTAGCATAACATATCTCAAACGACACTTTTTATATATATAAAACAAAATAACAAATTACCAACATAGTGACAAATTTCGTTTTCGGCAACATTTCGGTAGGGGGTCATTTCGGATAAATTTCGAAAAGTTTCAGCAAAATTTCGGGGAGTACAACAAATATTAAATATAAATTATATTTAAACTTTATAAAATTTTTATTTATTATTTAAAAATTGATAAAAATTTTAAAAAAATGATTAATTTAGTTAATTTCGTCGAAATTAACGAAATTTCAACGATTTCGGAGAAATCATCGAAATTTCGCCAAAAGTTTCGCCCGACACCTGTTTCAGTAAATTTCAAAGAAAATTCAGAGAACTTCGGAGAAATTTGTCACTATGATTACCAAACGATTTAGCCATTAACTAGGTAACTGACTTAATTTAAAATATGTAAAAAAAAAAAACAATACTACAAGGTGATATGAGAGGTCTAATAATATTCCGCACCATATGATATGGGAAGTCTAACAACCGTCTTATATAAATATCTTTTCAATCTACATGAACTCTAAACCTAGCTTAAATATGTAATATTTTAGTTATTCATTTAATTAGTAAAATATTTGGTTAATTTGGAATAGTTTTATATTAATGTCATAGGAATATATCTTTATTTAATTGCTGTATTTGCAAATAATATAGACTTGAATCCAAACCTAACCTAGGCTTGAGCTGATCTTCGACTGGTCGAGTATGGATCTAGGTTGATCTGAAGCAGGATCTGAACCCATAGCCAAAATGGGTCAAAGGTTTTTTTTTTAAACCAACTTGACTGAGACCCGATCAAACCAATTGGCACTCTCAAATGACTTGTAGGGAGATCAATGGGCCAGGCAAGGCTTTAAATGTGCCAATTATAATCAGTCCTCTTGGAGCTAGCCCATACTCAGCTCATTTAGTCGAGCAAGCCCAATTATGAATTGGGCCTACTTTGCCCATATTTGGCCCATAATCAGTCAAGATCGGATCATGCCACGTGCTGGCTCGATAACTACTATACAAAAAAGTCATTTTATCGATTCATGCAGGGTTCGAGCTGCGCTTAAACATGCCAATTTTAATCAGGCTTTTGGAACTCGCCCATACCCGATACGGCTTACTAATTGGGTCGGGCCAGCTCATTTATATATCAAGCTTGTCTACTTCAGCACAAAATGGCTATTGCGGGCCAGTTCGGACCAAACCTGTGTCAAACCAAGCCCGTTGAGACCTGGAGATCCTTCTTGTCATTTTAAGTATTTGTAAGGGTGTTTTTCGTAATTAGAGCTAAGGTCAACAAAGCCCTAAACCCTGTGGAGATATTTTCTGTTTATATTTCTGTGGTATCGTTGAGGGACTCCAACCGTTTCTCTCTCTTCTTCCTCTTTCTCTCTCTCTAAAACCCTCTAAGGTACACCCATCAAGAACAAATCTTTTCTTTCTTCTCTCTTAAAATCCTCTCAGGTACACCCATCAAGAACAAATCTTTATTTTCTTCTATCTCTCTGCAATTTGATATCAATAAATGTTGTGATTTTTGTATTGTTTTTGCTTCATTTTGTAGATTTAGTTTGTTCTTTTAAATTATCTGCAACTGTAGATGTTTAAATTTTATTGGAAGCCGTAATGCTTGATTTTAATAAAAATAGGTTTTTTTATTTTTAAAATCTCAATTCCTCATCTACTATGTTTTCGATTAGGGCTTCGCTTGGCAATGATGATGTAGCTCCCATATCATATGCTAGCCTTTCTGTTACATATATCAGACCATTGGAAAGTGGTCGTTGGGCGAAGGGATTACTCAGTGCTCATTTGAGGCGAAGTATACATAGCTTCCTTTTAAAGTAGCCCATATTCTGAGACTTTCCGAGCCAAATCCTCTGACGAATGGTTGTTGCTTTTTCTCAAAAAGTCTCAGAAACCACAGCTCCATTTATGCAGAAAAGCTCATAATCGACCTGCTTTCTGAGTGAAAACTTAGAATCTGAGTTGTATTTTTCTCTTGAACGAGGCCTAAATGTTTAGGTTCGAATTCTTTATCTTTTTAGACTGGATAAACCAGCCAGTCAGCCAACCAGCCGACCGGTTCGATATTAAAAAACTAGGGAAATTTGCACTTTCGGCCCTATATGTTTGCGTATTTGCAGAAACGGCCCTATAGTTTCAACCGTTGCATTAATGACCAGCTCCACTCCTAGCCGCCTCCGCCTACTCCACGTCAGCAGCAACTTATTTTAAATAATATAAAAAAAAAATTCCACCGCCCTTTAACATTAGTATAAAAGCAACTTTTACTTTCATTAGTTACTGTTACTTTTAAGTTTAACTTTTCTGAAAAAAACAAGAGAGCGGCGACTTAGCGGCGACAAAGCGGTAAAAGGTCACAAAGCTCACATAACAATTCCAGGTAATTTATTTTTTTTACATTTCAACACATTTAGTCATCCCCAATGTTTCCCACCTAATCCGATAACTTACCGATAATCTAAGTTATCGACCGATAACTTAAATTATCGGTCGATAATTTAAGTTATCGACCGATAATTTAATTTATCGATCGATAACTTAGATTATCGACCGATAATTTATATTATCGGCCGATAACTTAAGTTATCGGTCGATAACTTATATTATCGGTAAGTTATCGGTAGGTTAGGGGATTAGTAGTTTTTTCAAAATCACTTCTTTTGTTTATTAATTGCTTTTTATTTATATTGCAGTTCCTACTAAGTGATTGAAAATGACCATGACTTTAAAGCCCATCGGAAAATGTTAAGTTGGTGTTAGGAAATTTTACATGCACTGTAACGAAGAGAGAAAGAAAATTTTAGATGATTCGGTATTCGGTCATCTATTTAGGATGAATGAGAAATTAGGTTTCGTTGGAGACTTGGTTGACGCTATTTTAAGTTTTTGGGTTGAAGAGAATATTTTCAAGGTTAAGAACACCAATGTACTCCTGCAACCGATCGATATAGCCTTGATTTCAGGCCTCAACATCTTGTGAACCTGAGTCTGAGAAGGTTGCCGTAAAAGAGGAAACAACTATTCGATACAAATTCTTTCGGGGGAAGCCGGCGAAAAGATCTCGTATTGAAGAAATTATTGACAGTGCTGATTTATCCAACGATGAGTTTTTGAAACTGTCATTATTATTTTTCGTATGTTCTTTTTTACTTCCGGACACATACCAGGAAGTAGATACACGGTACTTAGACTTAGTAGATAACATTGAAGAGTTCAACAAGTTACCGTGGGGCCTGATAGTTTACAATAATTTATTAGATAGTATATCAAAAGCGAGTGGCAGGAGGGAAATGGCGAGAAGGTCAGGAAATACAATATCTATGGATGCACTATCGCCTTCTGATTTGGGCGTTTGAGCACTTTCCAAAGTGATGCCACCGCTCCTATTGGGCTTAAAGAACCATTTCCAAGGCTAATGAAATGGGAAGGCCCGAAATTCAGCCGTAACCCTAATTTATATAGAGAAAAATTTCTTAAGTCTAAAGTGATTATAGAGCTTGAAGTTGAGAAGCACGAATTACAGTATAAATGGCTTCGATACTTTTTGATTCGAAGAGAAATTGAAAATAAGAAGGAAGAGACCGAAGAAAGAGAAGAGCCTTACTCCGAAGAAAATATAGACGAATATGATGATATCCCAAGTCATCCAACACTTTCGGAAGAAAGAGCCGAAGAGCCGAATAGCCGAGATGACGACAATGAGGATGACGAAGATTATAGCGACGATAACGATGATTTTGAAGTCGTTGTACGTCAACCAAAGGGCAAACATGAAATTAGGCCCGAGCCAACAAGAGAGCAGCCAGTTAGGCAACCGCACCTAACCAAAGAAGTGACGGAGCTAAGAAAAGAATGCAAGACTCTCCGCATGGCTGTAAAAGAAATGAAAAAAGAATTCCGGCGTGCATTTACGCTGCTGAAAGGGCAAGCACTCACCATTGAACAACTAGGCAGAGATAAGAAGGCCTTACAAGAGGAAAATAAAGCCATACGGAAGGATCTTGATGCGGTCATCTCTCATTTAAGAAAGGTATCAAACCAAGACTTTCAAGTTTAGAACAAAATCATTTCTTTACAACTTAATGCAAAATTAGCTGTGTATTACCGGACGATATACATTATCGACCGATAATTTAAATAGTCGATCGATAATGTACATTACCGAACGATATGTTACATTATCGACCGATAATTTAAATAGTCGATCGATAATGTACATTACCGAACGATATGTTACATTATCGGTCGATCATTTAAATTATCGACCGATAATTTACATTATCGACCGATTATTTAAATTATCGGTCGATAATGTAAATTATCGGTCGATAATGTAAATTATCGATCGACTATTTAAATTATCGACCGATTACTTAAATTATCGGTCGATAATGCAGTTTTTTTTATTTTTTATTTTTTGTAATGTATATTTTTTTGCAATTATGCAGGATAATATTTTAACCTCGGTGCTCTTTGACACCTTCGTTCCTTCACCCACTTACCCTCAATCAAAATCAACTGTCCCTCAACCCACCACTCATCAACAAAGCCATCAGTCTACTGCCCCAAAACCCCCTGCTCCTCAACAAAGCCATCATTCCAGTGCCCCAAAACCAACTGGTCCTCAACCAAGCCATCAGTCAAGTGCCCCAAAACCCTCTGCTCATCCACCTAGACAACAATCAACAGCCCCAAAACCCGCCGCCCCTCAACTTACAAATAAATCTACTGCCATTAAACCCGCTGCCCCAAAACCTACTGCTCCTCAGCCTACTAAACAACCCTTGGTTGATGTGGGTGATGATGGTGCTCCTCTTACGCAGCCTTCTCGTGAGTCACAGCCGGCATCACTAAAAACAATTATAGTGAAACTATCATCTACAAAAACTGAAGCCGAAGGTTATGACTTGCGTGCTCGTAAGAAGAGAAAGTCCCCGACCAGTAAAGCATTAATAAAAAAACGAAGATTGGTTGTAGAGGAGGAGGAGGAGGATGAGGCAATATCAATGGAGCAAAAGTATATGCTCAGTTTTTGGAATCGGCCGGAGAACGAGGACAATGTGATCGTCAATACTATCAGCGGTGTTGAGATCACAGTTGCTCTTTTGAAGGTTCTCAAAGGACGCTCGTGGCTTGATAATGAAGTCATCGACGCATACTCGAGAGTCCTTGAAGTTATAAATGATTCAATGTTTACAATCAATGCCGAAAAAGTGGTTAAACTTCGCCGTAAGGTTTCAAATATTTATTGGAAGCTTCGTTTGTTTCTTTTTTTCTTTTCAATCACGACTCTTGATTAACTTCTCTCTTGCCAATCGGACCTTGTTTATGGCGAGAGAAAAAATTTGAAAAATATATCGATAATGAAGGTATTCACGACCTCGATGAGTGGCGAGGCCTATTGTGACGAATGGAATGTTCGTAACAATTCAAAAGCCGATGGAACCACTATTGACAAATAATATCCGCGAATTCACGCGCGATCGATCGTGGAAGCAGATGCGTTTTGAATACTAAACTTCGCTTTATTTAACGTTAACGGCTTTTAAATAAAATTTATTATTTAAAATTTCGGTTCCGTTTATGTGTAGATTTATCTTCCGATGCATAGCCAAAAACATAGCCATTGGGCATTGGCTATAATTTCATTAGTTGATCGAGAAATTAAGCTAATTGATCCAGCAGACCGAGAGTGCTCAAAAAGGTTTGAAGCACATAAAGAATGTCTATTGAATCACTTTCCGTGCCTTCTTTACACTATCGGTTTGAAGTCAGCTTTCGATCAACAGTGGAAGGTATCGGCGTTTAACAGCGTCGTTCTCCCGATCCAAAAGAACGGTTGGGATTGCGGTGTATACATTTTGAAGTATATAGAATACTTCTCCCAACAGCGGCCTATTGATTTCGACGATAAACATATGCAACAATTTAGAGCCGAAATCGGACATCGAATGTGCACGTTTGGGAAGAAGATTTAATATCTGTAATAAATATTAGTGTTTTGTAAAGATATTTTTTGATTAAATTGTAAATTATTTAATTTTATTAATTTTTATTAACTTGTATAATTTTCATTATCGTTGTTATCAATTATTTATCTTATTTGTATCACCTTGCATGATGTATCAATGGAGGCTTCCTCTCTTGATGCAATTCCAATAGGCGGATGACTTATATCATCGGCTGATGGTTTAAAATATCGTCCGATATCTTAAATTATCGGCCGATGATTTAAATTATAGGACGATATTTTAAATAATCGGCCGATGATTTAAATTATCGGCCGATATCTTAAATCATCGGCCGATTATTTAAATTATCGGCCGATATCTTAAATCATCGGGCGATGATTTAAATTATCGACCGATATCTTAAATCATCGGGCGATGATTTAAGCTATCGTCCGATCATTTAAGCTATCGTCCGATTATTTAAAATATCGTCCTATAATTTAAATCATCGGCCGATAATTTAAGATATCGGACGATATTTTAAACCATCGGCCGATATCTTAAATTATCGGCCGATGATTTAAATGATAGGACGATGATTTAAGATAGACCTTTCTGAATTGTGAAGCCTGATATCTTTGGTTTGGCTTTATGCCAATCACTAGTAAATTAGGGGCGAATTTGGAAACTTTCAAATCCTGTTTGAATGAATGAATGATTTATTAAGAAGCACAACAATATATTTTAGTCACAATTCCAAAAAAATATATTAATTAATTTGTAGATGTTGATCGCTCTTTTATTGAGGTTTAATCTGTTTATATTGAAGGAAAGAAAAGAGAAAAAAAAAATACTCTTATATAATGAAATCATTGGAAGCTCGATTGCCACTAGGTCTAATCTAATCTAAATATGTTTTCAATCTCAACCTTTGATGTAATATAAGTTAATTTCAAATATTAACAAATTTACACGAGCGACGATTATGACCGTACTTGTTACAATTTTTACATTGTAGTGGTACTTCCCTTTAGATCTTGTTCTCCTTTTCTTCGGACGGCCGGCTTGACGTATTTTGTGGGGAGGCAAAACTTGAATGTCTTTTATTTGCGAAGTCCATTGGCGCTTGTCAACGGTCGGGACAAAGTGTTCTTTATAAGTTTCCCTAAATAAGTCACTGGTAAACCAGTGTTCACAAAATTGGGGGATCTCTCTTTCTCTGTTTCGGCGCGATAATGCGGCAATCGCATGTGAACATGGTAATCCAAGAATAGCCCAACGTCTGCATGTACATGTTCGCGATTCTAGATCGACACTGTGAGTGTAATCACCACGTTTAACTTGAAATATATCACGACCATATGGTATGACGTTTTTTCTACGGGCCCATCCTGAATTTCTTTTTATGTGTTTTTCTGCCATCGGTGTTAACACATGTGTCATTATATTTCCTTCCTCCTGACGACGAAGATAAAATTTGTCTACTTTTGTGCGAATAGTTTCTAACATGCTCACAATCGGTTCCTCCACAGCTATTTTCAACACACTATTTATGCTTTCCTATATTAGTTGTCAACATATCATAACGCTCCCTTGAAATAAGCGTGCGAAATGATCACCCATTTCTTTAATCCATTTTGTACATTCGTGAGCGTCGTCTTCTATTTTTCGCATAATTCTTTAAATTTTGCTTCGAAAATGCACCTGACAAGAACTAGATTGTATCCTTATATTTATCAAACAGATTTAGAGCCGTGTGTCGATCGATGGCTGTGAAAGGCATTAGGAAAAACTTTTTCTCGCTTCCATCAAACCTTTCTGTCATCGATATCAAAACAAGCATTCTTCAAATTCACCGATTACCGTCTCCCTAATAGATCAAGAAACCATGTCCAATGGTCTTCATTTTCTTCGTACAACGCTTGACGCTATAGGAAATAAATGTCTATTCCCGTCTATCCCCGTAGCTATTAACAACACTCCCTTATATCGTCCACGCAAATGCGTTCCATCTACCGCAATTATTCTTCCTAAAGTATTGCGAAAGCTTGAATGCAAGGTCCGAATGCCACGAAGAATCTCTGAAATGCATTATCAGGCTCGAGACACAATTCGGTCTGTATGTCTGGATCGACCCACTGTAATTCGGCAATATATGACGGTAACATCTTAAATTGCTCCTTCCAACTACCTCGGATGTCATTCAACGTCATTTCTTTTCCTCTCCATGCTTTCCAGTAACCTACTGTTATACCGTATTTTTTTTCAATATAAAAAATTATTGAAGCAGGAGTCTCGTCAAAGCCCTTTAATAGCTTATCTCTCACGAATGAAGCTATCCACGATGTCGTACATTGGCGATGTTCGCTTCCGAAAGCTGGCATTCCGCACGTATGTTCCTGGTGGAAAGTTTTCCACGACAACGGTCTCGCCTACTAATTTCGATGCATGTATTCGCCAAGCACATCCTACTTCAACACACCTCAGCTACTCAAGAGGACCTGGTTTTATTGGTTTAATCAAAATTATTTGTCATCGCAAATTCTTTAAGAACTTTTGAAATGATTTCTTATTTCTAAAGCGCGACCAATGGTAATCGTTCCCCCTTCATACAGTTCCTCATCGTCGAATCCATGTACTCTCCCTTAAGTCATTGTCGATAGTCTTCGTCCACGTAGGTTGATCAATTCCCCTATTAGTATAAACACGCAAAGTGGGAGACGGCGGAGCTTCATTATTTTCAGGATCACTATCACCGTCATCGACTGGATGGTTATTACGTGATTGGGATTGAGCCCGTCGATGTACGCTTGGTTGATGTGCAGTTGTTTGGATTGATGTTAGCCGATGCGAGAACGTTTGATGTATGAGAGGCTGTTCTGTTGAAGGCTCCGAAGCTATTTGTTCGGAAGGCCATTGATATGGACTAAGGCCGACTAAAAACGTTTCCCACTGATTTACCGAATCGAAGTTGAACTGAGATGTATCATGCATCGGATTCATTTGATGAGAATATCCTTGATCTTCATCGCCTTCACTCATCGGAATGTCTGAATAGGGTTGCTCTGGAAGTTTACTGTAGGGGCGGAATCCTATATTTATATTTCTATCATCGTCGGCTATTATCGGTGCAACAATGTTCTCCTCTTCATACCGTATTCCTTGATTTTCAATCAAATGTTCTGTTCCAACACCATGATCATCTTCGTTTGTTTCCTTAAACGGTTGAAATGTTTCTAAAGACGGCAAAATTTCTGCTACAGTAGTGACTAATGATTTTTCGATATAAATATTTATAACACCATCACCGATACGATATGCTCTAAATAAGTTTGTAAGATCATCAGAGTCAGACAATTCGGCAAATACAAGCTCATTCCCTATGCGTAATGAAACGAGAAATGTAATAGAATGTTCTTTCGTGTCCAGACTTTATACATTTTCTCTATAAACTCAGCAAATGATATATTCTCCGTGACAGTGACAATCCTCCGATGTCCTCCGTTGTAAGTATTATCTCTCACGCGTACGAAATCAAAATGGCAAAGAAGGGGAACATCCATTTCAACCTACAATATTTACAAAATTAAAATTAAAATTAGTTGTTTATAAAGAGTTATACTTGACTTAGCGCTACAATTGTTTAAAAATATTATTAAAAAAATTAAAGGAATGAAAACTTTAGAGTTTTTGTCAATCATAGGTTATCGCTCGATATCCTAAGATATATAGCCGATGGATGGACTTTTAACGTAAACCATAATCCAAAAATAAAAAAAAAAACCTCTTAAGATGTCGGTCGATAACTTAAGATATCGGTCGATAACTTAAGATATCGACCGATATCTTAAGATATCTTGGACTTCCTACGATGTTGCGAGAAATTTGGAAAACAATAACTTAAAAGATATTGTACTCGATATCTTACCTAGCCTGTTGTATTCTCTATGTTATACGACCTTTAGTGGAATCTCGAAATCGCTTTCCAAGAGAGATAAAAATTGTTAAAAGATGGTACAAAAATTCTAGATTCAATGCTTGCATAGAGAAGCATATATATAGATATCTGACGTGCACCCGGCTAGGCTTGGAGCTGGCCATTTATGCAAGGATTGAAACTATAGGGCCGTTCCTGCAAATACGCAAACATATAGGGCCGAAAGTGCAAATTTCCCAAAAAACTATAACAACCAGCTCATATAGTTAGCAAGACCATCTGCACGTCCCTCTTTGTTGGGGACTCTAAGGCCTCCTTGGGCAGATTCAGAGCTTTCCCGAGTCAGAAAATGAGCTCCTCTGATTCTGTGTAGAAACTTCAAATTCCCAGAAAGTCATTATCCTTGGGAGCGTTCTTTAGTTGCCCAAAAACTCATTTTCCTACGATTTTTGTCCTTCTCTTATGTTCTTCACTTTCTCAAGAAAATATCAGAAAGTGCAATTTCTTCTTGCGCCGCATGTATTTATGTCGTTTATCGAAGCGGTTATACTAATCGGATGATCATTAAATTTTATATATTTTCAATCGGTAATGTCGTGAAGACTTTTGTCCAGTAGATTCTGAAAATACAATTTCTAATGTGGGGTTTTTAGAGCTTTTTGATGGCTGCAATGGTGTTTAAATGCCATTCACTCCTTGTTTAAATGTCAAATCAACCTATTTAAATGATAGTTTGCTGGTATTAATGTTGCCTGACGCTTATTATTAGAATCGATCCAATACATTTCTTTGGGTGAAGTATACTATTGCTAGCTCAGACACAGAGCTTTCCTAAGAAAAAAAACTTCGAAAACCATTTGTCGCATTCAGCAAAATATGCAAAGAAAACCCGCAGTCCAAAAAAAACTCCCGAACAAAAGAAAGGCTCAGAAAGCATATTTTTCACAGAAAAGTCTCACTTTCCAACACTTTTTTAGCTCTCGAACGAGGCCTAATTTTGTTTCGTTGTTCTAAGACTCTAATTTTGTATCCGGTTGAGCTACTATTCCGACAAAAACCAATTGGTATTGGGAGAGCCTTTTGAGAAGTTGGTGTTTTGTTTTCTTGATCAAGCCTTCTCTTGGCCTGGCCTGCTCTCCTCTCTTTCTTTCTTTCTCTCTCTTTCTCTTCTGGTAATTCGCTTTGCTGACAGCAAGTATCATGGCACAGTGACCAACGAACAAGTGCAGAGACCTATTGATTAAGACAACCCGTCTATCGTACGCGAGCTGAAGGGGGCACTGAATGAATCTAGAATCCACCCACTGGCCTGTCTCCCAAGAAAATATTTCAATTTCACGAAGCAAATGACTTTGTAGTGAGGAGAGGGAGCCATTACTTGCACATGTTTTTTCAAGTGATTGCACCGAATTTAAAGAAAGACTTGATATTTTAGGGACATGTGATATGTAAAAATGAGCCGTCTGATTTGAAGTTTATGATCAATAGATCTCTGGTACATAAAATTGGAGCAAAACACCGTACTTGTCATATGATCTATTGTAGTCAACTATGAATTATATAATAGCCTTTGACTCCATTTAATCAAATGATGAAAATTATATTTTGTTCTAATCTTTTGCAACCGGTATCTTTAAATCATGGGAAATTTATCTGATCGACCCTGTTAGATACACCTTTTACGTCAGAGGTCCTGTTATTTCACCTTTACCCAAACCGACCAGCTCCAAGCCTAGCCGACCCTAAGGAGAGTAAAAAGTCCAAGTTACCCCCTTCTATGACTTTCTTTAACCCACAAAGCATCCTCTTCTTCCTCATTTTAATCTGCTAAAAAGTTAGAGGTGGGTCAAGTGATGACGACTTTTTTCTTAGTCTGAAGAAAATAGAGGCTTTGGAGAAGAAGCCCCTGCATTTTTTCATTGTGACAAGAAGACACTGCAGTTTGCCGTTGCGACGGGAGGTATTCTACTTAAACCCCATTTTCAGTTTGTTAGGGTCTCTTAATGGTGCAGTATAAGAAATAATTTAAGTTTATTGGTCTCCATTTTCAGTTTGTTAGGATCTTTTAATCGTACAATATAAGAAAGATTTTATTTCCTTGGTCAAAATTTTGAAAAGTTAATATCGATTGTAAATATAATCGTTATCGCCTCTATATACAGCCGATATCGATTGTAAATATAATCATTATCGACTATATAAAGAGTCGATATCGATTGTAAATATAATCATTATCGATTGTATAAAGAGTCGATATCGATTGTAAATATAACCGATATCGACTCTATATACAGTCGGTATCGATTGTATTTACAATCGATATCGATTATATTTATAATCGATTGTATTTACAATCGATATCGACTCTATATACAGTCGGTATTGATTATATTTACAATTGATATCGACTCTATATAGAGTCGATAATGATTATATTTACAATCGATATCGACTGTTTATACAATCGATATCGACTATATATAGAGTTGATATTTGTTAACAACCGTCTTCTCTCTTTTGTGTCATCAGTGTTATGACCCCTTCCTTCTCATTCTTAAACATGCGATGACGGAGGTAGGGATTCCTCTTCTCTGTCACTATGATGGCCTTCTTGTAAACGATGATGGCTTGTATGAAGGTGGCCGACGAAGGATTATTAAGATTTCAACTGATATTTCTTATGACCAATTCATGAGGCGGAAGTCTGCTGTCAGTTTTGCGAGGGCAGATGAAACAATTTCCATTAAGTTATATATGAAGATAGTGAATACCCCTGTGATTGTCGATATTTTGAACTCTGATGATTTGACCACCCTATTTACGTTTTATATATCCGGGGTGGACGTCATAAAGGTATTCATCATTAAGGAACCGTTATCCTTCCGAATCGAAACTGAACAAGTAACTCTTGGTGGGACTGATTTTGTGAGTAACCATTTATTTCAGTCATGTAAGTTTGAGGAGAATGAAACTATATAACACAATCTTGTTAGGTGATGACAATGATATTATGGCAAACATGTCTACCAGAAAAACAACTATTGATTTAAACAATACTCCGATTGAATCGTATGATGACCGACTAAAATATATGCATAGGTCACAACAATATAGTCAATGGTTAGACTACATTTCAAAAAGGGTGGTGGATATCGATGATTTCAGTCATATCTTCCCCGGTGGATGGACAACTTTGTTGACTAACGAATTATGTTCTACCACGCCATCGATGGGGATTACCGGAGAAACTCAACCTCATGTCCATACACATGAGCACCCATTCGGTGAAGGGCCTAGTCAATCATGCCAAAATCCATTTGATGAAGGATCTAGTCAGTTACATCAGAATCCCTTCGGTGAAGGATCTAATCAACCACCTGAGAACACCTCTAGTGAATGACGTAGTCATCCTCAACCTACTAATGAAGATACCTTAGAAGAAGACTATGAAAGTAAATCAGATGAGTTTATAAAAGAAGATCCGAAAATTTTTGTGAGAGACATTGATAATCCCCTAGTGGACGGAGATTACGAAGTGTCAAAAGCATCAGGTGACTCTTCCGACGAAGAGGTGAAAACTGAATACCAGAATTGGACACGTCCTGATGCTATAAGGCATGTGAGGCGATGCCATGATGGCACACGATGTGGTGCCAAGAGGGCACGCGACATCTAGCTTGACTGACAGGTGATGTAGTGCCAAGAGGACACACAACATCTTGGTGCCATGAGGGCACGCGATGCTGTGCCAAGAGGGCACACGACATTTGGGTGCAAGGTCATACTCAACATAGTGTCGAGTGGGCTAGAAGACACAGTCACGACTCGGACGTGATGTGGTGCCACGAGGGTACGTCATGTGGTGTCATGAGGGCATGCGACATGAGGTCATAAGGGCCTCGCGACATGGTCGCAACACGGACGCGACATGGTCGCAATAACATGCTATGTGGGCATGAGGCCATGAGAGCCTCGCGATGTAGTCGCGATACGGACGCAACACGGTCGCATGTGATGCTGATGCGTGACCTCACAAAGACATATGGGCTTGGAGGATGGCACTGTGTGCCACAAGCAGAGGCTCATGTGCAACAATTAATGCCAAGGCACTACCTTAGAAGATGTGTGCCATAGGCAGAAAACTATGTGCCATGATGGTATGTCAAACCAAGGGGTTTGAGGTTCTACTGCTATTTAGCCCAAGTTAGTGTTTAGACCATAATTGGGGAAAGGGAGCTGTGGAGTTATTCTCCCACACATGGAGCCCTGTGTTGCGGGACGAGCGCATGAGCTTTCTTGGTTAGGGGTGTGCCTAGAACGTCGCTGCAATGATGTGGCGCTGCGGCGATGCCATGTGTTACCTGGGGTGAGGTTATCATATGGCCTGAGCTATACGTCGCGGTGCATATAGGTCGGTAACTTCACTAGGGCACTCAATGGCTACGTGGGACACAGTGGTGTGTGCTAGCTGAGGGCCTGATGCAGATGTGTGCTGGTCGCATGGACCACACACAATGCTTGGTTTGGATAGCATGAAGAGCTGCATGCTATCCCAAGTGTGTTGGTCGCGTGGGCCACACACGATGGTTGGCTTGAAAGACATGAAGAGATGCATGCCACTCTCATAAGCGAGGAACTAGTGCAGTGCACAGGGTGAAGCTGAACAGGCCAAGAGAGGCACTAAGGTACTGGCATGGGTGTCGTGAGTAGACACAATGCATTGAGATCGTTTGCCTCGGTTGAAGGCAACCATGAATGTGAGTTCTCGTCCTCTAGACGGGTGGTATCAGAGTGATGGTTAGATATGTTGGTCTCGCTGTGCGCGATATTGAGATGTTGCACGAGTGTGATAACCAGTATCAGGTTATGTATCATGAAAACTGATATCTGAGGTAGGCTGGCCTCGCTGTAGCGGCAATGAGGCGCCGCACGAGCGTCGGAAAAAGTTATCCCGTGACATTTGGTATCAGAGTCAGATTGTTCTGATTGAGACTATATTGGCGAGCCTGAGCGATGAGGTGCGCTCTGATTTCATGACAACCAGAGTTACTTATGCGCAGTTGAGTTGCACGTATGCGATTAAGTTGCACGTCTGCGTTTGAGATGCCATTGAGTCGCACACAGATGGATCTTACGGTGGGTTATGCTGTCGCGAAAATATGCTCGACGCTTGTTGGCCATGAGGGCCACATGTTGAGGTAGCGGGTCAGTTCGAGGTGGATGAACGCTAGTGACTTCCGACATATGATGTTGGGTCACATTGGTGCTGAGAGCACCGTTGCCATGAATGGCAAGGAGCCAGTAGAATGCTCCATTCTCACTTCGCTGCTTGTTGGCCATGAGGGCCACATGTGGAGTTAGCAGATCGATCTGAGATGGATGGATGCTAGTGACTCCCGACACATGCTGTTGGGTCATATTGGTGTTGTGAGCGCCATTGCCATGAATGGCATGGAGCAAGGAGGATGCTCCATTCTCACTTCATGAGGAAGCTGAGATTTTAGAATCGGTCGTTGGTATACGAAATGAAGGTCTAGATTGCAGAGATGCGGCATTAAGGATCAAGATGTTGCGTTGGGCCAGGATCGAGAGTCTAGTTAAGCGAGATATCGCAAGAACTAGATTTGAGCTATACTGCACCCGTGTAGGGTCAAAAGCTCGTTGCACTGTTGTATGTCGACAAGGCATAGGTCCGTAAGAGACGGATGGCTGGACGACAGATCCAGCATGGCTTCAGAAGAAGCCGATGTGAGAACCATATGGGTACCTTCAAAGAAAGCGAGTTCCAGGTGATCCAATACTATTTTAGAGGAAGCAAATGCGAGAATCAGATGAGTACCTTCAGAAAAAGCGAGTCCCAGGTGATCGTAAAAATCTTTGGTCTACATGAAGGACCGAAGTTAGTCTCTGAGCACAGCTGAGGCAATGTGGTCAGAATATTTAAACAGACCAGTTCAAGGCAAACGGGTGATGTTTTGGGGTGAAGAGATCGATGTCCGAGGTGCTGAGGCATAACAGCTGCTAGAAAGTGAAGGCATTGATACACTCGTTAAGACACTGGAAGCATATACCAAGGTAGCGAATTTGACCGTAAGTCGGGTTATAGGAGGTGACTCGAGTCACACTATGGGTGAAGACATACGTCGAGGAACTATAGTGTGAGAAGCATGAAGCTTCATTGGTTGAGCAATATGCTCATGGTTGGCTCTTCAGTGAAGACACAACGTTGTTGAAGTACTAGTGCACTGCCAAATTACTACAGGCTGAGGTAGCTTGGGTAGCAGACTCATGGTTGGAAATATACGTCGAGGTACTGGAGTTCTACAAATCAGACGTAAGTCAAACTCTTGGGCGAAGACACAAAAGTATTGAGGTGCTAGAGTGCGACTATGCAGATGAAATCTAGACTTCTGGGTGAAGACAGACTGTTGAGAACCTAAAGAGTTGCAATGCGCAATGAGTTGCGCGAGCTTAGTTTTGGCAATCGACTCAAGCAGTAACCAGAATGTTGCAAAACGATCGGGTTACTTCTGCTTACTTGAGGTGAAATACAAACCGAGCCAAGTTGTTCAAAAGAATACTACATGGGGTGAAGACACACAAAATGGTCGAGGTGCTAACACAAAATTATAGATGATCAGCGAAGTATAGTAGTTGTGATTCAAACGCGAGTCGTGTTTGGGTGAAGACTACTCTTGTGTCGAGGAACTGACATAGGAGTTCGAATGTTGACGGGGATGTCAACGCATTAAGTTGGGGAGAATGTGACATGATCACGACCCTGGTGCATAATGATGTACATCGATCAACTGGCATGCAAGGTGAGTGGGCCTTGTAGTTGGGCTGAGCCGTAGGCAAACCTTATTAGGCGAACTCATGGGTGAAGACATATAGTGTCGAGGGACTAGAGCGAGCTATGATCACTAATGCTTAGCCCTTGCATAGTGATAGATTGCGTGGATGTGGAGCCATTGGAAGCGACATAGTGATGGATCGCATTGAACTAGCGAGAAAGCACAAAATCTCAAGGCTAGTTATTTATTAAGACCTTGCATGGGGTGAAGAGAGAGGTTGAGGAACTGATGCGGGGTTTGGTGTCAACAATGGTGTTGGCACTGCCAGATTGGTAGATGTGGCTTGGCTATTCCCTTAAGAGGTATTACGTCAACGAGGACGTTGACCTTATTGAGTCGGGGAGGATGTGACAGCCTCATTATTTTGTGCGCTAGAATGAAGGCATGACAACCTTGGAGCTGGGCATTTGTCTAGCAAGAAGGCGAGCGGACCTTATAGCTAGTTATATAGCGCGTGTGCGCAGAGGCACGTGGCCTTGCGACACGTGCATGGGTCCCCTTATGTATGGTGCGACGGTGACTCAAGCTAAGCTGCGATCTAGTGTGGTGACTAGACGCGTGATGGGCTTGAAATGCGGTGCTCCGCATAAGGGCACGCGACGTGGTGCCAAGAGGGCACGCAACGTCCTGGTGCCATAAGACACATAATGCGATGCTCCGCGTAAGGGCACAGGACGTGGTGCCAAGAGGGCACGCAACGTCCTGGTGCTATAAGGCATTTGAGGTTGTGCCATGATGGCACGCGATATGGTGCCAAGAGGGCAACATCTAGCTTGAACGACAGGTGATGTAATGCCAAGAGGGCGTACAACATCCTGGTGCTATGAGGGCACGCGCTGCGGTGCCAAGAAGACAAGCGACATTTTGGTGCAAGGTCAGACCCGATATAGTGTCAAGTGGGCACGAGACACAGTCACGACTCGGACGTAATGCGGTGCCACGAGGGTACGTCATGTGGTGCCATTAGGGTACGCGACATGAGGCCATAAGGGCCTCGCGACATGGTCGCAACGGCATGTTATGTGGGCATGAGGCCATGAAGGCCTCGCGACGTGGTCGCGATGCGGACGCTATATGGTTGCATGTGACGCTGTTGCGTGACCTCACAAAGCCATGTGGGCTTAGAGGATGGAACTGTATGCCACGAGCAGAGGATCGTGTGCCATAATTAATGTCAAAGCACTACCTTGGAAGGTGTGTATCATGAGCAGAGAACTGTGTGCCATGGTGGTATGTCAAATAAAGGGGTTTGAGGTTTTCCTACTATTTAGCCCAAGTTGGTGTTTAGACCATACTTGGGAGAAGGGAGCTGTGGAGCTATTCTCCCACATGGGGCCCTGTATTGCGGGACGAGCGCATGAGCTTTCTAGGTTATGGGTGGGCCTAGAACGTCGCTGCAACTATGTGGCGCTGCGGCGATGCCATGTGTCACCTGGGGTGAGGTTACCATATGGCTTGAGCTATATGTCGCGGTGTATATAAGTCGGTAACTTCACTAGGGCACTCAATGGCTACGTGGGACACAGTGGTGTGCGCTAGCTGAGGGCCTGATACGGATATGTGCTGGTCGCGTGGACCACACATGATGCTTGGTTTGGACAGCATGAAGAGTTGCATGCTATTCCAAGTGTGTTGGTCACATGGGCCACACACAATGGTTGGCTTGGAAGGCATGAAGTGATGCATGCTACTGTCACAAGCGAGGAACTAGTGCAGTGCATAGGGTGAAGCTGGACAGGCCAAGTGAGGCACTAAAGTGCTGTCATGGGTGTCGCGAGTAGACATGATGCGTTGAGATGGCTTGCCTCGGTTGAAGGCAACCATGAACGTGAGTTCCCGTCCTCTAGACGAGTGATATTAGAGTGATGGTTGGATATGTTGGTCTCACTGTACGAGGTAGTGAGACGTTGCACGAGTGTGATAACCAGTATTAGGTTATATTTCATGAAAACTGATATCTAAGGTAGGCTGGCCTCGCTGTAGCGGCAGGGAGGTGCCGCACGGGCGTTGGAAAAAGTTACCCCGTGACAACGCGGTAGAGAAAAACTTCCAAATTTGGCATTTAAAAATCGCTAATTATCGAGTGACAGTCAGATGCTACGAACCCGATTATTCGTGGCGAATACATAGGTCTAAATTGATTAGGCTTGACTCTTTCCAAATCAAGACATTCAATAGTACTCACACATGCGGGGCCGCTAAGATCAAACCGCACGGTCACCGTAATGCAACAATCTCCTTCGTATCCAACTATATACGGGAGAAACTTATGGAAGGGTTCGACTACACACCGACGTCGATAATGTTTGATATTGTAAAAGCTTATAATATACAAATCTCATATGCAAAGGCTTGGAGGGAGAAAGAATTTGCCCTTAATGATATTAGAGGCAGTTGGGAAGGATAATTTGTGAATCTACCGACCTACGTGAAGAAGATGGAAATGGTAGATCCTAATGTACAAACATATTTTCAACTTAAGTTTGAAGGTAAGTTTCAAAGATTTTGTTAGAGTTTTGGCCCGTATATCGGAAGCTACCGTAATAAACTTCGTCGCATATTCCTTATAGATGACACACACCTACGAGGATGCTTCGAAGAGATCCTACTTATTGCTTTGACGCAAGACGAGAATGGCCATATATTACCGTTAGTATTTACCGTCGTCAAGTTAGAAGAAGTGGATACGTGGATGTGGTTTCTTGAATGGGTAGGTGTGTTCGTGATCGATGGGTTTACCGAAGATTTCATTTTTATCACGGATAGGTCGAAGGATTTAATAAAGGCGGTAAAACATATCTTCCCTAATGCATATCACAACTACTACATGCGATATATAACACAAAATTTGACACACAAATATTTCAGGAATAATGTGAAGGGTTTATGGTGGAGCGCCATGCGTGCATATTCAGTAGAGAGATTTGATTATTTTATTAACAAAAGGAAGAAAGATCTTGCTGATCTTCAGACCGTAGAGTATATTTTAAAAATAGACCCGAAGCATTGGGCACACACATATATGAAAGAAAGGCAATACGATTCACTGACTACGAATAATGTCGAAAGCTTGAACAACGTACTAAAGATAGCTCGAGAGAGACCAATCATCGACTTAATCAGAACTACTAGAGAGAAAGTCGTCGATTATTTTCAAAAGCGTCGAGAGATATATGAGAAATAGACCACCCTCCTCTGCCCGAAAGCAGACGAACATATGAAGAAGGTGTTACAATGGGCCGGTAGAAAGAGAGCTCAATTATGTGAGCGCGATCAATTCTAAATCAACTCCGAAAATTTTATTCATCATGTCGACTTGAACACAAGACGTGTACTTGCCGCCATTGGTACATTCATAGCTTGCCTTGCTCGCATGTCGTGGCGGCCATCAATCGAAGAAGTTATGATTATCATAACTTCTGTGAGAAGTGATTTTTTACTGCTTGCTGTAGAAAAACATACGACGAATAATGGCTTTCCACCCTCGATAAAAGCCAATGGGAATTCCAAGCAGAGCAACTGCCTGAAAATATGAAAGTGAGTTCACTCTATAATTGTCGAAAACAAGTCGACCGTCCGAGAAAGAGAATGATACTGTCTAAGGGTGAGGTTAGGGTCCTACAGTGTGATAGGTGCAGTGAGTATGATTATAATCGTAGGAGTTGCACGGCAGTGAGACCGATGGGTTGATAGGGTATATTTTTAATAGTGATAGATGGAATATAAACGAGACAATGTGTATATTTGCTTAGAAACTTAGAATCCCAATATTTATGTTTTGTAATAGTTATAATTTTAGAGTATATACTTGCTTAGAAACTTAGAATCCCAATATTTATGTTTTGTAATAATTATAATTTTAGAGTGTATACTTGCTCATAAACATGGATCATAGAATGCATAGATGCGTCGTTCACGACTCTATATAGAGTCGCCATTGACTATATACATAGTCGATATCGACTGCATATAGAGTCGCCATCGACTGTATGTAAAGTCGATATCGATTCATTATAGAGTCGCTATCGACTATTTATATAGTCGATGGCGACTCTATATACAGTTGATATCGATTCATTGTAGAGCCGCTATCGACTATTTATATAGTCGATGGCGACTCTATATAAAGTCGATAACGACTCTATATAAAGTCGCTATCGACTATTTATATAGTCGATGGCGTCTCTATATAAAGACGATGGCACATAATTTTATATAAGAGACTTGATATTTTGTGCTACGTGGAACACCAAAAAAGCAATCTAATTTGAAGGTCATGATGTAAACAATTTTAGTGCAAAAGATTAGCATAAAAATGTAAAACACCATCTCAGTCATATGATTCAACACAGTTAAAGCCCATCATTTATTCAGTGGTTGATTGAGTTGAATCGGATGATAGAGAGCTTGTTTTGTGCCAGTCTTTGAGACTAGAGATATCTTTGGATCATGACCTTCAAATTAGAAGGCTTAGATGGTGTTCCGCATACCGTGATTGACGTGTGATTTATCATTATGGCATGTGGCACATATGCAGAGCCGGCTCTGAGATTTTGGGGGCCCAAGGTGAGTTCCTAAAATGGGGCCCTTCTTTCATATTAATTTTTTTAAAAAAATTTGTCATAATTTTTTTTTTGACAAATAAAATAATATTCATTGCTTTTAAATTACAAATATCTTAATATTCCATCTATTGCTTATAATTTGAAAATGCAACTATGTCAATTAAAAAAAAATATAATACAAAAAGAGAAAAGCTAAATAGTAGAACGTACTCGACAGATCGAGTAACCCAACCAATAATATTTTAATATTTTTTATTACTTTAATTGTCATTAAATCTTTCACTATCATTTTTTAGCACTTTAACAATTTTTAAAAATTCCAAAACTAGGTTCATTGAATAAGTCTGGTTGAATAGATCAAAATTGATAAGTCATTTGGAAAAAATGAAACTGTATCAAGCCTGAAATCACAATTTTAAGTTAGGGTCATTTAATAAGAAAAAAGAAAAAAAAAGAAAAAAAAAATAAATATATATATATATATATATATATATATATATATATAAGGGTAACTCTAAACGTACCCACATCTCAAACCCCTTGAAAACCATTGAATCCTTCAAATCATATTATAGAGATCGTTTTTCACCCATATCTTTCACTCAATAGATCTTGAAATCATGGTGTACATATCAATCAACCGGTTTATGATTCAACGTGTCATAGATTCTCAAAAAATGACCATAAAATCACATTTGAGTGTGATGTGTGTCACATGATTCAAGGCCATTTTTTGGGGATTTGTGACACATGGAATAAAAATTGACCATCTGATAAGTGGGCCATAACTTGAAGATCGATTTTGTGAAATATAGATTCGATAAGTGATCTCCATCATCTCATTTGAATGAATAGATGGTTTTCAAGGGATCTCGGACATGGGAGCTTTTGGAGAATGCGTGAGCACATTTAGAGGTACCATACATATAAAGGATTTGATCAAATAAGTCTAGTTCGATCAAAAATTGGGCAAGACACTACAAAAAAAACATATTATTAGCGGCAATTTTTTTGGACCGGTAGTTTTTTGCTCCAAAAGACTACCGCTATTAACAAAAAACTATTAAAGACTATTAGCGGCAGTTTTTTGTTAATAGCAGCAGTTTTTTGGGTACCGCTAATAGTTTTATTTTTTTATAGTGAGAGAATCTACTAGGTCAATATATATGTCTAGCCTAGTGAGGCTAGTGACCCGACTAATGACTTGCACCGACCCGGCCAAGACCCAATCCATCACCCATTTTTTAAAAAAAAATGTAAATATGGGACCGGAATAGAGTTGAATCCACAACCTCTCGGGTAAAAAGAAAAACAACACTTGTCACTTAACCGACTAAACAATGAGATCATTTCAATACATTTATGCATTAAAATTTTTATTAAGCAACTAGACAGTAAAGAGTAAAGATTTCCAAGATTTAGGGCCCATAAATATTTTGGGGCCGGAGGCTGCCGCCTCTTGAGCCTTGGCCCAGGGCCAGCCCTGCACATATGCGATAATCGAAATTATCTAAGTGACAATTCATTATTAGAACATATCTTAGCCCAAAGAAACATGCTTATATATGGATGTGAATCTTCCCATTGATTGAAAAACTTTAATATCAACCATAAAACTAAAAACAACTGTTAATATTTTCTATGATTTAAATTTCCCTAAAACACTATTTTTGGACATGCTGCACTTTGATGCATGATCTCTCACTTTGACGGTATAGATCACCCAAATCTTAAGCCATTAATAGTGTAAGATCATTTAAACACCATTTTAGTGTTCAAATGATGGCCAAGAGAATTTATGATTAATTTTCAAAAAAAAAAAAAAAATCATTTGCAAATGTTTCAAAAATTTTCCAATTTTTGTTTCCCAAGTGATAGATCAACTTAGGCCCTTTCTGTTCATGTCTGTTGGAGGATTCGTACCATAAATCAACCCCTTTGATGAGCATATTTTTTATATCGATAACCAAGTAATTTCATTAAAGACAAAAACTACAAACAGAAGCAAGTCCTAGCAAGGAGCTAAGAGCCCAGAGGAACAAAACGAGGGGGCAATACAAACCAAAACAGAAAAGGGGAAACTAAAAGAGTTAAGTCTACAATGGGTGTCCGTCCACACATTTGTGTGACTGTCTGACCTTCAGGGACTTCCAATGCTTCCAAATCCGTACACATCATGCAGTCACACAAACGATTGAACTGACTTACTGACTTAGTGCACATGTTCCCATAGTAGACTAACAAAAACTAAAAAGCCATTACAATTACTACAATAGTTTAAAATCTCCGCCTCCAGCAGCCCCACAATTTCATCGGCTCACTCTCAATGGGCCGGGATGGGCCTTAAAACGGGCCAATTTATAATCAGTATTTTGGAAATAGACCATACCCAGCCCGTTTACTAATTGGGCCGGGCCAGATTTATTTTTTATTTGGCTCTACCAAACTCGGCCCATACAAGGTCCATTTTGGCTCAGGTCAGACGATGGGAGTTTATATAGAAATGATCTCAAATGATCAGGTCAGGCTGGGTTTGGGCCTACTTAAACGCACCAATTTTAATCGGGGGTTTTTGGTCTAGCCCATAACCAGACCGATTACTAATCGGGTCGGGGCAGGACGAGCCTATTTTTAATCTGGCCAACCTACCTCAGCACATACCCTGCCCATTTTGGGCCAGCCCATTGAGACCCCTAGGGGCCATTCTAGTATGACTCTGCTTTAGCACCATCCATTATCCTCAGGTATCAGAAAAAGTAGAATGCCCTTCAGAAATTTGACCATTTCTTTCATGCTATATAACCCGAAAGTCTAGCACTTGGAAGAATGAAACATAGGCCTTTGTACTTCCTACTATTCCACAAAATTCTGCAAAAATTTCTCGATTTGCACATTATTCTGAATAACCTCGAGAAAAATGCAAACCCCAAACTTGATGAACCAAAGGGCAGTGAATGAACAGGTGATTCGACTTTAAATCCTGACGGCACATCACAGAGTGTTTGAGCAATCTGAGTTAACAAAGTGGCATCTCATGTTTTGATTTGAAGTGAGCTCATATCCCACTGCTTTCTGGTTTTCAACAATATGATACATCCACTTTAACATGGACCTTTGGTCGCATGTTTATAATGTTGCAGATTAATCCGTAGTAAAAATTTGGGCTATTTTTTGTTGATCAAAGGCATACCACATAGAGGAGGATATCTTAGGCCCTGTTTGGCAACCCTTCTCCAAAAAGTACTTTTCAGGTGTTGTGAAGAGGTGGTTTACATGCTACTTCTCAAATATTGCTTCTCAAAACAGTGTATCACATGTTGAAAATGACATTGTGTGAGAAGCAACATTGGGCAGCTTCTCAATACAACACCATTTTCACATAGAGGTGGTCGATCATCTCTTGGGTGAAATGTGCTTCTCTCCCAACAGTTTCGCTCTTTGAAAGTGCTTTTTGGAAAAGGATTGCCAAGCAGGGTCTTAGAAAAGCTGATTAGGTAAGTGGGTCTCACTTTGAAAACTCCCTTTCAATGAATATTATCTGATTACCCATCATATAACAAATTTTAATATTAAACTACATTAGACATATAAGACATAAGGAGCAAAGCAAGTAGCAGTGATAAAAGTTCATGTGAATGCTGCTATATACAAATATCACAAAGAAAGTTTCCATTGATTAATTTCTACCAAATTTATAAAGCCTTTAGGGGCTCCACGATTAATGTAACTGGATTTTTAAGCCTAGACGAGAGCAGTGAAGTAAACCGATAGTTTGTTTAAACTATATCAAAATGTGCAGTGCGTCGAAGAAATGGTGGACCAACATATCCTTTGTACTTGGAGGGAATTACCCCAAATTTCAGTTTTTCCTTCTTAGAGGTCTTCATTTCAGTGTTGAGACTGCCTACTATAGTAACTGCCTTGTCATCAATCGAGCTGCCGGGGAAAAAAAAATGCATGAGAGCCTAGAAAAACCACGTGCACAGAAAATATTGTGAATAAAATTTAAGATCGGAGTGGGAATTACAAAATGCCCTCTCCTTCAGTATAACAGTGCAACTGAGACGAAAAAGAGCCCATTTGAGTTGTATTGGCTCATTGTATCCCTAATAGGGGGGAGAAAAAAGAGCCCATTTGAGTTGTGTTGGCATGATCTATTGATGTACATAACAGATATGCATTGTAACTTGTAAGTGTAGAATTACAATGTATTACGAAGCTAAGCTAAAAATAATAAGAACCATGCTCTCCTAAATCCTAGAAAATACATTGGATCCTATAGATCTGAAGGAAATTGCTACAGCCAAAGCAGTCACTCATGGTGAACCAAGTGCTTTCAACAATTTTTACCATGTGATTAGTAAGTGTTGCAAATGGATGGGCTATTAGCAACAAAACTCAGGCAAACAGTACACAGATGTTCCTAAAAATCTCAAAATAATATAATTTACACTCAATTGATAACAAAAAACATAACAATCTTTTACTCAGTAAAGTTAACCAGATTATCAATCTGAAACAGATGGGGAAAGGAAGTGAAAAGATGATCCAGATAGCACATATACTATTTCCCTCACGACCAATTAGGAAGTTTAGTGGTTCAAATCTCATCAATTGATTCATAAAAGGAAATAACAATATAAACATGAATGGAAAAGAGTATTGGCCAAAATAAATTTGATCATAGCATCATTATAATTATTTGAAACAAATGACTATAAAGCTCTCAGTAACAGGGTCACAGGTGGCATGCCTCTTTGGACTGATAATTAATCTTTTATGCCAATTGAATTTTGACAATTGGAAGGTGCAAAAGTACAATACATGTGTATACTTCAATGGACAAAACTTAAATCTAGCAACATATGAAAACTGAATGCAAATTCATTAAGGAATAAAACTATGTTAGGATTGCACTCAGGAAGACGCTAAGCACCAGAGAACACAAAAGTAACAGAAAAGCAAAGAAAACAAAAAGAAACAAATGGAAGAGGTGACCATGAACAAGCCTGAGGAGCCTAGAGCTTCGGCAACTCCATCACCCTAGCCTCACTGGGCCCCAGCCACCCACGAAAAGGGGTTCACAATCAGCCAAGATTGAGAAACAAAGTCCAACCACGAAACACCAACCCATGAGTAACCCGCAAAGACAGTAAAAGATAGAGCCCATGAAACTCGCGAACACAGGAAAGACTAAGAAATTGCTAAGAATTGCCATTTTCTGAGGATATCACTCAGAATCTGAGTGATTCCGAGCTTTTGAATGAGGCCATAGCGCGAATTGGGTACCTAATACAATTTCTGAGTGATTCTCCTCTCTTCTAGAGGATTTCAGGGAGAGAAAATCCTCCATCCCTCCCCAAACGTCCTAGAGTGGTGCACGGGTTAATCCACTCAGCTAATCTCAAAATATGTACAAATATATTTTGCAGCTTCATCAATGAAAGGATAAAATCCTCCGTTACATAAGATAATTTGTTCGTGCCATTCCCAAGGTCTGACCTGTCTTATACAGAGATTTACTTCTTTTTTTAAGGTGAATATGCAATTTTTATGAAAGAAAAGATGAAATCTGGATCAAGCTAAGCAAGGACTTAGCGGGGAAAAACATAGAAGAAAATGATCAGGGCCATATCATTCATATCGGGAGGACCCCCAAAATAAGGACAATTAAGAAGACAACCAGAGACTCCTGAAACTCATTTACCTAAGCATGGGACCACCCAAGGGATTCTTTGGAAAGGCTGGCCCATAATAGAAGATAATACGTAATCACCAAATCAATGATGTAGATTTACTAATGGGCATTTTAATCAGAGGCTCAGCCAGAACCTCTTTACAAGTGGCCAAACTACAACTGAGGGTCTTGAAAAAGCATTGAAAAAAATATGCGGTGAAAAAAAAAACCCATATATTTTGACCAAGGGGCAGTGCAACAATAGGTGCTCCGCCAATTCAGCGACTATTTCACATGACGCATCAATTGGGGATGGCCAAACCTCTTGGATGAAACTATGGACGATCAAAATCTTCTGCAAAATCTGATTGCACATAAGATAATTTGTTCTACCCAATCTAATGTAGACGTGGGAGAGGTTTGGGATGCCAGGAAAAGAAGATGGGTTAATATCCTGAACCCTAAACCGGTAAACCCTAATCATCACTTATCATGCAATAATCTTGCATGATAACTATTAATAATCTGTCAAGAGAATAAGCATAGAAAGCTATTCTTAATATGATTCGGTTCAGAATGATTGAACCTGCGACCTTAAGGTTACGTCATGGTGCACCTTCCAATTGAGCTATAGGCCCAACCCCCATAAACAGTAAAATTTGAACCCAAGACCTCCTTGTGTCATCATCAATCAATGTGAATTTTTTCACCACTTATTATTTTGATTTGATCGTAAGCTTATTTGAGTACTCATTTGCCAGTTTTGGAGCCATTTGTAGCTGCCAAATGAAACTGAAGTTGTCTCATGGTTGAAACAACTTTAATATCATTTGACAGCTTCTAACTCCAACTTCATATATTGTAAATGAGTGCTCAAAGAAGCTTGGGGTTGAAAGTTGAAACAACTAAGGACCCTTGCTTGGTGCAGTGGTAAAAGGGTTGGACTGTCAACTGTGAAAACGCAGATTCGAGACTGAAGAGCAGCCACTGTGTGCATACAAAGCAAAAGATTAGGTCTGTATCCAGTCCACCCCTCTTAGCACACCGTACATACAGGACCAGCATTGGGTAACAGCCTTCTTCAGGGTTGAATCGACTATGAATAGGTTCAACTTAACCTAACCAACATAAGACATGATTCAATGGTCCACATCATTCACTTTGGATGCATGAGTGGCAAGTACATTGTTAGGAAAGCCGTTAGGCTAGGGATTAAGAGCATTAGAGGGCCACAATTGGACCTAAACTTTTTTACATGTAGTCCTTGGATAAGTTTTTCGCTTGTAGGTCGTGTAGTATGCTTGTAGAGTGATGACCAAGGTGACGCAATTCATCACGAGCTAAAATTTGATTGGATATCAATTTGCTCACATTGTATTTAAAACTTAAACTGCATTTTAAAGAATGGAATTTAAAACTTAAATTACATTTAGAAGACTTGTACATCGAAACTGGTCCTAAATGATCAATTCTTTAAAATGAATCTTATTTTAAAATGAAACAAAGAAGATGGAAAGGAGCATGCGCACCACATCTGTGGCACCTCAATATATCAGAATGGAGAAAGCCACATTAACCTGCACCAACCAAGCAGCCATCACAGTTAAATTTTATAAATCTAAGGGGGTAGCCTCTATACTTTTCTTAGCCTCCTTATACCTCTTCAAATGGTTATCTAATCCAGTAAATCATCAGAGGTAATATACCAAAACATCTCCCTAAACATATATGGGAGATAGTTAAGGTCATAATGTGTGATACACTACAATGTTGTTTCAAAGGGTATATTAGCTAGAAGAGAGCAGCTCTGCTGACCACTTGTCCCCATATTCATGTCACCGGCCAGATCCAAGCCACGTGGCACACATATTTGATCAATCAAAGTAGACTAACTAGTAGTCCATCATTGGCAGATGTTTCAGCCAAAGAATCACAGCTATGAAATTAAGGATTAGAATAATTCGATCAGGGAGATTTAAAATGAAGGAGATCATATTGGGTCATAGTAAACCAGATAAACTGGCACTGTTCAATATTAAGAAACTTCAATAAAATATCAAATATCAGCACAAAGGAATGAGCAAGTACAGAGCTTAACTCAGAAATATATCCCCAAACAGTAATTGATAAATATAACTACAGAATAATTGCATGAAAAGTTTACAAAAGAAGTTGGGGAGACTTCCGCACCTGACGCCACTCTCATACCCCCTACTATCATGAAGTCTGGGAATCAAGATAATTCATTCACCATTGGAAAGCCGAGAGACTTTCAGGTGGCAGCTATGATGGAAATGAAATAAATTAAACTTTCTTGTTTTGTCAAATAGTGGGTTTGCTCCACTGCATTGCCTTTATCCACTATATATAGAGTTACAACAGGATTACATGCCTTTTTAGAACGGATTCTATGATCTGGCATATAACAATTTGAATTGGAATTGATCCGATAGCTGCTATGAATAATTTTAGGCGTGACACGATCTTCAAGGTTTGGTTGCTGAGGTATCTGCTGTGTAGCATTACAGGAAATGGCCCTCACTAATTGCTGAGGTGGCTGGCATGTGTGTGGCAAAGGATTGCTATTGCAAATATACCCCCTCAACCTGACGAGGAGTTGGTGGACCGTCAGCTTTGTTCTTGAGTTTGTGAAAGCGGACTGAAGTAAGTCCTTTGGTGAAGACGAGGAGCAGACACTGGATGTCAAATTCTTTGCACACAACTTTCTCTTTGACGACGTGATAATCTACCTCAATATGCTTTGTGCAGGAATGAAATTGTCATCACACCATATTACCAGGGCATATGGTAGAGCACTGTGGAAATCCTTTAATAGTTGAACCCAATATATTTCAGTAGTAGTGTTAGAAAGGGAACGATATTCTGATTCTCTGCTCGATATTCAGTAGGCTATTCAAGAGGATGCCCGTCGTTTATGGCTAGTTTGCTCCCGGCCACAACGGGAGAAGACAAGGGCTTTGCACCATCCATTTTTTATCGTCGAAGAAGATCAACAACATATTTAGTTTGGGTGAGATATAGGTCATCTGATGTGAATCTAAGCAACGAAATAGCTTAGTGGGCTTAGATCTTCCATTGCAAAGTGGGTGCCCAGTTGGCAAATAAGATAGTGACATGTGTAGGACTGCTACCGGTGATGAAAAATGTCATCGACATGATGAAGCTCACCCCCTTGTGATGGTAAGAAGGATGGGTTGGCTGTTGATGCACGAAATCCGAGATCTTAAAGGACAGAGGAGAGGCATTGAAACCACGCTCGGGGCACTAGCTTGAGACCATACATTGACTTGTGCAACTTGCACACATTGTTGGGGTGGGCTGGGTAGATTAACCCTTGTGGTTGTGCCATGTAAACATCGTCAAAGAGAGTTCTATGAAGAAAGGTATTTTGAACATCAAGTTGTTGAATGGGCTAGGAACACATCATGGCAAGTGATAATACTTGTATGCTTGATTATTGGGCTGAATGTTTCGTAATAATCAACCCCTTCGACTTGATGAAACCCTTTAGCATGTAGGCTTACTTTGTACCGTTCAATAGTGCCGTGGGAACGACATTTAACTTTACATACCCATTTATTTCCTAAATGGTTGGTGTAGGGAACAAGTGTCCATATCCCTTGCTGTTGGAGAGATAAAAACTCCACCTACATAGCCTCCTTCCATTGGGATACTCTGCTTGCTTGGCTGTAATTTGAGGGTTCTTTTTCTTCCATAGTATCACCGAGAGTATAGTCAAAAGCTTACTTTGTTGATGTTTTTCTTGTACAATCTTGGAGCTCTGGTAATCATGGAATGACCATGGCTTGAGCGTGCTTGTAATTGATCGGTTGGCTGTGAAGATTGGTTAGGAAGAGAAGTGGAGTTTTCGGTTCATGGAAGGGATACAGTGGTTGGGTGGGTTGGTTATGTAATATCAGGTGTTGGTTCAGGTGGATAGTTTGAGCAGGGAAAAGTTTGGGATGATGTAATAAAGTGGTCGAAGTATCAAGTGATGGGTGGAAAGGGAGGGATGAATGGATGCTGTAATAAAAAAGGGGTGGAAGTATTGAGTGATGGGGGGAAAGGGTCTGATGGCCTAGTGATGGGTGGTTGTGATAGACAACGTCGACGATGATACTTTCCTTAGTAGGATTGCCCTATCAATTGAGAGAACTGGAAAAAATGATTCATTGAAGATGACATGTCTTGATAGATACACACAATCGTGAGTTTATTGAGGTACCAATAACACATTGTATGGACCCCAATTCAAACTTGTTGTGATTACACAGGCAGAGATGCAAGTAATAAACACAATCAAACGTGCATAAAATCATAAGGTCTGGTTTCCTTAGGAACAATTTTTCATGAGAAGTATTGTTAATGAACCGTTTATGAGGTTTATGGTCGTGTGAAACACCTCAAACCAGTATTTAGAAGGTGTACCATTAAGGTGAGACCCATATCAACAATGTGTCGATGATTTTGCTCGGATACTCCATTTGTTGAGGAATATCATGGCATGACATGCGATGCTGTATATCCAGAGAAATCTTTTTGAAATTGTGTGCTAATAAACTTGCCTCAACTGTCGGATTCGAGGGCTTTGATTTTGACATTTATCATGTGCTTCATGTTTGGATAGCAAGGGGGAAAGCAACGTGTAATTTGAGTGATAATCCACAAGCACAGTGTAGTAACGAGATCCTTTTATTGAAGGACTTGGGAAGGAGACCTCAGAGAACAAGTCCTAATGGAGTGGTCAATTTGGTCAAAGATAGAGAAACTGGTAATTGTGAGCTTTTCCCTAATGCGCGTGATCACAAAAGCAATATTATCGAAGGAGCCTTGATGTAGCGCTAAACTGCAACCTTCCACTAGAACTGTTGATTTCTAAGTAGAAATACCAGAAATCTAATGGGCATCCACCTTCCTTGTTGATTCACACAAATACCAAGAGAAACGGGAAACAAAGACCTCGAAGACCTAGAAATTTCAATATATTCAATAATAAACTTTTCGTTTAGGTTACATCCATTAAATAGAAAAAGAATGCAAAAATTACTAAAAATAGTAAAAACGAGATAAGCCTATAGACAGAAAGATACTCCTATTAGAATTAATCCAGAATCGAAACGGATCGATTCTGAGTTGTAAATCTTCGGGAATTGCGAAAGAGATTATTTCCTAAAATAGTAAAATTGCTATTTTCGGCCCTTAAACGAAAGAATTTCCCTAAAAAACGCGGACCTTACGGCGAAGCGGTAATTATTGATCGTTTGGGCGTTTCCGTTCCAAAATGGGCCTTCGCGGGATTTTATGACGTTTGGGTCCTGATTTCTACTAGTGCCTGACCCAAAATTCTAACAAGTGGACAAAATTCTAACGAGTGGACCTATGCCGATCCAGGGCCTCCATGTATTCATCTGTGGTAATTTGCACTGCATCATTCTCCCCAGGCTGAAGAGAATTCGCCCTCGAATTCGTAGCCTCGTCTTCCGATCTGTCACCATGATAAGGAACTAGGTGTTTTACATTAAAGACGTCAGACGTCAGACGTACGATAAGTGCTCGGGAGTTTCTACCAATAGGCATTGGAATTGATTTTCTCCACGATTTCGAGTGGACCAATCTTTCGAGCGGCTAGTTTGTTATATTCTCCCACTAACAATCGATCCTTCGTCAGGATGGCCCACACAAAATCTCCAACATCAAATTCTAGAGGACGACGCTTTTGGTCCGCAACTTGTTTATACTTGGCAGTGGCTTCCAAGAGATTCTGTTCCGTAGCTTTGTGCACTGTCTGGATCTCAGTAATCAGGTCATCAGCTTTCTTGGAAACACGCTTCAAATCCGGGACGGGGGCCAAGTTCATTGGCGACCTCGGGTCAACACCATATGTGATATGGAACGGAGAAAATCTCGTGTTGCGATTGATCGAACGGTTGTAGGCATACTCCGCCTGGTATAACTTTTGGTCCCATGATTTTAGATGATCCCCTACCAAGCTGCGCAAAAGATTGCCCAAGGAGCGATTCACCACCTCGGTTTGACCATCAGTCTGTGGGTGATACGCGCTACTGAAGTCCAACTTTGTGTTAGCAATGCACTATAAACTCCTCCATAAGTGACTAAGGAATCGTGTATCCCGATTAGAGACTATGGACACGGGCAATCCATGAAGTCGGTACACCTCCCGAAAATATAGCTGAGCAACGTGAACAACATCCGTAGTCTTCTTGCAAGCTATAAAGTGTGCCATCTTCGAGAACTTGTCTACCACTACAAAGATGGAGTCCATCCCTCACTGTGTCCGAGGAAGCATGGATCAAAATATCGTCCGATACCGATACGTATCGGACGATATGTATCGGTATCGGACGTGAACGATACAGTACATTAAATGTACCGTATCGTTCATTTGTATTGCTAATACCGGACGATACATTTACATTACTGTTCCGGTACGTACCGGTTTTTTGACCGGACGATACGTACCGGTTTTCCGGCATTTTGATCCATGCGAGGAAGTCCTAGGACAAAATCCATGCTCACATGATCCCATAGCCGATTCGGTATAGGCAGAGGCATATAAAGGCCTGCATTGGTCGTTGTTCCCTTAGAGACTTGGCAGATGCGATATCTCTCCACGAACTTTGTGATCTCATGATGCATCGACGGCCAAAAGTAAGTACCCACCACGGCATGCAAAGTTTTGTCATGACCCACGTGACCCTCATCATGTATCTCCTTGATTATCTTCAAGCGGAGGCTAGACTCGGGAATGCATAAGAGATTCCCTTTGAAAAGGAAACCGTCGTGTATCACAAATTCCGATCTCGTGCTTGCCATTACATCACTCCAAATGGGCACAAAATAAGGGTCAGCAGATAAGAGCTCCGGAAACGAATCAAAACCGAGTACCTTTGTGTGCATCGTAGTTAGCAAGGAGGTGCGCCTACTAAGTGCAATTGCTACCCTATGCAAGGCACCAGATTTATGCTTAATGACGAAAGTGAACTGCTGAAGATATGCAGCCCATCCAACATGCCGACTGGAGAGTTTGTCCTGATTATTGATGTGCTTCAAAGCATCATGATTTGTGTACAAAATAAATTCATGGTAGGACAGGTAGGATCGCCATGATCTGTGCTGTAATTTAATTGTGCCCCATTCAACTTGGCACTAAAAAAAGTAATAGGTTTACCATTCTGGCTCAATACTGCCCCAATACCCACTTTGGAAGCATCGGAGTGCAACTCGAATGGTTGAGAAAAATCTGGCAATACGAGGACTGGTGCAGCGGTAATGAGCTGCTTGATTCTATGAAAAGCTTCTGTGGCTGCTTCTGTCCATGAAAATTTTCCTGCCTTCATGCAATCCGATATAAAAGGACATGAGGCCGTGAAAGCTGCGCACTTCGAACAGATTATTAGGTACATGCCATTGCTTGATGGCTTCCACCTTTGATTCATCCACCGAGATACCTTCCTTGCCCACCACGTAGCCCAAATCGTTCATTCCATATCTATGAACGATTTGAATCGATTTCAATATAGGTGGAGCATTGATTAAAGCTGTTGTAGATCAAGTTCATGGCAATTTGATACGTGTTCAAAATTTCCAATTTTTACATAAGTTTCCTTTACTATCCAGAACGTAAATCAATGCCACGTTAGAAGCACCACAAGCTAACCCCGAGTAGGGTTCCGAATGGGTCGGGTCGGGTCGGGTTAGATTGGGGTCAGCGAGATTATTTAAACCATCAACCCAAATCTGACCCGATACATCTAGTGAAACCCTCAACGCACCGTGACCTGACCCAATTAGCAAGAACTCGAGTTGAGTCAGGTCGGGCTGAGAAAAGTTAGTTCGCATTAAAGGTAGGGAGTAGGGTCAAGTCCGATCATTGTCGGTTTTGGGTGAAGAAGCCTTATCTGGGACCCAACTTTAGTAACGTGGTTGAAGGGTTGGAAATTTGAAACGCCAAATCCGATCCTTCTGGTGGACCCGACCTGTCACCTCTAATAGGGAGTGATTTATTTAACTATCTTGAGGTTGAGATTTCGGGGGGAAGACTAGGGTTACAAATCACATTTTGTGATAATAATAATAATAATAATAATAATAATAATAATAATTAAAATAGGGATTACATTTTCGGCCCTATAATTTTGCTTATTTTCAAAAACGGACCTATAGTTTCAATCTTTACACAATAGGTTAGCTCCAAGCCAAGCCGTTTCCACGTCAGCACAGACATTGAAATGTCTAACAAACCCTTGTGTTTTAAAATCTTTTATATATTTGAACTTTATATAGCTTTTTACTTTTTACTTTTAACTATAACTGCTATAAAAATTGAGAGAGCAGCGACAAGCGGAAACATGGCGATAGATAATTTTCAGGTATTTTTTTTTTTGCTTTTTATAAAATTTATTAATCCACAATCAATTCCAAACACTTCGCTAGTCTAACGCTATCTTAAGGTAGCGTTCCGCTATCTTACCGCTACCTTAGGGTATCGGAATGCTACCTTAAGATAACAGACCGCTATCTTAAGATAACAGAACGCTACCCTAAGATATCGTCATGTTATCTGCAAGATGGCGGATTTATTTTAAAATTAAAATTTTAATTACTTAATTATTTTTATGTTCTATGCAGTTCTCACTCACTGATTCTAAGATGTCGAAATCTTTAAAGGCCTACGGGAAGTATACAGGTATTAGTGTTAGAAAATTTTACTTACATTGCAACGAAGAGAGGAAGAGGATATTAGATGAATCAATTTTCGGTCATATATTTAGGATTGCTGATAAATTAGTCTTTATTGGAGACTTTGTTGACATAATTTTGAGCTTCTAAGTTAAAGATAACATGTTCAAAGTGAAGAACACCAAAGTAATTCTACAAGAGACCGATATATCATTGATTTTAGGCCTTAATATGTTTACATAAACTGAGTATGAGCATGTGGCTATGATAGAGGAAGAAACCATTCGATACAAATTCTTTTGTGGATAGCCGGCAAAAAGGGCTTGTATTGAAGAAATTATTAATAGTACCAATCTTTCGAATGATAAATTTTTGAAATTATCATTATTTCTCGTATGCTCATTTTTACTTTTAGACACATATCAGGAAGTAGATAGTAAATACTTGAACTTAGTCGATAACCTCGAAGAATTCAACGAATATCCTTCGGGGCTGATAGTTTACAAAAATTTAGTTGAGTGCATAAATAAAATGATAATCAGAAGAAAAGCTATAAAAATATCGCCAAAATGGCAATACAACATCGCCTTACAGATTTGGGCATTGGAGCACTTTCCAGGAGTTGACCCCGTTCATACACAGCTGAAAAATACATTTTCAAGTCTAATGAAATGGGAAGCACTAAAATTCAGCCGGAGTCCAAATTATTTCCGAGAAAAAATTCTTAACTCTCTGGTCATCGTCAACCTCGATGTTGAGAAACACTAACTACAATATCGATCAATTCGGCTCTTCTTCAGGCAAAGAGAGATAGGAAAGGAACGGGAAAGAGAATACCCGACCCAAAAAAGAGAATACCCGACCCAAAAAAGAGAGCAGGAGCTACACAATAATTACGATGAGGATAATGACGATGACGACGATGACAATCATGATAATGATGAGTATGAGGTCGTTTTACGTCACCAAGTGGAATCAAAGGAGAAACAATCGGAAAGTAGACAACAACCAACTAGAGAACAACCAGTTAGGCATCCCCAACTTATATATGAAGTAACGGAGCTTAGAAAAAAGTGCTCGTCTCTTTGGATGGCGGTTAAAGAAATGAAAGGTAATTTCAATCGCGTCTTCATTGTTTTAAAAGGACATGCGATAACAATTGAGCAACTTGAAAGAGACAAGAAGACCCTACAGGTGTAAGTAGGGTCTCTAGAAGATCAAGTAGCCTACTTGAAGAGCGAAAATATTACCATGAGGAATGATCTTGCAACAGTCAAATCTCATTTGTCAAAGGTATAGAATCTAACTTTAACACATTTAATTTTTTTTTTTAAATCATTATTTTAAGACAATGATAACGCGCTTTAAATCGCTATTTTAAGATAGCAGCCCGCTATCTTATGATAGTGACTCGCTATCTTAAGGTAGCGACCCGCTATCTTAAGATAGCAGATCGATATCTTAAGATAGTGGGTCACTATCTTAAGATAGCGGATCGATATCTTAAGATAGTGGGTCACTATGTAATAGTATGTATTGAATCCTCTTAGGTTAAATTCATGTTTTATACTTATATAGGATGAAATTCTTTCTTCGGTGCTCTTTGATGTCTTTGTTACCCCCAAATCTCCTGCCTCTCATCACCCTGCCCCTAAGCCCTCTGTACCAGAATCACCTGCTTCTCAACCCCCTGCCCCTAAACCCTTTGAACACAAACCACCTGCATTTGTACCCTTGTCCCTAAGCCTTATGCCACTCAATCCTCTGCACCACAACTTTCTTTCTCTCAACCCCTTTATCCTCAAACCTCTGCACCCCAATCGTCGGTCAAGGGCTTCGACCCAGTGGTTGATGCTCCAATAACCCAGCCTACTCATCAGTCGTAGTCGGCATCACTTAAATTATTATTAGTAAAGCTTTCTACATCAAGGAGTAATGTTGATAGACAAAGGAAGGGCACGAGATACAAGCTACAAGCACAAAAGAAAAGAACGACGCCAACTAAGAAAATTTGTATAACACGACAAAGAGTGGTCGGCGTGAAAGAAGAAGAGGTTGAGCCACAGTCCATGGAACATAAATTTATGGTCAGTATGTGGAGCCGGCCTGCTAATGATGATTCTATGATCGTGAATACTATCTTAGGTATTGACGTCACCGTAGGAAATTTAAGGGTCCTCAAGGGAAGGACGTGGCTTGACAATGAAGTGATGGACACATACTTCAAGGACCTAGAGAGTAAGAACGACTCTATGTTTACGGAAATGGCAGACAGAGCTGGTTTGCATCGGCGGCGACACTGGTATCATTTTTATTCTTTTATTTATTTATCTGCCTTTATTTATTTACGTCATTCATGCATTTTAATTCATGACTTATTCTAATGATCAATTTCGGAATTTATCCGTGATGAAAATCTAGGACCACTCAATGACTTAGATGGGAGGCGTATTGTGATAGGCGGCAGGTTCATCACCATTGCAAGCCGCTTGAGGCCCTGCTTAGGAGTACAACACGCGGTATTGATGCAGTCAATTGTAGGATGGTAAGTTCTTTTTTAACTTATATTAACACTTTTTATGTTTCTTAATTAACATAATACTAATTAGATCTTCAGTTGCACACAGATTTATTTTCTAATGCATAGTCAGAAACATCACCATTGGACATTGGCTATTGTGCCCGTAGCAGACTGCATTATAAAACTGATAGACCCGGCCGACCGAGAGTGTTCAAGAAAGTTTGAAGCGCACAAAGATTGTTTGTTGCATCACCTGCCGCGACTTTTTCACGCTATCAGATTGAATTATGCTCTTGATCAACTGTGACAGCTAACGGTGATGGACAATGTTGATCTTCCCCGTCAACACAACTGTAGGGACTGTAGTGTTTTTCTACTGAAGTATATTGAATACTTTTCCGAACGGCGGACAATAGATTTTGAGGAGAAAGACATGCCGTAATTTCAAGCTAAAATCGAACATTCATTGTCCACGTTTGAAACTATAACTACTTAGTTATTTTTTCTTTCACTTGCATATTTTTGTATATTTTGTAACAAGTTTGGGATAATGAATATATATATTTTTGTATAAATTTTTCTTTATTTTTTTGCTATTGTTGGAAGATGTCTTAACGAACTGCTATGATATAATAATCTCATTTTTGCAAATTACAAATTAAGAAATAGGTTTCATATTCTAATAAATTTAGATGAGCAGCGGTTATATCCGTATTCGTTATAATTTTTATACCGTAGTGATCGAACTTCGCCTTTACATCTTATCCTCATTTTCTTCAGGAGATCGGTTTGATATATCTTGTGCGGAGGTAAAACCTCAATATCTTCCCTTAGAACGATCCATTGGCACTTATCAACGGTCGGAATAAAATGCTATTTGTAAGTTTTCCTAAATAAGATACTGGTAAACCAATGCTCACAAAACTAAGAAATCTTTTTATCTCTATTCATGTGCGATAATGCAGTGATCGCATGCGAACTTGGTAATCAAAAGATAGCCCAACGTCTTCATGTGCACGTTCGTTTCTCTAGATCGACACTGTGAGTGTATTATCCCCGTTTAACTTGAAATATATCGCGACCATAGGGAACAACGTTCTTTCGACGGGCTTACCCTGAATTTCGTGTTATGTGCTCTTCCGTCATCAGTGTCAACACGTGTGTCATTTTATTTCCTTCCTCCTGGCGCCGAAGGTAGAATTCGGATACCTTCGTACGAATGATTTCTAATATTATCACGATCGGTTCCTCCCTGGCTATTTTTTAACACACTATTAATGCTTTCAGTTATATTTATTGTCAGCATATCATAACGCTTTCTTAAAAAATGTGCACCCGCTCAGAAATAGTCACCGACTTTTTTAATCCATGTTATGCATTCCCGGGGGCCTCGTCTTCTATTTTTTTTTAAAAAAATTTAAATTTTGCCTCCGAGAATACATGAGCAGCAACTCAGAACAGCGGTCGGGAGATTATATCCTTATATGTATAAAAAAGATTCAAAGCTAGGTGTCGCAGACAGTAGCTGTAAAATACGTTAGAAAAAATACTATGTACAACTTTCATCAACCCCTTATGCCGGTCTGATATTAATAGAAACTGCTCTTCAAAGTCTCCGATTACGAGACTCCCTAATAGATCAAGGAACCATGTCCAATGATCTTCATTTTCTATGAGTACAATGTCGTACGCTATAAGAAATAAATATCTATTCACGTCTATCCCCGTAGCTATTAACAACACTCATTTGTATTATCCATGTAAATGCGTTCCATCTACTGTAATTATTATTTACAAAGTATTACGAAAGCTCCTAATGTAAGGTCTAAATGCCACGAAGAACCTCTAAACGGTATTATCAAGCTCGCAATACAACTCGGTCTGTATGTTTGGATCGACCCACTGTAATTCGGCGATATAGGATGGTAACATCTTAAATTGCTCTTTCCAACTATCTCAAATATCATTCAACGCCATTTCTCTTTATGCTTTTCAGTAACCTACTGTTACACTATTTTTTTTTAATATAAAAAATTATTAAAGCAAAATTTATGTCAAAGCTTTTTAACAACTTATCCCTCACGAAGAAAACTATCCACGATGTCGTACACTGGCGATACCCTCTTCCGAAAGCTGGCATTCAGTACGTATGTTTCGGGCTGAAAGTCTTCACGACAAATGTGTCTACACCCATCAATTTTGATGCACGTATTCACCGAACACAGCCTACTTCAACACACATCACCGTAACTCGAAGATGATTGATTTTTATTGATTTAATTTAAAAATTATTTGCCATGACAAACTCTTTAAGAGATTTTGAATTTTTTTTATTTCTGAATGCTTGAGCAACAGTTAATTGTCCCCCTTCATATAATTCCTCATCATCCGAATCCATATACTTGCCCTCTGAGTCATTAAGATCATAGTCTTCGTCCACTAGAGGTTAATCAATTCCTCTATTAGTATCAACACGCGAAATGGGTGAGGGCGGTGCTTCAGTATTTTCAGGATCACTATCACCGACATCGACTGAAATATTATTACGTGCTTGGGGTTGAGTCCGTCGAGGTACGGTTAGTTGAGGTGCAATTATTTCGATAGCGATTTGCCGAGGTCGGGATGTTTGGGGTGCGATAGGCTCTTGTGTTCTTGCCTCAATTACCGTTGACTCCAAAGCTATTGGTTCAGAAGGCCATTGGTATGGACTAAAGGCTCCAAAAAATGTTTTCCACTGATTCCAATCGAATGTGTTGTTTATCGATTCGAAGTTAAGCTGACATGTATTGTGCATCAGATTTATTCGAGGATAATATCTTTTATCTTCATCTTCTTCTCTCATTGGAATGTATAAAGATGGTTACTCCTGTAGCTTACGGTATGGGCGAAATTTTATATTCATATTTCTATTATCGTCGACTATCATCGGTACAACGATATTCTCCTTTTCAAATCGTATTCCTTGATTTTCAATTAAATATTCTGGTTTCACACCATCATTACCTCCTAATTTAACGTTTTCCTCATTCTTTATAATCTTCGTTTGTTTCATGTTTGAACAATTGAAATGCTTCGAAAGACGATAAAATTTCCATGACAGGAGTGATTAATGATTTTTTGATATAAACATTTATCACACCATTACCAATACGATATGTTCTAAATAAGTTCTCAAGATTATCGGAGTATGATAATTCGGCAAATACCAACTTCTTCCCTATGCACAATAAAATCGATAGTGTAATAGAATGTTCTTCTGGTCGAGTCCTACTGACATTGTACATTTTCTGTTTAAATTGATCAAATGATATCTTTTCTTTGATGACGACAATCTTCCGATGTCCATCGTTGTAAGTATTATCGCCAACACGGACCCCATCAAAGTGACAAAGTAGGGGAACATTCATTTCAATCTAAAGTATAAAAAATAATAAAAAATTAAAATGTAAAATATGTCATACTTAACTACTCACTGAGATTCAGTCGACCGCTACCTTACAGTAGCGGTCGCTACCTTATGTCAGCGGTCGCTATCTTAAGATAGTGATACGCTACCTTATGTCAGTGGTCGCTATCTTAAGATAGTGGCCGTTACCTTATGTTAGCGCATTGCTAATATAAGGTAGCGAATCTATCCATTATGGCGTTATCTTTAAATTTTTGATATCTACTATCAAAAATGCTATCTTATCAGTGCTCGTTGTCGTTGACAGGGATATAGTGTGATCTGAACTGGTACAAGGGAAATGGACTATAGAAAATAAAAAAATATAAAGGAGAATACACTACAAAAATAAGGTGTTTCAGCGGCACTTGCTATTAAGGCAATATTTTGTAGCGTCAGGACTAATAGCGGCAGTTTTTGGTAGCGACAGGACTACTAGCAGCAATTTTTTGTTAGCAAAACTGCCGCAAATAATCTTATTTTTTGTAGTGGTGTATACTAAAAAAAAAAAAAAATCGGTGCTGACGTGAAAACGGCTTGGCTTGGAGCTAGCCTATTGCGCAAAGATTGAAACTATAGGGCCATTTTTACATATAAGTAAAATTATAGGGCTGAAAATGCAAACTTCCCTAAATCTATGCTTTTCACTTTGAAAAAATATAATTTTGTTACCTCTAGGGATGTCAACTGGTCGGGTCAAAATCTTTGCTCCTCAATGAGAAATGGCATATGCCCATACTGATTCGGCCCGACCAGATGTGCACCCACCTGATGAGCCAAGGATATATGCTAGACATGACCCATAAACTCAACCAAATATGATGCCCGACCCGAAAACCCAACCCGACTGGATAAAAGCCCTCTATTTTCAATGATTTTTGTTTATAAAATACGTGGTTTGTCTTAGGAACCCGACCTGAAATATTTCATGCCCAACCAATTATGTGCCCGACCAAGTCAAAAATAAGGAGCGGGTCGATATGGGATATCGAGGCAACCTGTTGACAACACTAGTTTCTTCCTGATGGTGGTACATCTAGCACTACAGATAAAAAATTTATTCTGCTAAATTAACTTCAACTTTGACCTTTACAAAACAAGTGCTTTTAGCACTGTCTATTTAAGAAGGTAATTCCATTAAATTAGATCAAACATTGAACCCGTAAGGTACCATAAAGATTGTCCAAATTAGTTAGGTTAAGGCTGTGTTTGGAATTGCTCTTTGGAGGCAAAGAGTAGCTCTCTACTCTAGCGCATAACACTTTAGTATGGGACTGTGTTTGGTTGTAAGTGCTCTTAGCTTTTTTGGGAGAGTGAAAGAGTTGAATTTGATTCTCTTTAAAAGAATAATTTAAAGATGTAAGATCCTTTGAGCTAATTATTTGAATGTGAGTATGTAATTTTTAAATAGGGCTCGTAATTATTTATTTTTTATGTTTAGAAGTATACTTAGTTGTTATTTTTATCTTATTATAAGAATTATAAATGTAGCCCATCATCAAACTAATCTTAGAATTCTCGCTAAAGTTCCAATCAACACCAATTTTGTGGCGGATAAAAAAATAGTAGTCAAAATATTTTTTGCCAAGCTTTGACTTATACTAGTATTTGCAAAGTGTATGCCTAGCTTAAAACTAACTCGTAATTATAAATAAATTTTAGGCACTTTAGAAAAACAACCTTGGAAATCGAACGTTTTAGCTTAATATACAGAACCTAAACGTTTTAGAAAAAAAAGGTTTTAACATTTTTTTGAAGTTCAAAAATCTGTGAGATCTCAAATACTCAACACAAGTGGATTTGTGAGTTTACAAATTTGTCCTTGGTTGTCTTCTCCACTATTACTAGCTCTGGCCGCGAGTTCACCCCGACGCTCTACTCTCCCCTAGTTGTCTTCTCCACTCAAACCAGCTCCGGCGAAACCAACTCCGGCGGTGAGTTCACCCCCAACACTCTACTCTCCCCTGGTTGTCTTCTCCACTCAAACCAGCTCCAGCAAAACTAGAGGTTATGGAGTTTTGCAGCAGAGGGGAACCCTGGTTGTTTTTCTAATTTCCCCTAAAATCTACCCAACTTATATAGAAGCTTCCCTAAGAATTCATAGATTTCAGAAACCAGAAGCTTCTCTAATGGCTGCTCTGCTCTTCACAACCCTTCTTCTTTCATTAGCTTTACTAGTAAACACTTCTCTATCTCTGCAACTACAGTTCTACAAAATTCATGTCTCCAAGCAGAAAGAATAGTAAAAATGGCAGTGACACAGCATTTCCTAAAAGACCCATCCATCGTGGTAGGCTTTCTTTGCTTACACTCCCATGATTGCTTCATCAGAGTATAATTTTTAAACTTAAATTTTCAAATTTTGCTCAAGTTTAATACTGGGATCGAGAGCTCAAGTGAAATGAGTAACTGGGTTGGTATATGTTTTTTTTTTCGCCTTTTAACTTGCAGGGGTATGATGGGTCGGTTCTTATAGACAACACTGATGAAAATGTAGCAGAGAAGGAAGCTCCTCTAGGCCGTTGGAGCTGGTTTATTGGGGCAAATGGCCTAAACAGATGTTAGGCCACCGGAGCTGGTTTCGTCGGGGGTGAATTCACCGCCAGAGCTGGTTTGAGTGGAGAAGACAACCAGGGGAGAGTAGAGTGTCGGGGGTGAACTCGCCGCTAGAGCTGATTTCACCGAAGCTGGTTTCAGTGGAGAAGACAACAGGGACAAATTTGTAAACTCACAAATCCACTTGTGTTGAGTATTTGAGATCTCACGGATCTCTGAACTTCAAAAAATTTTAAAACCTTTTTTTCTAAAATGTTTAGGTTCTATATATTAGGCTAAAGCGTTTGGTTTCCAAGGTTGTTTTTCTAATTTCCCCTAAATTTTATAATGTTCTTCACTGCCCTCTCGATTGAATCTTCTTTCCCTAAATCCCTTTTTTTGGGGAAATTTTGCTGGGTTGGAGGGACCCCTCCCTTTATAATTGAAATAGAGAAGATAAATAAGCGTGTACATTTTACGTAGATCTTCTCCAGAGAGATTGCTCATAAGAATAGGGAGATCAACATGTCTATACCACTGCCTAATGTCAGTAAACTCAGTAACCAAACTAGTTAACTAATCAGCACTCTCCGTCGGGCGTGCAAATCTACCTACAATTTTCCCTTCGCTATCTCTGAGGATACCTCCAATTCCAGCAGCCGTGTTTGATAAGGATCCATCAATATTAAGCTTGACTACGTCATTCGTCTTCACTCTTCCATGGGAAAACGCTGGCTTTTAACCTCATTCCACACTCATTGCACTCTCAAAGTACTCGCTAGGATCTAGTAGATTCCACATTCCATTCATACCTACTTCGGCAACAGTAGTTTTTTCATTTAACCAGACTCACTTATTATTCTTCTCCTCCGATACTCGGAACGATTGTCTAGTTACCAAGCCAAGGGTCCTTACATACATTCGTGTTGGTCCCATCACCAACAACAATTCTAACCTTCTCCTTTATGGTATCTCGGGCCCTCATGAGTCCTCTCCATGACCACGAAAGATCATTTGGGGGATTACAATTCCAAATATCGTTTGGTGGAATGTATTTTCCTTTCACCCACACAGAATTTGGGTTATTAATAATGTGCCAAATTAATAATTTAACCAAACCCGCATCATTTCTACCCGAGTCTCCGAATTCCAAGCCCACCTTCTTCCTTTGGCCTGCACACCATATCCCAACTAATTGGATGGAATCTCTGATTAAGATTAGGAACACTCCAAAGGAAATTACATATAATCTTCTCAATATCAAGGACTTTCTCAAGGAATGTAGAACGCCCCAGACCAGCACACTTGAAAACTTTTAAGTACCGAGCTAATACGCTCCAATCTTCCACCATAAGACCAGAAGTAACCTTTCCAACTTTCTAATCTTGTCCTAATATCTTTGATTAGTGGGGAAGTAGCCTTTCCAACTTTCTAATCTTGTCCTAATCTTTTCGATTAGTGAGGCACACAAGGCAGCAGACATTCTAGAAGAGAAAAGGGGTAATCCGAGGTACCGAATGGGAAGAGTACCTTTAGAGCACTCAAGAGCCTGAGTGATCTCCATATTCCTTGTGCAAGCACTACTAAAAAAGTCACTGCTTTACTTTTCATTCATTTTTAGAGTAGAATAAGAATGAGAATCGTCCAAGGTTCTCTTAGGCTGCGTATGGCATAGCTCTCTGGTAGACCCTGCCATAGCAGAGTTCACCTGCTTTAGCAGGTTCCCATCCTCTTTGCTAAATCATGCTACCTGCTTTAGCAGGTACTACTTCTCCTTGATAACTCCTTACATTGCAAGATTTTACGTAAGATTTACATGTTCAGTAGTTCTACTCTCCTCTCTACTCACTCTTTGCCAGAGCAAATTTTATTTGCTCTGGTAGGGAGTTAATAGTGAGCAGAGAGGTTGCTGCTAGAGCAAGTAAATCCTCCTTTGCAAGGAGTTAGAAAAGAGAATGGGAACCAACTAAAGCAGGTGAACGCTGTTGTGGCAGGGGCTAGCAGAGAGGTATGCCATATGCAGCCTAAACCTCTCTTGCCGAATCCATATCCTCATCAGAAAAAATAAACAAATCATCAATAAAAATCAAAAGAGATACCATTGCCAAATTAGGATTAGTAGAGATCTTTATTTTCCTAGCACCAATTTTGTCTTCTAATAAACAGGGGAACACCTCCATAACCAAAGGAAATGGCAGAGGAGAGATAGGGTCACCTTGTCTAATACCACATGTGCTGCTGAAATAACCTCTAGGAGTTCCATTAATATTGATAGAGAATCTCCGAGTTGTGATGCCCTCCTTGATCCAATCTACCCAAACTGAATCGAAACCTGCCACGCTCCCACGCCCCTTTTTCCCGTGCCTCGTCGTCCGTTGGCGGAGCCGAGCGGTCCTGCGGGCGCACAACGGGCATTCTAAATTCATATTCAGGATTCATGCATTTTGAGTTCTTAAGTTACTTCCCTTTTCATGTAATTTACCACTCTCTTTTTTCCTAAGATATTGCGGGAAATGCTTTAATTGAAAAAAATTAATTTCATTTATCAAAGTAGTTGCGGAAACTGATTAAATTCTCATTCTTGTTAACATGATCAGGCAAATTTAGACTTACAATTCTATCGCAACTATTTCTATTAAGTGCGAAAATATAAACAAAAATTTCAAGGCATTTTTCCAAAGATTATCCTCAAAAAGTTGAAGTCCATACAAGCCCAATTACAAAGATACAACAATTGTTTTCAAAAGTAATGGACTTAAAACAAAAACAAGAGGGAAAAGATCCTTTCAAAACAAGAGTGCAGGTGCTAGTAGCTCTATAGGCAAAATGAGCTTAAACTATTAGCTCAATGATTGCTCATGGATCCTTCCTTGTCCAGCTCTTCTAGCTTTGGCTGGGTAGTTGCTGACTAGCCTCTGAAATTTTTAGGTCATTAAAAGACTATAAGCGATGAAGCTTAATAAAGTCTTAGTTAATTTTATCATGGATTTTTAATACAAGTAGTGTAAGAAGTTCCATAGGTCCAAGTGCAAGTGGGGGTTTCTAGCAATTGTGATAACATAGAAATAAGTAAGAACTAACTAAGATTTATATAACACTAAGCAGGAATTCTAAGTACAAATGACATTAAGCAAATTCTATCTAATATGAAGACATGCATCTACACTAAATATAAAAATTCATGTTGTATAAAAACAAGAAATATTGAGATTCACAAATAAGGCATAGAAATATTATTCTGCAAGTTACTACATCATTTACTAGAAAAAGATTTACATTAGCTAGCACAAGGTTACATTAAGATTTTTTGAATCATTTAAGTGTAAATTTATGGTTATTGGGATATTACGTGCTTATTATTAATTTTTTGATTTATGAGTTGATTATTAGTATCTAGAATTCAGATTCAGAATGTCAATATTTATGTGAACAAAGGCCGTCACTCTTCATCGTTTAGTTAATCAAGACAAGGATCATTGACCCTGTTTGTCTAACTAGACCCGATCCTCAACTGACATTTTAAAAACTCTTTCGTGAGAGCAACGATCAGCTATGTGAGGCTTTCAAATTCAGAATAGTATCTCTTTTCACTTTTAAGATTTTAGGATTCGTTGTCAAGTAGTTAATATTCAAAGGCAGTATATTCAGGATTTTCATATTCAAGTTCAAATTTCAAGTATACTTCTTTCTTAGAAGTTCAAGTTCCCATCAGAATTCAAGTATTCAAATACCCATTTTGGGCTCAGATTGAAATATTCAATTACCCATTTCGGGTTCAGATTCAAATATTCAAGTACCCATTTCGGGTTCATATTCAAATTCAAATTCTAGTTCAAGTTCATATTCAAGTTCATGATCAAGTACAACTTTGAGTTCCTATTCAAGTTTAAGATCAAGTACAAGTTCGAGTTCAAGCATGAGTTCAAGTCCAAGCATATCACTAACTTATATCTATCAATCCAAGTAATCCATTCAAAACAAGGGTCTAGGTCGAGTTTTCAAGTTCTATGACTTGATCCTAAGGGAGGATCTCGTCGCTTCACACTTAGAGTAAGTGTTACCTCAATTTAGAGTCCAATAAGGACTTATGTTTATTGTTGTCGATGAAAGAGGCTTAATTGTCTCTAATCGGGTTTAAGGCATCGGGGTGCCAGTTTCTAATAACTCTACTTATTTATTTGAGTTAAGTCAATTAATTGACCACTCATTGATAGATCGATATTCTTACTCCTAAAGAATATCCTAGGTTTTTGATAGCTTTCCCATTCAAGCAAGATAAAGCTTCATTAGATGAAGCTTCATTAGAGGGATCCTTTCTATGTTTTTCAAATATGGGCCTTAGGTCAAATGGGTCAAGTATTTTTTCATTTATTTTAGGAATTGGGTCTCAGGGCCAACCATTGGTCCATATCAAGTCGTCAGATCGGGTAATCAGACTTAGACGGGTCCAATCCATTGGTTCAAGGTGCACGGGATATTTCTTATGTGGTTTGGGCCTTTACTCGAAATCTGGGTATATGAGCCTTTTCAAGGTCCGGGTCCACATCAAGGTGCTAATATTATTTAAGGGATGTCTTTAAAATTTTCTTTTAAAAACATTGTGGGCTGGGTCCAAGTTTAGAAATTCATTTAAAGCCCTTACCAGGCTATGGGCCGGGTAGTCGGTTTTAAGAAAGTTCTATTTACCAATTATTTTGTATTTGGGTCTTTGGGCCATCTAAGGGCTTGGTCCAATGACTTAGTTGACCAAGTCAACATCAGTCCCATCACAGGTTAGTTGCACAGTAACCAAGTGATTGGGTATTTGGCAGATATTCACGGTCTCAGGTCAAGGTTCAAGTTTTGACTATGTTCTTTAGATAACAGATTTCCCTCAAGTGTAGCGGACACCTTACGATAAATCGCTCATCATTTTTTATTCCGGTCTAATTTTTTAGTCCTACGAAAATTGAGTGAAAGAGCACTGATAATTTCATCTTTCTCAGGTGGTGGCACTCAAAAATATGATCAGGCTTGATCATGATCGACAGATCATTGAGATCTGTCCTCCATTATCAGGTTTTTGGTCAGATTTATTAGGCCTTAATGACGAGTCTATAACTCTTAGTGCCGATATCGAAATCGGGCACTTAACGGATTTCTGGAAAGCTCAGTGAGTTACCAATATTTTTATTTTATATTTTAGGGGTCACAAGTCAAGGGATCAGGATGCAATTAGGTCCATGCGGTCAAAGGTCAGGTCTAATGACTGATTGGGTGCCATGATCCGCAATTCTGCATCTCAATTTTTTCGATTTTCTCGCCGATAATCCTTATAGAATCATCATGTGAAAATTATTTTAAGCCTTAGGGATAGGTCATCATTCATTCTTGATTTATTTCATATTTATCTGAGAAGGTCATGAGCACGGAAATCACAGCTCTTCAAGGCTCTGATTTCTGGTGCAACATGGCAGCTTCATTGCCTTGTGTATCGGAAGCCGTAACTTTCAAACCGCACATTAAATTTTAAATGGGTATCGGGGGAACCCATTGAATTATTTAATTTAATTTTTTGAGAATTTTTGAGAATTTATTTCCATTTAATTTGCTCTCTCTTCTGGGAACAAACTGTTGTAGGGTGCATGGCCCATAGACTTGGGCCATTGGTGGGGTTCACCTAGTGGCCATCTCATGCCACATATTTTTGGGTCTCGATCCGGGATGATTCTAGGTTAGTCCCAGATCCATCAGGTCTTGTTTCGGATTCATTCTATTAGTTTAATCGACACGAGTCGCTTGCTGGTACTACCCTATCCGTCTGGTATCGATCTATCTAGTATATTCGGACCAACTTCGAGAGCCATACGATCGAGCCTAAATTTCTAGGCACGATTACATTTATCAAAACCATTTTCTTTTTAGAAATAATTTTTACAAAAATCACGATTTCTAAACCCCATTCGATTGAGTTTTTCAAGCTCAACTCACTATACGTTTTATATCCTAAGTGACCAAGTTTTGGGTTTTCATCGGTAAGCCATTGATCACCGTTGATCATTCATGATCAACATTGGTCATGAGCTTCTAAAAAATCGGGAATCTCATTAGACTATCAGTCCATCAAAATGATCAACCTTTGATCTAAAGACCATCTAGTGGTCCCGATTAAGGTTAACTATACATATATATATATATATAGAGAGAGAGAGAGAGAGTCTGTATCGAAAATTTTCTATCCATGCATCTATCACCATTGAAATTTCATGATCAAAATTCAGGGTTCTAACATATAATTCCATAATTAACTAATTCATCTAAATTCATCGATGGATCAGTTTCTAAGATCAAAATCACGCAAGAAAATCACGCATCTAAACCATGAAATTCAAGCAAATCAAACAAACTTCAAGATAACCAATCATGACCATCCGATTGGGAAATCATCAAGACCAAATAATAGGCTAAAATTTTTTGAGATATGACCATATAAATCTCAGTATATTCCAGCCACAAGACATGCCAAAATCTATTCTATTTCCATAAGCAATAAAGCAAGAACTCAATGCTAAATCACATATAAACTATCTAGTATTCAAACAATATAGAACCATTCATTTTGATCATGATGAAACCAGCATATGATGAAATAAAGTCCTGAGATTTCACATGAATATTTCATAATATCAGGTCATAATTTCTAAGAGTAATCTATGCAAGGAAACAACATCCATCAAGACTATACTACACATAGTATCAAGATGCCTCTATGACCACTATTTGACCTAGAAATCTGTGGTCAAGATAACATTTTTCATAGATCAAAATCAGAGGTTATCATCTACAAATCATATTTATTCCAGCTATATGATCCATTTATTTTAATTAATTTGGCATAGGAATATAAAGCTAGAAATTCAGGATTTCTACACTATGATGCTTAGGGGCCATCTTTGACCAAATCTTGATCATTGGATGGCCTTGCATGATAATATTGGTCGCATGCCTGACATCAAAAGGTCATAAAAAAGATATTATTCAGGAACATTTACAATATTCAAATCAAATTTACATTTTATTTCACAAGGATGCAAGAAAAATCAAGAAATTTCAACAAGTTATTGGTCTTAATATCTTTGACCATTCTAGACCATTGAATGGCCTTGCATGATCATGTTGATCGCATGCATGACATCCAATCATGCTGGTCTAACATATGTCCCATAAAACTCTAAAAGTTCCAATGCAAATTCATATTTATTTGCAAAAATTTCAAAGAAATTCAAAATTTTCATAGGCTTTGACCTATTTGGCCAATCTAGACCATTGGATGGCCTTACATGATCATATAAATCACATTCATGGCCTCCAAACTCACTGGTCTAATATTGTTCCAGAATTTTAAATAAAGTTTCAAACAAAAATCAATTGGACTATCCTTTGTTGGCCTTAACCCCTATGGCCAATCTAGACTATTGGATGATCTTGCATGATCATGTAGATCACATGCATGACCTCCAAGGTTCTGATTATATATTATATATAACCATTCTCGAATTTATATTTCAAAATTTTCATGAAACTTGGAGATCTATGGACAAAATCCTAACTACTAGATTAGAAACTCCAAACAAAGAGTAACCAAGACTTTACCTTTGTTAGGATTCTCTTAGCTTGCTGGTTTTCTCTTGAATGGTAAAAAGGGTTGAAATAGGGCCCAATTATATATAAATGAAACTAGGGGAAGAGGTGAGTTGACTGGTGGTGGTGGATTAGAGGAAAAATTCAAGGTATGAGAGGGCTCTAATGGAGGTTTCAAATGGAGAAGATGAAGATGAAAATGGTGCAATGGAGAGGCCCCTATGAAATTCGATTTTTGCATATGGGGAATGGGAGACAAGGCTCTAATTTTATACCACTTGTCCTTCAATTTCTTCCCAAGGCACTCTCTCTCCTTCCCTATGTATTCCCTCTCTCTCCTTTATCCCATGCACCCAAGGTAGTGTCCCCACTTGGGTTCCACTTCCAACCACACATCATGTCTTCCTTTGTCTTTTTGTGATTCTCAAGGCGTCTAAAAAAGTGATTTGTCAAAGGTTGAAGTTATCTTGTGGTGTATGCACATGGGTGCATCTAATACCCTAGATTTCTCCAAGGAAATTAGGTGGTGTAAGATGGGTCAATTTTTGGTCAAGTGAACCAAGGGCTAGGATTAATTAGAGATTTTCAATATTCTAATTTTTAATTAACAAAATTAGATAAATAGTTTATAAATGCCCTTGAGCTTTAATCAAAATTACAAGAAGACCATTATTCAATGCAAGGCACAAACACTTAACCCATATGTTAGTGCATCTAATTTTTTTAATTTTTTAGGTTGAGTCAAGGTTTGACTCAAGCTATCAAGAAATCTCATGATCATTTTCAAAATCTGACCCGTTGGTGATGATCACCTCATCACCACCAAGGCTCGAGCTCAATTCGGGTCAAACCTTGGGTCAGGGTCCAACAAGAAATAATTCGGACTGGTTTCAAGGCATAAGATGTGTGTATTTTACTAAATTTCTAACACACCTATTCAAGTAAATAGAGTGCCCTATGGGTGCCACGAGGAATAGTCAAATTTCCATCAATCAAAGGTGGGTGCCTCAAAACTTTGATGGGCTTGGCCTCAGGCAGCCACCTAGCACAATCAAGTCTCATAAGGTCCCAATCAAGAATTTAACTAACACAGAAATCGAGGAACGGGTATTACAAAACCCAACTACTGTCATATACAGAAGATGAAGTCCCCATCTCACCTTGTCCTAAGCTTTATGAATGTTGATTTTGGCATAAAATCCTTTAGAGCCATTGGACAAATGAAACTTAGAGGATTATTTCATGGGCCAATAGGATATTTTCATAGATTATGCAACCTTTGACAAAGGCCGATTAGTTGAGGCTAATAAATTAGTAGGACCTTTGCCAATCTATTAGAGAGGATTTTAGCAGTAACTTTATACAAAAAAATTCTTAAAGAAATTGGCCTAAATGTGTCCAACGAAGTAGCATTTTTAACTTTAGGGATTAAGATAATAAGAGTAAAAGGATCCCACCATACACTTTTTAATTAGTGAAGAAGCTTAACCTCAAATAACCACATACTATATTTTACTTTCATACCGCACCTATTGTCACGCCCCTAGCCCCTGGCCACGCACGTCGAGTGGCTCTCACGCCCCGCACATTCCAATCCATGAGTCTGGTCGACGCAATATACTTCGATTTCCGGTGTTCAATATCGAAAATTTTCTCCCAAATCAGAGAAAAATACAAAGTTTCTTTATTGCAAAAATGTTAGAAGTTTCTATTTTGATGGCCGTCACTATGGTAAACCCGTTGACTGGTGAATGGTGTAAGATCAATCTTGAGATGTGTAGTTGCCAATTCGATGAATTTGAAGAGAATAAACAACTAATAGGTAAGTCTTTTAGTTATGGTATGATTGTGATTTCTAATCACAATATAATTAGTAATTTAAGTCTTTAATGGGAAATGACTATTTGGCTATAAATATAAGGGGTGTTTGGTCCTAACCATTGCTTGACATAATTCAATCCTCTCTATTAGCAAAAACATCCCCATTGTGTTAGGAGATATTAAAAGCGAGAAGATCGTTGAAGATCGGCAACCCACCATTAATGGCTCACATTCAAGGTGCGTATATATTTTTAATTTATAGATTGTTGATTTATTATTTTTTATTGATCACACACCTAGATTTTAGGGCATATATTTGGATGGTCAGATCGATAGATCCATTTAGATTCCATCAATTGGTATCAGAGCCATGACTGGTGTTTGATTGGTCAAAACATTAGTATATGATTTTTCTCGTATGTGATATTGAAATCTAGAGAGTAAATATAATTCTCTATATTATTGACGGCAATGGGGTCGTCTTTAAGTCAAGGGTTTAGCTCATCAGATTTTGGGTGATTGTGGGCTCCACTCAAGCTGAGATCTCTATTCGACGCAGCAAGGTTAAGATCCTAATTATTCTAAGTTGATTTAAACATCTATAATTGATCTCCTTGTTCTTCTCCTTGTATTTGAAATTAATTCTCTATGGGATGCAAGGTCTGTATGATCAACAAAAGCTTGGCACGTGCACCTAACGACACGTTTTAAAGGGGAACTTGGTTTACCCAACTAATTTTAATATAGTAGTATTGGATATTAAAATCAACTTGACGCAATATACAAATCATCGCTGCAAATAAAAGAGACCTAAGGTTTGAAGAAGACGACTACAATAGTCGTAGCCCATTAAGCCTGTGCTTCTCACAAACTTTTATTGTTTCTATTGCATGTGTAAAGGGAGCACCGAAGTTGGTGCTTCCCATATAAGTTTAAGACCTGAGTCGGTCTGTGACCCGACCCGATCGATAATCGGACTTTGGTCATGACCTGGACCAGCCTATGGTCCGGTCCAGTCCATTACAAAACCTGACCCATGGTATATGACCCGATTTGGCCGTTTGTCCTTAAGGCTCAATTGTGATCCGTACTATTTATTATTCTTTTCGGGCCATTTTTGGGTTATTTATAGGTCCGTTTTTCGGACATTATATAGGAATTTTGACTTTCTCGGGCGTTTCAGATCTAATTTTGAGGTCTATTTTTGACAATGAGCTCTCTGTTATGACATTTTCTTAATCTGATATCTTTTTAATAATTTTTCATCAGATAATTATTATATATTTGAGTGCTTTTAATTAAAGTCGGTTATTGGAGATTGTGCTTTAACCCAAGGCTGATACTTACATAATGTTACTTATGATTATTATTAATTTTTTGACACTTACCCATAACATGAGCTAGATTTAACTACTTGCATATCTTAAATGATTTATTTTTTATTATTGTTTAACCACTTTTGTAATTATCTAAAATATTATCAAATCGAAATTAAGAACATTGCTTAGAATGATTCTTCTGCCCAATGGTGATGATCTTTTCAAATGCCATGGTTTTCAAAGTAGAATTTATTTTTGTAAAAGACAGTGTTACAAATTTAGTGAAAGTGTGTAGTGAACGTTGACATCACAACTTAAGAGATTACTTCTGCCCACCGGTGATGAATCATTTAATGTTATGTGATGGCTGTATTTTACTATTTATTATTTGGTGTGTGGGTACTGCTAGCGTGTTATGACTCGACCCAACGGAGGATCATAACAACACAATTAGTACCACAATCATTAATATCGATTGAGGAAGCGGCTAGTGTGTTATGACTCAACCCAACGGAGGGTTATCATAATACAATTTGCTTCTCAATAAAATCATATTGATTGATTTATTTATTTATTATATTTTTTACCATAAGTAAATCACTTTAAATATAACCTTGTAGAATTGATAGTTACTTCAATTGTATATGGACATAACAAAGCCCTTAATTATTATGCAGCATTGAACCCGTCTTCTATAACTAATATGATTGGTGGAATTGAACTTTTGAGTGACTCAAATTATGATAAATAGAAGGAAGAAGTTGTAATTGTTCTAGGCTGCATGGATTTTGACTATGCTATACGATCTAATAAACTCAAGGTGCTCACCGCTGATACCTCGGCTGAGGATTTGATAGTGAACAATACGGATTTGGAAAAATAGGATAGATCAAATCGTATGAGCCTTATGATCATAAAGAGTTCCATTACTAATAATATCCGGGGAGGTATTCCTGACTCGCACAATATAAAGAAATATATGCAAGTCATTTAGGAATAATTTCAGGGGACTTCTAAAGCACTTGCCAGTAGTCTTATTATTAAAATGGGAATCATAAAATATGATAGTCATAGTGGCGTACGGGAGCACATTATGAGAATGAGTGACATGACAACTCAATTGAAAGAAATGGACATAGATTTTTCTGAGGGTTATCTTGTTCACTTTATTATGACTTCTCTTCCTGCATAATTTGGCCTATTCAAGATTAATTATAATACGCAAAAAGAGAAATGAAAGATGAACGAGCTAATCGCTCACTGTGTCCAAGAAGAAGAAAGTCTTCAGACTGAAAAACCTGAAAGTGCTCATTACGCCGCTCTTGAACCATCGAAAGAGAATTTCAAATGAAAGAATGGATCATATAAAGGAAAGAACTTGAAAGCTTCTCTACCTGAAACCAAACAAGGAGAAGTTAGCGGATCTACTTCTGGCATCAAGTGTCACTTCTGTAAGAAGAATAGATACATTAAGAAGAATTGTCAAAAATACAGAGATTGACTAGTTAAGAAAGGTAATGACCTAGTCTTTGTATGTTTTGAATCACTTTATGTTGATGCTCCACGCAATACTTGGTGGATAGATTCTGGTGTAACTATTCACATAAGTAATTCAATGCAGGGATTTCGATCTAGCATGAAGCTAAATAAAGGCGCATGAACCATCAACCTCAGAAATGGAGTAGAAGCAGACGTGGAGGCCATTGGGACTCTCCGTCTTATTTTAGATAGTGGTTTCATTTTGAATTTAGTTGATACTATTTACGTTCCAAGTATCACTAGAAACCTTATCTCAATTTCTAAATTGGGTTCATTAGGTTTTGAATTTAAATTTGGACATAATATTTTTACTCTATTATTTAATTCCGATATTATGGATGGTGGCTCATTAGTAGGTAATCTTTATCAATTGAACTTGGATTCATCTTACGCCCAATCTTTAGTTTCTATGCATGTGGATGATAAAATTAGTAAGAAACGAAAACGAGCAATCGATAACTCCTCCATTTTATGGCATAAATATTTAAGCCATATATCTAATGATAGAATAGAGAGGTTAATTAAAGATGATATAATCGATGTGCTCGATTTCTCTGATTTCAATACTTGTGTTGATTGTGTTAAAGGAAAACTCACAAAGACTAATAAGAAATGAGCTATCAGAAGCACGAGTTTGTTGGAAATAATCCACACTGATATTTATGGATCGTTTTCTACTCCTGCTATTGTTAGCCAAAAGTATTTTATTACCTTCATTGATGATTATTCTCGTTTCGATTATATATTTCTCATTCATGAGAAATCTGAGGCCTTGAATATGTTTAAAATCTATAAAGCCGAAGTTGAGTTATAACTCAATTCAAAGATTAAAATTGTAAAATCGGATAGAGGCGGAGAGTACTATGGTAGATACTCTGAAACAGGTCGCAATACAGGACCATTCGCCCTGTATCTACAAGAGCATGACATTATCGCTCAATACACCATGCCGGGAACACCTGAATAAAACGGTGTAGTTGAGCGACGGAATTGTACTCTTATGGATATGGTGAGAAGCATATTGTGTAACTCTAAGTTGCCTATGTTCTTATGGGGAGAAGCCTTGAAAACAACAGTGCATATCCTGAATCGGGTTCCTTGTAAGGCAGTTCCCAAAACTCCTTATGAGCTATGGGTAGGAAGAAAATCGACTTTAAGATATTTATACATTTGGGGCTGTTTAGCTGAAGCAAATGTGTATAATCCACAATTAGGAAAATTAGATCCTAAAACTATAAGTTGTCATTTCATTGGTTACCCTGATAGATCAAAAGGCTACAGATTTTATTGCCTCACTCATAATACCTAAATTGTTGAGACTAGATATGCAAAATTCATTGAGGATCGTGAGAACAGTGAGAGTGTTGAGCCTAGGAAAATCACTTTTGAGGAAAATTGAGTTATAATTTCTATCCCTTTTGTCGAAGAAAAAGTGGCACCAATACTAGTTATTCAAGAAAATGTTGATGCACCCGTGGCTATGCCTATTGAAACACCTCACATTGAAGAGGTTCTTGTTCTCATGACGACTACCAATGATCAACCATTGCGTAGATCAGAGAGAGCAAAGAAGCCAGCCATTTCTGATGACTATATAGTCTATCTCAATGAGAGTGAGTATGATTTTGGAAAGGAATCAAATCCTGTTTCCTTTAGCCAAGCCATGAAGAGCAATAAATCTATTCAATGGCTCGAAGTCATGAAAGATGAGTTGGAATCAATGAAACATAACTCGGTCTGAGATCTTTATGAGTTATCTGAAGGAGTTAAGCCTGTAGGCTATAAATGGGTATATAAAACCAAGCAAGACTCCAAAGGTAATATAGAAAGATACAAGGTCAGGTTAGTGGCTAAAGGTTTCAATCAAAAGGAGGGAATAAACTATAAAGAGACATTTTCTCCTGTCTCCAGAAAGAAATCCTTTCGGATATTCCTGGCATTTTTAGCTCATTTTGACTTAGAATTGCATCAAATGGATGTTAAAACTACTTTTCTGAATAGTGACTTGCATGAAGATGTCTTTATGGCACAACCTGAAGGTTTTCAAGTTGAGGGAGAGAGTCATTTAGTTTGTAGACTCAAAAGGTCTATATATGGTTTAAAGCAGGCATCTCGACAATGGTACTTAAAGTTTCACGAAGTCATTTCAGATTTTGATTTTAAAGAAAATTCTATGGATCATATATATTAAAATCAGTGGGAGCGAGTTTATCATCCTTGTTTTGTATGTTGATGATATATTACTTACGAGTAGTAATTTGAGCATGTTACATAAGATAAAGAACTTTTTATCAAAGAGTTTTGATATGAAAGATCTTGGTGAAGCTTTCTATGTGATAGGAATTGAGATTTATCGAGATAGAGCCTGTGACATATTGGGATTGTCTCAAAGAGCTTATATTGATAAAGTTCTTAAAAGGTTTAACAGACATAATTATTCCGCTACTGTTGCCCTTATCATTAAGGGTGATAAATTTAGTCTACTTCAGAGTCTCAGGATCGATCTAGAGAGAAAGCAGAAGGAGACAATTCCCTATGCATCGACAGTTGGGAGTCTCATATATGCACAAGTCTATACTCATCCAGACATAATGTATATAGTTGGCATGCTTGGTAGGTACCAATGTAATCCTGGTTTTAATCATTGGAAAGCAGCCAAGAAGGTTCTTCGCTATTTACAAGAGACTAAAGGACACATGCTCACGTACAAAAGGTCGAATAACTTTGAAGTTATTGGTTATTCAGATGCTAACTATGCTGGGTGTCAAGACAATCGTAGGTCCACATCGGGTTATATTTTTATGCTTGCAGGTGGACCTATATCTTGGAAGAGCGTTAAACAAACGTTGATTACTTCGTCTACTATGGAAGCAGAATTTGTTGCATGTTTTGAGGCAACATGTGAGGCGATATGGTTGAGGAATTTTATCTTAGGGCTTCAAGTTATTGATAGTATTTCAAAACCATTGAGAATCTTATGTGATAATTCTGTTGCGATAGCTATCTCCAATAACAACAATACTAGTAGAGGTTCTAAATATATTGATATTAAATATCTTATTGTAAGGGAGAAAGTTCAGAATCACATTGTATCTGTTGAAAAGATCAGTACGACACTCATGTTGGTTGACCCTCTCACTAAAGGCTTACCTCCCAAGCTCTTTTCGGAGCATGTTGCACGCATGGAATTAACGGATGATTTTGATGGCCTTTGAGAGTGGATATATAAGAGTGAGTACATTTATTTAATTGATTCAGAAGTAAGAATTATTTATTTGCTTTTCCATTTTTATGAAAATAAAAATTTAGAACATATGGTGTCAGTAGAAGTAGGACCAATAATAGATTGAGTTTACATGTAATCACCATTCAGTTTATAAACTTGCAATCTATGTGAAATCATACTAGTTGGAATCTATGTCGGTGTTGACTTCCAATACGATAACTAATGAACGGTCATGTATTGATGACATGATATATTGACTATATTGATTATGTGTTGAAATTCTCACTGAATCGGACTGATTATAAAGACTTTGATTGAGATTGATTAGGACTTACCATTCAAAGAAAGTTAGCTAACATTTGATAATCGGAGTTTATTAACATAGTTTGGCCAAGTGGGAGACTGTTAGAAGTTTCTATTTTGATGGCTGTCACTATAGTCAACCCGTTGACCGGTGAATGGTGTAAGATCAATCTTGAGATATGTAGTTGCCAATTCGGTGAGTTTGAAGAGAATAAGCAACTAATAGGTAAGTTTTTTAGTTATGGTATGATTGTGATTTCTAATCACAATATAATTAGTAATTTAAGTCCTTAATGGGAAAGGATACTTTGGCTATAAATATAATGGGTGCTTGGTCCCAACGATTGCTTGACATAATTAAATCCTCCTTATTAGCAAGAGCATCCCCATTGTGCTAGGAGATATTGAAAGCGAGAAGATCGTTGCAGATCAGCAACCCACCATTAATAGCTCACATTCAAGGTGCGCATATACTTTTAATTTATAGATTGTTGATTTATTATTTTTGATTGATCATGCATCTAGATTCTAGGGCATATATTTGGATGGTCAGATCGATAGATCCATTTAGATTCCATCAGAAAAATCTCACTTTCTAAACCTGATCGATTTCCAAATTCGATTATTCATTTATTAAGAAAACGCGAATTCCTTCAAATTTTCTACTTATTGCGAAAAGACAAGTTAAAACAAAAGTATGCATTGTTTCGATCAAAATAATTTAAAATGTCCGATATTTACAATGAGACCAATTATGATGTTATAAAATAATAAACCAAACTAGTCTTAAACAAAAGTAAAGCAACTGTACAAAGTCAAAATCCAATGTAAGTGTTACGTGGTTCGTCCACATATATATTGGGTCCTTTTAAATCTTTACCCGACCGTTCCATCTAGCTTTGACTGGGAGACGTCTATCGTGTCTCTAGAATTTTTTGTTATGAAACGACGTAAGCAGTAAAACTTAATAAAGTATTAGCTAAATTTATCAATGCAATTTTAGTAAATTCTCATAATTCAGTCAATGTTTTCAGTCAAATTTCATCGGTTGTCTATCCTAACAATAACACAATATTCATATATTTCAGTTATAAATCTATCAATCTATCTAACAATGACTCATTAGGCACTAATGAGACAATAATGATAATGTTCAAAGATCTATTCGATACGAGGTGATCAATCAATTTTCCATTTTCAAGACATGAACAATCATAAATTCCAATTATCAACATTAAATAAGCATTGTCAAGTTCAATTTTCAATCACCTATTCTATCAGTACAAATTCTACAAATATCAATAGTATCATATCAAATTCATATACTAATCTACCATTCAAACAATGTCATCAAGAAGTACCAGGTTGCTTCATTATAATATAATCATGGTTTATTCATTCAAATATATCACCACAAAATTAGCAATATTAGATAATTAATTTAATGCAGTTGGTTTGTTGATTTATTAATGTCTTTTATTTATTTCGGTGCGATACCAAACACCAACCATTGTCCAAGATTCAAGATTCAATTGCCAATATCGCGCAAACAGAGGCTGACACACTTCACCATTTAGTCAATTAAGACAACGATCAATGCCCTTGTTGGTCTAACGAGACTCAATCCTCAACTAACATTTCAAACTCGTTTGAATATGAGTCACTCATAATGTCCGTTCATAACAACAGTGGTCAGCTATGCGAGGTTCAATAATCAATGTAGTATCATCTTTTCACTTTCGAGTTGTCAATATTCGTTATCAATAAATTAATATTCAGGTTTAATAGTTCATTCAATGTTCAAGATTCAAGGTTCAATATTCAATAATTCTATGTTCGATGTTTGATAATCAACTGATATTCGGTATTCAATGCTCAATATTTAATACTTGATTCAATGATCGGTATTCAATGTTCAATATTCAATATTCGATTCAATAATTGATATTCAATGGTCAATATTCAATATTCAAAATATATCAAATATTTAACAATTCAAGCAATCTTTGGATTCAATCTCAAACTATATAAAAAATCAATAATTCAATCAAAGTTCGGGTTCAAATATGAGTTCCATCAAATGCCAGTTTCAAATTAAATACAGGTTTCATCACATATCGGTTTCAAATCAAATATGAGTTTAATCAAATATCGGTTTCAAATCAAATAAGAGTTTCAATTAATAGCGGGTTCAGATTCAAATACGAGTTCTATCAAATATCAGTTTCAAATTAAATATGAGTTCCATCAAATATCGGTTTCAAATCAAATACGAGGTTCATCAAATATCGGGTTCGGATTCAAGCACTACAATTCAATAGTTCCATCAAGTTCCATATCTAATTCAATCAGTCTAAATCCTAGGATCTATCACATTGATCAATGTAAATATTCTCATCCCATATATATATATATATATATATATATATATATATATATATATAATGGGATCACTAGGCATACTGATTTCCTAAATCAGTTCACACTATATTTAGTGTTGCCATAATTCATAGTCCTTCGAGGACTTATCTTAAATAATTCAGTAGGGTTATAGAAGAGGTTTATTTCTCAAATTATTTCAAACAAAATCATTAATGCAGAGCCAATGTCAGTCACTGGTTGCACACATATAGTGTGTAGCCATGTTTTCCATTAAAATGGATTAATTGGTGGTCTATTTAGGGTCATCTATTTTAGAGTTAGTCAAACTTTGACCAGGACTTTGATATTACAAAATTCATTCCCTTATCTCATATTTAGTAATTTCCCTTAATTTATTAGATTAAGGTACTAATTTAGGTGGGTGTCCATTTAATTTTGATTAGGGGTTGTTAGTTGGGGCACACCAGTTTAGTAATCGGGGGTACTAAGTCCCAATAGTTCATTACTTATGTCGGGCCTCTTGTTGGCTCCATTGGTCGGGTCAATTTTGGATCTTAAATCTAATTTAAATACTAAGATTTCGAGAAAGTATAATATAGAACTCTCCTACATTATCGCAGGTGTCCATAACAAATGAATCACTTGATTAACAAGGATATCGTATCCTTCTCTGATTCATCATCGTCCAGTTGGGTCTCATAAATTGGGCCAAATAGGATCTGATTGACAATCAATTTAAGCCCTTAAGATGTCTCCACATTTTCGATGTGGGCGCTTTTAGTCTTTAATGGATACCATTAGTAATGACCCACAAAGCTTTCAAATAGGGACATCAAGTTCCAACAATTTCATTAATTGCCTTAGACCTCTTATATCGGGTCACTCCGGTCCTACATAGAAAGAGATCCGGTTTCTTAGGGAAATTCGTATTTTAAGTGTAGATGCTTCTAATTTTTGAGGGGTGCCAATAGCAGTGACCCACTCGATTTCTAAACAAGGACATCAGGTCCTATAAGTTATCTTGGACTAATTGTTTAGGCCGGTGGGTCGGGCCGTATTGGGTTTGTAGACCCTAATTGGTCTAACTTCAAGAAATCGGGTTTTTGGGCCTCTAAGGGTCCCATCTCGATTGGTTAAACTTATGGTCAATCATATGATATCTTAACCAAGGATCATCAGTGACCTCTGTGTCACGTAATTCAAGGGAAAGTCAAGATCTTGACTCTATCCCTTCAATACTAGTTATTTCACCAAGGGTTTCGGACCCTTGGTCGGTCATTGGATCACCATTTTCAACTATGATCGAGTTTTTCGGTGATTCAAAAACTCAGTGAAAGAGGATTGGGAGCCCCAGCTTTCAAAAGTAATGGCACTCAAAAATAAGATCAGGTGTGATCGTGGCCATCGATTTATCAATTCGTATATCAGACCAGATTTTCAGGTCTCCGGTAATCCGGTAGTAACTATCACTTCCGATATTTAAATGAGACGAATTGGAGCTTGTTGGAAATATCTTTAAGTTATCTACGATATCTTTATATATTTATAATATTAGAAATGTTGTGATCATGATAGAATCCCGGCCATCTGATCGGATGTCCAATAGTGGTCATAGTGTGTGCCACGTGACATAGTTTCGTGTCCTCTTTTTTCGAGTTATCTATCTGTCAAAATCGATCAAGTAGGAGGCTGGTCTTTTAGATAAAGTTAATATATTTATAATTTTATTTTCTCAAAATTTTATAGAATTTGTGCGATCACTTTGGCCCATGAGATTATAACTCTAAACTGGGTCATTTTCCGATCATATCAGCCTTTGAACCTTCTAAGAGTCGGTCTTTTACTTGGTCAAATAAGGTCGATCATTTTAATTATAGGCTATCAATGACCATTAAAATCTTATTTTTGATCATTTATTAGTCACAATATCACAGGATTTAAGGAGAAAGTTAAGATTTTAACTTACCCCGTTTATTTTATAAATTTCAAGTAAGGTATCGGACCCTTACCGGTAATCGGGATGTCACTTTCAATTCCGATTGAATTTCAGAGTGATTTCAAAACCCAGTGAAATATGACATATAGTCTCATCTTTCAAAAGTGACAAATCTTAAAATTTAAATCATAATTGATCAGGGTCATTGATTTACAGAACGTTTTTTAATTCAGCTGGTCATTAGACCAACTTTTAAGGCGTTTGATAATTGGGCTATAACTTTTATTGCCAATGTTCGAATCGGGTGGGTAAGAGCTCGTTGGGAAGCTCTCAAAGTTCTCTATGATGTTTGTATGTATCAGAACTGCTAAATTTATTGGGATCATGATGGAAACAGAGCCATCCGATTGATTGTCTGATAGTGGTCACTAGATGTGCGACATAGAACAGATTTATGTGTTCTCAAAATTTGGATTTTATACTGGTCAAACGAAATTGAATAAAGATCTGAAATTTTATACAGTGATGATACACTGATAAAGCTCCATTCTCAAGTTTTTCAGATTTTTTAGACAATTTTATATCAAGAGATTCACAGGCTCAATCTCAGCCAGAATTCTGGTACACTATACTAGGCAGATCTGTACAGTTCCACCTCGAAATTAGTGCCGATTAAATCACACCGAGTCAAAGCCCAATTATACAGAGATGATCTATACTTTTGTATGCACATATATGATTTTTTTTAGAATTTTTGAAAGCCTAGATAGTGTTAAAATCGTAACCATTAAATCAGTCAAAAACATAAAGTTTGTATTTTTAAAACGGTGACTATATTCATCATGTAACATTTATCACAATTCAAATCAATCATAAAAAGAACATCAATACACTATGATTTACAGATTTTAAATGACATCTAACTCATGTAAAAGCTATACTCATAATATTTCAAAAGAATATTGAAAAAGAAATTAAAGAATATGACTATTGACAAAAATTCACTAGGATTTGTAAAAACAATTGTAAAAAAATGCTTTACATTGATCTCCAAGGCATCCCTTGCTGGTTTAATCAAATTTCTTTGGTGGAAAGGGCTAGGATGAAGTTCAATCTTATATATGTAGTTCTTAGAGTGATGGGGAGTGAATTGATGGTGTTGGATCATTGTTTTAATGGTTAAATTAGGTGGAGCAAATACTAGAGAAGTAGGAGCTCTAATAGAGAAAATGGAGGAAGAAGAAGAAGAAGGAATGAGGAGGGATTAGAGGAATTCGATTTTTGCAAAGAGTGGGGAGATAAGACTTTATAGAATCTTGCTAAGTGTCCCCTTTTTTCATTCCAAACATCTTTTTCTCCTCCTTATGACATGCGCATGGAATAAATGGAACCCACTTGGATTCTATTTTTCACCACTCAATTTGTCTCATCTTGTCATTTGATTTCTTTTATGCCCTCAAATTATGTGTGTGTATATCTTTCAACCTAATCTTGTGGTGCATGTACTCACCCCAATCTAATACTTTAGATTTTTCTCAAAATTTTCAATGGTCAAAGATGGGATCAAAGTTGGTCTAGTAGATGTGTGGGTAGGATGTACTAAAACTTTACAAAATTCTAATAAAAGAAATTAGAAAAATTAATTAGAATAGCCCTTGAGTTTTATAACTATTTACAATAATTGCTACTATTCCATATGAAATATACACATGATGTTTAAAGTGTTAGTGCATCTAATCTTCTTAGATTTAAAGGTCTATGTTTGACTTAAAATATCGATCATCATTTGAATAATCATCAAAATCTAAGTCATTGATGATGATCTCCATATCATCACCAAGGCTTAGTCCTAATTCAGGCCAATTCTCGGGTCAGGGTCAATCAGTAGCAATTTCAGGTTTCTCATGTGATGCGAGATGTGGTGTGTATTTTACTTAATTACTAACACACCAAATTGAATAAAAGGGGTGCCCTATGGGTGCCACTAGAAATGGTACTATCCCATCAATCTACAGGTGACACTATAAAAATAGTAGGCATTAGGGGCACATGCATAGTGGGGCTTATTAAACGACCGCCACTACAAATCATAACTTTAGCAGCAGTACATAGAAAAAATCGCTAGGATAGCCTTTTCACTCCCGTGACCCAAAATTTTGGGAGCTAAACCTTTTCGTTCCCTCCATTTTCTTTCTTCTCACCCACGAGAACCCACATCCAAAATTCTTTCTCCAAATCTCGGAACCCCCAAAACTCTCCGAAGCTCTCGTTCCCATATCTCCTTTCCAACCTCTCTGAAGCTCTCGTTCCCAATCTCTTGTGCTCTTGTTCCCAATATCTCCTGCCCAACCTATCTGAATCTCTCGCTCTCTCTATGCTTTCTTTACTTGTGAGAACCATTGAATGATTCGATCGCTCACCGTCTTCTGAAAGCCATCACTAGCCTAACCGATTTGATCGTTCATCTTGCTGACCCTTGGCGATTTCCAATCTCGGTTGCATGAGAAATCTTTTCAGGTGAAGTGCCATTTTCATACCTTCTTCTTCAATGTTTCATGGAGAGTATGGTTAGGGTTTCATGCCAATATCTTTCATTATTTGATTTGATTTAATTTATTAATTCATTCATTTATTCATTATAGATGGTTCATTTGATCTCTCGCTTCTTTACTATGGTGTATAATTCTTTTCACTAGGGTTTGTTTTCTCCCATTTTCACTATTTTTTTGTTTGATTTCATATATATAATTTAATTTATTTAATCATTTTAGATGCTTCATTTGATCTCCCATTTTTTCACTAGGGCTTGTAATTTTCTTTCACTTGAGTTTATTTTCCCCATTTTCACTCTTATTTTTTTGTCTAATTTCATATAATTTAGGGTTTCATATAAATATATTTAGTTGTTTAATTTGAGTTAGTGAATTATTAATTTTTTTCATGTAGATATTTAAAAAAACATTGGTTATTTTATACTAGTCAATGGCAGAGGTTGTTTTGTACTAGTCACTATCAAAGGTGTAGGCATGGGATTAGCTTATTATAGATTTGAACTATAACAATTTGACCCTGTTGCATTAGAAAATGTGTTGAAAAAGACTGTAGAGTAAATCAGGGTATAGGTTGGTTTAGTGTTAGGTTTTTTGAGAATAAGAACATAGGAGAGAAGATATAGGATTGAATAGCATGATAAACAAATGCGCCTCATTAGTGTTTATATGAGAGCCATTACTTGCACACGCTTTTCAAGTGATTGCACCGAATTTAGAAGACAAACTTGCAAGTTTGGCGACCTCTACTATGTGAAAACACCATCTAACCCCATTTGATTTGAAGTCCATGATTTAAAGACATCAATTGCAAAAGATTAGAACAAAATATAATTTCTATCATCTGATTAAATGGAGTCAAAGGCTATATTATATAATTCAATAGTTGACTATATAGATCATATGACAAGTATCGTGTTTTGCTCTAATTTTATGTACAAGAGACCTACTGATCATGAACTTCAAATCAGACGGCCCATATTGCAATTTTACATCATATGTCCCTAAAATATCAAGTCTTTCTTTAAATTTGGTGCAATCACTTGAAAATCGTGTGCAAGTAATGGCTTCCTTTTTATATTAATCAATCTAATACTATATACAAACTTATTATCAGATGTTACATACCACGTTATATAACATGAAGTAAACGCACCCATCCTATTAAGCTTCACCCTTCTAGAGTCGTGACTCGGATAATAACAATTCACTAGGAAAGTAATATAAATTTTAGAAGAGTGAATTAAACTAAAAGCTGAAATTTTCTCTAAAACATTAATAAATCACATTTAATGGAGTAACATGTGAATCATCCTCTCTTACCGTAAATACTTGTTAATTACACAATTAATGACCTTTGAATTGTAGATTTTTAACAATAATACATCTAAAACGCTAATAGTAAATATATTAAAGAACAAGGATAATCTTGTCCTAGTTGCAAGATTGACGGACCGAACTCTAGACTCGCTGGGCGGGTCCAATCAAGTTCGAATCGGGTCGGGGCGGTCGGGCTCTATATAATGCCAGATATGTTTTTTGCCTTTTCAATTGGAATCGGGCTTAGCTAGGGCTATCTCTTCTTCCTCCCTTCCTCTCTGGTTCTCTTCCACAGCCGCTCATCACCGGTGATCTTCCGCACCACTGGCGACCGCCGGTAAGTGCTTTTTTGCTTCTTCATTTTTTTTATTCTTTTCTTTTCTTTTCTTCTTCTTCTTCTTCTTCTTCTTTTTTTTTTCTGCAGCTGTAGCTTGTTGTTGTTGTTGTTCTTCAAAGCTCCGGCAGCCCTCCGGCGACTCTCCGTCTCAGTAGGTTTTTTTTTTTGCATTTTTCTGGTTTTTTTCCCTTCTGCATCTTCTTTTTCCTGTGTATTTTTTTTCTTTCTTTTTTCCCTTCTTCTTTCCTGCATTTTTTTTTATAGTATGGCAGCTGCAATGCTGCATCCTGCATGATCTTTTTTTTTTTTTTTTTCCCTTGTTCTTCTTTCCTGCACAGTGCAAACTGCACAATATATATATATATATATATATATATATATATATATATATATATATATATATATATATATATATATATATATATATATATATATATAACTGAGATTTTTGGTTCGGGATAGAACAAACAGAAACCGAGCCGTTCGGTTTGGTGTACCGATTTGCAAGAAACCGAAACCCATTTTTTCGGTTTTCGGTTCGGTTTAGGTTCTAGAGAGAGAGAGATTTGCAAGAATACCCAAATAATAACAAATTTAAAAGAAAATTACCAAGAAATTATCCCTCAGCCTCCTCTCGCCGGATTTCTCTGTGCCGCCCATCATTCTCCTCTCGCCGGAGTTCTCCGCGCCACCCATTGCCAGATCTAAGCTCAGACAAGGGTACTTGGGTCGGGTGAGGCTGTGAGGGCTTGACTTTTGAGGAGGAGTGAAACCGGTTTTAGAGGGCATCGCCATTAAAGCTGGACGCCATCGCCATTAAAGCTGGAGGCCGTGGGGATTGAGGAGAGAAACCAGAGAGTCTTTTCTCTCTGTTAGGCTGCTAGGTTAACCGACTTAACTCTCTCTCTCTCTCTCTCAGTCTCTGTTAGAGTCTTTTGACTCGTGAATTTTGATTAAGTGACGAGTGTATATAATATATATATATATATATATATATATATATATATATATATATATATATATTATAGTTACTATAATAGAATAATAGTGTAATGTATATATAATATATTAATATATTAATAAAAAGTTAGTGTAATGTACTATACTAGTTTTTTTAACCCCAGTAAATGTTATCCTACTTTGCCAAACCCAACTTCTCTTTAAATTCACCCACCAACACCCACGCTAAAAGACATTGACTAAGTTGAATCAAATGATGGAGGTCGTTTATCCTCCCAATCTTCCACGTGATGGACAGTCAATAATTAATTTCACATGGAACACATCTCAAAAAAGTGACCTTAACGGCTTAACATCATGTGATAGCTCAAAATTGATTTTAAGGTCACTTTCTTATGTGTGTACCACATGAAATAAAAAATCGACCGTATGATGGTACACCCATGATCTCAAGATCCATCGTGTGAAAGGTTGTGAGGATAAACAATCTTCATCATCTGATTTAATGGAGTCAATGTGTTTTCTCACCCCACCTTGGTGTGAATTGACCAACTTTAAAAAGATGGTAGAGATCTTTTTTGTCCCCATATTTCGTACAATTGATCTATAGATCATGTTCGTAACATCAGAGGATCATTTTTCTAGTATACATAGCACACATCCCTCAAAAGCGATCCTAAAATTGTATGACTATCAGTGATCTTAGCGGCTTAACATTATGTGAAAGCTCAAAATTGATTTTAAGGTCACTTTCTTATGTGTGTACCACATGAAATAAAAAATTGGCCGTCTGATGGTACATCCATGATCTCAAGATCCATCGTGTCAAAGGTTGTGTTGATAAACAATCTTCATCATCTGATTTAATGGAGTCAATGTGTTTTCTCACCCCACCTCGTTGTGAATTGACCGACTTTGAAAAGATGGTAGAGATCTTTTTTGTCCCCATATTTCGCACAATTGATCTAGAGATCATGCTCGTATTATCAGAGGGTCATTTTTCTAGCAGACATAGCACACATCTCCCAAAAGTGATCGTAAAATCATGACTGCCAGTGACCTTAACGGCTTAACATCATGTGAAAGCTCAAAATTGATTTTAAGGTCACTTATGTGTGCACCACATGAAATAAAAAATTGACCGTCTGATGGTGTATCCATGATCTCAAGATTCATTGTGTGGAAGGTTGTGCTGATAAACCGCATTCATCATCTGTCTTAATGGAGTCAATGTGTTTTCTCACCCCACCTCGGTGTGAATTGACCGACTTTGAAAAGATGGTAGAGATCGTTTTTTGTCTCTATATTTCGCACAATTGATCTATAGATCATGTTTGTATCATTAGAGGTTCAATTTTCTAGTATACATAACACGCATCTCTCAAAAGTGATCGTAAAATCATATGGCTGCAAGTGACCTTAACGGCTTAACATCATGTGAAAGCTCAAAATTGATTTTAAGGTCACTTTCTTATGTGTGTACCACATGAAATAAAAAATTGACTGTTTGATGGTACATCCATGATCTCAAGATCTACCGTGTGAAAGGTTGTGATGATAAACAATCTTCATCATCTGATTTAATGGAGTCAATGTGTTTTCTCACCCCACCTCGGTGTGAATTGACTGACTTTGAAAAGTTGGTAGAGATATTTTTTTGTCCCCATATTTCGCACAATTGATCTATAGATCATGTTTGTATGTATCATCAGAGTGCCATTTTTCTAGTATACATAGCACACATCTCCAAAAAGTGATCGTAAAAATCATGACTGCCAGTGACCTTAACGGCTTAACATCATGTGAAAGTTCAAAATTGATTTTAAGGTCACTTTCTTATGTGTACCGCATGAAATAAAAAATCGATCGTCTGATGGTACACCCATGATCTCAAGACCATCGTGTGAAAGGTTGTCATGATAAACAATCTTCATCATCTGATTTAAAGGAGTCAACGTGTTTTCTCACCCCGCCTCGGTGTGAATTGACCGACTTTGAAAAGAGGGTAGAACTCGTTTTTCGTCCCCATATTTCACACAATTGATCTATAGATCATGTTCGTGCCATCATAGGGTCATTTTTCTAGCATACATAGCACACATCCCCCAAAAGTAATCGTAAAATTATATGACCGTCATCACGCTCAAGCACAATTTGAGGGTCACTTTTTTGAGATGTGTGTCATGTGTAATAAAGCATTGGCCGCTTGATGGTATGCCCATGATCCATAGATCCACTGTTCAGAAGATGGAGATGAAAAACAACCTCTACCATCTGATTCAAAGCATGTCAATGCATGCCGGCTGGAGGACGTGGGGTGAGAAAGCAACGTTTTGGGTTGCATGTAATGGTACCCAAGCTTGCATCCCTTGCCGTTGCAGTGAACAGCTGTCAGCTGTACACTGCACTGTATCTATTATATATATATATATATTGTAGTAGTATAGTATACTTAGTGTATATAATATATGTACTTGTACATTAAAAGTTGTGCTGCCAGCCAACAAAGAGAAAAAATTACAAAAAAAAAGAAAAAAAAGCTGTTGTGTAGTACTTGTGTGTGATGTGTCACTGTGTGTGGCTGTGCCTTAAAAGTCTTAAAGAGACTGAGGAGAGAGAGTGAGAGAGGAAAAACAAAGCCGCTCTGTGACGTGTGACACGTGTCACTGTGTGTGGGGCTGTGCCTTAAAGGCTGAAAGAGACTGAGGAGAGAGAGTGAGACAACAAAAAAAAGGTTGAAAATGCTGTGGGAGCCAGCGGTTCGGTTCGGTTCAAGGTTACACAGTCGGTTCGGGTCGGTTTGGGCCGGTTCAGACCGGTTTCGACCCATTAAAGAGGCAGTGTACTCAACCTACCCTTTAGGTTTTCAGCTACCCAAACCGAATACTGAACCGATTTCACTTCGGTTTGGTTCGGTTTGAGTCAGTTTTCGGGGCGGTTCGGTCCGGTTTGGTTTCAGTGTTCGGTTTAGGGTTTGCATCCCTATATATGTGTGTGTGGCTGTGTGCCAGTCAGCCAGTATATATATATATATATATATATATATATATATATATATATATATATATATATATATAGACTAAAATGAATAATCAATACTGTATAACTCTGTGCTGTGACTGTGTGTGTGCTGTTAGCTGTGCTGCCTGTGTGTATATATATATATATATATATATATATATATATATATATATATATATATATATATAACAATGTTATATGATGAGGAGGGACATTCAAAATGAACACTTATGTGTTTTAATATATGTTATATTTTTAGACTACCTGATTATGTGAAATTGTGATGGTTAAAGTTGAACTTCATATTTAGTAGTATTTACTTGAAAGTCTTGGATTGAATTCAATTGTGTGTTTAAATATAATTTCTAAACCTTCAATTTTGTCTTTTGATATATATATATATAGTGGCCGTCCGGTTCTTGAGGTGCCTGCCCAGGCACCCGCCCTGCCCGAAAATCCACCCAACCGCCCGAACCCTCCCGCCGACTTTAAGAACGTTGGAATGCTGGGACTAGGCCTCTTTGTAGTGCAACGAGGCACCATCCCTCCTACAGTTAGACCCTTCTCTAGGTTTTTTTTTTGAGGGGGAGGGATCTTAATTTACCGTCATCAACGGATATTAAAATGAACAGGGAAATGGTACTTTATTTCACCATACATTTTGTTACATATTGACCACCATTGACCTCGGTATATATATATATATATATATATATATATATATATATATATATATATATATATATATATATAATTAGTGGTCTTGGATCAATTCCCAGACCTCCATTTTCATGATGTAAGCTATTTTATTTTGCTTTGCTGCTGAAATCTTTATCTTTTCAGATGCATGTTAATTATTGTGCTTCAAAATTTGACCAAACAGGTGACAGTTGCATACAACAAGAATCCCAGCCCAATAAAGTTGAATTTAGGTGTTTGAGCATATCGAACTGAGGTGCGTTGGCTAACAAGATAGTGCCTACTGTGCTTTACATTAGACTACTACCATACCCACATGATATGTGCATTTCCCCCCCTTTTTTTGGTGCAATTGTGTCACATTTGATCATCTTCAGACACATTTTTCATTAGGAGTAGTCTAGTTTGGTTGTCTTTTGCATCCTTTGGTGTAGAAGTTCAGTGATTTGGTCTATGCATTCTGTAACGGGAGGGAAAACCCCTTGTATTGAATGTAGTGAGACGTGCAGAGCAGCTGCTAGTAAATGATCAGTGAGCCCTGGAGCCATTCTAATGTTCTTGATGCTATTTGTAACATACGACATGGTAGTGATTGAAATCCTGTTTTCTTGATATTCAGGTCTCGCAATAAAGAGTATCTTTCTATCACTGGGCTGGGAGACTTTAGTAAATTAAGTGCTAAGACTTTAGTAAATTAAGTGCTAAACTCATTTTTGGCAGTGACAGGTAAGAACAACTATAGATACCATTTTCAAACGCATTAATTATCTGCCAGAAAATTTTGCTGCTCTGCTTCCTAAATTAAGCTAGTATATAAATGTACTTGATTATATAGTTTTGCTAAAAGTTGGTCAAAGATGAAATCCATTTGAAAAATAATCAAAGTTGAAGCATTGGTTAAAGCTAGTCAAATTCAAATTGCATTTTAGAACTTTCCTTATATTTGGTTTGAGGTGTTTTGTGAACTCCTATATAGGATTACTAGGTTTATTTATTTATTTTTGGACTGATGAGAACTATATTTAATTTAGGGAGATTACGAGCGGCTAACACCTTAGTAGGATTAGAGTACTTACTAGATTAAATGTAGATTGAAAACTGATGGTTCACATGGTTGGGAGGAAGTCTACAATGTATACCGTTGGTTCACATGAACCATCAGTATGCATCACTCCATAGCCACCGGTTAAAAAGTTAACAATTATTTACCATAAGAGAGGATGATTCCACATAGTTAATCTATTAAATGTGATTCATTAATGTTTTAGAGAAAACTCGAGCTTCTAGTTTAATTCACTCTTCTAAAATTTATATTACTTTTCTAGTGAATTGTTATTATGCATCTTGTTTTCTTTCTTCATCAAACATGCAGTAGAGTAAGTTTGAGATAGGAAAGTCAATCTTGAGTGCTTGAGAGGTAGTAGTTATTTGTCAATATGCCAAAGTGGCCAGTGAGTCACTACTCTAGCAGGGGATGGGTGTGTTTAGTTCATGTTATATAGCGTGGTATGTAATATCTGATAATAAGTGTATATGTAGTATTAGATTGATTAATATAAAAACTAATGAGGCACATTTCCTTATTATGCTATTCAACCCTCTTTCTTCTCTCCTCTGTTCTTCGTATTCTCACAAAACATAACACTAAGCCAACCAGTACACTGATCTATTTTATTGTCTTTTTCAACACTAACTCCTTTTTGGTATCAAAACAAGGCTACCTTTCATGATCCACGGCTACACCTCACGTTTTCTGATGCAACAGGGTCAAATTGTTTTGTACTAGTCAATAGCAGAGGCATAGCCACAAATGGTTATAGTCCAAATCTGTAATAAGCTAATCCCACCAGAGTTTCAGCTATTTTTTCTAGCCGAATAGTTGATTGGCAGACCAACCCCTACCAAAGATAGATTCAGATTCCACTTGGTGGGATGTTGAAGTTAGGAGAGTATCACACTTGGTTTCTGATTCTCTAGTCGTAGGATTGCAACAGGGATGAGCTGCTTGGGAAAACAGTTTGGCAGAAATTCTCTTTTCTCTCCCAAATTGGTGGCCATTGAGAGTAAATCTGACGGAATGAAAGTGTAAATGTGGCGGTCCATTATCACTGGTAGTAGTGCTTAATAGTGGCAGTTTTTTGGCCGCCAATACCAATATTAGTGGCGGTTTTGAGAGTACTTATGGCGGTTTTTAGCCGTCAGAAATAGCCATATTTTTTGTAGTGTGGGTGCTTAACATTTTTGGATGGACCTGGCCTCGGGCAGTCACCTGGCACAGTCAGGTCTGGTTGACTGACACCAAATTTGAGGGGCAGATGTTACACCTATTCTATTGTGCCATATTTTTCTCTCAAACTCCACATTCTATTGATACTCACTAATTTCAACTGTCACCAGCTTTTGCTATTTCCATTGCACCTATCTTACCACTGTAGCTACTCTCACCCACTCTAAATCCATACCATACACCTTCACGTACCACACACATCTATGACCTTTACTTTTTACCTACTCTTACATACTTTCACCTACTCTTTTAGTCTCCACTATCCATTCTCATATCTAACACCATTCATAATTCTATTTAATGGGTCTTCTATTTCTAGCACTGGGGACAATCTTTTGAGCGTGAAGTTGAAGCCTAAGTGCTCGAGTCTCTCTAGCATTTTCTAACTGTAATTTTTTTTATCATTTCTGTTCTTGAACATGTATTTGTTAATTGATAGAGCAATCAAGCTGTTTACCTTCTCGTCTCTGTTTTTCAAGATAAAGTGCATTGGTTTAGTGTTAGGTGTTTTGCATATATGAGATAATTAGGTGTATTTGTTAATTGATAGAGCTTGTATATCATGTGGGTCTCGTCCGGAGTAGTTTAGTTGTTTTGTCTTTTCCATATTCCCTTCACTTTTTTGTTGATCCATAATCCCTTCCCTATCTAATAATTAATCACCATTTGTTACCACCTAGTTCCCTCGTATAAAATATTTTATGTCCACTATTTTTTTTTGAAAGGGAACTATATCCACTATTTTCTCAATAGCACCATACTCTGATTTTAAAAATTCAAATGTTCCCAGTAACTATCTTATTCTTATCACTTTATCCTTTTTGTTCATTATTAATATTATTTACTATTCCTACCCTTTTAACACTCCGAACCCCCATAATATTATCATGACTGTCATTATTTACTTAACGTTGATGGCTCATTATTACTATTAAAAACAATAACAATTAATAATAATAATTATTAATAATATTAGAGTTCGGTGTTGTTATCATTATTGTCACATTTCAACATGGTCCTCAAGACGATACTTATTATCACATTTCAATCTTTCATTTAACTTCGATTGTTTTACTTCTTTTTATAGCTTAATAAATCTCCACATCTTCTGATTTTTACTTGAATCTATCATATTTAATATATAAAATGGGTGTGGTAATTTTAACTTTCTTATGTGAACAAAGGTAAGCTAGTTCTTTGGACTAGGTAAGTTACGTAGTCATATTGGTTGGTTGTTATGTTGCACCTGAACACATGATCAGGTGCCACATAATGGAGCATTTCAATTATCTAGACCATTGAAGAGAATTTTTTTCGAACCAGCAATCAATAGTATTAAAGCATACAGTTATGTAATTACTTCAACTTTTTCATTGGTCCTGATTTTCGGCTTGCTAATCCATATGGTTATGATCATATAACCTGGTGTTTCGTAGCAGCCAAGGAGTACGAGTCTAGATAACTTAGTCCATCGTAGCAGCCAAGGAGTAGGAGTCCAGATAACTTAGTCCATAAGACAAAGAAATCTTTATCCTTTATATATATATATATATATATATATATATATATGTATGTATGTATGTATGTATGCATATAATAAAAGGGTTGGTACACACAAAAGTAGCGCCCAAGTGCTACCCATGGGGCTAGATCACATGCCATGTGACATGTGGTCGCAAAAAAAAATCCATTTTAGGTAGTATAGCCATGGGGCATGTGATTTGAAAAAAAAATTGACTTTTAAGATTTTTTTTCCCTTCAAATCATGGGTCAAACATAATGTAACACTCACCTACCAAAGTGCATTGATTTTTACACAACTTTGGCTACACTAACAGTGGAAAAACATCAGAATTTGCCCAAATTTTTTGGGTGGTACATGATCGATCTTATACAACTTGCCTTTGCATCCTATCTTCGGATTGGGTGCCACGTGTCGTCCAATCCTCTCTTGGGTAGCACCAAAACGGTTCCCTCATAGGCAGTATCTCTGCCGTCTCCCTCTCTCTCTCTCTATATATATATATATATATAGAGAGAGAGAGAGAGAGAGAGAGAGAGAGGTTGGAATGCACGGTGGATCCATGCATTTGAATTAAGTATGGTCCACGTGGTACCCATACAAGGGATCAGGTGCTGTGGCGACTTGCCTGAGGACAATTAGAGGCCACTGAAAAGATTTCAATATAATCTATTGCCTATCTATCGTGAAAAATGTACCTTTTGAAACAGCCACTTTGATGGCACCCACACCTGCCACACTCACCATCCTATTCCACGGCGCCCTTGCGGCACAACCTTTACGCCTTGTGGCACCGCTGCCACCACCGTTGCCCTTACGGCACACTATGACCACTGCTTCGCACCACCCTTCATGACGGGGACATTACACAGAGGAAGGCAGATGGAAGAATAAAGAGAAAGGAGGCAGAAAACGTCAGCGGATGACTTGCAAGGAGTTCCACCGTATGAGTTTCAATACACTTGCGTGTTTCATCGGTGATGAAACATTTTGAGTGGAGGAGAATGACGGGGAACGACAAATTTTTTTTTTTTTTTTTTTTTACTGTTCATGATGAATAGTGACGGACGTCCGTGGATAGTGCGGACGTCTGTGATTTTGCCCCTTTACTGTCCGTAGGTCACGGACACTTGTGAGGCACTACGGACGTCCGTGGGCGTCGTGACAGGGTTTTCTAAATATTGCGGAAATTGCCTATTTTAGTGTTTTATTAGTATTAGGACTCTTTATTTCGAATTTTAACTATTGGTGGCCTATATATAGAGGCTTGTAAAGACTTTTTAGTTAGTTTTTGATTATTGAATGAAAAGAGAGTTGCTTTTGTGCAAACCCTAGAGAGCTTGTGAAGAGTTTTCAACCGAGAGTGAATCCTTCAAACCTTGAGGAGTGAGCAATTGTTTCTCGTGCGACTTGGTGCGAAGCCGACGTACAGCCGTGGTGTGAAGCTTCGGAAAATCCTTGGTATGAAGCCTTGGAATCTATCCTTTTATTTTATCTTTTCTCTAGTTATTGTCAGGTATTATCCTTCTTTAATTTCGTTGATAAAAACCCAAAATCCCAAGTTTTTTCCCTTTTATCAAAATTATTTGAAGCCCTATTTCATTTAAAATCCCTGAGGAGTTAAGAGACGATATTGCGATTGTCGAATGATGCCCTAAACTAGAACGAATCTCGAGTTCCCTTATTAGAGCCGTTTTTCTAGATCGGGAAATTTTTACGCATGCGACACTAAAATGGATTAATCTAATTGTTTTATGTGTTGCTTGATTTTGAATATTTCCGCTATTCAATTCATTCTAAAGTTAATCCCACATCGCATATTTGGATTTTAGCGTTTGTCCCGCGTCAGTTTTTGTATCAGAGCACAATCTTAGTTTAGGGTTGTCCATGTCATATAGATTTTAGGGTTCACTTGCTTTTAGTATTTTTGTCTTGCATAATTCCGTCATGGATACCAGTACCTTAGAGGCCCTGATTAGAGATCTTGCATCTAAGGTGACCGCTAGTCAAACCCGGATGGATGATCACATCGATGATCAACAAGCCCGACATGAGGCTTTAGAGACCCTTTTCGAAGAAATCAATGAACTCATCACTGAGAATCACAATAGAGTCAACAACCGTGACCGTAGAAGAGATGTAGCTCCCTGACGTGAGGTCCAAACCAATCTAAACGATAAGGTCATGAAATCTGTGAAAATGGACGCTCCTACTTTTGACGGGAAAAGACAACCCAAGGTCTTTCTCGAATGAGTCGCCAACATGGAAAACTACTTTGAGTGGTATGCCATGTCCGAAGACTGCAAGGTCAGATTTGCTAAAGTCAAACTTATGGGTCAAGCCAAACTTTATTGGTTGGGAGTGGAGCGTCGTAGGCAAATCCAGGGTCTTCGTGCCATTTCCACGTGGGCTGAAATGAAAGTCCAACTGCACGAAAAGTACGTTCCCGTATCATATGATGAACGTATTCTTGATTAGTGGCAGTCATTGCATTAAGGAGATTCCCCAGTCACAGAGTATATCGATCGGTTTGAAGACCTGATGACCCAGGCCGATGTCGATGAACCATCAAAATTTACCCTCTCTCGATTCCGAATGGGTCTTCGACCAGAGTTACAGAGGGAACTCATTCCTTATCCCGTTGCGGATCTCGAGGAATGTTTTGCTAGGGTCGAAGAATTAAAACGGTATCTCGACACTCCCAGTCATGGCTGATCTAAGTCTTCCAAATTTGAGCATCAATCTAACCCTATCGAAAAGGGAAATAATGCCTCTAGTCAATCCTCAAAATCTATAATTCCCCAAGTTGACAAAGGAAAGGGGTCAATGGTCGAAAGTTCTAAGCGTGCTTGCAGCAATGTTATAAGTGTCAAGGTTTTGGTCACTTTGCATCCCAATGTCCTAGTAAGAGCCAGACTTTGATCATTCATTCAGGAGCATACTGAGAAAGAGGACAACGAGATATCAGAAGAAGTATACGAACCATGTAGCACTCCAAGTGATGAGGAAGGTGAGGTTCCAGTCAGAGCCATAGGTTGTATTAGGAAAATTCCTATTACTGAGGACGGTATTGATAATGTGTCCATCTCAAGTGAGTCATTAGAGTTGGTAGGAGCATGTCATCATTCTGATTTGCATGGGATTAACAATTTGAATTTATTGAACATTGGAAATACGCATAATCATACTAACACATTGAATATATTTGATGTCTTTGATGCTAACAATTTGTGTTACTTTCTGATGGTTTTGAGCATGTGGAATCTCTTCCAATCTCGAAAAGGGGTAAGGATGAAGGTCTAAATTTTCCTCTAGACAAGAGCAACTTTCCGACAGTTGTCGTAACAGATCTTACGCCTATTCTAGATCCCACAACCCTACCCTTTGATCCATTTCTTATTGAGCACCCGACCAAACCGCACTCATTTACCCAGTTTCTATCCCTTACCTTACCTGTGCAATATAAGAAAGGGTTGAATGAGATGGTCATAAAATTTTCAAGCTTCCATGCCAATGAAGGTAAGAATCAGAAGTATCTCACAACGTGGAAAGACAAACCAAGAATTGAGCTCCCGAAGTGTGACATCCATAGATTCCCTAACTCATTGGAGATGAGTTTTTCCAACCTGGGGAGCATTGATGGGGACATCACACAGAGGAAGGCAAATGAAAGAATAAAGAGAAAGGAGACAGAAAACGTCAGCGGATGACTTGTAAGGAGTTCCACCGTACGAGTTTCAATATACTGGATTAGTACCACATGCGTGTTTCATCGGTGATGAAACATTTTGAGTGGAGGAGAATGACGGGGAACGACAAAAAAAAAGAAATTTTTTTTTTTTTTTTTTTGTTCACGATGAATAGTGACGGACGTCCGTGAAATAGTGACGAATATCTGTGATTTTGCCCCCTCACTGTCCGTAGGTCACAGACGTCCGTGAGGCACTACGGACGTCTGTGGGCGTCGTAATGGGGTTTTCTAAATATTGCGGAATTTTAGTATTTTATTAGTATTAGGACTCTTTATTTCGAATTTTAACTATTGGTGGCCTATATATAGAAGCTTGTAAAGACTTTTTAGTTAGTTTTTTATTATTGAATGAAAAGAGAGTTGCTTTTGTGCAAACCCTAGAGAGTTTGTGAAGAGTTTTCGACTGAGGGAGTGAATCCTTTAAACCTTGAGGAGTGAGCAATCGTTTCTCGTGCGACTTGGTGCGAAGCCGACGTACAGCCATAGTGTGAAGCTTCGGAAAATCCTTGGTGTGAAGCCTTGGAATCTATCCTTTTATTTTATCTTTTCTCTAGTTATTGTCAGGTATTATCCTTTTTTAATTTCGTTGATAAAAACTCAAAATCCCAAGTTTTTTCCCTTTTATCAAAATTATTTGAAGCCCGATTTCATTTAAAATCTCCGAGGAGTCAAGAGACGATATTGTGATTGTCGAATGATGCCCTAAACTAGAACGAATCTTGAGTTCCCTTATCGGAGCCGTTTTTCTAGATCGGGAAATTTTTACGCATGCGACGCTAAAATGGATTAATCTAATTGTTTTATTAATTTCATTGAATTAATTTTGTGTTGCTTGATTTTGAATATTTCCGCTATTCAATTCATTCTAAAGTTAATCCCACATCGCATATTAGGATTTTAGTGTTTGTCCCGCGTCACTTCACCTTCTTGTCTCTCTTCTTCAAGATAAAGTGCATTGGTTTAGTGTTGGGTGTTTTGCATATATAGGATTAATTAGGTGTATTTGTTAATTGATAGAGCTTGTATAACATGTGGGTCTCGTATGCAAAGTACTTTAGTTGTTTTGTCCTTTCCATAGTCCCTTCACTTTTTTGCTAATCCATAATCCCTTTCCTATTAACCACCATTTGTTACCACCCAGTTCCCTCATATAAAATAATTTATGTCCACTAATTTTTTTTGAAAGTGAACTATATCCACTATTTTCCCAATAGCACCACTCTCTTTCTTAAAATCCTAATGTTGTTCCCAGCTACCATCTTATTCTTATCACTGCAACCTTTTTGTTCATTAGTACTATTATTTACTATTCCTTCCCTTTTAAACCCTCGGTACCCCCATAATATTATTATTACCGTCATTATTTACCGTTGGTGGCCCATTATTACTATTAGCAACCATAAAATTAGTTATTGTTATTATTATTATTATTAATATTAGAGTTCGGTGTTGTTATTATTATCACCTTTCAACACGGTCCTCAAGACGATACTTAGACTGCTCGACCTTTGACCATCATTGATCTATCACCACCATCAGTACTAACCCATTTGGATGACCCAAACTAATACAATATCTCTCTCTCTCCCTCTCTCTCTTCCTCTCAAAGTTCCAAGACATCCACACTGACCACCTTTGCATCTCGTGGTTAGGTAACGGTTGGGATCACAGGATCTTACTCGCACCACCGGAGGCAGATGGGATTAGCAAAGAAGGCAACTGACCTATCCCATATCACCTTTCTACAATTATTTTAGTAGATATTGATGCCTTTGAGTTTTACTAAATAGACTACATTATAACACTGATATGAATGATCCCATATTATAGATAATGTAAAGTCAAATATTAGTAGATACGTATGATTTTAGAATTTGTATGCAATGGTAAATGTTTTATTTTATATTATTAATCATGCTGTCATTAGGGAGATACATTGTACGGTAGCATATATGAATGACTTTGACCAATATTGGGTCTCAGTTGCATTATCTTTAAGATCCTAATTGGTGTTTCCAAAATGAATGGGTACACATGAACAATTCTGGTTCAGTTTCAAAATAAGTTCCAAGCATGAAATAATAAGCTGATGATGGAAACTATGGTTGTGATAAATGTTAAGAATTGATGTATTCTGCAAATGGCATTCTTGCATCTTTCAGATATATATATATATATATATATATATATATATATATATATATATATATATATATATAAGGTTATATTGTTTATCATCCGATGCCCTTTCTGATTAAAAATTCAATATTCTTTTATCTATTTTGGTAATGTTTCTTATTTCTTTTCCCTTCTTTCCCAGTAGGAAAAAATGGACCTGAATCTGAATGTAGTGTGCGAATGTAGAGTAGCGAGAGAAATTCGTTTCACACGAGAAGCTGGTAACATCTCTCTCTCTCTCTCTCTCTCTATATATATATATATATATATATATATATTATAATGTAATAAGACGTAATTCTTTGAATATAATAGCTTTTATTTTGAATATAATACCTTTTGTTTTATTTTTATTTTTAAGATAATTCGGTAATAGATATCGCAATCCACATCGATAAAGAAAATCTTGTGTTTACTCACCTTATAGAGAAGAGCAGAATTAATGTTGCCCTTGTGGAAACACGTGAAATAATGTAAGTAATATAAATTTTAGTTGAGCAACATACTTCATAAGATTCATTGAAAATAATTAGACATATTTTTCGCAGTTTACAGGGTCTCTCCCTTCTGGACGTACAAGAAATTTTTACTGAGTGTTTCAATTTATGCGATGAAGAAAATTACGTTGTAGCTTATGACAATACGTATTATGAGATTTTAGGAGCGTTACATGTGTTCTTGACAATACTTCAAACTCCCACTGCTCAACCAGGGAATGCCCCGGCCTAAGGTACTTTCCGGACATTATGCAAAGGTTTTGATACCGTGAAGAAGTAATTTCTATTTTTAGTAGTGTGGTTGAAATGTTTGAATCCATTTAAAGTGATTATAATTATAGGTAAATTAGATCTATGACTTACATGCTTCATTGGTTGAAATGAGATCGTTAATCAATCATTTGATCACTGATCACCTTGAATAAAAGGTATGATTCCAAACCCACACTTAGAAAATAATCTATGATTAATTCCCTTGACAATTGTATAACAATATGTACAATTTAGATCGGGGTTTAGATGGATGCAATGACATTACAACCATTATTCAGAACACTGTAGATTTAGATCCATTGTATTAGAGTTATTATTATCTAAACTTATTGTTAAGTAGTTAATTCTAGCTACTAGCTCGCTACAATGACTTTGTCTAAAATAAATTAGAAGCTATGAGTGTGCCATGTCGAAATTAAATTTCAAAGTAATATTTTTTCCAATAATGTATTTCAATGCTTGAATATAGTTTAATAATTTTAATAAAAATATATGAATAAAATCTAAAAAGAATTATGTACTTGCTTAAAGCTAGCTTGAGCTAATATGCAACCTATTTTACCTTGATCACGAGATAGCCTCGCTTCAAATTTAAGAGTAGGAGAATCACTAACCCAACTAAAGATAATAGTTTAGATCTGCATTCAATTGAGTAACTATTAAAAGTCCCTAAAATGATTTCTTTGAACAAATAAAGGGATCAGGAATCCCTAAGTCCTAACACCTAAATTTGATCTTAGAGAGCACATACGAGGCACCTTGATGGAAGCCTTAATAAATTTGATCTTAGAGAGCTCATACTAGGCACCTTGATGGAAGCCTTAATAAATTGTTAGAAAACTATGGGCTCAAAAATATAACTTATGAAATCAAATTGAATAAATAATTAGACTTGTGATTACCTTATACAATATCTGCTCTTGAAATTGGATGACTTTGACTCACTCAAATAATAGGGAGTCAATTTAATCTACTACCTTTAACCAGATTGAGATAGATATAATCAGATTTCAAGGACCCTAGCTAGGAATTTGGGAACTCGTTATTACACTTTGAAGATTGGGATGAAAGTCGACCTTGTCTCTTAGGCATTTAAGTGACCATAGATCTTGAAGAGAATTTGACGCCTAAAGCCTAAGAGGTGTAATGATTATTACGGACCACAACATGAACTTAGAATGAGTTTGGAGTTTGTGAATGATTATTACGGACCACAACATGTTACCTGATTCGCTGGCTCGCTGGGTTATATTTAGGGTTTGGAGGTCACGATTCCCAAAGTACGACAAATGCCATTCGCTAGAGGTAGGATGAGTTTTCTCTAATATTAACGGTTGTACTTATATTTATTATATATTTTAAAAATTAGACATATAAACAAGTAAAAATAGAGCTGTTAGTTTAACGAGCATGTCCATTCTCTCGGGTCTAAGGATCAACTTTTCTGATCACACCTCTCTGACCAGTATACAAAAAACAAAAAAAATAAATTTCCAGGAGTGATAATATTCTCAGGTTGCCTACTAGTAGCGAAGCGGACCAAACTGAACCATGAACCTTTTCGGGCAAACCGATTTGCGATTCGGAACCATTTGTAGCAAAATTGGGTAACTCTGTGCTTGACCCCATTCAAGCACAATTATACAAAATGAATAAATAGATAATTCTTTAAATAATCAACAAACATGTGCATTGCACGTGCAGGCTACACCAGTCTAGGATGCAGAAATAGGCTCCCCCTTAAACACCAACTTAGCTCAAATTACACTAAAATTACTCCTTTTATAAGAATCCAGCATAACAAATTTGAGGTGTGCAATTTTCTGTAAATTAAATAATGACAAATTTGAGGCTGTACTGTAGACAACGATCTCTTGGGCTGCGTAATACTTTGGTAGCCTACTTAGGGGAAGTTACCTGGACTTCTCTCCTTTTAAATCCAATTAGAACTTCAAATTTGGATATCTCACTCAAAACATAGTGACAAATCTACAAGTTGGGAATAAAAATCCGACAAAATAAGAGTGAATTGGAGGAAAGTTGGGAATTCTTACAAAATTATAAAACTATACGAGAAAGCATTTTAGACTAGTATTTGTGCATTTAGGTAATAAAAAAGAAATATTTCATGTGTCTACAATTTATATATAGTCATTATTTACCGATCCATAAACACTTCTGCACATAGTGACATAGTTTGGGTATCCATCTCAAAACCAATTAGCTATAATTGTAGGGGCTCAGGATCTTATAAGAGGAGAGACAAGGTTGTGAATACCCGATGTGGGACTAAACTTTAACACGCCCCTGCACGTATTGGCCGGACTGAGCCAAATCATATGGAGAATTGAGCTGAGTGACGTGGAGTGGAGAAAATCTGCTCTAATACCATGTGGGACTAAACTTCAACATCATTTAACTAAAATAATAAATCGAAAAATGTAATAGCTGTCATATTTTGAAAACCACAATATTCGATATGGACACTGGTCAGGTCAGGCGTGTGCCTAACATTGGACACAAAGGACCTATTTAATTTGGTGTTCAACACTGATACACATGCAAGGCCTTTATAGTTTTAGTTCAATGAATGGTTAGGTATGAAAAAGCTAGATTCAGTTTGATGTATAGTAGTGCATGATGATGAGAAGATCAGTTTAGACGTATGCTTTTGTATAATTATGTATGATACTAAAGGTATAATATACTGATGATAAGATACGTATGATTTTTGTATGACTATGCTCATGTCAGTATTGATGATGATAGAGTCAGTTGCAATGAATGCTTTTGCATGACTCGACTCATGACGGTTTTAATGAATAAATATACTAGTCCAGCATGAGGATAATAAGATCAGTTCTACATATGGTTATGCTATGAAATTCAGTTCGATATACTTATGCAATGACTGTATTAGTTCAGTTCTATATATGGGTTATGTCATGATGGTGCTAGATCAGTTTAGATGAATGTTTATGAATCATGATGCAAGTTCAGATTTAACGTATGATTATGTATGAACATGCGAGTTTAGTTTCGATATATGACTATGAATGATTATGCTTAGCATTGTAAATTTTCCTGCTGAGCTTCGATGATAGCAGATATTGATCCGTAGTACGAGGATGATCTCACGTATCAGCCGGAGGAGGAAGAAGAGGAGGACGAGGAGGAAGATTTTGCAGAGGAATTTAGGTTTGAGAAAGAGAGACTTGTTTTTTTTTGAAAAACTTGTATAAACCACAGTATTATGTTTTTGAGATATTTTGTACTTCATGTATATGTTTTCTTTTCATTGTTTAGATGGCGGGTGGCCGTCATCGTGGAAAGCTATACATTACATTAATTAATTCTTGTTTATATCTCTTATTAGTTTACTGGTTAAATGATGAGTAATATCAGTTTTTGTCATATTATTTCATATCAAAGCTATTAAATTGCTTCCGCATATGCATTACTTTGGACATGACAAGATGCACTTGTATGACAGGATTATGTTAGGTGATCCGACGACGCGACCTTTCCCGGATATCTTATAAGGGGAAAAGTCGGGCCGTCACAAGAGAAATTGGAGAAAGTTTAAAAAATCACCAATTAATCAAAATTCGAAGACTTGGCCAATTAATTGGAGGGGAAAAATATAGTTTTTTTTTGTACTTTTTTGAAATGTTGCAAAGTTTTGTCATTGTGATTACAAAGTTCTCGTAGACTTGTGTAACACAACTTTTATTGATGAATGAACGACAGTGTTGTCATTGGTTGCAAATGCCACTCACATGGTGTATTGACATATGTTTAACTCATAAAAAAATTTGGAATTGTGTGAGCTCCTGTCTTTAGGGCAAAATGACCTTTTATGCATGTTTCTCTCATACATGTTAACAAAAACATTTTCATCAAATTGAGAAGTTTCACATTTGTAAAGATTCAAGGGTTTCAGACATTATGATAAAATAATGTAAATTTTTTTTTTTTTTTGAGATGAAAATGTGTATGTGAAATTGTGAACTATAATTCAAACCCAATACATTTCTAATTGGAAACGCCTTTTTGTGAACATCGAACTCCCTTGAATCCAACCCTTGAGGCATAATATTTCCAAAGAAAATGAAAGAAGATACTTTTCTTATTATATTTTGAGTGAGCTAGTATGGGTTTGCCTGGCAAAGGCTCTTGTATTAACAGTGGCATTGTGTTGAGGCCTTTGGTCTTTGGACCTTTGAGTGGGTGCTGTCCTGAGTCTACCCGTGTGCTAGTGGACATACCTCCTCGGGTTGGTAAGGTAGAGAATTGATTGCTAGCCAAGGTTCGTGCTTGGTTTTGAAATTATAAAAAAAAATACTTAATAAAATGGAGGAACTTGAGAACTATTTAATTCTAGGCATAGATTTACCGACACGACGCTCTTGACGACTTCTTTGAAATTACTAGTATACACTTGATGCCCACAATAACCAATAAATTATTGAAGGTTCAATGTTAGAATTGTCGTGTTCAATGTACTAGTTTTGTTTGTGATATATGTTAATATTGCTATTTTTTTAGCAGTTATCTTGGCATGTTGTTATATGCAAGAATTTTTTGTAGTAGTAATCAAAAGTTGAAGCATCGGTTAAAGCTAGTCAAATTTAAATTACATTTTAGAACTTTCCTTATATTTGGTTTGAGGTGTTTTGTGAACTCCTATTTAGGATTATCAGGTTTATTTATTTATTTATTTTTGGACTGATGAGAACTATATTTAATTTAGGGAGACTACGAGCAGCTAACACCTTGGTAGGATTAGAGTACTTACTAGATTAATTAAATGTAGACTGAAAACTGATGGTGCACATGATTGGGAGGAAGTCTATAATGTATACCGTTACATTGGTTCACATGAACCATCAGTATGCATCACTCCATAGCCACCGGTTAAAAAGTTAACAATTATTTACCATAAGAGAGGATGATTCCACATAGTTAATCTATTAAATGTGATTCATTAATGTTTTAGAGAAAACTCGAGCTTCTAGTTTAATTCACTCTTCTAAAATTTATATTACTTTTCTAGTGAATTGTTATTATGCACCTTGTTTTCTTTCTCCATCAAACGAGCACTAGAGCAAGTTTGAGATAGGAAAGTCAATCTTGAGTGCTTGAGAGGTAGTAATTATTTGTCAATATGCCAAAGTGGCCAGTGAGTCACCACTCTAGCAGGGTGAAGCTTATTAGGATGGGTGTGTTTAGTTCATGTTATATAAGGTGGTATGTAATATCTGATAATAAGTGTGCATATAGTATTAGATTGATTAATATAAAAACTAATGAGGCGCATTTCCTTATTATGCTATTCAACCCTATTTCTTCTCCTCTATTCTTATTCTCACAAAACCTAACGCTAAACCAACTTGTACCTTGATCCATTTTACTATCTTTTTCAACACTAACTCCTTTTTGGTATCAAAGCAAGGGTACCTTCTGTGACCCATGGCTACACCTCACGTTTTCTGACACAACATGGTCAAATTGTTTTGTACTAGTCAATAGCAGAGGTGTAGCCACAAACTGTTATAGTTCAAATCTGTAATAAGCTAATCCCACCAGAGTTTGAGCTATTTTTTTTAGCCGAATAGTTGATTGGCAGACCAACCCCTACCAAAGATAGATTCAGATTCCATTGGGTGGGATATTGAAGCTAGGAGAGTAGCACGCTTGGTTTCTGATTCTTTAGTCGTAGGATCCCAACAGGGATGAGCTGCTTGGGAAAATAGTTTGGCAGAAATTCTCTTTTCCCTCCCAAATTGGTAGTCATTGAGTGTAAATTTGACGAAATGAAAGTTTGAATGTGACAGTCCATAACCGCCGGTAGTAGTGCTTAATGTAAGTACCTGTTTGTCACGCTCTATGACGAAAATCGTGTAGATCTCCTTTAGGTTGTGTGAGTGCCAAGATAGATGGATCTATCTTGATGAAAGTAAGGCGAACAATCACATTCTCCAGTCTCTTTGAATGTGTGTTTTAAAGGAAACTTAATTTACTTGAGCCAGGGTGTTGTCTATACAATGGCAGTGTGCTATCATATATATAGTAGCGCGCCGTTGGTTCACGGGACACCAAACTTCAAACTCTGGTTTCCTTTATGTAAAAAGGTTATTTTGGACTTTTCCTGTAGTTAAGTTTTAGAGTTTTTTATAAAAGTTTTTTCAAAAGAGGAGGGAAGATTAAGCAAACAAAGTGCTTCTTCCTCCTTAAGCCAAAACCTTAGAATTTCATATTCTTCAATCTTTGAAACCATTGATGTGTTTGCAAATAGATTTTTACTCAAGATTTCCTGTTCTTCTTCACCTTTACTTTGGTTTGCTCAAGTGAGTTGAGTGTTTTGAGCCCTAGAGACAACGGTGTGTGAGTGATAGCCTTGTGGATCTCAAGATGGATCGTTGTGAAGGGCATTCAAATCGGAAAACTATGGAGGCGACCCGTGATGGGAAGTTGGGTTGCATGGGGGTTTGATAGGGCATGTGCATTTGTCGGTATATCGTTCGAAACTCTTTGTAATCATTTTGTTTCATATATAGTGGATTTGGTGTGTGGATTTCGGTCCTATGATTTTTCCCAGTGATTGGGTTTCCACGTATATCCTGTATTATGATGATTGTTAATATTATTGTGTAATCTCTAGATTAATTAGAATTAATCGAATAGCCCGATCTAATTCCGTAGATCGACAAAATTTCACTTAAAATCGCTACTAATACTTTATAGCGACAGGTTTAATAGTGGCGATTTTTTGGCCGCCGGTACCAATATTAGTGGCGGTTTTGAGAGTACTTCTGGCAGGTTTTTAGCCACCAGAAATAGCCATATTTTTTGTAGTGTAAGTGCTTAACAATTTTGGATGGACCTCGGCTCGGACAGTCACCTACAATTAGGTCTTATGAGGCCTCAGTCAACTGGTTGACTGACACCGAATTTGAGGGGCAGGTGCTTTGTGCCATATTTTTCTCTCGAACTACACATTTTATTGATACTCAGTAATTTCAACTGTCATGCTATTTCCATTGCACCTATCTTACCACTGTAACTACTCTCACCTGCTCCTTTAAATCCATACCATACACCTTCACACCACGCCATTCTCCATTCTCATATCTAACACCATTCATAATTTTATCTAAGGTCTTCTAATTTTAGCACTAGGGACAATTTTTTGAGCGTGAAGTTGAAGCCTAAGTGCTCAAGTCTCTAGCATTTTCCAACTGAAGGTAGCGTTAAGAATTTTTTAATCATTTCTGTTCTTGAACATGTATTTCTTAATTGATGGAGCAAGCTCTTTACCTTCTCGTCTCTGTTCTTCAAGATAAAATGCAGTGGTTTAGTGTTAGGTGTTTGGCATATATAAGATTAATTACGTGTAACATGTGGGCCTCGTTTGGAGTAGTTTAGTTGTTGCGTCTTTTCCATATTCCCTTCATACGTTTTTTTGCTGATCCATAATCCCTTCCCTATCTAATAATTAACCACCATTTGTTACAATCCAGTTCCCTCGTATAAAATATTTTATGTCCACTATTTTTTTATTTTTTGGAAAGGGAAACTATTTGTGACAGCCCGGATTTCGGCACCCCGAAACCCGTGCCATCAGCACGATCATCTTGACCGTGCCCTTTAGCTAAGCACGGAACACTGGTATATCAAGCATCCAAAAAGTACTATAAATGAAATTGCGGAATTTAAATCTATATTAATTAACTTCCCAAAAGACAGTTCTACCCTCATGCCTCTGCAGGAATGGAGAACCGATCCGAACCATCGATGATAGCAATCATCACGGATGGTTCGTCCCAAAAGAATAATCCAAAACCCTATATACATGGTTTTAAACAAGATCAAGGCTTGACATACCAAGCCGTACAAAACCTCTCCAAAAATCTCCTCAAAGTAGCACAACGGAGTCCTCTAGAAGAAGTCTTAGAGGTGGATCTAATCGATCTCCGCGGATCTCGACTCACCAGGGTCAACGTCCCCTGAAGTCTCTGCACCTGCTAGTAAAGGTCCTGTGACATATAGTCAAAAGGGTGAGCTACATCCTAGCTCAATAGGGAACAACACACTACTGAACATATAAATTATAACTCACATATATTCTATGATATTCATGCATGATGTGACAATGCAAAAGTCGATGAAAAAGCAGTTTTAAAAGAAACACATTTTTTCGTTAATTTATACGTGTCTTTTAGTTATCATGAATAACAGAATAGGCCTAAAGCAAAGAAAAACTTAACCTTTCAACTTAAGTAGTCCCCGAGCAATATAGCATCGAGCCCGACGAGATACCCTTCACATCTATATAGACAATTGTAAAAGTATTCCCGGAATACAAAATATAGTACCAGGCCCTCTCCCCGGGATTGGTGGCGGGTTTCAATAGTCTCGACATCCACAGGATGTCACATGCAGGATAAGCCTCCGGCAGGCCTACGGATTCGCGCGTATCGGTCACGGATATTCGCGGCGTCGATCCGTGGTTATCCCGCCGGCGTCGGTGGGTACCCTATCAAACCTCAAATAACAAAATATTGTGTGCTTTACATATAGTTATTCACCGTGTAAGAGTGCTATCTTATATCAGTTAGGCCTTATCAGACTTTATTCAATCTTGGATACATCCCTGGGATGTATCCATGTGTTTGCATCACACTTGATGCTCTTATTACTTCCTCATCCCCTGGCGATCTTTCCATTTTCATATAACTACTAATTCTCAATTGCTTGCACTGATGCCCTTATCATTTTCTCATCCCCTAGGGATCTCTCCTTTCATAGACCTCATTGTTCTCAATTTCTCGCACCGATGCCTTTATCATTTTCTCATCCCCGGGATGTCTCATCCTTACATGCTTACTTGGTGTCACACACACACCCATATCTCGATGAAAGTTTTATGATTTAAAACACTTGTATTTCCTTTGGTGTATTTCTCACACACACACACATTTGGATCTTGTAGGGTTTTCACGAGGTTTTGTACAATGAAAGCAGTTTTCACTTTAAATCTTATATCACTATTCACATTTTTCAAACACCTCAACTTACATTTTTTAAACACACCTCTTTTCCCCAAGTTTTAGAAATAACACGTTTAAATTGGATCTTGAGCAATGAAATACTTGAATAGAATTGAGTTCTAAAACATTGAATATCATTTGAGCAATAACATGGAATCAAATTTAATTCTAAAACATTTGAACTGAAGTCTATATCACTACATACATGCTCTTGTAAAATAAAGTACATGTTCAAGGTGTTCCCTACCTCAAGTCTTCACTTGTTCATGCATCAAGGTCCCACGTGGCTCCTTGTGCACTAGCTTACGTACCACCTATGGTACCACATAACAGGTGAAACACATCACAAAGGATGCAATAAAGAAGGTATAAGATCCTCCAAGAATCTTAAAGTCAAACCTAAAAGTCAACGAAATTTATCCCAGTCGATTAATCGAAATCCAAAATCGATTAATCGAACCTGGTTCGATTAATCGATTTCCAAAATCGATTAATCGAAGGTCAATATCGATTAGTCGAATTAATTTCGATTAATCGAACTCTCCTTTTCGCAAAGTAAACTCACTGTTCGAACAGTCGAGTTTCCATTCGATTAATCGAATCCAGTCTCGATTAGTCGAATTCTTCTTTTCGCAAAGAACACTTACTATTCGAACAGTTTGGGTTTCCATTCGATTAATCGAATTCAGTTTCGATTAATCGAATTCTTCTGTTCGCAAAGAACACCTACTATTCGAACAGTTCGAGTTTCCATTCGATTAATCGAATCTCTTCTTTTCGCAAAGTACACTTACTGTTCGAACAGTCTAACTTCACAAGCCGATTAATCGATCCCAAATCGATTAGTCGAAGACTAAAATCGATTAATCGAAATCCCATTTCGATTAGTCGATTTTCCTTAAATCATTTCCTCCAACCCTTGGGGTCCACTGGAGGTTCCCAGTCGATCAATCGATTCCCCAAATCGATTAATCGAAATCCAAATTCGATTAATCGAAATCCAATTCGATTAATCGAATTCGTCGTCCTCTGACCTTTCAACTCCTTGGCGAATTTTGAGTAGTCGAACCCCAATTTCGATGAGTCGAAATCCCGAGATTCAGTGTTCTTTGGCTGTTGTGCCCCAATCTTTTCTAGTTATTTTCTAAGCAATACTCCTACAATTTCCACCCATTTTACTACAATTTATTCTATAAATCTACACCATTTGTTTACGAGAATCTCACCTTAAATAAATCTCGACTTGATTAAAATGAAGGGTTGGAAGGTTAGGGTTTCCAGCTTTTGTGTGAACAGATCCTCCGCGGCGAATCCCGCTTTGATTTCAAGAAATCCTTCCAACAACTTGCAATAACTTCTCACTAGCTCCTTTACTCCTCTCTTTCTCTCTCTCTCTTCTTTACTCCTTTCAACCACCAAAATATGAATATTAGGGTTTTCAACCCTTTTTATCTTATCTCTCTTCTCGGTGTGGAGCACATACACACCCATCGGTGTATGTTACTCTACACGCTCCTCTATCTCTCCACTCTTCTACACTGGTATACACATCACATCCGCTCATCTCACCCTAAGTTCATCAATGAACTATCTCATGGTCAAACCTAAGACCAATCGGGCACGGATCCCGAGGTCATAGTTCAACGTGATTTTTTTCGGGTTATTACATCCTCCCCACCTTGGGAATTTTCGTCCTCGAAAATCACCCAAAGGTGTGGTGGTCTTCATCCCCTCCCCCGCACCTTTTCGGAGGTGAGGTGGTCTACCAACGCACAAGTACACACAAATCATAAAATCAATGGACCATATATAACAGTAACAAGGTTTTTATATATAAAACATCAAAAGTTACAATAATGATTGAATTGGGGACCACAACAGAAAAACAAAAATGGTTCACCCCTATACAGAAGATGTACAATGGACAAAAAAGAAAACAACACTACGTCAGCCGCCCTGCAATGGTGGATCTAAAGTCGAGCAGGTGGGTCGACGGAGTCTGATCTGCCACGGGTGGCTGGATGGCTGGTGGCGGTAGCGGATGAGAAGTCCCTGTCGGGGGCGGCGGTGGAATCTCGGTCGGCGGCAGAGGTGGAATGGTAGTGGAAGTAGATGGTGGCTGCGTCGTCGTCGACGTCGTCGGTGGTGGGGGTGCGGTGGAGGTAGAAGCACCGGCATGATGTAATTGCGCCCTAAAGACGGGACCCTGATGGAATGCTGTGGTGCCGGCGGTCCATTCCTCTTCGGCCAAAGATGTCCAGGTAGGTGTGGGGGTAGATAAACTTGAGGGTGTGAAACATGAGGAAATCAATCCTCCTGTTCATCCTCTCGTTATTCGCTTCCATTCTGGCCTCGAAGCGGGCCAGAGCCTCCTCAATGGTGGTGTTGGTGGCTGGGGCGGGTCGGCGACGTGAAGTAGAAGGGGTCGCCGGTGTAGATCGAGGTGGTGGTGGTGGAATGACGGTGTGGGTGGAACGACTGGGGTGGTACTGGGCCATCCACGGGCACATGTGGTCGTAATGCGTGGTGGAGGGGTGGTGGTGGGATTGCAGTCACCTGCCTCGGCCACCGGTGGTGGTAAAGTCTTCTTAGAGATTGTAACTCTGTTCCATTCGTGTGGGAGAATGGTTTCACCGGATCGGTGGCCGTCACCTCGTGGGGTGAGACAGCATAGGTCGGATGAATATGCCTCTAGAATGCTAGAGATGATGCGTACGTAGGGCATCCCATCCCTAGCTCGAAGGTTGCCCTTCATGAGCTTCCCCTTGATGTACCTCATCCCTTCGAGGATGACCATGGTAACATCAAACCATCGGCCGTTATAGGCCGCATAGAGGGCCTGTTGCACCAACTCAACACGCTCGGTGCTGTGGCGCATGGGGTAGAGGTTGGCGTGAAAAACAGAATCGAGCATCCACATATAATGTGGAAGGTCAACCCTCTTAGACGAGGTGCCGATCCCTTTTCCCCTTGGTCATGTCGGCAAGGATATCCTCATATTGACCGCCTGGGAAGGGTGGTAGTAAGGTGGTCTCGGGTAGATAGTCCAAGTAGCACTCGACTGCTTCTTGGACATGACGACGTGTGATGAGGTATTCACGCCCTTCAATCGTGGTCTTCACCACGTCGTCAGTAGGGCCATCCTTGAGGCCCTGGTAAAATAACCTAACCAATCGCGGATAATAGAACTTCCGGATTGGTTTGAGGAGGAAGGTGAGACCGGCGTTGTTGAGGTAGTTTAGGGCCCAAATGGTCTCACCTTGGACCACATCTTTGTCAAAAAGAGTCTTGTCGAAATTGTGTTCGACTTCAAAGATCTTGGCCGCCCACCACTCAGTGGGTTGCTCAAGGTTGACGGGTGGTGGTGGAATAGGGCTTGCGTCATTTGAAGACGCGCTCATCGACGTAGTGTCCGATGTCGACGGTGAGGGTGTCCTCACAGGCGAAGGGGTTGGTGGTGGTGGTGCGGCATTCTTGCGCCGTACCGGCAGTTTTGAAGTTGCCCTCTTCGATGATAATCGAGTTTTAGGCGGCATTTTCGCTAAAATGCAAGAAAATAGGGTTTCTTATATGCAAAAATAATGAAGAAGAACAAGGATTAGGGTTTACCCAATTTGAGAAGGTGTGTGAAGTCAAATCCGGTCGAGAATGGCCGGAAATGGTGCAAACCCTAGGTAGTTGAATCGCCGGAGAAGAAGAAGAACCGGATGTCCAAAACTCAAAAATCGAATGGTTTGAAAAACCCCCCTTTCACATATATATAGTGGTTGGCTCGACTAGTCGAATTTCAAACTGAAAGGTACTCCTCGAATTCGATTAGTCGATTCTCCTAATTCGACTAGTCGGCTTCGATTTCGACTAGTCGAAATCCCATTTCGATTATTCGAAATGATTAGGGTTCAAATTTCTAACTTTGGAGCCCACTGGAAGGACTCAGTCGACTAGTCGAAATCCGTTTCGATTAGTCGAAATTTTAACTTCGACTAGTCGAAATCTAATTCGACTAGTCGAAATCGTGTGCCCCCCCCCCTTTTTTTTTAACTTCTACAACTCCCTCCATAACTCGATTAGTCGAATTCAAATTTCGACCAATCGATTTTCCCTTTATGTCCAATTCGATTAGTCGATTTCCCTATTTCGATTAGTCGAATTGCCTACTTTCAGAAATTACTTTTAGACTCTTTAAGTAATTCGACTAGTCGAAATCAATTTTCGACTAGTCGAAATTGCAATTTCAACCGCGCGACCGCTCTCGCGGGGTAAAATTTCTCTATGGTTTCGAAGCTCGCGGGGTTGTGTCTTCAGTGCCTCGCGAGGTTCAATTTGACACTCGCGGGGTTGAAATGTCTCTAGCTCGCGAGGTTCACTTTTAAAACGCTCGCGGGGTTGGATTTACCCTTCGCGAGTTTCAAAAATACTTCTCGCCAGGTTAAAAATCTACGCATTGCTAGGTTAAAAATCTACGCCTCGCTAGGTTAAAATTGCACTTCGCGAGTTTGGAGTTCACACATCGCGAGGTTGGTTTTCGATTAGTCGAATTCACATTTCGACTAGTCGAAATTCCAAATTCGATTAGTCGAACCCTAGTTCGACTAGTCAAAATTTTCTAACTTATTCTTTTTGAACTCTGGCTCACTGGCATAGCCAGTCGATTAATCAATTTTGACTTTCGATTAGTCGAATTGTCAATTCGACTAGTCGAAATGTCTCAATTAATCGAATTTTCAAATTTTTTTTTTTTTATTTTCTCTAACTTCTCCTTCACTGGTTGATGCCAGTCGACCAGTCGGGCAAAACTCGACTAATCGAATCCTCAAATCGATTAAATCGATTTGGGAAATTCGATTAATCGGTTTCATTCCGACTCCTCGAATTGGCTATCTTCCTTTATACTTGATTTCTATTTGAAATTTAAACTATGAAACTGTCCGAATTCTCATTAAAGACCTTTGGCCAATAGGTCATCATTAATCACCTGGACAGTTGAGAGTCCGCAAACAAGCTTGCGGTGTTACGACCTATACTATCTATACTATCCAAGTAACAAACAGCATACAACAACAACATATACTATCCATAAGGTTGTCAACCCTAGCTTTAATTCATGACTCGAAATAGGTGTCACTTGTCTAGGAACGAGATTTCACAGACACTCATTGTCTGATTCGGAAAGGCGGTAAGAGAATTAATCAAAGCGAGACAAAGCCATCACCAAGATGAGATAAAGCCATGATCAACATGAGGCAAAGCCATCAACAGATGAGATAAAGCCATCACCAAATAAGGTAAAGCCATCAGCAAATGAGATAAAGCCATCACCAAATAAGGTAAAGCCATCAGCAAATGAGATAAAGCCATCACCAACATGTGATAAAGCCATCACCAAAATGAGATAAAGCCATCATCACATGAGTACTTCTAAACCTTTCAGAATCTAATCTTGAAATCCTTAAACTTTTTAACAGCTTTACTAGACACAATTTAACGCATCGATCCTACAGAAGGGCAAAAGTGTGACACATTTTGGCTTTCATTTCAAGGAAATGATTACCGATGATTTCTCTCGAGTTCTTACCATTTGGGTGCACCGATGGGGTCATAACTACCTAGGCATACTTATTAGACTCTTCATGTGTACTGCTCTCAACACACTCCCAATACTAACTAAATCTCCATATAGTGTCTGTACATCGATAATGAAAACGGCGCAATTTCATCGTAATAAAGATCCAATTACGCTCTCCCATGATATCCAAAATTTAAATTTTCCTATCCTCATCAATTTCTTACCTGATTATCCTAGGTTATCCTAGATTCTCGGAAATACTTCCAGAGTAGAGTACAGTGATTAACAACCGAACCCGAGTTTGAAAAAAAAAATGCATTTAGATACACCATAATCATGACTCCTGACCAATGAGTTACTTCAACTTTGTTACCCTCATTACTCATAATGTCAATTTAAATTCAATTGTGTACCACCTATCCGTAAGTAATTTCACCTACCCTACTGTGAAGATTTATTCTTGTCTAGTCTTTATATTGTCAGCTATTCAATTTATCCTTTGAAATTTAACTCGCTTTATGTCATAGAGGCGATTTAATCGGATGCACGTATGGGTATCATGATATTCCTCAAGTGTCAAGAACAACTAAAATTTCTAATAGCATTCATCATCTAGAACTTTTAGGAAACATCTCGTTAATTGAAAATAAATTTATACCTTGGGAAACTTCATAAGTCATCTGGGCATTGTGCATTGTTGTTTCACTTGTAGGACCTTGATTCGTAGGGAGGGTCGGCTCAGAAGTAGACGTCAAAGTTAACTGCCTTCTACGTTTCGCTGGACAATCCTTGATGTAGTGTCCTTTCTCACCGCACTTAAAACATGTTCGCAAAACTAACCGACTCCTCCGTCGGTGGTGTTTCCCACACTGTGCACAGATATTCTTCGATGTTGATGTCGTAGCACCTTTTCCCGATCTTTGGACAATGTTTTATGAGGTGTCCCATTCAAATCCACACTTGAAACATCCTCTCATGCCTCTCCTACGATTCGATGTCTTGTGTCGTTTTCCACATCTTGAGCATGACTCAACCTGTGTCGATGGAGAGATGTGAGTCGTCTCTCTCAACTTTGTCGTGAGTAATGAGGTCAACTGAGCCATTTTGTTGATCACCTTCTCTAGTAATTGCCTATCCTGCTCATCTTCTCTGGTGCATTACCCTTGCTCTTTTGCGTGGTGCCATTTCAGTCTGTCAAAATGAAACAGGGTCTCAATTATAATGATCGTGGTCACCACGACCCTAACTTCCAACAAAATCTAAAACTTCACTTCGTACACTAGCCAACTTCTTTCACTATTCGTCACAATCATCAACTGTATCCTTGATAAGTAATCATTGAAATTCCATTGCCCAAGTCCCAAAACAAAACCTACGATCACGACTTGGGACTTCATGAACCTAAAGCCTAACGTTTCCACTCACTGAGATAAGGTCCTAATTGACTCTCCTACACCCTAACAAAATTTACTGTAATACTCTTTGGTCCCAACAAGTTCTAAACTTTGATATTGGCCGCCCCTAGGTCGGCCTCTCCCTCCAGAAGACACTAACGGCTGCATTTGAAACTAAAGTTTCGTTAGCAGAAGCCCCTATGTTCTGACGAACGAACCCTTGTCAGAATTGCTAAAAGAAAATAGCCCGGATTTCGGCACCCCGAAACCCGTGCCATCAGCACGATCATCTTGACCGTGCCCTTTAGCTAAGCACGGAACACTGGTATATCAAGCATCCAAAAAGTACTATAAATGAAATTGCGGAATTTAAATCTATATTAATTAACTTCCCAAAAGACAGTTCTACCCTCATGCCTCTGCAGGAATGGAGAACCGATCCGAACCATCGATGATAGCAATCATCACGGATGGTTCGTCCCAAAAGAATAATCCAAAACCCTATATACATGGTTTTAAACAAGATCAAGGCTTGACATACCAAGCCGTACAAAACCTCTCCAAAAATCTCCTCAAAGTAGCACAACGGAGTCCTCTAGAAGAAGTCTTCGGTAGGTGGATCTAGCGATCTCCGATCTTTGGATCAGACTCACCAGGGTCAACGTCCCCTGAAGTCTCTGCACCTGCTAGTAAAGGTCCTGTGACATATAGTCAAAAGGGTGAGCTACATCCTAGCTCAATAGGGAACAACACACTACTGAACATATAAATTATAACTCACATATATTCTATGATATTCATGCATGATGTGACTATGCAAAAGCTGATGAAAAACAGTTTTAAAAGAAACACATTTTACTGTTAATTTATACGTGTCTTTTAGTTATCATGAATAACACTGAATAGGCCTAAAGCAAAGAAAAACTTAACCTTTCAACTTAAGTAGTCCCCGAGCAATATAGCATCGAGCCCCGACGAGATACCCTTCGCCGTCATCTATATAGACAATTGTAAAAGTATTCCCTGGGAATACAAAATATAGTACCCAGTGCCCCTCTCCCACGGGATTGGTGGCGGGTTTCAATAGTCAGGATGTCGATAAGCCTCACTTGGCCCTCTCGGATACCCCGCCGTATCGGTCACGGATATTCTGCCGCGTCAGTCGTGGTTATCCCGCCACGTCGGTGGGGTACCCTATCAAACCTCAAATAACAAAAATATTGTGTGCTTTACATATAGTTATTCACCGTGTAAGAGTGCTATCTTATATCAGTTAGGCCTTATCAGACTTTATTCAATCTTGGATACATCCCTGGGATGTATCCATGTGTTTGCATCACACTTGATGCTCTTATTACTTCCTCATCCCCTGGGGATCTTTCCATTTTCATATAACTACTAATTCTCAATTGCTTGCATCGCACCGATGCCCTTATCATTTTCTCATCCACAGGGATCTCTCCTTTTCATAGACCTCATTGTTCTCAATTTCTCGCATCGCACCGATGCCTTTATCATTTTCTCATCCCCTGGGGATGTCTCATCCTTACATGCTTACTTGGTGTCACACACACACCCATATCTGATGAAAGTTTTATGATTTAAAACACTTGTATTTCACTGGTGTATTTCTCACACACACACACACACATTTGGATCTTGTAGGGTTTTCACGAGGTTTTGTACAACTGAAACAGTTTTCACTTTAAATCTTATATCACTATTCACATTTTTCAAACACCTCAACTTACATTTTTTTTAAACACACCTCTTTTTCCCCAAGTTTTAGAAATAACACGTTTAAATTGGATCTTGAGCAATGAAATACTTGAATAGAATTGAGTTCTAAAACATTGAATATCATTTGAGCAATAACATGGAATCAAATTTAATTCTAAAAACATTTGAACTGAAGTCTATATCACTACATACATGCTCTTGTAAAATAAAGTACATGTTCAAGGTGTTCCCTACCTCAAGTCTTCACTTGTTCAATGCATCAAGGTCCCACGTGGCTCCTTGTGCACTAGCTTACACGTACCACCTATGGTACCACATAACAGGTGAAACACATCACAAAGGATGCCATAAAGAAGGTATAAGATCCTCCAAGAATCTTAAAGTCAAACCTAAAAGTCAACGAAATTTATCCCAGTCGATTAATCGAAATCCAAAATCGATTAATCGAACCTGGTTCGATTAATCGATTTCCAAAATCGATTAATCGAAGGTCAATATCGATTAGTCGAATTAATTTCGATTAATCGAACTCTCCTTTTCGCAAAGTAAACTCACTGTTCGAATAGTCGAGTTTTCCATTCGATTAATCGAATCCAGTCTCGATTAGTCGAATTCTTCTTTTCGCAAAGAACACTTACTATTCGAATAATCGAATTCTCCTGTTCGCAAAGAACACCTACTATTCGAACAGTTCGAGTTTCCATTCGATTAATCGAATTCAGTTTCGATTAATCGAATCTCTTCTTTTCGCAAAGTACACTTACTGTTCGAACAGTCTAACTTCACAAGCCGATTAATCGATCCCAAATCGATTAGTCGAAGACTAAAATCGATTAATCGAAATCCCATTTCGATTAGTCGATTTTCCTTTAATCATTACCTCCAACCCTTGGGGCCCACTGGAGGTTCCCAGTCGATCAATCGATTCCCCAAATCGATTAATCGAAATCCAAATTCGATTTAATCAATCAATTCGATTAATCGAATTCGTGGTCCTCTGACCTTTCAACTTCTTGGCGAATTTCGACTAGTCGAACCCCAATTTCGATTAGTCGAAATCCCCAGATTCAGTCTTCTTTGGCTGTTCTTCCCCAATCTTTTCTAGTTATTTTCTAAGCAATACTCCTACAATTTCCACCCATTTTACTACAATTTATTCTATAAATCTACACCATTTGTTTACGAGAATCTCACCTTAAATAAATCTCAACTTGATTAAAATGAAGGGTTGGAAGGTTAGGGTTTCCAGCTTTTGTGTGAACAGATCCTCCGCGTCGAATCCGGCGCTTTGATTTCAAGAAATCCCCTTCCAACAACTTGCAATAACTTCTCACTAGCTCCTTTACTCCTCTCTTTCTCTCTCTCTCTCTTCTTTACTCCTCTCAACCACCAAAATATGAATATTAGGGTTTTCAACCCTTTTTATCTTATCTCTCTTCTCGGTGTGGAGCACATACACACCCATCGGTGTATGTTACTCTACACGCTCCTCTATCTCTCCACTCTTCTACACTGGTATACACATCACATCCGCTCATCTCACCCTAAGTTCATCAATGAACTATCTCATGGTCAAACCTAAGACCAATCGGGCACGGATCCCGAGGTCATAGTTCAACGTGATTTTTTTCGGGTTATTACACTATTTTTCCAATAGCACCATACTCTTGATTTTTAAAATCCAAATGTTACTATTTAACGTTGATGGCTCATTATTACTATTAGCAACAATAAAAATTAATAATAATAATTATTAATTATATTAGAGTTCTGTGTTGTTATCATTATTATCACATTTCGACATGGTCCTCAAGATGATACTTATTATCACATTTCAATCTTTCGTTTAACTTTGATTGTTTTACTTCTTTTTATAGCTTAATAAATCTCAACATCTTCTGATTTTCACTTGAATCTATCATATTTAATATATCTAATGGGTGTATTAATTTTAACTTTCTTACGTGAACAAAGGTAAGCTAGTTCTTTGGACTAGGTAAATTACGTAGTCAAATCGGCCGGTTGCCATGTAGCACCTCAACACATGATCATGTGCCACATAATGGAGCATTTCAATTATCTAGACCATTGAAGAGATTTTTTTTGAAACCAGCAATCAATAACATTAAAACATACAGTTACGTAATTACTTCAACTTTTTCATTGGTCCTGATTTTCAACTCGCTAATTCAAATGATTATGATGTTTCGTAGCAGCCAGAGAGTGTGAGTGTAGATAACTTAGTCCATAAGACAAAGAAATCTTTATCCTTTATATATATATATCCTTTATATATATATATAGAGGTAGTATAGCTATGGAGCATGTGATTTGAAAAAAAAAAAATTTGACTTTAAAAAAAAATTTCCCCTCAAATCATGGGTCAAACATAAGGTAACACCACCTACCAAAGTGCATTGATTTTTACACAACTTTGACTACATTTTTAACGGTGGATAAATATAAGAATTTGCCCAAATTTTTTGGATGGTACATGATCGATCTTATACAACTTGCCTTTGCATCCGATCTTCGGATTGGGTGCCACGTGTCGTCCAATCAACTCGTGAGTAGCAGCAAAACGGTTCCCTCATAGGCAATATCTCTGCCCCCCTCTCTCTCTCTCTCTCTATATATATATATATATTTAGAGAGAGAGAAAGAGAGGCCTAGGGATATAGGTTGTTGGAATGCAGGGTGGATCCACGCATTTGAATTAAGTACGGTCCACATGGTACCCATACAAAGGATCAGGTGTTGTGGCGACTTGCCTGATGACAATCAGAGGCCACGAAAAAGATTTCAACATAATCTAATATGCCTATCTACCGTAAAAAAATGTACCTTTTGAAACAGCCACTTCGATGGCACCCAGACCCGCCACACTCACCATCCTATTCCATGGGGCCGTTGCGGCACAACCTTTATGCCTTGTCCGTTGCCCTTACGGCACACTACGACCGACACAACCTTTACGCCTTGTCCGTTGCCCTTATGGCACACTACGACCACCGCCTCGCACCACCCTTCGCCTTCGGTCTAGGGTTTACATCCCTAGCTAGGGCTCACTCTTCTTCCTCTCTTCCTCTCCGGTTCAAATTCCACAGCCGCCCATCATCGGTGATCTTCCACACCACTGGCGACTCTTCGGCGACCGCCGGTAGGTGCTTTTTTTTTTCTTCATTTTTTTTATTCTTCTTCATAGCTGTATTCCTTTCTTCTTCTTCTTCATTTTTGCTTCTGTAGCTGTAGCTTGTTCTTCTTCTTCTTCAAAGCTCCGGCAACCCTTCGGCGACCCTCTGGCTCAATAGGTTTTTTTTTTTTTGTTCATTTTTCTGCTTTTTTCCCCTTTCGCATCTTCTTTTTCTTGTATATTTTTTTTCTTTTTTTTTTGTTCTTTCCTGCATTTTTTTTTATAGTATGGCCCTTTGCAATCGCATCCGCATGATCTTTTTTTCCTTCTTCTTTCCTGCAGTATAAACTACAAAGTATATATATATATATATATATATATATATATATATATATATATATATATATATATTAATATATATATATATATATATCAATGTGTGTGTGCGGCTATGTTCCAGTCAGCCATTGTGTGTGTGTGTATATATATATATATATATATATATATATATATATATATATATATATATAGTTATACTAAAATGAATAATCAATCTTTGCTTTAACTCTCTTGTGGTCAGGTGTGTCATTTGTCTTGTGACTATGTGTATATATATATATATTAATAACAATGTTATATGATGAGGAGGGACATTTAGAATGAACAATTATGTGTTTTAATATATGTTATATTTTTAGACTACCTGATTATGTGAAATTGTGATGGTTAAAGTTGAACTTCATATTTAGTAGTATTTACTTGAAAGTCTTGGATTGAATTAAATTGTGTGTTTAAATATAATTTCTAAACCTTCAATTTCGTCTTTTGATATATATATATATAATAACCGTTCTTGAGGCCGCCGCATCGCCTCGATCCCCAAAATCCACCCAAGCGCCTCGACTTTATAAACATTAGAATGCTGGGACTAGGCCTCTTTGTAGTGCCACGTGGCACCATTCCCCCTACAGTTAGACCCTTCTCTAGATGTGTTTTTTTTTTGGGGGGTGATCACCATTCATTTTGTTTCGTATTGACCACCATTGACCTCGGTATATATATATATATATATATATATATATATATATATATATATATATATATATATATATATATATATATATATATATATAGTGGTCTTGGATCAATTCCCAAACCTCCATTTACATGATAAGCTATTTTATTTTGCTTTGCTGCTGAAATCTTTATCTTTTCAGATGCATGTTAATTATTGTGCTACAAAATTTGATCAAACAAGTGACAATTGCATACAACAAGGATCCCAACCCAATAAAGTTGAATTTGGGTGTTTGAGCATATCGAACTGAGGTGTGCTAGCTATCAAGATAGTGTCTACTGTGCTTTACATTAGACTATTACCATACCCATATGATATGTGCATTTTCCCCTATCTTTTTTGAACAATTGTGTCACATTTGATCTTCTTCAGACACATTTTTCATTAAGAGTAGTCTAATTTGGTTGTCTTTTGCAACCTTTGGTGTAGAAGTTCAGTGATTTGGTCTATGCATTCTGTAATGGGAGGGAAACCCCTTGTCTTGAATGTAGTGAGACGTGCAGAGCAGTTGCTAGTAAATGATCAGCGAGCCCTGGAGCCATTCTAATGTTCTTGATGCTATTTTTAACATACGACATGGTAGTGATTGAAATCCTATTTTCATGATATTCAGGTCTCTCAATAAAGAGTATCTTTCTATCACTGGACTGGGAGACTTTAGTAAATTAAGTGCTAAGCTCATTTTTGGCAGTGACAGGTAAGAACAACTATAGTTACCATTTTCAAATGCATTAATTATCTGCCAGAAAATTTTGTTGATCTGCTTCCTAAATTAAGCTAGTATATAAATGTACTTGATTATATAGTTCTGCTAAAAGTTGGTCAAAGATGAAATCCATCTGAAAATAATCAAAGTTGAAGCATCGGTTAAAGCTAGTCAAATTCAAATTACATTTTAGAACTTTCCTTATATTTGGTTTTATGTGTTCTGTGAACTCCTATTTAAGATTGCTAGGTTTATTTATTTATTTTTGGACTGATGAGAACTATATTTAATTTAGGGAGATTACGAGCAGCTAACCTTAGTAGGATTAGAGTATTTACTAGATTAATTAAATAGAGATTGAAAACTGATGGTGCACATGATTGGGAGGAAGTTTACAATGTATACCGTTGGTTCACATGAACCATCAGTATGCATCACCCCATAGCGACCAGTTAAAAAACTTAACAATTATTTACCATAAGAGAGGATGATTCACATGGTTAATCTATTAAATGTGATTTATTAATGTTTTAGAGAAAACTCCAGCTTCTAGTTTAATTCACTCTTCTAAATTTTATATTACTTTTCTAGTGAATTGTTGTTATGCACCTTGTTTTCTTTCTCCATCAAACGGGCCGTAGAGCAAGTTTGAGATAGGAAAGTCAATCTTGGGTGCTTGAGAGGTAGCAATTATTTGTCAATATGCCAAAGTGGCCAGTGAGTCACCACTCTAGCAGGGTGAAGCTTATTAGGATGGGTGTGTTTAGTTCATGTTATATAAGTGGTATGTAATATCTGATAATAAGTGTGTATGTAGTATTAGATTGATTAATATAAAAACTAATGAGGTGCATTTCCTTATTATGCTATTCAACCCTATTTCTTCTCCTCTATTCTTATTCTCAAAACCTAACTCTAAACCAACCTGCACCCTAATATATTTTACTATCTTTTTCAACACTTAACTACTTTTTGGTATCAAAGCAAGGCTACCTTTCGTGACCCATGGCTACACCTCACGTTTTCTGACGCAACAGGGTCAAATTGTTTTGTACTAGTCAATAGCGGAGGTGTAGCCACAAACTGCTATAGTTCAACTCTGTAATAGGCTAATCCCACCAGAGTTTGAGCTATTTTTTCTAGCCGAATAGTTGATTGGCTGACCAACCCCTACCAAAGATAGATTCAGATTCCATTGGGTGGGATATTGAAGCTAGGAGAGTAGCACACTTGGTTTCTGATTCTTTAGGATATTGAAGCTAGGAGAGTAGCACACTTGGTTTCTGATTCTTTAGTCGTAGGATCGCAACAGGGATGAGCTGCTTGGGAAAAGAGTTTGGCAGAAATTCTCTTTTCCCTCCCAAATTGGTGGTCATTGAGTGTAAATTTGACGGAATGAAAGTGTGAATGTGGCAGTCCATAACCGCCGGTAGTAGTGCTTAATGTAAGTACCTTTTTTGCCACGCTCTACGACGAAACTCGTGTAGATTTCCTATAGGTTATGTGGGAGTGCCAAGATGGATGGATCTACCTTGATGAAGTAAGGCTAACGATCACATTCTCCAGTCTCCTTGAATGTGTTTTAAAGGAAACTTAATTTACTTGAATCAGGGTGTTGTTTGTACAATGGCAGTGCATTGTCATATATATAGCAGCGTGCCGTTAGTTCACGGGACACCAAACTTCGAACTCTGGTTTCCTTTATGTAAAAAGGTTATTTTGGACTTTTCCTGTAGTTAAGTTTTAGGATTTTTTATAAAAGTTTTTTCAAAAGAGGAGGGAAGATTAAGCAAGAAAATACCTTCTTCCTCCTTATGCCAAAACCTTAGAACTTCATATTCTTCAATCTTTGAAATCATTGGTGTGTTTGCAAATAGATTTTTACTCAAAGATTTCCTATTCTTCTTCACCTTCATTTTACTTTGGTTTGCTCAAGTGAGTTAAGTGTTTTGAGCCCTAGAGATTACGGTGTGTGAGTGATAGCATTGTGGATCTCAAGATGGATCGTTGTGCGTTCATCAATAATTGTGGAGGGCATTCAAATCGGAAAACTATGGAGGCGACCCATGATGGGAAGTTGGGTTGCATGGGAGTTTGATAGGGCATGTGCATTTGTCGGTATATCATTTGTAACTCTTTGTAATCATTTTGTTTTATATATAGTGGATTTGGTGTGTGGATTTTGGTCCTGTAGTTTTTCCCAGTGATTGGGTTTCCACGTATATCCTGTGTTGTGATGATTGTTAATATTATTGTGTAATCTCTAGATTAATTAGAATTAATCGAATAGCCCGATCTAATTCCATGGATCGAGGGAATTTAACTTAAAACCGCTACTAATACTTTATAGCGACAGGTTTAATAATAGTGGCGAGTTTTTGGCTGCCAATATTAGTGGCAGTTTTGAGAGTACTTCTGGCAGGTTTTTAGCCGCCAGAAATAGCCATCGGACAATCACCTATAATCAGATCTTATGAGGACTCAGTCAACTAGTTGACTGACACTGAATTTGAGCGGCAGGCGCTACACTTACTCTATTGTGCCATATTTTTATCTCAAACGCCACATTCTATTGATACTCACTAATTTCGACTGTCATGCTATTTCCATTGTACCTATCTTACCACTGTAACTACTCTCACCTGCTCCTTTAAATCCATACCATACACCTTCACGTACCACACACATCTATGACCTTTAATTTTTACCTACTCTTACATACTTTAACCAACTCTTTTACTCTCTATTCTCATATCTAACACCGTTCATAATTCTATTTAATGGTTCTTCTCATTCTAGCACTGGGGACAATCTTTTGAGCGTGAAGTTGAAGTCTAATTTCTCCAATCAAGCTGTTTACCTTCTCCTCTCTGTTCTTCAAGATAAAGTGGTCTCTGTTCCTCAAGATAAAGTGCAAGTTGAAGTCTAAGTTCTCGAGTCTCTCTAGCATTTTCCAACTGAAGGTAGCGTTAAGAATTTTTTATTATTTCTGTTCTTGAATATGTATTTGTTAATTGATAGAGAAATCAAGCTGTTTACCTTCTCGTCTTTGTTCGTCAAGATAAAGTGGTCTCTGTTCTTCAAGATAAAGTGCATGGGTTTAGTGTTAGGTGTTTTTGCATATATAAGATTGATTAAATGTACACTTGTATAACATGTGGGTCTCGTTCGGAGTAGTTTAATTGTTTTGTCTTTTACATATTCCCTTCACTTTTTTGCTGATACATAATCCCTTCCCTATCTAATAATTAACCACCATTTGTTACCATCCAGTTCCCTCGTATAAAATATTTTATGTCCACTATTTTTTTAATTTTTGGAAAGGGAACTATATCCACTGTTAGAACCATACTCTGATTTTTAAAATCCAAATGTTCCCAGTTACTATCATATTCTTATCGCTTTATCCTTTTTCTTCATTATTAATATTATTTATTAATAATAAATATTATTATCATGACCGTATTATCATGACCGTCATTATTATCATGACCGTCATTATTTACTTAACGTTGATGGCTCATTATTACTAGTAGCACCAATAAAAATTAATAATAATAATAATTATTAATAATATTAGAGTTCGGTGTTGTTATCATAATTATCACATTTCGACGTGGTCCTCAACACGATACTTGTTATCACATTTCAATCTTTCATTTAACTTTGATTGTTTTACCTCTTTTTATAGCTTAATAAATCTCCACATCTTCTGTTTTTTACTTGAATCTATCATATTTTGATATATATAATGGGTGTGTTAATTTTAACTTTCTTATGTGAACAAAGGTAAGCTAGCTATTTGGATTAGGTAAGTTCCGTAGTCAAATTGGCCGGTTGCTATGTAGCACCTGAACACATAATCATGTGCCACATAATGGAGCATTTCAATTATCTAGAGAATTTTTTTTGAACCAGCAATCAATACTATTAAAACATACAGTTATGTAATTACTTCAACTTTTTCATTGGTCCTGATTTTCAACTCCCTAATCCATATGATTATGATGTTTCGTAGCAGCCAAAGAGTATGAGTATAGATAACTTAGTCCATAAGACAAAAGAAATCTTTATCCTTTATATATATATATATATATATATATATATATATATATATATATATACACACTGTTTTAGGTAGTATAGCTATGGAGCATGTGATTTGAAAAATAAAAAAATTGACTTTTAAAAAAAAAATTTCCTTCAAATCATGGGTCAAATATAAGGTAACACCCATCTACCAAAGTACATTGATTTTTACACAACTTTGACTACATTTTTAACGGTGGATAAATATCAGAATTTGCCCAAATTTTTTGGATGGTACATGATTGATCTTATATAACTTGCCTTTGCATCCGATCTTCGGGTTGGGTGCCATGTGTCGTCCAATCAACTCGTGAGTAGCACCAAAACGGTTCCCTCATAAGCAATATCTCTGCCCTCTTTCTCTCTCTCTCTCTATATATATATATATATATATAGAGAGAGAGAGAGAGAGAGAGAGAGAGAGAGAGAGGGGCCTAGGGATGTAGGTTGGAATGCACGGTGGATCCACGCATTTGAATTAAATACGGTCCACGTGGTACCCATACAAAGGATCAGGTGCTGTGGCGACTTGCCTGATGACAATCCGAGGCCACCGAAAAGATTTCAACATAAACTAATATGCCGATCTACCGTAAAAAATTTACCTTTTGAAACAGCCACTTCGATGGCACCCACACTCGCCACACTCACCATCCTATTCCACGGGCCGTTGTGGCACAACCTTTGCGCCTTGTCCGTTGCCCTTACGGCACACTACGACTACCGCCTCGCACCACCCTTCGCCTTCTGGTCTCTCTTCTTCATGATAAAGTGCATTGGTTTAGTGTCGGGTGTTTTGCATATATAAGATTAATTAGGTGTATTTGTTAATTGATAGAGCTTGTATAACATGTGGGTCTTGTATAGGGCGTCACGGGGCAGGGTTCGGGTAGGATTTTTCACCCGACCTATTTTTTAAAAAGAGATAATTTGGGCCCAAATCCTGCCAGATAGCTAATCGGGCCTAGCCGGGTTGGGTCCGATTTTGAAATTTTGTAGCTTGAGTCTGGCCTAGTTAGCTATCCGGGCCGGGTTCAAAATCTCTAAAAATTGGGTTCAAGTCTGGCCCATCTCAGGCTAAAATCCAGCCCGTTGACAGCCCTCGTCTCGTATGCAAAGTGCTTTAGTTGTTTTGTCCTTTCCGTAGTCCCTTCACTTTATAATCCCTCCCCATTAGCCACCATTTGTTACCACCCAGTTCCCTCAGATAAAACATTTTATGTCCACTAATGTTATTTTGGAAGTGAACTATATCCACTATTTTCCCAATAGCATCATACTCTCTTTTTTAAAATCTTAATATTCCCAGCTACTATCTTATTCTTACCATTGCAACCTTTTTGTTCATTATTAATATTATTTACTATTCCTATCCTTTTAAACACTCGGCACCCCATAATATTATTATTACTGTCATTATTTACCGTTGATGGCCCATTATTACTATTAACAACAATAAAATTAATAATAATAATAATTATTAATATTAGGGTTCGATCGGCGTTGTTATAATTATTATCACCTTTTGACACGGTCCTCAAGACGATACTTAGACTGCTCAAGCTTTGACCATCATCGATCTATCACCACCATCAGCAGTAACCCATTTGAATGACCCAAACTACTACAACATCTCTCTCCCTCTCTCTCTTCCTCTCAAAGTTCCAACACATCCACACTGACCACTGGGATCGCGGGATCTTACTCGCACCACCCGAGGCAGGTGAGATTAGCGAAGAAGGCAACTGACCTATCCCATATCACCTTTCTACTATTATTTTAGTAGATATTGATGCTTTTGAGTTTTACTAAATAGACTACACTACAACACTGATATGAATGACCCCATATCATAGATAATGTAAAGTCATATATTAGTAGATATATATGATCTTAGAATTGTATGCAATAGTAAATGCTTTATTTTAAATTATTAATCATGTTGTCATTAGGGAGATACATTGTAATGTAGCATATATTGGGTTTCCAAAATGAATGGATATGCATGAAAAATTCTGGTTCAGTGTCAAAAAATAAGTTCTAAGCATGAAATTATAAGCTGATGATGGAAACTATGGTTGTTACAAGTGTTAAGAATTGATGTATTATACAAATGGCATTCTTGTATCTTTCATATATATATATATAAGGTAAGTGTTAAGAATTGATGTATTATACAAATGACATTCTTGTATCTTTCATATATATATATATATATATATATATATATATATATATATATATAAGGTTATATTGTTTATCATCCGATGCACTTTCTGATTAAAAGTTATTTCTTTTCTCTTCCTTCCAGAAAGAAATATGAACCCAAATGCAATTTTATTGTGCCGCTGTAGAGTTGCGCGTGAGATACGATTTGTACGAGAAGCTGGTAACATATCTTTCCCTCTCTCTATATATATAATAATGCAATAAAAAGTAATTCTTTGAATATAATACTTTTTATTTTATTTTTATTTTAATGATAGTTCCTAACCGTTTGTTTTATTTTTATTTTTAAGATAATTCATCTGTAGAAATGGAGATACACATCCATGAGCATAATCTTGCATTTACACATTATTTAGAGAGGACCAGAACTGAAGTTGTCCGTGTGCGAACACGAGAAAGAACGTAAGTAATATAAATTTTAGTTAAGCAATATAGTTCATTAGATTCATTGAAAATAATTAGACATGTTTTTTTTTGCAGATTAGTGGGTATCCCCCATCAAGACGTACAAATAATTTTTAATGAAGTTTTCAACTTATGCGCTAAAGAAAATTATATTGCAGTTTATGACCACACGTTCATTGAGATTATAGGAGCGATAGCTACGTTCTTGACAGCACTTCAAACTCCCACTATTCAGAATGCCCCGGACTAATTAAGGTACCTTCTGGACATTATATAAAATTTATGATACCGTGAAGAAGTAATTTCTATTTTTAGTACTGTGGTTGAAATGTTTGAATCCATTTAAAGTGATTATAATTATAAGTAAATTAGATCTAGTAATTACATGCTTCATTGGTTGAAATGAGATCGTTAATCAAACATTTGATCACTGATCACCTTGAATAAAAGTCCAAACACTTAAAAAAATAATCTATGATTAATCCTCTTGACAATTGTATAACAGTATGTACAATTTAGATCGGGGTTTAGATGGATGTAATGACATACCCTTATTCAGAACATTGTAGATTTAGATCCATTGTATTAGAGTTATTATTATCTAAGCTTATTGTTAAGTAGTTAATTCTAGCTACTAGACCACTACAATGACATTGTCTAAAATAAATTAGAAGCTATCAGTGTGCCACGTCGAAATTAAATTTCAAGTAATACTTTTTTCCAATAATGTAATTCAATGCTTGAATATAGTTTAATAATTTCAATAAAAATATTTGAATAAAATTTAAAAAGAATTCTGTACTTGCTTAAAACTAGCTTAAGCTAATGCAACCTATTTTACCTTGATCGCAAGATAGCCTTGTTCAAATTTAAGAGTAGGAGAATCACGAACCCAACTAAAGATAATAGTTTAGATCTGCATTCAATTGAGTAACTTTTAAAAATTCCTAAAATGATTTCTTTGAACAAATAAAGGGATCAGGAATCCCTAAGTCCTAACACCTAAATTTGACCTTAGAGAGCTCATACTAGGCACCTAAAATTGGATAACTCTATGCTTGACCCCATTCGAGCACAATTATACAAAATGAATAAATAGATAATTCTTTAAATAATCAACAAACATGCGCATTCCTCGTGCAGGCTACACCAGTCTAGGATGCAGTAATAGGCTCCCCTTAAACACCGACTTAGCCCAAATTACACTCAAATTACACCTTTTACAAGAATCCAGCATAACAAATTTGAGGTGTGCAATTTTCTGTAATTTAAATAATAACAAATTTGAGGCTCTACCGTAGACAACGATCTCTTGGGCCACGTAATACTTTGGTAGCCTACCTAGGTGTAGTTATCTGGGCTTCTCTCCTTTTAAATCCAATAAGAACTTCAAAACTTCAAATTTGGATATCTCACTCAAAACATAGTGACAAATCTACAAGTTGGGAATAAAAATCCGACAAAATAAGAATGAATTGGAGAAAAGTTGGGAATTCTTACAAAATTATAAAAATATACGAAAAAAAATTTTAGACTAGTATTTGTGCATTTAGGTAATAAAAAAGAAATATTTCATGTGTCCACAATTTATATATAGTCATTATTTACGGATCCATAAACACATTTGCACATAGTGACATAATTTGGGTATCCATCTCAAAACCAATTAACTATAATTGTAGGGGCTCAGGATCTTATAAGACGAGAGACAAGGCTATGAATACCCGATGTGGGACTAAACTTTGACACACCCCCGCACGTATTGGCAGGACTGAGTCAAATCACATGGAGAATTGAACTGAGTGACGTGGAGTGGAGAAAGTCTGCTCTAATACCATGTGGGACTAAACTTCAACATCATTTAACTAAAATAATTAATCGAAAAATGTAACAGCTGCCATATTTTGAAAACCACAATATTCGATATGGACACGGGTCAGGTCAGGTGTGTGCCTAACACTGGACATAAAAGACCTATTTACACTACAAAAATAAGGGGTTTTAGCGGCACTTGCTATTAAGGCATTTTTTGATAGCGGCAATACTAACAGTGGCAATTTTTGGTAGCGACAAGACTAATAGCAGTGTTAATTTGATGTTCAACACTGATACACATGTAAGGCCCTTATAGTTTCAGTTCAATGAATGGTTAGGCATGAAAAAAATTAGATTCAGTTTGATGTATAGTAGTGCATGATGATGAGAAGATCAATTTAGACGTATGCTTTTGTATAGTTATGCATGATGCTCGAGGTATAGTATATTGATGATACGATACGTATGATTTTTGTATGACTATGCTCATGTCAGTATTGATGATGATGATGATAGAGTCAGTTGCAATGAATGCTTTTGCATGACTCGGCTCATGATGGTTTTAATGAATAAATATTTTAGTTCAGCACAAGGATAATAAGATTAATTCTACATATAGTCATGCTATGAAATTTAGTTCGATATATGATTATGTAATGACTATATTAGTTCAGTTTATATATGGGTTATGTCATGATGATGCTAGATCAGTTTAGATGAATGTTTATGAATCGTGATGCTAGTTTAGATTTAACGTATGATTATGTATGAACATGCGAGTTCAGTTTCGATATATGACTATGAATGATTATGCTTAGCACTATAAATATTTCTGTTGAGCTTCGATGATAGCTTATCCTACGACTCCATGTCTTAGCTGCAGATATTGATCCGAAGCACGAGGGTGATCCCACGTATTAGCTGGAGCAGGAGGAAGAAGAAGAGGAAGAGGAAGACTAGGAGGAAGAATTTGCAGATGAATTCTTTCCGAAATAGGTTTGAGAAAGAGAGATTTGTTTTTTTTGAAAAACTTATATAAACCACAATATTATGTTTTTGAGATATTTTGTACTTCATGTATAGGTTTTCTTTCCATTGTTTAGATGACGGATGGCCGTCATCGGTGGAAAGCTATACATTGAATCAGTTAGTTCTTGTTTATATCCCTTGCTAGTTTACTGGTTAAATGATGAGTAATATCAGTTTTTGTCATATTATTTCATGTCAGAGTTATTAAATTGCTTCCGCATATGCAATACTTTGGACATGACACGATGCACTTGTATGACAAGATCATGTTAGGTGATCCGACGACGCGACCTTTCCCGAATATATTACAAGGGGAAAAGTCGGGCCGTCACAAAAAAAAGGTTGGAGAAAGTTGAAAAAATACCAATTAATCAAAATTCGAAGACTTGGCCGACTAATCGGATGGGAAAAATATAGTTTTTTTTCTACTTTTTTGAAATGTTGCAAACTTTTGTCGCTATGATTACAAAGTTCTCGTAGACTTGAGTAACACAACTTTTATTGATGAATGAGCAGTGATTGTCTTTGGTTGCAAATGCCACTCACATGATGTATTGACATATGTTTAACTCTCATAAAAAGATTTGGAATTGTGTGAGCTCTGTCTTTAGGACAAAATGACCTTTTATGCATGTCTCTCATACATGTTAACAAAAACATTTTCATCAAATTGAGAAGTTTCACATTTGTAAAGATTCAAGGGTTTCAAACATTATGATAAAATAATGTAATTTTTTTTTCTGTTTTTTTGAGATGCAAATGTGTATGTGAAGTTGTGAACTATAATTCAAACCCAATACATTTCTAATTGGAAACACAATTTTGTGAACATCGACCTCCCTTGAATCCAACCCTTGAGGCATAATATCTCTAAAGAAAGTGAAAGAAGATACTTTTCTTATTATATTTTGAGTGAGCTAGTATGGATTTGCCTGGCAAAGGCTCTTGTATTAACAGTGGCATTGTGTTGAGGCCTTTGGTCTTTGGACCTTTGAGTGGTGCTGTCCTGAGTCTACCCGTGTGCTAGTGGACATACCTCCTCGGGTTGGTAAGGTAGAGAATTGATTGCTAGCCAAGGTTCGTGCTTGGTTTTGAAATTATAAAAAAAAATACTTAATAAAATGGAGGAACTTGAGAACTATTTAATTCTAGGCATAGATTTACCGACACGACGCTCTTGACGACTTCTTTGAAATTACTAGTATACACTTGATGCCCACAATAACCAATAAATTATTGAAGGTTCAATGTTAGAATTGTCGTGTTCAATGTACTAGTTTTGTTTGTGATATATGTTAATATTGCTATTTTTTTAGCAGTTATCTTGGCATGTTGTTATATGCAAGAATTTTTTGTAGTAGTAATCAAAAGTTGAAGCATCGGTTAAAGCTAGTCAAATTTAAATTACATTTTAGAACTTTCCTTATATTTGGTTTGAGGTGTTTTGTGAACTCCTATTTAGGATTATCAGGTTTATTTATTTATTTATTTTTGGACTGATGAGAACTATATTTAATTTAGGAGACTACTGACGACTAACACCTTGGTAGGATTAGAGTACTTACTAGATTAATTAAATGTAGACTGAAAACTGATGGTGCACATGATTGGGAGGAAGTCTATAATGTATACCGTTACATTGGTTCACATGAACCATCAGTATGCATCACTCCATAGCCACCGGTTAAAAAGTTAACAATTATTTACCATAAGAGAGGATGATTCCACATAGTTAATCTATTAAATGTGATTCATTAATGTTTTAGAGAAAACTCGAGCTTCTAGTTTAATTCACTCTTCTAAAATTTATATTACTTTTCTAGTGAATTGTTATTATGCACCTTGTTTTCTTTCTCCATCAAACGAGCACTAGAGCAAGTTTGAGATAGGAAAGTCAATCTTGAGTGCTTGAGAGGTAGTAATTATTTGTCAATATGCCAAAGTGGCCAGTGAGTCACCACTCTAGCAGGGTGAAGCTTATTAGGATGGGTGTGTTTAGTTCATGTTATATAAGGTGGTATGTAATATCTGATAATAAGTGTGCATATAGTATTAGATTGATTAATATAAAAACTAATGAGGCGCATTTCCTTATTATGCTATTCAACCCTATTTCTTCTCCTCTATTCTTATTCTCACAAAACCTAACGCTAAACCAACTTGTACCTTGATCCATTTTACTATCTTTTTCAACACTAACTCCTTTTTGGTATCAAAGCAAGGGTACCTTCTGTGACCCATGGCTACACCTCACGTTTTCTGACACAACATGGTCAAATTGTTTTGTACTAGTCAATAGCAGAGGTGTAGCCACAAACTGTTATAGTTCAAATCTGTAATAAGCTAATCCCACCAGAGTTTGAGCTATTTTTTTTAGCCGAATAGTTGATTGGCAGACCAACCCCTACCAAAGATAGATTCAGATTCCATTGGGTGGGATATTGAAGCTAGGAGAGTAGCACGCTTGGTTTCTGATTCTTTAGTCGTAGGATCCCAACAGGGATGAGCTGCTTGGGAAAATAGTTTGGCAGAAATTCTCTTTTCCCTCCCAAATTGGTAGTCATTGAGTGTAAATTTGACGAAATGAAAGTTTGAATGTGACAGTCCATAACCGGTAGTAGTGCTTAATGTAAGTACCTGTTTGTCACGCTCTATGACGAAAATCGTGTAGATCTCCTTTAGGTTGTGTGAGTGCCAAGATAGATGGATCTATCTTGATGAAAGTAAGGCGAACAATCACATTCTCCAGTCTCTTTGAATGTGTGTTTTAAAGGAAACTTAATTTACTTGAGCCAGGGTGTTGTCTATACAATGGCAGTGTGCTATCATATATATAGTAGCGCGCCGTTGGTTCACGGGACACCAAACTTCAAACTCGTTTCCTTTATGTAAAAAGGTTATTTTGGACTTTTCCTGTAGTTAAGTTTTAGAGTTTTTTATAAAAGTTTTTTCAAAAGAGGAGGGAAGATTAAGCAAACAAAGTGCTTCTTCCTCCTTAAGCCAAAACCTTAGAATTTCATATTCTTCAATCTTTGAAACCATTGATGTGTTTGCAAATAGATTTTTACTCAAGATTTCCTGTTCTTCTTCACCTTTACTTTGGTTTGCTCAAGTGAGTTGAGTGTTTTGAGCCCTAGAGACAACGGTGTGTGAGTGATAGCCTTGTGGATCTCAAGATGGATCGTTGTGAAGGGCATTCAAATCGGAAAACTATGGAGGCGACCCGTGATGGGAAGTTGGGTTGCATGGGGGTTTGATAGGGCATGTGCATTTGTCGGTATATCGTTCGAAACTCTTTGTAATCATTTTGTTTCATATATAGTGGATTTGGTGTGTGGATTTCGGTCCTATGATTTTTCCCAGTGATTGGGTTTCCACGTATATCCTGTATTATGATGATTGTTAATATTATTGTGTAATCTCTAGATTAATTAGAATTAATCGAATAGCCCGATCTAATTCCGTAGATCGACAAAATTTCACTTAAAATCGCTACTAATACTTTATAGCGACAGGTTTAATAGTGGCGATTTTTTGGCCGCCGGTACCAATATTAGTGGCGGTTTTGAGAGTACTTCTGGCAGGTTTTTAGCCACCAGAAATAGCCATATTTTTTGTAGTGTAAGTGCTTAACAATTTTGGATGGACCTCGGCTCGGACAGTCACCTACAATTAGGTCTTATGAGGCCTCAGTCAACTGGTTGACTGACACCGAATTTGAGGGGCAGGTGCTTTGTGCCATATTTTTCTCTCGAACTACACATTTTATTGATACTCAGTAATTTCAACTGTCATGCTATTTCCATTGCACCTATCTTACCACTGTAACTACTCTCACCTGCTCCTTTAAATCCATACCATACACCTTCACACCACGCCATTCTCCATTCTCATATCTAACACCATTCATAATTTTATCTAAGGTCTTCTAATTTTAGCACTAGGGACAATTTTTTGAGCGTGAAGTTGAAGCCTAAGTGCTCAAGTCTCTAGCATTTTCCAACTGAAGGTAGCGTTAAGAATTTTTTAATCATTTCTGTTCTTGAACATGTATTTCTTAATTGATGGAGCAAGCTCTTTACCTTCTCGTCTCTGTTCTTCAAGATAAAATGCAGTGGTTTAGTGTTAGGTGTTTGGCATATATAAGATTAATTACGTGTAACATGTGGGTCTCGTTTGGAGTAGTTTAGTTGTTGCGTCTTTTCCATATTCCCTTCATACGTTTTTTTGCTGATCCATAATCCCTTCCCTATCTAATAATTAACCACCATTTGTTACAATCCAGTTCCCTCGTATAAAATATTTTATGTCCACTATTTTTTTATTTTTTGGAAAGGGAAACTATTTTTCCAATAGCACCATACTCTTGATTTTTAAAATCCAAATGTTACTATTTAACGTTGATGGCTCATTATTACTATTAGCAACAATAAAAATTAATAATAATAATTATTAATTATATTAGAGTTCTGTGTTGTTATCATTATTATCACATTTCGACATGGTCCTCAAGATGATACTTATTATCACATTTCAATCTTTCGTTTAACTTTGATTGTTTTACTTCTTTTTATAGCTTAATAAATCTCAACATCTTCTGATTTTCACTTGAATCTATCATATTTAATATATCTAATGGGTGTATTAATTTTAACTTTCTTACGTGAACAAAGGTAAGCTAGTTCTTTGGACTAGGTAAATTACGTAGTCAAATCGGCCGGTTGCCATGTAGCACCTCAACACATGATCATGTGCCACATTGTGACGACCCGACTTTTCCAATCCCTCAGGTATAGGAAAGGCCGGTTCGCCAACCTATCGAATAAACGATAAGCCGGACAAACAGGGCACATATCAGAGTAAAGCGCAATAAATATCCATAGCTAAAATAAATGCGGAAGCAATTAAAAGTAAAGAACCACCGATGATGGCCGACCATCATCGAAACATAGCTCATAACAGAAATCAATGTCAAATATAGAACTATGGTATCCAACTAAAATGGGCCCACAAATTCAAGTCTAACTCTCACCACAAATAAGAAAATCAGTAAGTTCTATACTGGGAAAAACTCCTCAGGAGGAACCTCAAGCTCTTCCTCAGGCACGTAGTCAGGATCAGTCTCACAGCCCTGAATAGCCACGTCAATACCTGAACCTGTGACGTATAGTCGGAGTGAGCTAACCAACAAAGCTCGATGAAGAAAGACATCTACGGCATTTACTTTAACTAACATGGTTTCAAAACAAATATCGAATATAGCTTGTCAAACATATAAGCGGATAATAAAACCGAATTTAGGTGCGGAAATCATATGTAAGATTTATTTCTAAATGTGTGAAACAGTTTCAAGAAACGATGCTGATGTTTTGTCTTAGTTTCTCTAACTTATATGCAAAGAAGTTGATTCTGACTTAATCCTCAACTTAAAATACCTCCCGTGTAAACTATATCTCGGGAGCAGGAACATAGCTGATGGGAACCCCTACCTACCATCGTCGTTCATGAACCCTTTTTCAGCATGCAACAAGCCCCTGCGTAATGAGGGAAACTTGTGTCAGCAAGTTGTTCAGGAATTCTTTTGAGGCGTCGTTCAGGTCAATCATAAAACAAATGCAGATACTAATATAATCAGATACAAGTCTCTTATACATAGTTCAGGTTCTTGATTTCAGATTTTCAGAGCTTAAGCAGATTCAGGTAGATTTAGATTTTCAGTCATTCATATCCATTTCAGTTTACAGATGTGATTTCAATGGCATATGCAAATTTAAAGATTTTAATTCAAAATATTCATGCGAATTAAAATAAAATACTGTAAAGATGAGATTCTCCTACCAAAACTCGGAGTAATGCGAAGTCAAGCAAGGTCCTATTGATGGCCTCTCGCCCTCAATCTACATCACAATATACGTTTATGTATTAAGATTAACTCTAATTACTAATAATATAGACCTATTTAAGTGTTTCCTCAAAAACAAGTCAAAACAGGCAAGTTGCGCCAATCCTAGAATTTGACGTAGCATTCTCATATATTTTTTACCATCAAGACGATTGATTCATGAGTTGGTCAAAACATGAACATTGTAGATTTTTCTATTATCTTTCTAACGCAAAAAGAATCGTCTCAATCGGAGTTCGGGATAAAAAGTTATGACTAAACTACTAAGGCAATATCGGAGTTTGGTGATACCTCGCTCGAGCGATGATAATAGCTCGCTCGAGCGATTTGACGTAACATTCTCATATTTTTTTAACCATCAAGACGATTAATTCATGAGTTGGTCAAAACATGAAAGTTGTAGATTTTTCTATTATCTTTCCAACGCAAAAAGAATCTTCTTAATCGGAGTTCGGGATAAAAAGTTATGACTAAAATACTAAGATAATATCGGAGTTCGGTGATACCTCGCTCGAGCGATGATAATAGCTCGCTCGAGCGATTTGACGTAACATTCTCATATTTTTTTAACCATCAAGACGATTGATTCATGAGTTGGTCAAAACATGAAAGTTGTAGATTTTTCTATTATCTTTCCAACGCAAAAAGAATCTTCTTAATCGGAGTTCGGGATAAAAATTTATGGCCAAAATACCGAGGCTGTGTCTGTTGAAGAGTTTGGCCGAATTTCACGAAAATCTGGGAAACACGATCCTATCGATTTTTGGGCCTAATTTCTATGTTTTTAAGACCCGAAATTTATCAAAACTTAAGGAAAAATTAGGGTTTTCTTTTTAAGAAATAATGAATAATTTAAGATGGATTTAGAGGCACCCAATTGAGCGTGATTGAATCCTACGATGATTTGGGTTGATGGAGATCGGATTCGAGAGACGATATGCCGAGTCTTTTCGAGAATTCCTTTCTTCGATAAATTGGTCAGCGATGAGAAACTTTGATGGTGTAAGATTCTCCGATAAGATCGAAAATCGATAAAGATCACGAGGAATTATGAAGATGGCTCGAGCTTTTGCAGAGAAGAGGGAATAAGAAAGACAACTGAGAGAAGAAGTAAATATATATCTAATTCCCTCTATAGGTTAACTCTAATTAAGAGTTTTTTCACGCAAGTAGAATTCATACGTGACTTGAAAAGCTTGAGAAGAGGTTTTGCTCCAGCGCTTTGTGTAAGCACCAAGGTAAATGGTGATTCTCTCCCGAATTTACAATTGTGCCCTTTAACCCGCTTCACTCTTCAAACGGGCATAACTTTTTATATTCTTATCGAAAATCGACAAATTATATATCGTTGGAATCGTATCGACAAGTACTCCGCAATGAGTCTAATATTGATATGTATATAAAAATTTTGACTATTTCTAAAGTGGGTATATTCCGGTGTGGAGCGTTAGCACCACGCATTGTGTGGTACATCATCTAATACCATTAAATAAAAATAAAAAATGTGGGTTATTACATTCTCTCCCCCTTATAATATTTTCGTCCTCGAAAATATACGGATAGCTAAACCAAACTGCGGTAAGTCCTTATCCTAACACCAGTATAAAGTAAAATCGAAACAGTCTAAAGTCAAAGAACTTTGGTCGCGATGCGGTAGGCTTCACCAAGCACGCTTTCAAGGGTCGGGATCCGTAGTAACCTGGATGTACTGCGTGTGGCATCCCATACTGCCATAGAGGATTGCATCCGTACATGGATGCATACCTTCTCAAGTGTCACGTGCCTGGAAATATACTTCACCATGACACAACCTTAGCACACACCTACCTCACCCTTTTGGTAATTATTTGAGCAGAAATTTCAGATGTCAGAATCGAACACTTATTCAAAAGCATGATCACGTGCCTGGTAACATATTCTAACTGATGACACGGGTTCCAACAGACATACGATTCTAACCGAGAATGAATAAATATGACATTTAAGATTTTATTGTGTGATCGTTATAGATATATATGTAAAGCATCGATGTTATGAACCAATTTAACATTGAAGAATTTGAAGAAATTCTCTTTTTTTTTTTTTTGTTAGAAGCAAATTCAAGAATTTAAAGGTACGTATGGTTTTCTTACATAACTATAGTTTAGAATATACCTTCACTCGAAAAGTTGTGGAAATTGCTCGCGAATCTCCGCTTCACGCTCCCATGTGGCTTCCTCTGAAGAATGGTTCCGCCACTTCACGAGTACTAAGGGAATGTTCTTTGTCCGTAGATTTGTTCTTTACGATCCAAGATTCGTATCGGTTCCTCAACCAAGGATAGGTCTTCTTGGAGCTCAATGGGCTGGTAGTCCAATACGTGAGTCGGGTCCTTAACATATCTTCGTAACATGGACACATGAAACACGTTGTGCATTTCCGATAGCTGCGGTGGCAAGGCTACTCGATAGGCAACCTCGCCGACTCGGCCCAATACCTCGAAAGGTCCAACATAGCGCGGACTTTTCCCACGCTTCCCTTTTGTAGGAGAGATTTTGACAAATACACTATCTCCCACCTTAAACTCAACATGGTTTCTTTTCAGATCAGCGTAGCTCTTCTGACGACTTTGAGCAATGCGTAGTCTCTCACGGATTAACCGAACTGTCTTGGTTGTATTCTCCACGATCTCGGGACCTAAAATGAGTTTCTCACCCACTTCTTCCCAATTAAGCGGAGACCTGCACCGTCGTCCATACAAAGCTTCAGAGGGTGCCATGCCGATGCTAGCAGAATGCTTATTGTGGCGAACTCGATCGTAAATGTTGGTCCCATGACCCTGAAAATCCAACATGCAAGCACGTAACATATCTTCTATAATCGATTCACCCTCTCGATCGCCCATCGATTACGAGGATGGAATCTTTATACTATAATCGAGCCTAGAGCCCATTCCTTCTTGAAATCGTTTCCAAAAGCGAGATGTGTACATCGGGTCTCTATCGATACGATCTTGATAAGATACCATGCACTAACTATCTCCTTGATATATAATTCTGCGAGCTTGTTGGCGGTATCTGACGTATTATAAGGAAGGAAGTGTCGGACTTAGTCAATCGATCCACAATGACCCAGATGGCATTGTATTTTCTTAATGTTCTTGGCAATCCCAAAATAAAGTCCATAGAAATGGCCTCCCATTTCCACTCAGGTATCGGTAGTGGTTGCAACAGTCCTGCCGGATTTCGATGATCCACCTTTACTTGCTGACACACAAGACATCTCGAGACATACACAGCGACATCTTTCTTTAAACCTCTCCACCAGAAGCTTTTCTTTAAGTCCTGGTACATCTTGGTACGCCAGGTGAATAGCGACATAGACTTATGAGCCTCTTCCAAAATAGTGTCCAAGCTCGATTTAGTTGGTACGCATACCCGGTTTCTAAACAACAAAGTGCCATCATCTTTGATAGAAAAATCTATTTTGCTTCCCCCAATCACATCCCGTCTGATAGCCATAAGTTCATCATCCGTCATCTGAAGTCTGCGAATGTTCTCATAGAGGGTGGAACGAATCACCAGTGTAGCCATTAACGCACCTGAACCTTTTACGTCAAATCTCATGCTACTTAGAGCCATATCTTCCAAAAGATGCCATCGTCGCACCCTTGCGGTGAGATGATGATAACCGAGCGAGAACTTTCGACTTAACGACCGCCACTACGCTTGCTTTCCGGTGGTACCGATGGTACAATCATAATCTTTCAAGAACTCCATCCATCGATCTCATATTCAACTCCTTTTGTGAGAAGAGATACTTGAGGCTCTTATGATCGGTAAATATATCGAAGGTCTCCCCATAAAGGTAATGCCTCCATCTTGAGCAAAATCATCGCAACTCAAGATCATGCGTGCCGTAATTCTTCTCATGGTCTTTCAAATTGTCTAGACCCATAAGCAATGACTCTCTCATTATCGTTAAGCACACCTAAACCCCATATGATGCATCACCGTATATTGCAAAGCCTCCCTCACGATGGTATAGCAAGTAATCTTGCGATGAGTCAATCGTTTCTTGAGTTCACGAAAACTTTGCTCACCGCCTCATCAATCAAATTTAGTATTCTTCTTCGTAAGTTGTGTAAGAGGACACGATATCTTGAGAAGCCCTCCACAAACCTTCAGTAGTATCACCAAACCGAGGAAACTACGAACCTCTCAGAACGGTCTTTGTTTCCCAATTCATCACCGACTCAATCTTGGTCAAGCTGTAATACCGGTCTCGAGATAACATGGCCTAGGAAATCGACTGCTCAAGCCAAAACTCACACTTACTAAGTTTTGCATATAATCGATGGTCTCTAAGGGTTTGTAGAGCCACTCGCAGATGTTGCTCATGTTCTTCTCGCGTCTTTGAATAGATGAGGATGTCATCTACAAAAACTACTACAGACTTGTCCAAATGTGACTTGAATATACGGTTCATCAAGTCCATAAATGACGCGGGTGCGTTTGTCAACCCAAATGGCATGACCAAGAACTTCGTAGTGCCCATATCGGGTTACGAGCAGCCTTTTAATGTCTTCGACTTAACTTTCAATGATGGTAGCCGACCTCAAGTCGATCTTCGAGAAGAACCTTGCTCCTTATGGCGATTGAGCAGATCATCAATTCTTGGAAGTGGATAACGGTTCTTAATTGTCAACTTATTTAGTCAAGCAGAATCGATGCAAAGCCGCATTGAACTGCTCTTTCTTCTTTACAAATAGAACCGGTGCTCTGTGGTGACACACTCGGTCTAATAAAGCCCTTATCTAGCGTTCCAAAGTCGCTCCTTCAAATCTTTCAATTCTGCAGGCGCCATTCGATATAGAGCTTTTTGATACTGGTTCAGTACCCGGCGCTAACTCAATCGCAAACTCAATCTCCCGGTCAGGTGGTAATCCAGGTAGATCTTCGTGAAAAACATCCGAATACCAAGCAATCGTAATATCTGTAATATTTTTCTTCTCCTCCTTATGATCTTGCAAGTAGGCCAGATAACCACAACACCCGTTCCTCATCATACAGTCTGCTGAGCAATGTTGGTGGCCATACTTTCCAACACTTGTTCCATTCTTTCACCCTGACCTCTATCAACCCCGGCTCCTATAGGATCAGATTAGAACCGGTTATGAAGGCAACTCCTCGATGTACCGACACCTTCAGAATGTCCTCTAAAGGCACCGCCCTACGCCGCCTCTAAATCTTGGGGCCATATCTTGACCGTTATTGTGAACACCACAACATCACCAACATTGATTGTAAAGACAATTACAAAAGCGATTAGTGATTACGGACCTAACGACGACTACTCGATGCGGTCCTGCAATGGGTCCTTAGAGAATCTAAAACCATGTCTCGATACCAACTGCATGATTTAACGACTTTTCCAATCCTCGGGTATAGGAAAGGCCGGTTCGCCAACCCTATCGAATAAACGATAAGTTTACAAACAGGCATATATCGAGTAAAGCGCGAATAAATATCCATAGCTAAAATAAATGCGGAAGCAATTAAAAGTAAAGAACCACCGATGATGGCCGACCATCATCGAAAACATAACTCATAAAAATATAGAACTATGGTATCCAACTAAAATGGGCCCACAAATTCAAGTCTAACTCTCACCACAAATAAGAAAATCGAGAAGTTCTATATCGGGAAAAACTCCTCGGAGGAACCTCAAGCTCTTCCTCGTGCACGTAGTCGGATCGATCTCACACCAATAGCCACGCCAATACCGAACTCGTGACGTATAGTCGAGTGAGCTAACCAACAAAGCTCGAGAAGAAAGACATCTACGGCATTTTACTTTAACTAACATGGTTTCAAAACAAATATCTAATATAGCTTGTCAAACATATAAGCGGATAATAAACTGAATTTAGGTGCGGAAATCATATATAAGATTTATTTCTAAATGTGTGAAAAGCTTTCAAACGGTGTTTGTTTCTTGGTTTCTTTCTCTAACTTCTATATGCAAAGTTCTCAACTTAAAATACCTCCCGAGTAAACTATATCTCGAGAGCAGGAATATAGCCGATGGGAACCCCTACCTACCATCGTCGTTCATGAACCCTTTTTCAGGATGCAACAAGCCCCTACGTAATGAGGGAAACTTGTGTCAGGAAGTTGTTCAGGAATTTTTTTGAGGGGTCGTTCAGGTCAATCATAAAACAAATGCAGATACTAATATAATCAGATACAAGTCTCTTATACATAGTTCAGGTTCTTGATTTCAGATTTTCAGAGCTTAAGCAGATTCAGGTAGATTTAGATTTTCAGTCATTCATATCCATTTCAGTTTACAGATGTGATTTCAATGGCATATGCAAATTTAAAGATTTTAATTCAAAATATTCATGCGAATTAAAATAAAATACTGTAAAGATGAGATTCTCCTACCAAAACTCGGAGTAATGCGAAGTCAAGCAAGGTCCTATTGATGGCCTCTCGCCCTCAATCTACATCACAATATACGTTTATGTATTAAGATTAACTCTAATTACTAATAATATAGACCTATTTAAGTGTTTCCTCAAAAACAAGTCAAAACAGGCAAGTTGCGCCAATCCTAGAATTTGACGTAGCATTCTCATATATTTTTTACCATCAAGACGATTGATTCATGAGTTGGTCAAAACATGAACATTGTAGATTTTTCTATTATCTTTCTAACGCAAAAAGAATCGTCTCAATCGGAGTTCGGGATAAAAAGTTACTAAACTACTAAGGCAATATCGGATTTTGGTGATACCTCGCTCGAGCGATGATAATAGCTCGCTCGAGCGATTTGACGTAACATTCTCATATTTTTTTAACCATCAAGACGATTAATTCATGAGTTGGTCAAAACATGAAAGTTGTAGATTTTTCTATTATCTTTCCAACGCAAAAAGAATCTTCTTAATCGGAGTTCGGGATAAAAAGTTATGACTAAAATACTAAGATAATATCGGAGTTCGGTGATACCTCGCTCGAGCGATGATAATAGCTCGCTCGAGCGATTTGACGTAACATTCTCATATTTTTAACCATCAAGACGATTGATTCATGAGTTGGTCAAAACATGAAAGTTGTAGATTTTCTATTATCTTTCCAACGCAAAAGAATCTTCTTAATCGGAGTTCGGGATAAAATTTATGGCCAAAATACCGAGGCTGTGTCATTGAAGAGTTTGGCCGAATTTCACGAAAATCTGGGAAACACGATCCTATCGATTTTGGGCCTAATTTCTATGTTTTTAAAACCCGAAATTTATCAAAACTTAAAGAAAAATTAGGGTTTTCTTTTTAAGAAATAACTGAATAATTTAAGATGGATTTAGAGGCACCCGTTGAGCGTGATTCAATCTTACGATGATTTGGGTTGATGGAGCTCGGATTCGAGAGACCATATGCCCGAGTCTTTTCACGAGAATTCCTTTCTTACGATAAATTGGTCGCAGCGATGAGAAACTTTGATGGTGTAAGATTCTCTGATAAGATCGAAAATCGATAAAGATCCGAGCGAGGAATTATGAAGATGGATGGCATCGAGCTTTTCAGAGAAGAGAATAAGAAAGCATAATCGGTAGAAGAAGTAAATATATATCTAATTCCCTGTATAGGTTAACTCTAATTAAGAGTTTTTTTCACGCAAGTAGAATTCATACGTGACTTGAAAAGCTTGAGAAGAGGTTTTGCTCCAGCGCTTTGTGTAAGCACCAAGGTAAATGGTGATTCTCTCCCGAATTTACAATTGTGCCCTTTAACCCGCTTCACTCTTCAAACGGGCATAACTTTTTATATTCTTATCGAAAATCGACAAATTATATATCGTTGGAATCGTATCGACAAGTACTCCGCAATGAGTCTAATATTGATATGTATATAAAAATTTTGACTATTTCTAAAGTGGGTATATTCCGGTGTGGAGCGTTAGCACCACGCATTGTGTGGTACATCATCTAATACCATTAAATAAAAATAAAAAATGTGGGTTATTACACACATAATGGAGCATTTCAATTATCTAGACCATTGAAGAGATTTTTTTTGAAACCAGCAATCAATAACATTAAAACATACAGTTACGTAATTACTTCAACTTTTTCATTGGTCCTGATTTTCAACTCGCTAATTCAAATGATTATGATGTTTCGTAGCAGCCAGAGAGTGTGAGTGTAGATAACTTAGTCCATAAGACAAAGAAATCTTTATCCTTTATATATATATATCCTTTATATATATATATAGAGGTAGTATAGCTATGGAGCATGTGATTTGAAAAAAAAAAAATTTGACTTTAAAAAAAAATTTCCCCTCAAATCATGGGTCAAACATAAGGTAACACCACCTACCAAAGTGCATTGATTTTTACACAACTTTGACTACATTTTTAACGGTGGATAAATATAAGAATTTGCCCAAATTTTTTGGATGGTACATGATCGATCTTATACAACTTGCCTTTGCATCCGATCTTCGGATTGGGTGCCACGTGTCGTCCAATCAACTCGTGAGTAGCAGCAAAACGGTTCCCTCATAGGCAATATCTCTGCCCCCCTCTCTCTCTCTCTCTCTCTATATATATATATATATATATATTTAGAGAGAGAGAAAGAGAGGCCTAGGGATATAGGTTGTTGGAATGCAGGGTGGATCCACGCATTTGAATTAAGTACGGTCCACATGGTACCCATACAAAGGATCAGGTGTTGTGGCGACTTGCCTGATGACAATCAGAGGCCACGAAAAAGATTTCAACATAATCTAATATGCCTATCTACCGTAAAAAAATGTACCTTTTGAAACAGCCACTTCGATGGCACCCAGACCCGCCACACTCACCATCCTATTCCATGGGGCCGTTGCGGCACAACCTTTATGCCTTGTCCGTTGCCCTTACGGCACACTACGACCGGCACAACCTTTACGCCTTGTCCGTTGCCCTTATGGCACACTACGACCACCGCCTCGCACCACCCTTCGCCTTCGGTCTAGGGTTTACATCCCTAGCTAGGGCTCACTCTTCTTCCTCTCTTCCTCTCCGGTTCAAATTCCACAGCCGCCCATCATCGGTGATCTTCCACACCACTGGCGACTCTTCGGCGACCGCCGGTAGGTGCTTTTTTTTTTCTTCATTTTTTTTATTCTTCTTCATAGCTGTATTCCTTTCTTCTTCTTCTTCATTTTTGCTTCTGTAGCTGTAGCTTGTTCTTCTTCTTCTTCAAAGCTCCGGCAACCCTTCGGCGACCCTCTGGCTCAATAGGTTTTTTTTTTTTTGTTCATTTTTCTGCTTTTTTCCCCTTTCGCATCTTCTTTTTCTTGTATATTTTTTTTCTTTTTTTTTTGTTCTTTCCTGCATTTTTTTTTATAGTATGGCCACTGCAATGCTGCATCCCGCATGATCTTTTTTTTTTTCCTTCTTCTTTCCTGCACAGTATAAACTACAAAGTATATATATATATATATATATATATATATATATATATATATATATATAAATGTGTGTGTGCGGCTATGTTCCAGTCAGCCATTGTGTGTGTGTGTATATATATATATATATATATATATATATATAGTTATACTAAAATTGTGACGACCCGACTTTTCCAATCCTTACGGTATAGGAAAGGCCGGTTCATCAACTTATTGATTTCTCAATAAGCCGTATTCAAACAGAAGCCGGCACATAACAATGATCTAAAACAGAGGCAAAGTAGAGATAAACCATAAATCAAAAGCTTGATATAACAAATCTATCACTATGAGGAACCAAAAGGAACCACCGGTGATGACCAATCCAACACCTAAACTAATGGTTCACGATGATGGTTCCTCAAGTGATATCAAAAGAACAAAATAAGGCCTAGGGCCCAATATTCAAAACAATATTCAAACAAAATACCAAAAATATAGGATCTAGAGATCAAGGAAGAACTCCTCGGCGGTAAATCTAATTCCTCCTCGGGAATATAGTGAATCCTCCAAATCCTCCGATCCCAAATCGGTCTACATGACGTATAGTCGAGGTGAGCTAACAACAAAGCCCAATAGAAGCAGATCTATTTGCATTTCATTATAAGTAAAGGTTTTTCAAAAGGAAATTCGGATCAAATATGGTTTCAAATGATGCTTTGCAAGCGAAATCTCGATTCTAATCTGAGTTAAGCGAATACATAAATCGATGTGTTGAAATTTTACATTGAGCATGCTTCTTATATTAAATTTATAACTTAATTTATCTCTCAAATTTCCTATAGCATGAGCAAAGATTGCATTCCCGATGGGAAAACCCTCATCGACCATCGCCGCTCATGAACCCTTTTTCTCGAATGCAACAAGCCCCTACGCTATGAGGGAAACTTGCAAAGTTATACCACAACACGGTTGGTAGAATCTAGGGCATCGTTCTGACGTTCCTTAAATCAAATGCAAATGCTAACGTATTTCAATACTTATATTCATAACATAATACTGATTTTCGGAAGTTCTGATTCAAAAGTTCTGATTCAAGATTTAACTGAGGTTCTGAGGTTCAATTTGCAAAGTTCTTAGTTATAACGAAGTTTCCAAATTTTCAGATTTGTGTCATATAATCAGAGTTTTATTCATGCTGTGTGCAACTGAATTTCCAAATTTATACTTCTTAATTTAACAGTAAAACAGTCTTTACTTACAATTTAATGCAATTAAAATACAAGGTTCCCCTACCTTAACAAAGAGCTTCCAATCAAGCGCAAAAAAAAAAGTCCTCACCAAGGACTCCCAACAGTCAAAACCTACATATATTAACACTCTTAGTGTTAATATAAAACCAAAAATCAAACTAAGAGATTGCGGATCAAAAATCCAACAAAAGATTTGAATGCCAGAAACAGATGTCAATTCGACCGAATTCAAATTGTGGGTCGAATTTGAAATTGATGGTCGATTCTAAATTGACTAATTTCAATTTACACTTCAGATAAAATTGAAAATCGACACTCGAATTTCAATTCGATGGTCGATTCTGAAATTCGACCCTCGATTTGAAAATCGACAGTCGATTTTCTCAGACATGAAATTTTGTAAAAATTTGGATCTTTGATCCTTTTTCTAAATTTTTTTTTTTCGCCACAGATTGTTTAGCCAATAATTACCTTTATAAACTAAACAAAAAACAACATAACATGTTTAACTACCAGGTTTTACAAACCTACCGTTGGACGTATATTTAGTTGTTTCCGTTGCCCCAATCACGCATCGGAAAACATCTCAAAGCCCAGCAGTTCAAATTTTCACTTCAGTCCATCCAATAAGGTGACCACAAATTACCTCATCATCAACCAAATCAGAGGTTCTCACTCTCCACATCACTCTTCTCTTCTATAGATCAAAATGATCCGAATACAAATCTAAGGTTAATTAATGGTTGAGATGTGAAGAGGGTTCTAAATCTTACAAGATCTAAGATCAATGAAGCAAGGCCTTTAAGGCTTAAATTTCCAACGAGAGAGAGATTAATCTTCTCTTGCACTCTCTCTTATAACCGAAAACTAAACAATTTAATATCTAGATATTATATTTTGTAACTTATCTCATAAAATAGAAAATGTCCGACGCTAACCACAAACACCTACGTTATGGTGTAAGTCATCGCTACATGACTTGCACACACCGCTTGACAAAACCTCTTACCACTAGTCTTATCATAGCCTTATCTTACTAAAAGTCCAAAATATTATACCGTATTTTCCCGCACGCTTCCGAGGTAAACGAAAATAGGTTAAAAATATCGTGATATTACATTCTCCCTCCTTAGGAATTTTCGTCAAAATTGAAGACAACATATACCACAAAAAAAAGAAACGAAAATAACAGGTGCACAAGGCGATGGTCTCAAGGCACGTAAGTCAAGGGATGAAATCCAGAGAACGTGGATGTACTACATGTGGCACCGGAAGGGCCATAGTGGGTTGCATCCGTACATGGATGCCCACCCCAAGTGTCACGTGGGAAACCGTCACACCCACACACACAGAAAGCAAAACCAGAGCAAAAATGTATATAAACAAGCAAATACAAGGAACAGAGCGAGGTACTGTGAGAGTACAAATCCAGAGACAAGCCCAACTCGCATAAAAACCCCACATATGGAGTGCAACAGAATCAAACATATCCACAATAGAACAATTACTGTACAAGAAGAAATGGATATGAAAATAGACGAGTAGCATGTCAAACCAAAATAATGTATCCAATGCACGCCAAAAGTATATAAGAGATAATAAAAGATATAAGGACCACTGTGCCCTAAATAATCCAGTCAGAAAATAATACATGTCCACAAAACAAAAGCAGATCCCCCACCATGGAATACTCAAATCCCCCACACGAGATGTGCCGCTTTGATCCGCATCATCACTTGCGCACCAACATCATCACCGCATCTGCGCGGTAGAAGGAATATCGAACCGGCCACGACGTGAAGGGCGATAGACCGCGCGTAAGTCACCGGTATGTGGTGTAATCATCGAGGAACGCGTCGCATCGGATAAGAAAGAGCGCCGCCATGCACATCCAACTCCGACGACAGAGTCGGCATGTGTGAGCTCGTGTGGATCCGTGGCTCATCGCGGTCATCATCGTGTGAACTCGAGGCGTAAGGATATCGCTCTGTAAGGGGCAGGCAACATGAGCGGGATCCTCATCGGCATCACGTGCATCCGCGCCGAGGCTGAACTGGTTCTTTAGGAGGTTTCACAAGGCGTAGTAGGTTTGACCCCAATTGACCGGTTTATACATCTTTCTACCAAGAGACTTGAGTTCTAGGAGAAATGTCATATTCGGGACCCGCCGATAATTTTCAATCATGATAGAAATTAAACGGGCATAGGGAATGCCCTTCTTCGGCGTTTTATTTGTTTTCCCATTTTCTCACGTGCCTTAATAAGCCTTTAAAAGTACCTCGTGAGCACTAAACCATCGCTCTTTAAAAGCAAATAAAATCTTGGAGGGACCCAAGCGCCAGATTTATGTCCAAGAGGAAAAAGGGTAGTCTTAAAATTTTATCCAAAATCCACATAGATTGCATATGTGTGCGTAACAATGGACCTACTGCACGTGGACGCCCTTGCGTCATTTGAGTCATTACCTCGTGAGAAGGGACTGGTTTGGGAAAGGGAGGACCTAATCCCATGGTTTTAGAGTATTTCAACGGCAAACGAGTGCCGTGCCCATGTCATCTAAGTCAAAAGTATAATCTCGCCCATCAATTTCAAGATAAATTTTCTTCTCGTCCTCATGCGCATATGTTGGTAAAACAAAGCACTAAACGAGGATAAAAATGGGCACTAAATTCAGGTAGGAAGGTCATTGGGCTTTTTCAAGGTATTCACTACCACCTGTGGTAGTTTGTTGGTCAAACAACTCCGGTGAAAAACATACTCATTGGCGAAGCCCTTGATGCTCCAAAATTCATTGCCAGCATTGAGGGGCATGATGGTGTGGGTCGAGAAGGTGGTGGAACCGATCGAGGTGGTTCCCCCGTAATGTCTGTAGGGCGGCTAGAGGAACCAAATTTCAAGCCGGGCCTCTTGGAGGTGGGGTTATGAATAGGGGTGGCCTTCTTAGGCCCCATTTGAACAATGAACAAAAATATAACAAAACCCACGAAAATGCACAAATTGCAAATAAATTGGGGCGTGGGAGGAGTTACCTTGTGAAAAGCCCCAAATCGGGTTTTGCAAGGAAAATTTTCGAATCCCCTTGACAATGTGGGGCACTCTCCCTTGGATTTGCAGCTCAAAATACTCTGAGAAGTTCCAAATCGCCAATCGCTCCAAACCCTAGCTCAAAACCCATGAAAAGCAACAAAAATAACAGAGTCTGAAATAGGAGCCCCACTTAAATCGAGAAAATCGACCCTCGATTTCAAATTGTGGGTCAATTTGAATTGACACGATTCAAAAATCGACACTCGATTTTTGTGAGAATTTCTCAGGCCTATATTTCGTCTTAAAATGCCTATAACAATGCAGAAAAATCGACCCTCGATTTCAGAAATCGACCCTCGATTTTTCAAGTGTCTGAGGTCTTCAAAATTTCAAAATTTTGACATTTTTAAGGCATTACCGTGGGTCCAAATGGATCATTTGTGTGTCCATTTCATGCAAAACAACACAGTTACAGCTAATAGCTATATTTCAGTCCAATTTGGGCTAAAAAGTTTTACGAAAATAAACTTAAAAATTTGTTGTGATGGAAAATAGCAAGTCCGGGTCTGATTGGACTCGTAATTTTTTTCTGGTTTGTTCAGCAAGGAAAATTGTGAAAGAGTTACAAAATGAGCATATTTTGGACCATGACCATGACATGTCAAGGCCAAATGGTTCAGTAAATGTCCAAATAGGTAAGTGACCAATAGACCGAATTTAGGTCACTAGACCTATAGTGAGTAGCATACCAGAATTGGGTCTAAGGCCCAAAAATTTTTCCGATTTCTATAATGTAGGGATCTCGATATAGACCCACTCAGTAAAAATACCTTGATCCTCCAAAATTTCTCACAGAAATATTTATATGTATATATAAAACCAATAGGTACACATAAATGTCAAAATATTACACAGTCTACACAAAGTGAGAAATCAAAAAAAAAAAAAAAAAAAAAAAAAAAAAAAAAAAAAAAAAAAATTTTAAGCAAAAAGGCTCGGAAATTGGTCCCGGAGCTCAGCTTCACGCTCCCAAGTGGCTTCCTCCGGTGTATGATTCCTCCATTGTACAAGAACCAAAGGAATCGTTTTAGTGCGTAGGATCTGCTCCTTGCGATCCAAAATCTGAATCGGGTCCTCAATCACCGTCAAACCATCCTGAAGCTCAATGGGTTGGTAATCAAGCACGTGAGTCGGGTCACGTATGTATCGACGAAGCATCGACACATGGAAGACGTTGTGCATGCTAGACAATTGTGGCGGTAGCGCCACTCGATAAGCAACCTCTCCGACTCGGCCTAATATCTCAAAAGGCCCAACGTACCGAGGACTCAACTTCCCTCGCTTTCCGAACCTCATAACGCCTTTCGTAGGCGAAATCCGAACAAAGACATTCTCGCCAACCACAAAATCCACGTGTCGCCTCTTGAGATCGGCGTAGCTCTTCCGACGACTCGAGCTACTCAGAGTCGCCACAGATCAACCGAACTGCCTTTGCCGTGCGCGCTCAACTATCTCAGGTCCAATAATGAGCTTCTCACCCACTTCTTCCCCTTCAACGCGGCGATCGACACTGCGTCGTCCATATAAAGCCTCGAACGAGCCATACCGATGCTAGCGAAGCTATTATTGTAGGCGAACTCGATCGAGGCAAGTGTTGGTCCCATGACCCGTGAAAATCCAACATACAAGCTCTCGATGTCCTCAATGATCCCGCCCGCCGTCTGTGGGTGAAATGCGTAACTAAAGTCAAGACGAGAACCCATTCCTTCCCGAAATTTCGCCAAAAGTGTGAAGTAAACAACGGGTCCCTATCTGACACAATACTAGCCGGTATCCCATGCAGTCTAACAATCTCCTTGAGGTATAACTCTGCAAGTCTACTAGCTGTATACGAGGTATTGTATGGTAGGAAATGAGCAGATTTGGTTAGCCGATCGACAATGACCCAAATGGCATTGTTCTTCCTCAGTGTTTTCGGCAAACCTAGAATGAAGTCCATCGAAATGGCTTCCCATTTCCATTCGTGCAAGTAAAGGTGTAATAACCCCGCTGGATTCGATGGTCAACCTTAACTCCGACAAACTAGGCACCGCGACATGCATCGCCGACGTCCGCTTTCAAACCTCGCCACCAAAAACTTTTCATCAAGTCCTGATACATCTTGGTGCTACCAGGATGTATGGCATACATGGATTTGTGAGCCTCTTCTAGAATAGTGTCCCGAAGCTCTGAGCTTGTCGGTACACATACACGGTCACGAAACAACAAGGTTCCATCTGCTCGAATGGAGAAACCCTTCTTGCTGCCACACTCGACATCTCGTCGAATCGCCATCAGCTCATCATCGGTCATCTGAAGCTTTCTAATATTCTCGAAGAGCGTAGGGCGTAGTACAAGAGTAGCCATCAATGCTCCCGAGCCGTCTACATCGAACCGTGAGCTGCCCAAAGCCATATCCTCCAAAAGCTTCCATCGCTGAATCCGGCTCACAAGATGTGATAACTGTGCTGTAGACCTTCTACTGAGAGCATCAGCAACGACATTTGCCTTTCCTGGATGGTCAATCGAGCAATCATAGTCTTTCAAAAACTCCATCCATCGTCGCTGCCTCATGTTCAAGTCCTTCTGAGTGAACAGGTACTTGAGACTCTTGTGATCGGTGAATATATCAAATATTTCACCGTAGAGGTAATGTCTCCAGATCTTGAGAGCGAATATAACTGCTGCTAACTCGAGATCATGCGTCGGATAATTTCTCTCATGGTCCTTCAACTGCCTAGAACCATAAGCAATAACCCGCTCGTGTTGATTAAGCACGGCCTAATCCGCCATAAGAAGCATCACGACATCGCGAAGCCTTCCACCGCCTCAAGGTATAGACGGTCGTAGTCAAGCGACGCTTCAACTCCTGAAAACTCTGCTCACACTGCTCTGTCCAATCGAACTTTGCATTCTTTCTCGTAAGCTGTGTAAGCGGACCAGATAATTTCGAGAAACCTTCGACAAATCGCCGATAGTACCCTGCCAAACCAAGGAAACTCCGGACTTCAGAATCGTCAGAGGTCGCTCCCGCTCACCATGAATCGATCTTTGTAGGATCCATCAAATGCCCGACTCGTAGACAACGTGGCCTAAGAAACTGACCTGATCGAGCCAAAACTCACACTTACTGAGTTTGGCATATAATTGATGGTCCCTGAGTGTTTGAAGAGCCATCCTTAGATGTTGCACATGCTCCTCTCTGGTTTTCGAATAGATGAGGATGTCATCTACGAAAACAACCACAGATTTATCAAGGTGTGGTTTGAACACCCTGTTCATCAGATCCATGAAAGATGCAGGCGCATTTGTCAATCCAAATGGCATCACTAGAAACTCATAGTGGCCATAACGCGTCCGAAACGCAGTTTTGGATACATCTTCCACCTTGATCTTGAGTTGGTGATAGCCTGACCTCAGATCAATCTTTGAAAAGAATTTGGCACCTTGCAATTGATCAAACAAGTCATCTATCCGCGGAAGAGGATAACGATTCTTAATCGTCATCTTGTTGAGTTGCCTATAATCGATACATACGACGCATCGATCCATCCTTCTTTTCACAAATGTAACCGTGCACCCCAAGGAGAAACACTTATCGAATAAAGCCTTTGTCTAACAACTCTTGAAGTCGCTTCCTTGAGCTCCTTCAACTCAAGAAAGCGCCATTCGATAAGGAGCCTTGGACAATGGTTCTGCATGCGAGCTAAGTCGATCGCAAACTCAATCTCTCGATCCGGTGGCAATCCAGTAAGTCATCGAAAAACATCGGAAACTCACTAACCATCGTAAGAAGTGCAATGTCCCGATCTTTCTCCTTACTATCTTGCAAGTAAGCAAGATATCCACAACATCCGTTCTCATCATGCGCCACGGATGGCGGAAATAATAGGTGCAACGTTCGATTTGACTGCGCAAAATCGCAATGATTTCATCTTCGGTGGTGGGAAGGTTACGATCTTCCCTAAACAGTCCACATCCGCATGGTATGCAGCCAACCAATCCATCCCGAGAATCACGCTCGAACCTCGCCATTTTCAAAGCGTAATCATGTCGGTCATTGTCTCGTGGTCATCAACTATCACGATCACAGACTTGCACACTGTATCTGTGCTGAGCGAGCTTCCTGTAGGAACCTTCACATCCAAGACAAACGCAAGGGGTTTGGGTATAATGCTCATCTTCTCGGCGAAAAGAGGAGTAATGAACGAGTGACTAGACCCAGGGTCTATTAATACTCGTGCTTCAATTTTACTTGAGTCGCTTCCACAACTCATCATAAGTGTACCTTAATTAAAAAGTTTGTCATTAATTATGTATGCTTATATGCAATGATGTTATTGTATTTTCAATGTATTGACAAGGAATATATAATTCAATCAATAAAATTTAATACTAAAAGTAAAATCTGAACTTTAAAAATACCTTGGACTACGCTATTCGATGTTTGGGCATTTTGCATGAGCATCATACAGACTCGACCTTGAATCAGAGGTCGCGGCCGACTTTTTGAGAGACCGCCGTAGTCCGGCTTTCTCAACATGAGGACAATCCTTGATCATATGACCAACCTGTCCACACCTGAAGCATGCTCCAGTGTTCCGTCTGCAATCCTCTGTTTTATGTGTTTTCCCACATCTTGCACACAGTGGAGTAGAAACAGGAGTAACAGCTGATCCCTTCGTTGAACCTTGAGCCACAGAAGCTCCACTCAGAAGAGTGCTCCCACTCAATGGTTGTCCCGTGACGAACTCGCGGTCTCTCGATATGAAGACGCCATCGGGTCCCAAGCAACAAATGGTCTAGAGTATGATGGTGACTAGGGTAGGAGGAGGTCTAGAGAACCTCGGCTTTTTGTTCACCTGCCCTGAAGCACTCTGCTGTCCCTGGCCAAACCGATTTTTATTTCCCTGCTCTCGCCTCAAGTATTGTTTTTGAATGTCCTCCTCTGCTATGAGGGCCTTTGTCATGACGCCAGCATACGTCTCCATCTCCCACATAGACACCCTCTCCTGAATGTTCGGCCTCAATCCTCTCTGAAATTTCTGAGCTCTCATCAGCTCAGTGGCCACGTGCAAGGGTGCAAATCTGGAGGGTCTATCAAACTCGGCCGTACACACAGACATCTCATCTGTTTATTTCGATGAACTTGGACTTCCCATGATGACGCACGATCTTAGGAAAATATTGATCGTTGAACGTCTCCACAAATTCTGCCCAAGTCCATGGAGTAGTAGGGTAGTCCTGCTCTCTCATCCTAGAAACAGACTTCCACCACGGACTGGCCTCTCCCAAAAGTTTGAAGGATGCCCAGCGTACTTTCTCAACATCTCAGACGCAAAGACTTCAAATATCTTCTATCTCATCAAGCCACGCCTCGGCTTCCATAGGATCCGTCTGTCCTGAGAATGTAGGAGGTCTCATCCTCCTGAACTCGTGAATCCTCTGGTGATGTCTGCTGCACGACATCTCTCTCTATCAATGGTCAGTCTGTTGGGCCATGTTAGTAGCCAAGGCTGCCAATACCTCGTCTACATTCCCTCTATCCTGCCTCGCAGCTCCCAAAGGCTCTGCATTAGGGCCAGAAGCAACTCGCCCTCTACCATAAGAGGTGCCTACGCCCTCACCTATCCCATCAATGCGAGCTGTACGAGGTCCCTCTATACCTCGGCCTCTGCCTCTAAACCGCGGAGGCATCTTTGATCATTGTTAACAACAACAACACTTGATCAGAAATAATTGTTAGAATGAATCTAACCCCTAGTCCTAAGACTTTGAACCTAGAGCCTAGCTCTGATACCAACTGTGACGACCCGACTTTTCCAATCCTTACGGTATAGGAAAGGCGGTTCATCAACTTATTGATTTCTCAATAAGGTATTCAAATGACAGCACATAACAATGATCTAAAACAGAGGCAAAGTAGAGATAAACCATAAATCAAAAGCTTGATATAACAAATCTATCACTATGAGGAACCAAAAGGAACCACCGGTGATGACCAATCCAACACCTAAACTAATGGTTCACGATGATGGTTCCTCAAGTGATATCAAAAGAACAAAATACGGCCTAGGGCCCAATATTCAAATCAATATTCAAACAAAAGACCAGAAATATAGGATCTTGAGCTCAAGGGAAGAACTCCTCACCAGGTAAATCCAATTCCTCCTCAGGAATATAGTCAGAATCGTCCAAATCTTCCGATCCCAAATCGCCTCAAAGACTGTGACATGATAGTCGGGGGTGAGCTAACAACAAAGCCCAATAGAGGAAACAGATCTACTTGCATATCATTATAAGTAAAGGTTTTTCAAAGGACAGAATTCGGATCAAATATGGTTTTCAAATGATGCTTTAAACGAAATCTCGATTCTAATCACGAGTTAAAAGCGAATACATAAATCGATGTGTTCAAATTTTACATTGAGCATGCTTCTTATATTAAATTTATAACTTAATTTTATCTCTCAAATTTCCTATAGCATGAGAGCAAGGTGCATTACTGATGGGAAAACCCTACTGACCATCGTCGTTCATGAACCCTTTTACTGAATGCAACAAGCCCCTACGCTATGAGGGAAACTTGCGCTAAAGTTATACCACAACACGGTTGGTAGAATCTAGGCATCGCTCGACGCACTTAAATCAAATGCAAATGCTAACGATTTCAATACTTATATTCATAACATATCTGATTTTCGGAAGTTACGATTCAAAAGTTCGATTCAAGATTTAATCGAGGTTACGAGGTTCAATTTGCAAAGTTCTTAGTTATAAAGTTTCCAAATTTTCAGATTTGTGTCATATAATCGTAGTTTTATTCATGTGCAGCAAATCAATTTCCAAATTTATACTTCTTAATTTAACGAAAGCAGTCTTTACTTACAATTTAATGCAATTAAAATACAAGGTTCCCTACCTTAACAAAGAGCTTCCAATCAAGAAAAAAAGTCCTCACCAAGGACTCCCAGCAGTCAAAACCTACATATATTAACACTCTTAGTGTTAATATAAAACCAAAAATCAAACTAAGAGATTGCGGATCAAAATCCAACAAAAGATTTGAATGCGAAGCAGAATGAATTCGACCTCGAATTCAAATTAAATGGGTCGAATTTGAAATTGATGGTCGATTCTAAATTCGACCCTCTAATTTCAATTTACACTTCAGTATAAATTGAAAATCGACACTCAATTTCAATTCGATGGTCGATTCTTCGACCCTCGATTTGAAAATCGACAAATCGATTTTCTGGACATGAAATTTTGTAAAATTTGGATCTTTGATCCTTTTCTAAATTTTTTTTTCGCCACGCATTGTTTAGCCAATAATTACCTTTATAAACTAAACAAAAACAACATAACATGTTTAACTAATGTTTTAAAACCTACCTTTTGGCGTATATTTAGTTGTTTCCGTTGCCCCAATCACGATGGAAAACATCTCAAAGCTCAATGATTCAAATTTTCACTTGATCCATCCAATAAGGTGACCACGACCTCATCAGTCAACCAAATCACGAGAGGTTCTCACTCTCCACATCACTCTTCTATAGATCAAAATGATCCGAATACAAATCTAAGGTTAATTAATGGTTGAGATGTGAAGAGGGGTTCTAAATCTTACAAGATCTAAGATCAATGAAGCAAGGCCTTTAAGGCTTAAATTTCCAACGAGAGAGAGAGATTAATCTTCTCTTGCACTCTCTCTCTTATAACCGAAAACTAAACAATTTAATATCTAGATATTATATTTTTGTAACTTATCTCATAAAATAGAAAAATGTCCGACGCTAACCACAAACACCTACGTTATGGTGTAAGTCATCGCTTACATGACTTGCACACACCGTTTGACAAAAACCTCTTACCACTAGTCTTATCATAGCCTTATCTTACTAAAAGTCCAAAAATATTATACCGTATTTTCCGGGCACGCTTCCCGAGGTAAACGAAAATAGGTTAAAAATATCAGGGATATTACAAAAATGAATAATCAATACTGTTTAACTCTGTGCTGTGGCTGTGTGTGCTGTCAGCTGTGCTGTGACTATGTGTATATATATATATATTAATAACAATGTTATATGATGAGGAGGGACATTTAGAATGAACAATTATGTGTTTTAATATATGTTATATTTTTAGACTACCTGATTATGTGAAATTGTGATGGTTAAAGTTGAACTTCATATTTAGTAGTATTTACTTGAAAGTCTTGGATTGAATTAAATTGTGTGTTTAAATATAATTTCTAAACCTTCAATTTCGTCTTTTGATATATATATATATAGTAACCGCCTGGTTCTTGAGGCGCCGCCCAGGCATCGCCCTGCCCGATCCCCCCGAAAATCCACCCAACTGCCCGACGACTTTATAAACATTAGAATGCTGGGACTAGGCCTCTTTGTAGTGCCACGTGGCACCATTCCCCCTACAGTTAGACCCTTCTCTAGATGTTTTTTTTTTTGGGGGGGGGGGGGGGTGTGTGATCACCATTCATTTTGTTACGTATTGACCACCATTGACCTCGGTATATATATATATATATATATATATATATATATATATATATATATATATATAGTGGTCTTGGATCAATTCCCAAACCTCCATTTACATGATAAGCTATTTTATTTTGCTTTGCTGCTGAAATCTTTATCTTTTCAGATGCATGTTAATTATTGTGCTACAAAATTTGATCAAACAAGTGACAATTGCATACAACAAGGATCCCAACCCAATAAAGTTGAATTTGGGTGTTTGAGCATATCGAACTGAGGTGTGCTAGCTATCAAGATAGTGTCTACTGTGCTTTACATTAGACTATTACCATACCCATATGATATGTGCATTTTCCCCTATCTTTTTTGAACAATTGTGTCACATTTGATCTTCTTCAGACACATTTTTCATTAAGAGTAGTCTAATTTGGTTGTCTTTTGCAACCTTTGGTGTAGAAGTTCAGTGATTTGGTCTATGCATTCTGTAATGGGAGGGAAACCCCTTGTCTTGAATGTAGTGAGACGTGCAGAGCAGTTGCTAGTAAATGATCAGCGAGCCCTGGAGCCATTCTAATGTTCTTGATGCTATTTTTAACATACGACATGGTAGTGATTGAAATCCTATTTTCATGATATTCAGGTCTCTCAATAAAGAGTATCTTTCTATCACTGGACTGGGAGACTTTAGTAAATTAAGTGCTAAGCTCATTTTTGGCAGTGACAGGTAAGAACAACTATAGTTACCATTTTCAAATGCATTAATTATCTGCCAGAAAATTTTGTTGATCTGCTTCCTAAATTAAGCTAGTATATAAATGTACTTGATTATATAGTTCTGCTAAAAGTTGGTCAAAGATGAAATCCATCTGAAAATAATCAAAGTTGAAGCATCGGTTAAAGCTAGTCAAATTCAAATTACATTTTAGAACTTTCCTTATATTTGGTTTTATGTGTTCTGTGAACTCCTATTTAAGATTGCTAGGTTTATTTATTTATTTTTGGACTGATGAGAACTATATTTAATTTAGGGAGATTACGAGCAGCTAACCTTAGTAGGATTAGAGTATTTACTAGATTAATTAAATAGAGATTGAAAACTGATGGTGCACATGATTGGGAGGAAGTTTACAATGTATACCGTTGGTTCACATGAACCATCAGTATGCATCACCCCATAGCGACCAGTTAAAAAACTTAACAATTATTTACCATAAGAGAGGATGATTCACATGGTTAATCTATTAAATGTGATTTATTAATGTTTTAGAGAAAACTCCAGCTTCTAGTTTAATTCACTCTTCTAAATTTTATATTACTTTTCTAGTGAATTGTTGTTATGCACCTTGTTTTCTTTCTCCATCAAACGGGCCGTAGAGCAAGTTTGAGATAGGAAAGTCAATCTTGGGTGCTTGAGAGGTAGCAATTATTTGTCAATATGCCAAAGTGGCCAGTGAGTCACCACTCTAGCAGGGTGAAGCTTATTAGGATGGGTGTGTTTAGTTCATGTTATATAAGTGGTATGTAATATCTGATAATAAGTGTGTATGTAGTATTAGATTGATTAATATAAAAACTAATGAGGTGCATTTCCTTATTATGCTATTCAACCCTATTTCTTCTCCTCTATTCTTATTCTCAAAACCTAACTCTAAACCAACCTGCACCCTAATATATTTTACTATCTTTTTCAACACTTAACTACTTTTTGGTATCAAAGCAAGGCTACCTTTCGTGACCCATGGCTACACCCCACGTTTTCTGACGCACAGGGTCAAATTGTTTTGTACTAGTCAATAGCGGAGGTGTAGCCACAAACTGCTATAGTTCAACTCTGTAATAGGCTAATCCCACCAGAGTTTGAGCTATTTTTTCTAGCCGAATAGTTGATTGGCTGACCAACCCCTACCAAAGATAGATTGATTCCATTGGGTGGGATATTGAAGCTAGGAGTAACACTTGGTTTCTGATTCTTTAGGATATTGAAGCTAGGAGAGTAGCACACTTGGTTTCTGATTCTTTAGTCGTAGGATCGCAACAGGGATGAGCTGCTTGGGAAAAGAGTTTGGCAGAAATTCTCTTTTCCCTCCCAAATTGGTGGTCATTGAGTGTAAATTTGACGGAATGAAAGTGTGAATGTGGCAGTCCATAACCGCCGGTAGTAGTGCTTAATGTAAGTACCTTTTTTGCCACGCTCTACGACGAAACTCGTGTAGATTTCCTATAGGTTATGTGGGAGTGCCAAGATGGATGGATCTACCTTGATGAAGTAAGGCTAACGATCACATTCTCCAGTCTCCTTGAATGTGTTTTAAAGGAAACTTAATTTACTTGAATCAGGGTGTTGTTTGTACAATGGCAGTGCATTGTCATATATATAGCAGCGTGCCGTTAGTTCACGGGACACCAAACTTCGAACTCTGGTTTCCTTTATGTAAAAAGGTTATTTTGGACTTTTCCTGTAGTTAAGTTTTAGGATTTTTTATAAAAGTTTTTTCAAAAGAGGAGGGAAGATTAAGCAAGAAAATACCTTCTTCCTCCTTATGCCAAAACCTTAGAACTTCATATTCTTCAATCTTTGAAATCATTGGTGTGTTTGCAAATAGATTTTTACTCAAAGATTTCCTATTCTTCTTCACCTTCATTTTACTTTGGTTTGCTCAAGTGAGTTAAGTGTTTTGAGCCCTAGAGATTACGGTGTGTGAGTGATAGCATTGTGGATCTCAAGATGGATCGTTGTGCGTTCATCAATAATTGTGGAGGGCATTCAAATCGGAAAACTATGGAGGCGACCCATGATGGGAAGTTGGGTTGCATGGGAGTTTGATAGGGCATGTGCATTTGTCGGTATATCATTTGTAACTCTTTGTAATCATTTTGTTTTATATATAGTGGATTTGGTGTGTGGATTTTGGTCCTGTAGTTTTTCCCAGTGATTGGGTTTCCACGTATATCCTGTGTTGTGATGATTGTTAATATTATTGTGTAATCTCTAGATTAATTAGAATTAATCGAATAGCCCGATCTAATTCCATGGATCGAGGGAATTTAACTTAAAACCGCTACTAATACTTTATAGCGACAGGTTTAATAATAGTGGCGAGTTTTTGGCTGCCAATATTAGTGGCAGTTTTGAGAGTACTTCTGGCAGGTTTTTAGCCGCCAGAAATAGCCATCGGACAATCACCTATAATCAGATCTTATGAGGACTCAGTCAACTAGTTGACTGACACTGAATTGAGCGGCAGGCGCTACACTTACTCTATTGTGCCATATTTTTATCTCAAACGCCACATTCTAGTGATACTCACTAATATCGACTGTCATGCTATTTCCATTGTACCTATCTTACCACTGTAACTACTCTCACCTGCTCCTTTAAATACCATACACCTTCACGTACCACACACATCTATGACCTTTAATTTTTACCTACTCTTACATACTTTAACCAACTCTTTTACTCTCTATTCTCATATCTAACACCGTTCATAATTCTATTTAATGGTTCTTCTCATTCTAGCACTGGGGACAATCTTTTGAGCGTGAAGTTGAAGTCTAATTTCTCCAATCAAGCTGTTTACCTTCTCCTCTCTGTTCTTCAAGATAAAGTGGTCTCTGTTCCTCAAGATAAAGTGCAAGTTGAAGTCTAAGTTCTCGAGTCTCTCTAGCATTTTCCAACTGAAGGTAGCGTTAAGAATTTTTTATTATTTCTGTTCTTGAATATGTATTTGTTAATTGATAGAGAAATCAAGCTGTTTACCTTCTCGTCTTTGTTCGTCAAGATAAAGTGGTCTCTGTTCTTCAAGATAAAGTGCATGGGTTTAGTGTTAGGTGTTTTTGCATATATAAGATTGATTAAATGTACACTTGTATAACATGTGGGTCTCGTTCGGAGTAGTTTAATTGTTTTGTCTTTTACATATTCCCTTCACTTTTTTGCTGATACATAATCCCTTCCCTATCTAATAATTAACCACCATTTGTTACCATCCAGTTCCCTCGTATAAAATATTTTATGTCCACTATTTTTTTAATTTTTGGAAAGGGAACTATATCCACTGTTAGAACCATACTCTGATTTTTAAAATCCAAATGTTCCCAGTTACTATCATATTCTTATCGCTTTATCCTTTTTCTTCATTATTAATATTATTTATTATTAATAATAAATATTATTATCATGACCGTATTATCATGACCGTCATTATTATCATGACCGTCATTATTTACTTAACGTTGATGGCTCATTATTACTAGTAGCACCAATAAAAATTAATAATAATAATAATTATTAATAATATTAGAGTTCGGTGTTGTTATCATAATTATCACATTTCGACGTGGTCCTCAACACGATACTTGTTATCACATTTCAATCTTTCATTTAACTTTGATTGTTTTACCTCTTTTTATAGCTTAATAAATCTCCACATCTTCTGTTTTTTACTTGAATCTATCATATTTTGATATATATAATGGGTGTGTTAATTTTAACTTTCTTATGTGAACAAAGGTAAGCTAGCTATTTGGATTAGGTAAGTTCCGTAGTCAAATTGGCCGGTTGCTATGTAGCACCTGAACACATAATCATGTGCCACATAATGGAGCATTTCAATTATCTAGAGAATTTTTTTTGAACCAGCAATCAATACTATTAAAACATACAGTTATGTAATTACTTCAACTTTTTCATTGGTCCTGATTTTCAACTCCCTAATCCATATGATTATGATGTTTCGTAGCAGCCAAAGAGTATGAGTATAGATAACTTAGTCCATAAGACAAAAGAAATCTTTATCCTTTATATATATATATATATATATATATATATATATATATATATATATATACACACTGTTTTAGGTAGTATAGCTATGGAGCATGTGATTTGAAAAATAAAAAAATTGACTTTTAAAAAAAAAATTTCCTTCAAATCATGGGTCAAATATAAGGTAACACCCATCTACCAAAGTACATTGATTTTTACACAACTTTGACTACATTTTTAACGGTGGATAAATATCAGAATTTGCCCAAATTTTTTGGATGGTACATGATTGATCTTATATAACTTGCCTTTGCATCCGATCTTCGGGTTGGGTGCCATGTGTCGTCCAATCAACTCGTGAGTAGCACCAAAACGGTTCCCTCATAAGCAATATCTCTGCCCTCTTTCTCTCTCTCTCTCTCTATATATATATATATATAGAGAGAGAGAGAGAGAGAGAGAGAGGGCCCTAGGGATGTAGGTTGGAATGCACGGTGGATCCACGCATTTGAATTAAATACGGTCCACGTGGTACCCATACAAAGGATCAGGTGCTGTGGCGACTTGCCTGATGACAATCCGAGGCCACCGAAAAGATTTCAACATAAACTAATATGCCGATCTACCGTAAAAAATTTACCTTTTGAAACAGCCACTTCGATGGCACCCACACTCGCCACACTCACCATCCTATTCCACGGGCCGTTGTGGCACAACCTTTGCGCCTTGTCCGTTGCCCTTACGGCACACTACGACTACCGCCTCGCACCACCCTTCGCCTTCTGGTCTCTCTTCTTCATGATAAAGTGCATTGGTTTAGTGTCGGGTGTTTTGCATATATAAGATTAATTAGGTGTATTTGTTAATTGATAGAGCTTGTATAACATGTGGGTCTTGTATAGGGCGTCACGGGGCAGGGTTCGGGTAGGATTTTTCACCCGACCTATTTTTTAAAAAGAGATAATTTGGGCCCAAATCCTGCCAGATAGCTAATCGGGCCTAGCCGGGTTGGGTCCGATTTTGAAATTTTGTAGCTTGAGTCTGGCCTAGTTAGCTATCCGGGCCGGGTTCAAAATCTCTAAAAATTGGGTTCAAGTCTGGCCCATCTCAGGCTAAAATCCAGCCCGTTGACAGCCCTCGTCTCGTATGCAAAGTGCTTTAGTTGTTTTGTCCTTTCCGTAGTCCCTTCACTTTATAATCCCTCCCCATTAGCCACCATTTGTTACCACCCAGTTCCCTCAGATAAAACATTTTATGTCCACTAATGTTATTTTGGAAGTGAACTATATCCACTATTTTCCCAATAGCATCATACTCTCTTTTTTAAAATCTTAATATTCCCAGCTACTATCTTATTCTTACCATTGCAACCTTTTTGTTCATTATTAATATTATTTACTATTCCTATCCTTTTAAACACTCGGCACCCCATAATATTATTATTACTGTCATTATTTACCGTTGATGGCCCATTATTACTATTAACAACAATAAAATTAATAATAATAATAATTATTAATATTAGGGTTCGATCGGCGTTGTTATAATTATTATCACCTTTTGACACGGTCCTCAAGACGATACTTAGACTGCTCAAGCTTTGACCATCATCGATCTATCACCACCATCAGCAGTAACCCATTTGAATGACCCAAACTACTACAACATCTCTCTCCCTCTCTCTCTTCCTCTCAAAGTTCCAACACATCCACACTGACCACTGGGATCGCGGGATCTTACTCGCACCACCCGAGGCAGGTGAGATTAGCGAAGAAGGCAACTGACCTATCCCATATCACCTTTCTACTATTATTTTAGTAGATATTGATGCTTTTGAGTTTTACTAAATAGACTACACTACAACACTGATATGAATGACCCCATATCATAGATAATGTAAAGTCATATATTAGTAGATATATATGATCTTAGAATTGTATGCAATAGTAAATGCTTTATTTTAAATTATTAATCATGTTGTCATTAGGGAGATACATTGTAATGTAGCATATATTGGGTTTCCAAAATGAATGGATATGCATGAAAAATTCTGGTTCAGTGTCAAAAAATAAGTTCTAAGCATGAAATTATAAGCTGATGATGGAAACTATGGTTGTTACAAGTGTTAAGAATTGATGTATTATACAAATGGCATTCTTGTATCTTTCATATATATATATATAAGGTAAGTGTTAAGAATTGATGTATTATACAAATGACATTCTTGTATCTTTCATATATATATATATATATATATATATATATATAAGCTTATATTGTTTATCATCCGATGCACTTTCTGATTAAAAGTTATTTCTTTTCTCTTCCTTCCAGAAAGAAATATGAACCCAAATGCAATTTTATTGTGCCGCTGTAGAGTTGCGCGTGAGATACGATTTGTACGAGAAGCTGGTAACATATCTTTCCCTCTCTCTATATATATAATAATGCAATAAAAAGTAATTCTTTGAATATAATACTTTTTATTTTATTTTTATTTTAATGATAGTTCGTAACCGTTTGTTTTATTTTTATTTTTAAGATAATTCATCTGTAGAAATGGAGATACACATCCATGAGCATAATCTTGCATTTACACATTATTTAGAGAGGACCAGAACTGAAGTTGTCCGTGTGCGAACACGAGAAAGAACGTAAGTAATATAAATTTTAGTTAAGCAATATAGTTCATTAGATTCATTGAAAATAATTAGACATGTTTTTTTTTGCAGATTAGTGGGTATCCCCCATCAAGACGTACAAATAATTTTTAATGAAGTTTTCAACTTACGCGCTAAAGAAAATTATATTGCAGTTTATGACCACACGTTCATTGAGATTATAGGAGCGATAGCTACGTTCTTGACAGCACTTCAAACTCCCACTATTCAGAATGCCCCGGACTAATTAAGGTACCTTCTGGACATTATATAAAATTTATGATACCGTGAAGAAGTAATTTCTATTTTTAGTACTGTGGTTGAAATGTTTGAATCCATTTAAAGTGATTATAATTATAAGTAAATTAGATCTAGTAATTACATGCTTCATTGGTTGAAATGAGATCGTTAATCAAACATTTGATCACTGATCACCTTGAATAAAAGTCCAAACACTTAAAAAAATAATCTATGATTAATCCTCTTGACAATTGTATAACAGTATGTACAATTTAGATCGGGGTTTAGATGGATGTAATGACATACCCTTATTCAGAACATTGTAGATTTAGATCCATTGTATTAGAGTTATTATTATCTAAGCTTATTGTTAAGTAGTTAATTCTAGCTACTAGACCACTACAATGACATTGTCTAAAATAAATTAGAAGCTATCAGTGTGCCACGTCGAAATTAAATTTCAAGTAATACTTTTTTCCAATAATGTAATTCAATGCTTGAATATAGTTTAATAATTTCAATAAAAATATTTGAATAAAATTTAAAAAGAATTCTGTACTTGCTTAAAACTAGCTTAAGCTAATGCAACCTATTTTACCTTGATCGCAAGATAGCCTTGTTCAAATTTAAGAGTAGGAGAATCACGAACCCAACTAAAGATAATAGTTTAGATCTGCATTCAATTGAGTAACTTTTAAAAATTCCTAAAATGATTTCTTTGAACAAATAAAGGGATCAGGAATCCCTAAGTCCTAACACCTAAATTTGACCTTAGAGAGCTCATACTAGGCACCTAAAATTGGATAACTCTATGCTTGACCCCATTCGAACACAATTATACAAAATGAATAAATAGATAATTCTTTAAATAATCAACAAACATGCGCATTCCTCGTGCAGGCTACACCAGTCTAGGATGCAGTAATAGGCTCCCCTTAAACACCGACTTAGCCCAAATTACACTCAAATTACACCTTTTACAAGAATCCAGCATAACAAATTTGAGGTGTGCAATTTTCTGTAATTTAAATAATAACAAATTTGAGGCTCTACCGTAGACAACGATCTCTTGGGCCACGTAATACTTTGGTAGCCTACCTAGGTGTAGTTATCTGGGCTTCTCTCCTTTTAAATCCAATAAGAACTTCAAAACTTCAAATTTGGATATCTCACTCAAAACATAGTGACAAATCTACAAGTTGGGAATAAAAATCCGACAAAATAAGAATGAATTGGAGAAAAGTTGGGAATTCTTACAAAATTATAAAAATATACGAAAAAAAATTTTAGACTAGTATTTGTGCATTTAGGTAATAAAAAAGAAATATTTCATGTGTCCACAATTTATATATAGTCATTATTTACGGATCCATAAACACATTTGCACATAGTGACATAATTTGGGTATCCATCTCAAAACCAATTAACTATAATTGTAGGGGCTCAGGATCTTATAAGACGAGAGACAAGGCTATGAATACCCGATGTGGGACTAAACTTTGACACACCCCACATCGTATTAAGTCAAATCACATGGAGAATTGAACTGAGTGACGTGGAGTGGAGAAAGTCTGCTCTAATACCATGTGGGACTAAACTTCAACATCATTTAACTAAAATAATTAATCGAAAAATGTAACAGCTGCCATATTTTGAAAACCACAATATTCGATATGGACACGGGTCAGGTCAGGTGTGTGCCTAACACTGGACATAAAAGACCTATTTACACTACAAAAATAAGGGGTTTTAGCGGCACTTGCTATTAAGGCATTTTTTGATAGCGGCAATACTAACAGTGGCAATTTTTGGTAGCGACAAGACTAATAGCAGTGTTAATTTGATGTTCAACACTGATACACATGTAAAGGCCCTTATAGTTTCAGTTCAATGAATGGTTAGGCATGAAAAAAATTAGATTCAGTTTGATGTATAGTAGTGCATGATGATGAGAAGATCAATTTAGACGTATGCTTTTGTATAGTTATGCATGATGCTCGAGGTATAGTATATTGATGATACGATACGTATGATTTTTGTATGACTATGCTCATGTCAGTATTGATGATGATGATGATAGAGTCAGTTGCAATGAATGCTTTTGCATGACTCGGCTCATGATGGTTTTAATGAATAAATATTTTAGTTCAGCACAAGGATAATAAGATTAATTCTACATATAGTCATGCTATGAAATTTAGTTCGATATATGATTATGTAATGACTATATTAGTTCAGTTTATATATGGGTTATGTCATGATGATGCTAGATCAGTTTAGATGAATGTTTATGAATCGTGATGCTAGTTTAGATTTAACGTATGATTATGTATGAACATGCGAGTTCAGTTTCGATATATGACTATGAATGATTATGCTTAGCACTATAAATATTTCTGTTGAGCTTCGATGATAGCTTATCCTACGACTCCATGTCTTAGCTGCAGATATTGACCCGAGGCACGAGGGTGATCCCACGTATTAGCTGGAGCAGGAGGAAGAAGAAGAGGAAGAGGAAGACTAGGAGGAAGAATTTGCAGATGAATTCTTTCCGAAATAGGTTTGAGAAAGAGAGATTTGTTTTTTTTGAAAAACTTATATAAACCACAATATTATGTTTTTGAGATATTTTGTACTTCATGTATAGGTTTTCTTTCCATTGTTTAGATGACGGATGGCCGTCATCGGTGGAAAGCTATACATTGAATCAGTTAGTTCTTGTTTATATCCCTTGCTAGTTTACTGGTTAAATGATGAGTAATATCAGTTTTTGTCATATTATTTCATGTCAGAGTTATTAAATTGCTTCCGCATATGCAATACTTTGGACATGACACGATGCACTTGTATGACAAGATCATGTTAGGTGATCCGACGACGCGACCTTTCCCGAATATATTACAAGGGGAAAAGTCGGGCCGTCACAAAAAAAAGGTTGGAGAAAGTTGAAAAAATACCAATTAATCAAAATTCGAAGACTTGGCCGATTAATCGGATGGGAAAAATATAGTTTTTTTTCTACTTTTTTGAAATGTTGCAAACTTTTGTCGCTATGATTACAAAGTTCTCGTAGACTTGTGTAACACAACTTTTTATTGATGAATGAACGACAGTATTGTCTTTGGTTGCAAATGCCACTCACATGATGTATTGACATATGTTTAACTCTCATAAAAAAGATTTGGAATTGTGTGAGCTCCTGTCTTTAGGACAAAATGACCTTTTATGCATGTTTCTCTCATACATGTTAACAAAAACATTTTCATCAAATTGAGAAGTTTCACATTTGTAAAGATTCAAGGGTTTCAAACATTATGATAAAATAATGTAATTTTTTTTTCTGTTTTTTTGAGATGCAAATGTGTATGTGAAGTTGTGAACTATAATTCAAACCCAATACATTTCTAATTGGAAACACAATTTTGTGAACATCGACCTCCCTTGAATCCAACCCTTGAGGCATAATATCTCTAAAGAAAGTGAAAGAAGATACTTTTCTTATTATATTTTGAGTGAGCTAGTATGGATTTGCCTGGCAAAGGCTCTTGTATTAACAGTGGCATTGTGTTGAGGCCTTTGGTCTTTGGACCTTTGAGTGGTGCTGTCCTGAGTCTACCCGTGTGCTAGTGGACATACCTCCTCGGGTTGGTAAGGTAGAGAATTGATTGCTAGCCAAGGTTCGTGCTTGGTTTTGAAATTATAAAAAAAAATACTTAATAAAATGGAGGAACTTGAGAACTATTTAATTCTAGGCATAGATTTACCGACACGACGCTCTTGACGACTTCTTTGAAATTACTAGTATACACTTGATGCCCACAATAACCAATAAATTATTGAAGGTTCAATGTTAGAATTGTCGTGTTCAATGTACTAGTTTTGTTTGTGATATATGTTAATATTGCTATTTTTTTAGCAGTTATCTTGGCATGTTGTTATTCATTTATGATCTATATGCAAGAATAATATCAAATGAATTGACGATGCTGCTTAGTTTTCTCTTAGAATTTTTTTGTAGTAGTAAATACGGCATAATTAATGCCTATTTACATAAATCTCCACAGGAGGCTACAGCCTTTTCGATAACTTCAGTGTTTTCAAGCTTAAGTAGAGTAAGCACGAGATGGGCTCATTGGAATTGCGTGATTGGAGATTGTTATGCTTTGGACTTTGGGAGTTGCGTGATTGGAGATTGTTATGTTTTTGACTTTCTAGACTTTGCGTGGATGAAACCTTTTTAGCTTTCTTTCTCAAATGGGAACAGTCAATTTTAGAGTTAGTAGTTAAGAAAATGGACTATATTTTTTTCGGCTTTGACGATAAGGTTCTTATGTTTTGTTTGGTGAATATTTGGTATTTGTAAGGTTCTTAAGTTTTATTTAGTCAATAGCTAATATCTCTATTGTTTGTTCTTGATTTAGTATTAGAGTTATGATAGTGTAAACGCTTCTCAAAGACCAAAACGGGGCAAAAAGGAATAGAATTCATCTCAAATTTGATCTCGTGTGTCTCTTAGCTTTCTTTTGGCCCTAACCAGATTGCAGTCATTATATTTCCTTCTGAAAGAAGGAAGTCAAGTGGTTTTGTACTTGAATTATACCTTCCCTTTTGATTGGTGTTGAGCTTTTGTATTTGAATCTTACCTTCCTTGGAAATGTATACCAGTGGAGTAACCTCACTTTACTCTAACATAACAACATCCACATGAAAGTCCTCATGGTTTTGGGTGCAATGTAGAGCAAGATACGGTTGTTTAGTTCACTTTAGACAAAAAATCTAAAATAACATTTCCAACTTGTATATTTTGAATCATAAAATGTAGATCATTGAATAACAGTCAAAATTTGACTTTTACTCTCTAGTTTAGAACCTAATTATTTAAAAACTGGTTTACACAGTTTGCAAAAGCTCTATGCAGCACCAAAACAGTATTTGTGTGGTCGTGTGGAGCTCAATGCGATGTTGGAGTAACTATATAATTAAGGTATTTCACTAGAGTACCTTCACCTTTTCCATAAATATGGGAGCCGATTTCGTCCTCCATGGAGGACGTTCAGGCGTCCTTGAAGATGTCGTGGCACTCCACGTGGGCAAAAAAAAATTATTTGCATGCCACATGGAGTACGAACCGGTGGTTTAAGCAATAAAAAAAAATTGGTAGACTCTCACAGAACCCAAAGAATCTACCAGGTCCCTTTTGGGCGGAATGTTAAACTTGGATTTGGCCATTTTTTAATATAAGGTCCATGGCATGGTTCTTTCTTTGGTAATTGGAATTTTGAGTTTTTGCTATATTTTCATGCTAATAATGTAGGCTGTGTTTGGAATTGCTCTTATTAGGCAGAGAGCAACTCTCTACTTTGGCGCAAAATAATTTAGTATAGGACTGTGTTTGATTGTAAATGCTCTTAGCTCTTTCGGAGAGTAAAAGAGCTGAATTTGAGTCTCTTTAGAAGACATGCTCTTTTAAGTGGGCTGTTCTTTGCCTCTAAAGAGCCATCCCAAACACAGCCATAGTCACCAAGTGGGAGTTCGGGAATAAGTTGGCAACAAGATAATTAAAAATAGTTTGGCAATAAGTCGATGATATGTTCACTTTACTATAAAAGTGAAAAAATGTTTAAAAAAATTAAAAAATGTTGAAAAAGTCGCGATCACGTTATTTACGACTTTTTAAAAGAGTCTCTGATTGTGGTGAGTATTTTAATAATTTGTGCAAAACATTAGGGAGAACCTTGCCGTGGACCTTCATTAATCGGGAATAAATGAAGATGTGCATTATGTTGGGCTGATCTCCAAGCACGTGCTCACTTGCAATATGGATTTGAAAATCTGTCCTTGGAGAGTTGATTTGATATATATATATTTTGAAATAATATATAGATATTTACTTTAGCCTCAAAGAAACATAAAACTATTTGTTTAGATAGTTTTCTTGGGCTTGTGTATTTTATGTTAATTAATGAATAACCAAGTCTTTTGAGTATTATAGAGGAAAATATGAAAGTTTCAAATTTCATGCATCTTGGTTCACATGTATTGGATAGAGCTAGAAAAATCCTCAAGCATATATAAGCTTCGAAAATATGGCTTCTTGCTCTTTTGAGAGCTCAAAGAGAGAAGAAATGAGGAGAATGTGGGTTGTCCATCCGTTCGGTGACCCTCTTTCTATGAAATGAACAATAAAAAGAGGGAAAGGAAGTTTTGGTATCGAGGAGGGAAAGGAAGCTTGGCGCCTTTAATTAAGTGGCACATAATTTGAGATTAAGGAGCGGGGCCGTTGATTGATAGTCTGTACCACTATCACGCCCCTCGGCCCTCCCCCGGCCTCGCACATGGTGATCCGACGGCGCCACCTCGGCGTGGCAACCACCGCCTCTTTTCTATATTCTGGGATTTCAAATTACCTAAGTCATTTCGCAATTCATTTGTCAAACTCGGTTAATTTGCGATTCAATTCATATAAAAATTTCATATATATATATATATAGCTTACTGTTTTTCACATAATTGCGGAAACGTTAAAATTCAGTTCAAAGTAGTTGCAGAAACATATTTAAATACTTTCGATTTAAATTCTCATTCTCGTTAACCTGATCGGGCAAATTCGGGTTTACGACTTTATCGTAACTAATTCTAGTAAGCGCAGAATGATCAATAAGAGAATTCAAACAGATTTTTTCAAAAGTAAAAGTAAAACCTTCAAAGACTAACATTCATAAGAGTCTGAATACAAAGATACATCCACTGTTTTTCAAAAGTATCGGACTTAAAACCAAAGCAAAAGAAAGGGAAAGACCTTGTCAAAAATAATTGTGCAATGCTGTTAGCTATATATATAGACAAAATGAGCTCAACTATCAGCTCGATGATCACTCCTGGATCCTTTCTCGTTCATCTCCTCTAGCTTTGGCTGGGTGACTGCTGACTGGCCTCTGAAATTTTTGGGTCATGAAATGATCGTAAGTGATGAAACTTAATAAAGTCTTAGTTAATTTTATAATGAGTTTCAGTACAAGTAGTGTAAGAGAATTTCATATGTGCATGTACAAGTGATATTTACAACCATTGTGATAACATAGAAATTGCATAGAAACAATTAAGATTAAACTAACGCTAAACAAGAATTTTAAGCACGATGGCATTAAATAAATTCTATCTAGCACAAGGATAAGTACTCATAATTCGACACAAACATACAAATTATCATGCAACATTATTAACTAAGCATGAAAATATTATTCTACTGATTTACTAAAGTTTACAATAATTTCATAGGTTTATTTATGTGTCCATTTATTGATTTATTATGCCTTGCTTATTTGTTATATTATTTATATTATTATTAATATCTTTTAATTAATTTGGTGGGATACCAGACACCAATCATGATTCAAGATTCAAGATTCAAGATTCGAGATGTCAATATTGCGCAGACAATGGCTGACACTCTCCGCCATTTAGTCAATCAAGATAATGATCAATGATTCTATTTGTCTAACAAATTAAAACTCAATCCTTAGCTTATATTTCAATAACTCTTTCAAGTGAGAGGTGCTCATACAAGTCTGTTCGTGAGAATAACGATCAACTATGTAAGGTTCTCAAGTTCAACATAGTATCCACTTATCACTTTCAAGGTTTCAACATTCGTTATCAAAACAGTTAATATTCAGGATTTCCATCTTCAAGTTCAATGTTCAAGTATACTTCTTTTAAAAGTCTAATAATCAAGTTTCAAGTAAAAATCCCTTGCGGGTTCAAGATTAAAGTAAAATCCTATTTTGGGTTCAAGTACGAGTTCGAGTTCAAGTTCAAGTTCAAGCATATCACTGACTTACATTGTGATGGCCCAAATTTTCGCACCCAAAAATTCGTGCAATCAGGATCATGCTTTGGATGATTCCCAGGATAAATCACTGAGTGTCTGCTCGTCTAGCGAAAATCAGAGTAGACGTTGTTCAGTCGTGACATATCGAGTTATCATATATGGCTTTAAAAGAGAGAAGAAATAAACATGCATATGTATTGATATATCAAAAGAATATACATCCTCAAAAAGGAATCAAGAAGAACCACTGGTGATGGACATCCATCACCCAAAACAATGATTCCTAATAGTGGTTCCTATAGAATTTATAATAATACAAAGAACAACATCTATAGTATAAAATACAGAAAGTGGCCACCAGACCAAATAATCCAAAAATCCATATCCCAAAATCCAAAATAAAACTAATACCCAGACTGCTAGTAGAACTCGTCAGCTGGGGTATCGGTGTCCTCCTCCTCAGCCTCACCTCTTATTGGTGGTATTATGTTATAGAAAATAGGGTGAACTATATCTAAGATCAGTAGAAGAATTTCAGTTAAAATGACATTGAAAATGTAAGACATGATTTACAAATGGTATCTCAGAACAGGTGCTCAAATCAGAATATATAGACAGGATAAATTAGATGGCAGATATTGAACTTTAAGGAAAAGAATAGATGCATAATATTAATTTCAGAGTTAACTAGATGTCATACGTATCATAATTGGTGACTTAAATCATGCATATTTCTCTAACTTAAATAACTCCCGTGAATATATATAGCACGTGGTAGCCAGATTTGGGCCGATGGGAACCCCTTCCATTGTCGTTCAGTGAACAATTTCAGAAAGTGCAACAATGCCTCATCTAAGGAATGCAATTGTGTTAGGAGAATTTTCAAGTAGATACACGGATGTTCCGTCGTGCCGGACGTGGATATCCTGTCACGTCGGGGGAGTTCAACCGGTGAACCTTAAATCAGAATAGATAGCAGAGTACAGAAATCAGAGCAGATGGCAAAGTACAGAAATCAGAGCAGATGCTTATGTGTTAGCAGACATGCTTTTTAAAACAGAAATCAGGGTACAGATGTGAAGGAATCATGGAATCATATTCAGATATATTTTAAAGTAAAATTTCTCCTACCTCAGATCAGACCTTTCTAAGTAAATTTAAAGCTTTTTAAAGCATCACGGTTTGATCCTAGACCATATACATAGCGTACTTAGTGTCAGACATATAAGGATATTAACTGGCACAATGTTCAGTAGTGTTTTATCCACAAAACTAAAATAGCAGAAAATAGGGGTGATTGATCGATCATTGTCTTTGTTTGATCGATCAATCATCGAATTTGATAGATCAATTACTTTCCTTGATCGATCAATGTCTCTCTTTAACTCACAAGTAACAGAGAGGATTTGATCGATCAACATCCTTGCTTGATCGATTAATCTTTCTCATTGATCGATCAATCTCTTCATTGATCGATCAATCCTGTCAAACTCAAATTTCCCACCTCCTGCTCACACACTTTATCTATAAAATTTAATCGATCAATGTCCAAATTGATCGATCTATCTTCTTCATTGATCGATCAATGTTCACATTGACCGATCATTCTTGCCTTTGATCGATCACTTCACTGTGTTCGATCAACCTCTTATTGCTCGATCAAGTCTCAAATTGATCGATCAACCTTTAGAATTGATCGATCAAATACCAATTTGATCGATCAATGCTCATCGGGCATTGAACTTCTAGAAAAATACTCTACTGTTCTCATTAACTCTTTATATGAATTGATCGATCAATTACCTTCTTTGATCGATTAATTAACTACCTTGATCGATCAATAATGACAGTTTTTTGTCATTAATGGCGATCACTATTTTGACATATTTTCACCATTGATTCTTAATGGTTTCTAACAAACTACACACACACACACTTGTATTTAAACATTTATGATGTAATATCCCGATATTTTTGAATCCGAGTTTGACTAATTTCGTGCACAAGTCCGGCATAGTGACCAATGTCGCCATGGTTTTATTTAATAATAAGTCCTTAAATAATATTTGGGTAGCTTTGTGAGGAAGGATTAGAGTTTAGAGTGTGATTGGACAGTTAGTGTGAAAGCCGTGCACCAACTTGCGGTGTGCGGCTCAACACCAAAACCCAACCTTAAGATAAGAAGATAGAATTTGCAACTAAATATCCTTAATATTTAGTTAGTTTTTCATTCGGTTATAAGAGAGAGGAGGTTGGTTGCTTAATGGCTAAGCTTTGCCATTTGAAATTTTTGTAGAGAGAGAAAGGGAGTGAGAGTTGAGAGAACCGACCCAACCTATTTGAGCACCGTCACCTTTGAAACCCTTGTGGTATTTAGATTGTGCGATCACCTACAAGCTCCACACACTCCGTACCTTTCGCAACGCTTGTGACACTGATCATCTCACGATCTTCGTTTGTGTTTTGAAGAGATGGAGATCAATCGTTGAAGAAATCCGACAATTTTGCTTCAAAACCCTCTTCGGCATTATTTCTTAAAGCTGTGGGATTAATCGACAAAAAGGTTAGTTTCTCTTTTGATTTTAATGGTTTAGATTGTAGAATAAATCTTGTTTTAGTTTAGTGTATGTGTGTGCAAAAATAAAGCAAATCCGATAAGATTTGAGGGGAAAAAAATAGACCAAGGAAGCAACATGAAGGGTTCTGAACCCGAGAAATTCGAGGGTCGAATTTCAATTCGAGGGTCGAGCCTGATGCATTATTGGGAAATTCGAGGGTCGAATTTGGTCTGATGTGCCGACACTACTTTGGTATTTAGGTCATAACGTTTTATCCCGAACTCGGATTGATGCAATTTTTAAGGCATTGGAAAGAAGACAACGATCCCTATAACTTTTATGTATTGACAAATTCATGAATCGAATGTCATAGAGGTCAAAATATAGGGTGAAGTAGGGACAAGTTTTCACATGAGTCAACGTTACCTTACACTTGCTTGTTTCTTCTAGTTGTGAGAAGATTTTAGGAACTTGGGCTTTTATGATAATTAGTCGGTAACATGTGTATACATGAATGTTTGTAATGTAGATTAAAGATTGGAGATTGTTGAGTGAGCTTTTACTTTGCCTCTGATATGCTCGACTCTAAACTAAGGTAGGGGAACCCTAAACCTAATTTGCATTCTATTATAAGTATAGATTGTTTTGTTTCAAGCATGAATTTTGTTATTTGCAAGCATTCTGAAATAAGAACTTTGAAACTTTGATATAAATAAGAACTCAAAAATTTGAACTTCCGAACCTTATCTTCGAATGTGAACTCAGAAAATTCGAAAAGGTATTATATATACAAACTTTGATATATTTAGCATTTGCATTTGATTTGAGGCACATACGAATGGTACCCTAGATCCTATCAACCGTGTTGACGGTAATTTTATTTGGCGCAAGTTTCTTTCATTACGTAGGGGCTTGTTGCACTTCAGAAAATGGGTTCATGAACGACGATGGTCACTAGGGTTTCCCATCGGTAACGTAGTCCGCTCTCATGCTATATGTAATTTGGGAGATAAAATTAGGTTATAATTTTAAGACAAGAAGCATGCTAATTCAGAAGTTTTTGAACACATCAGATACTTTATATTAGTTTTGACCTAAAAATTAGAACTGGAGATTTAGTTTACAAGGCATCATTTGAAAACCATATTTGATCCGATTTCTGTCTTTGAAAAACCTTTACTTATAATGAAATGCAAATAGACATGTTTCCTCTATTGAGCTTCGATGTTAGCTCACCCTGACTATACGTCACAGGTGCTGACACTGCCTTAGGATTTGACGATCGTGATTTGGAGGACTCTGACTATATTGCTGAGGAGTTGGAGACCCCAGCAGAGGAGTTCCTTTCTTGATCGAGATTAGTCATTTTGGTACTTTTAGATTAGAATCTTTTTGAATATTGGGCCTTAGGCCATTGTTTTGTCTTTTTGGATATCACTTGAGGAACCATCATTAGGAATCATTGTTTAGGTGTTTGGATTGGCCATCACTGGTGGTTCTTTTTGGTTCCTCTTGGTGATATTTTTTATTAAAGCTTTTAAGCTTTTGTTCTTGTTTTATTAGCTTTGCTTCTATTTAGATCTATGCTTATGCTGTCGGCTTTGTTTGAAATACGGCTTATTGAGAAATCAATAAGATGATGAACCGGCCTTTCCTATACCTTAAGGATTGGAAAAGTCGGGTCGTCACATATGAGGTCTTAACCTTCACACTTTTAATCTAAAAGCTCACCTCTTTAAAGGCCCTTTCGAGATCTCGGCAAAGCGATCCGAAGAGGGTTTCGGATTCCAAATCAGAGGGTTTATTGTCGTCATGATCAGGAATAGCAGATGCTCGGCTCCGCTTTAACACACACAGAGATTTTACACATCCTTGCAAGACAAATCGACGTAACGACGTCAATTCCGCCCTCTCAATCAATCAATCACTAACGTAGGTTTTCCTAACTTGTGGTTCCTCAAAGAAATGATCTCAAACCCAAGCTGCCAGTCATGTATTCTCAGAAAACAAGAAGAAGGAGATGAAGATAGGTGTTCAAAACCTTCTTCCTTCTCTTATAAGCCAAGAAACTGAAATATACTTGATATTTCAGATTTCTCTTAACTTAAGGTCCGGTGTGGAGCACGCATACTACTTTTTCGGCATATCATGCCTCATGAAAGGTCCTACAAGACTCAGACTTGAACAAGAAGTCACACATGCCACTTTACCATGGATTAATATTATATTCAATAATATTAATTTAAATATTTTTTATTTGTCTCGATTTCTATGCCGAACACGCATATTGAAGCAGCCGGGTTCTTGTTCAGAATTTTAGGGTTATTACATTATCCCCCCCTTAGGAATTTTCGTCATCGAAAATGTTAGGGAGGTTGTGTCAGGCGACAAAATCATGCAGAAACCATTATGCATGCAGAACAGAATTTATATGGAAAATAGAATAATTAAATATACAGATATAAGTATTAAAAGAACAACACGTAATAGCATAGTAAGTACCTGTCGGGGCGCCAGAAGGTCCGGCCTCGTCAGGTGCAGGTCTACTGGGCCGAGATGGCTCAGTACTGTAGTCGCGTGGGTCTATGGCATGCTAACGGGCATGAGCTAGCATCGGAGTGGATGTGGTAGCATACGAATGCTACATCAATAGCTCAAGCATCCCCTCGTGATAGTCCAGCCGCCGATATACCTGACGTTGGAACTCTTCCATCCCGTCCAATCTCTCGTGAAGCCGCTTGTTGTTCTCGTTCATAATGGAAACGAGGGCTTCAAGCGTAAGGGTGGAGGGTGCAGGTGTACGCGATGGGGTGGGTCAGAGAGGTCGACATGGAGTAGTAGGGGCAGGTCTAGTGGACACCTCAGGCTGAGGTGTCTGATCAGGCTGTGCCTCCCCCTCTACAGGAACGTTCTCTGCCGCCTCTGCGCCCTCTGCAACTGGAGGAACCTCCTCCTCTCCCTCAGGCAACCTTTTGACCAAAAGGTTATAACTCTTGGTCCAGTCCTTTAATTTGAACACCTTAGTGTTGTTGGTCAATCGAGGCTCACCGAGAGCCAAGCTATACTCCTCTCTAAATGATATATACTGCTCGACCATCTTGGTGATCAATCGAGCATAGGGCATCTGTTTCTTAGAAGCGGCCTTGGTCTTCTCGGACATCAGCTCCTTGGCATTGATGAGGCCATCAAGAACCAAATCCTCAACAGAGAACCAATGGTTCTCAAAAGCTGAAAATAGCCCTTGTTGCGCAATAACGCTCCTCGCGGACTTGTGTAAAAATGGGTTGAGGGCACACTTGATAAATGTATCAAGCATCCACAACCGGTCAGGGAGTTGGGCACGTGTAATGGATTGCCCTAATCCATGCTGACCCTGGGTCATTTTTGTGACCACGTCATGAAACGCGACGTCCTTGAAGTATGGTGGCACCAAGCCACAGGTCTCAACATACACTGAAGTGCACCGTAGGGCAGCCGCGACATGAAACTGGTTGAACTTGTATTCAAAGTCGTCAATTGAGGTGACTAATTGGTGACGGCTATCATCCCGATGGAGATTTTGAAAGAAAAGCCACACAATACGGGGATGAAAGTGATCGTGAAATGACTCAAGTAAGGGTTTCAACCCTAGCCTTTTGATATAATCGATGGCTCAAGTCATCTCGGGCCGATCCTCGAAAAGCGTAGAGTCAAAAACATACTTGGGTAGGAATGATTTGGAAGCCCACCACTGGTTTGGGACTTCACGATGGATTTGGGGCGATTGGGGGTCTTGAATAGGTGGCACCACATTCTCAACAGGAGCCACGAGTGGCACGATGGGTTGGGCGATTGGTTCGGGGGGTGGCACGGATGCACGAACCCGAGACATGGGGATTTTGCACGAGGCATTCTTGGTTCACGGCCCCATAGGTTAAAAAGGTTAAAAAAGGCACAAAATCTCAAATTGAAAAAAGGTTAGAGTTTACCGTTCGAACGTAGGGGAAAAATCGAGCTAAATGCGTGGAAGGAGAAGCTCCAGTAGCCAGAAATTATCCGAAGGTGTTGCTTGAACGCAAGGTGCAAAAATCCTCTTGAACGATCAACGCCTCTCACCATGCAATTGAAAAATAAAAACCCCAATCGTTACTTAAAACGATAGGTTTGATTCATCAATGCCTAACTTGATCGATCAAGCATAAGTAAAAATGCCCTAGCCCAATACCTTGATTGATTAATGTCCTTGTGTTGATCGATCAAAACATAAATTTGATCGATCAATCTCAAAATTTGATCGATCAATGCTTAAATTTAAACTGTCCTAGCTCGACAGCTTTGATCGATCAGTGCACTTATTGATCGATCAATCCACAAAATTGATCGATCAATGTTCACTTTTGATCGATCAATCATCAAATTTTAGTACAAGGTTCCAACTACTATTGATCGATCAATCCTACACGTTGATCGATCAAAACTTCAATTGATCGATCAATTCATTAAATTGATTGATCAAGCATGAAAGTAAAGTGATTTCTCAAAGCATTTACTTCCTTAATGTAAATGAACCTCATTTCGAAAATGAGGACCTATTGTACCTCGTATACCGCACTCGTATTTCGGCACCCGTACAAGCAAATTATACTAGTCAAAACATGTTTGCTTACATTTGATAAGCATATAATCACGATAATGAATTTTAAACGAAAATCGTGAAATTACCTACATCAGGTAAACAAGTGTGGGTATTGCTCGCGGATCTCGGCTTCGCGCTCTCAAGTAGCTTCCGAAGCTAAATGATTACGCCACTTTACAAGCACAAGTGGAATCAACTTGACTCGCAAAACCTAGCCCTTAGGTCCAAAATCTCGACCGGTTCTTCTATCAAAGTTAGATCCTCTTGCAGCTCAATCAGTTGAATGTCCAACACATGAGTCGGATCTCGCACTTTTCGTCATAGCATAGAAAAATGGAATACGTTATGCATACTTGCCAGTTGCGGTGGTAAAGTAATCCTATACGCGACTTCGCCAACTCGTCCAAGTATGTCAAATGGTCCAATATAACATAGACTTCATTTTCCACATTTTCCAAAGTGCATCACGCCCTTAGTTGGTGAGATTTTCATGAATACCTTGTCTCCCACCTGAAAACAAGTATTAATTTCATAGCTAATCGATTTAACTAGGGAATTGTAAGTTTCTTGAATGCATCTAAGTATACCTGAAACTCAACGTGCACTCGATGAAGATTGGCATAACTCTTTTGGCGACTTTGAGCAACTCATAATCTCTCGCGGATCTACCGAACTATCTCGGTTGCACTGTCCACGATATCCGATCCCAAAATAAGCTTTTCACCGACTTCTTCCCAGTTTAAAGGAGATCTGCAAGGCTTCATAAGGCGCCATCCCAATACTGGACTGATAGCTATTATTGTAAGCGAACTCAATCAAAGGTAAATGCTGATCCCATGAACCATGAAAGTTCAATATGGATGCAAACAACATATCCTCTATGATCTGGTTCACTCTCTCAGTCTGCCAATCTGTCTGAGGATGAAACGCTGAGATGAACTCCAGTTTAGAACCCATGCCTTCTTGAAATCGGCGTTAGAATTGTGACGTATATAGCGGATCTCAATCACACACGGATGCTGACTGATATGCCATGTAATCGAACTATCTCCTTCATGTATAGCTCTACAAGCTTATTGGCTGTATACATAGTACGGTATGACAGAAAGTGTGCAGACTTCTTCAGTCTATCTACAATGACCTAGATGACATTGTTCTTCCTCAATGTACTCGGCAATCCCAATATAAAATCTATAAAAATGGCTTCCCATTTCCACTCAGGCACTGGTAAAGGTTGCAATAAACCTGCTGGATTTCGATAGTCTACTTTTACCTGCTGGCAGACCAAACATTGAGAAACGTAATCTGTAACATCTTTCTTCAGTCCTCTCCACCAAAAGCTTCGCTTCAGATCTTGGTACATCTTCGTACTCCTAGGATGTATAGCATATGTTGACTTGTGCGCTTCTTTCAAAATAGTATCTTTAAGATCGTAATTAGCAGGTATGCACATCCGATCTCTGAATAGCAAGGTGCCACCATACTTGATGGAGAAATCCGGTTTGATCCCGATGATCACATCTTTCCTAATGCCCATAAGCTCATCATCAATCATCTGGAGCTTACGCACGTTATTAAACAACGTGGGTCGTATTACAATGGTAGCCATCAATGCCCCTGAACCTTTGACGTCTATCAGTGTATCGCACAAGGCCAGGTCCTCAAGTAGATGCCACCTCTACACTCTGGTAATAAGATGTGACAACTGAGCCGAAAATTTTCTATTCAAAGCATCCGCCACGATGTTGGCCTTCCCAGGATGATACTGGATGAAATAGTAGTAATCCTTTAAAAACTCCATCCATCTGCGCTGTCACATATTCATGTCCTTATGGGTAAAAAGATACTTGAGACTCTTGTGGTCGGTGTAGATGTCAAACGTCTCTCCGTATAAGTAGTGCCTCCAGATCTTCAAAACAAAAATCACTATTGCTAACTCCAGATCATGAGTAGGATAATTCTTCTCGTGTTTCTTGAGCTGTCTAGAGCCATACGCGATAGCCTTCTTGTGCTGATTGAGGATACAACCCAAACCACTGTAAGATGCGCCACTGTATATAGCAAAACCTCCTATGCCAAAAGGTATAGCTAGCACTGGTGCTGTAGTCAGACGCGTCTTGAGTTCTTGAAAACTTTTCTCACATTGATCCGTCCAGTCAAACTTAACATTTTTCTTTATGAGCTGAGTGAGCGGACTCGATAGTTTGGAGAACCCTTCTACAAATCGTCCATAGTATCCTGCCAAGCCAAGGAAACTACGGACCTCGATTACTGTTCTCGGTTGCTCCTAATTCACTACCACTTCAATCTTCATCGGATCCACCGTTATACCTTTCTCAGAGACGACATGACCCAAGAAGCTAACTTGATCAAGCCAAAACTCATATTTACTGAGTTTTGCATATAGCTTGTGATCTCTTAGGGTCTGTAGAGCCACATGTAGATGTCGTTCATGGTCTTCTTTCGTTCTTGAATAGATGAGAATGTCATCTACAAAGACCACTGCGGATTTATCCAAGTGTGGTTTAAACACACGGTTCATTAGATCCATAAAAGATGCAGGTGCATTCGTCAATCCAAATGGCATAACCAAAAACTCATAGTGCCCATGTCTGATTCTGAACGCCGTCTTCTCGATATCCTCTACTTTGACTCTTAGCTGATGATAACTCGATCGCAAGTCAATCTTCGTAAAGAACCTCACTCCTTGTAACTGATCAAAGAGATCATCAATCCTTGGAAGCGAGTAACGATTCTTAATAGTCAACTTATTCGACTGACGGTAGTCGATGCATAGTCGCATCGAACCATCCTTCTTCCTGACAAATAGTACTGGTGCTCCCCAAGGAGACACACTAGGTCGAATGAACCCTTTGTCAAACAATTCTTGCAATTGCTCCTTCAATTCTTGCAACTCTGCAGGAGCCATCTGATACAGAACTTTAGACATTGTCTCAGTACCCGAAACTAGATTTATCGCAAATTCAATCTCCCGTGCAAGTGGTAGTCCTAGTAAATCCTCGAAAAATACATCGAGGTACTCGCAAGCAACATGAATATCAGAAATCACATGTTTCTCTTCCCGTTGCTCTTGTAGAAAAGTCATATAGCCACTGCACCCATTCTTCATCATCTTCTCGGCTCGAATAGCTGATATCAACGGAGCTACCTTAGACTTCACCCCGAAGAATCTGAACAACTTTCCCTTTGCAGGGCGAAAAACTACTATTTTTCGAAAGCAATCGACGCTCGCATGGTAAGCGGATAGCCAATCCATCCCAAGAATAATGTCAAACCCTTGCATGTCTAATAAAATCAAATCTCTCATCGTCTCGTGGTCTTCTACCAGCACAATTACCGATTTACATACTGTGCCTAGATTTACCGAACTCCCCGTAGGAATAGACGTCGTCAATATAAAGTCTAAGCTCTCTTGAGTGATGCTCAATTCTTTCATGAATTGAGGCCTGATAAACGAGTGTGTAGACCCTGGGTCTACCAAGACTCATGGTCTATGAAAGCAGATATCACAACGCTAATATACCTTCAACATACCTATAGTTCACTCACACAATTCAATCAAGTGTTTACAAGGTGTATGTGTAGTGTGCATCATTGTCATAAATAGATAATAGCAATAATTTTACATCAATAAACTTCCAATCCATTCTACTAAGGAAATGATTTAACTTTGAAATTTCATTATACCTTGAATGACATCATTCGATGCCAGAGCATCAGTCATGGTAACGGCATATGCTCGACCTTGAACAACAGGTCGAGAGGAGCTCTAAGTAGACACTGATTCGGACCGCTCCTTTCTCTCCTTACTCTCCTCTGAGTAATTCCTGACTATGTGGGCCATCTTGCCACACCTGTAGCACGCCCCACTCTCTCTCTTACAGTCCTCTGTCTTGTGTGGTTTCCCACACTTAGCACATACCAGGGTCGGAGTGAATGACGATACCTTCAAAGATCCCTGCGCTACAGAAATCCCGCTGTCAGAAGAACCAGACAGTCGAAATGGTCTGGAAGATGCAGGTACTGCTGGCCTCTGATATGAACTAGGCTCTGTAGAAATCGCTGGTTTGGAGTGTGTAGGGTATCTCAGAGGTCTGGAGAATCTAGCCCTCTTGTTTTACTCAGGGTCCTGAGATTTCTCCTGAAATGACCTCTCTCGATTTTAATTGTCTCTCCAAGCAAATTGCTTCTGGCTTTCTTCTTCTGAAATGAGAGATTTGGACATGACTGTTGCATGTGTCTCTAGCTCCCATATGGCCACTTCCCTCTGGATATTTGGCCTCAAGCCCAATTGGAACTTCCGAGCTCACATTAACTCGGTGGCTAGATGTTGCGGAGCAAACCTTGCTAATCTATCAAACTTTGCGCTATATTCTCGCACTGTCATAGCCCCTTGTTCCAGTTTGATGAACTTGACCTCCCACTGATGCCTCACGATCTTGGGGAAATATTTGTCATTGAAGGTCTTGACAAATTTGGCCCACGTCCAAGGGACATTGGGAAGCTCTTGCGCTTGGTGCCTAGAGACAAACTTCCACCAAGGTCCTGCATCATCGTCGAGTTTGAAAGTCACCCAACGCACTTTTTCTACATCTGTGCACTGAAGCACCTCAAACAACTTCTCCATCTCCTCAATCTAACCCTCATTCTCCTAAACTCGGCAAAACCATCGGGTTGGTGAGGTAGTCTAGCTGCTTGCTGATTTAAAGAAGCAGTCTGTTGAGCGACGTTGGCAGCCAATGCTTCCAACACCTGCTCCATTCTACCCTCATTGCCTCTTCTTCCTCCTCTCGGTCCTACCAGAACAACATTGTCACCCGATAGGAACCTCAATCCCCTAGATGTTCCGGTAACATTGGGAATTTCTTGTAAAGGGACTTCTCTCTGTCCTTCTCTGCCTCTACTGTGCCCACCTCTGAACTTTAGGCCTATAGTACTAGTCTGTCATTGTAAAAACAATAACATTGATCAGTATATAGATTGTAAAAATAATCCGACACGAACCCGTAGTTCAACCTAAAGCCTAGGCTCTGATACCAACTGTGACAGCCTGAATTTCTATACTCAGAAATCCATGTCATCAGGATCATGCTCTGGATGATCCCCAGGAGAAATCATAAATTGTCTGCTCATTTAGCGGAAATCAGAGCAGACACTGTCCAGTAGTGGCAGATCGAGTCATCATATATGATTTTAAAAGAGAGAAGAAATAAACATTCATATATTGATATATCAAAAGAATATACATCCTTAAAAAAGAACTAAGAAGAACCACTGGTGATGGACATCCATCACCTAAAACAATGGTTCCTAATAGTAGTTCCTATAGAATCTATAATAATACAAAGAACAACATCTATAGTATAAAATACAGAAAGTGGCCACCAGACCAAATAATCCAAAAATACATATCCCAAAACCCAAAATAAAAATAATACCCAGACTGCTAGTAGAACTCGTCAGCTGGGGTATCGGTGTCCTCCTCAGCCTCAGCCTCCGGATCAGGCTGGTACTCAAGGTCACTCTCCGTACCAGAAGCCCTAGCCTCAGAACCTATTAATGTTATAGAAAACAGGGTGAGCTACATCTAAGCTCAGTAGAAGAATTTCAGTTAAAATTGCATTGAAAATGTGAGACATGATTTGCAGATAGTATCTCAGAACGGGTGATCAAATCAGAATATGCAGACAGGATAAATCAGATGGCAGGTACTGAGTTTTAAGGAAAAGAACAGATGCATAATATTAATTTCAGAGTTTACTAGATGCCATGTGTATCACAATTAGTGACTTAAATCATGCATATTTCTCTAACTTAAATAACTCCCATGAATATATAGCACGTGATAGCCAAATTTGGGCCGATGGGAACCCCTTCCATCGTCGTTCAGTGAACAATTTCAGAAAGTGCAACGATGCCTCATCTAAGGAGTGCAATTATGCCAGGAGAATTTTCAAGCAGATGCACGGATATTCCGCCGTGCCGAACGTGGATATCCTACCATGTTAGAAGAGTTCAACCGGTGAACCTTAAATTAGAACATATAGTAGAGTACAGAAATCAGAGCAGATGACAGAGTATAGAAATCAAAGCAAATGCTTATGTGTTATGCAGACATACTTTTCAAAACAGAAATCAGGGTACAGATGTGAAGGAATCATGAAATCACATTCAGATACATTTTAAAGTAGAATTTCCTCTACCTTAGATCAGACCTTTCTATGCAAATTCAAAGCTTTTTAAAGTATCACGGTCTGATCCTAGACCATATACATAGCATACTTAGTGTCAGACATCAAGATACTAACTGGCACAGTGTCGAGTAGTGTTTTGTCTACAAAACTAAAATTGCAGAAAACATGGGTGATTGATCGATCAATGTCCTTGCTTGATCAATCAATCATCGAATTTGATCGATCAATTACTTCCCTTGATCGATCAATGTCTCCCTTTAACTCACAAGTAACAGAGGGGATTTGATCAATCAACATCCTTGCTTGATCGATCAATCTTTCTCATTGATCGATCAATCATGTTAAACTCAAATTTCTCACCTCTTGTTCACACACTTTCTTTATAAAATTTGATCGATCAATCTTCTTCATTGATCGATCAATGTCCACATTGATTGATTATTTTTTCCTTTGATCGATCACTTCACTGTGATTGATCAACCTCTTTTATTGATCGATCAATTCTCAAATTGATCGATCAACCTTCAGAATTGATCGATCAATGCCCATCGGGCATTGTACATTCAGAAAAATACTCTACTATTCCCATTCACTCTTTATACGGATTGATCGATTAATTACCTTCCTTGATCGATCAACCCCAGGCTTGATCAATCAATTAACTACCTTGATCGATCAATAATGACAGTTTTCTGTCATTAATGGTGATCACTATTTTGACCTATTTTCACCATTGATTCTTAATGGTTTTTAATAAACTACACACACACACACTTGTATTTACACATTTATGAGGTCTTAACCTTCACACTTTTAATCTAAAAGCTCACCTCTTTAAAGGCCCTTTTGGGATCTCGGCAAAGCGATCCGAAGAGGGTTTCAGTTTCCAAATCAGAGGGTTTGTCGTCGTCACGACCAGGAATAACAGATGCTCAGCTCCGCTTTAACACAAACAGAGATTGTACATGTCCTCGCAAGACAAATTGCGTAGCGGCGTCGATTCCGCCCTCTTAATCAATCAACCACTAACCTGGGTTCTCCTAACTTGTGGTTCCTCAAAGAAATGATCTCAAACCCAAGTTGCCAGTCATGTATTCTCAGAAAACAAGAAGAAGGAGATGAAGATAGGTATTCAAAACCTTCTTCCTTCTCTTATAAGTCAAGAAACTGAAATATCCTTGATATTTCAGATTTCTCTTAACTTAAGGTCTGGTGTGGAGCACGCATACTACTTCGGCGTATCATGCCTCATCAAAAGTCCTACAAGACTCAGACTTGAACAAGAAGTCACACATGACTTCACTTTACCATGGATTAATATTATATTCAATAATATTAATTTAAATATTTTTTTATTTGTCTCGATTTCTATGTCGGGCATGCATATTGAAGCAGTTGAGTTCTTGTTCAGAATTTTAGGGTCATTATATATATCTATCAATCATTTTCATCAATCACTTAATTAGTAACAATGCAAATAATTTGTCCAAATCTAAAGTCAAAGTTCGGGTTTTCAAGTTTCATGACTTAATCCCAAAGAAGGATATCGTCGATTCACACTCCCTCAGTTTAGAGTCCAATTAAGGCCTTGTGTTTGTCGTCGTCGATAAAAACAAAACTCGATCATCTCTAAATGGGATTTAAGGAAACGGGGTGTCTATTTCTAATAATTCTACGAATTTATTTAACTCAACTGATTGACCACTCATCGATGGATCAATATGACTTAATCCTAACAACTGTCCTAGATGGATATTCCATAATGCCTCTAGTGTAATTGTTCGAGGAGTACCTTATGTGTGGTCTAGGTATATATTAGGTGAACGTCCTAAGCTTTGGCCAGGTTTCTCATTGAGCAGGGTAAGGCTTATTAGAGAGTCAAGAGAGTATTTACTCATTCTATGTTTTTTGGATATGGGTCTTGGGTCTATTCCATTCTTATTAAAGACACATTTGGATCTTGGGTCCAATGGGTCATGGTCTTATTCCATTTATTGTAGTGATTGGGCCTCAGGCCCAACCACCGATCTACCATGTCAGGTCATCGGGTTGGGTATTTGGACTTAGACAGGTCCAATCCCATGGGTTCAAGGTCCATGGGTCACTTCATAAGTCGTTTGGGTCTTTCTACATCCATATTCTCGGTTTCGGGACCTTAGCAAGGTCTGGGCCCATAAATGGGGTGTCATTATTATTCACGGGGTGCCTCTAAAATTTCCTTTTAAAAATATTTTGGGCTAGGTCCAAGCTTAGAATATCATCTAAGGCTCACTGGGCCATGGGCCGGGTAGTCGGGTCTTAACAAAATTCTATTTACCAATTATTTTCTATTTGGGCCTTTTGGTCCATCTAAAGGTTCGGTCCAATGACTCAGTTGACCAAGTCAACATAAGTCCCATCACAGGAAATTCTTACAGTGACTACTGTGATCTGGTATTTCTCAGATGATCACCGGTAATAAAGTAAAGTCAAGGTTTTGACTAAAACCTTCAAATTACAGATTTTTCCACAAGTATGCCGAACACCTTGCAGTAAATCTCTCGCTATTTTCAACTTCGATCAAAATTTTGAGTCTTACGTGGGTGAAAGAGTGTTGGTAGCCGCAACTTTCCCATGTGGTGGGACTAAAAAATATGGTCAGGCTTGATCATGGTAAACAAATCACTGAGATATGTCTTCCTTTGTCAAGTTATTGAGCTAGATTTATTGGGCATAGAGTTAGGACAGTAACTCTTAGTGCTGATATTGATATCGTACACTCAGTGGCTTTCTGAAAAGCCTAAGGAGTTATCTACAATTTATTTATATATTTTAAGGGTCAAAAATTAAGGGATCAAGGTAGAATCAGGTCTATCCAATCAAAGGTCAGGTCTGGTTACTGGTCGGGTGCCATGAAACATAGTTTCACGTCACCATTTCTCAGATTTTTCCAGCTGAAAATCCATATATAATTATCACTTTAAATTTTACTCGAGTCTTAGGGACAGCTCAAGGTTTGACCTTGATTTATCCCAGATTTTTTCGATGGGGTCCTGGTCACGGAATCATAGTTCTTCGAGGGCTCTAATTTCTGGTGCAATAGGGCAGCTTCGTTGTCTTGTGCTCCGGCTGCCGTAAAATTCAAACCACAGGGAGTCTGGGTCTGAAAATTGAACTAGGTATTGGGAACACGTTAACTTATTTAACTTAATTTTTTGAGAATTTTTTTGAAATTTATTTTTCTCTCTGTTCTGAGAGTAAACTGTTGTGGGCTGCAAGGCCTACAAGTTTGGGCCATCGATAGGGTCCGCCTAGTGGTCCATCTTATGCCATAATATGTTGGGTCTCTGTTCGGGATGATTCCAGGTTAGTCACAAATCTATTGATGTATCATTTTGGGTCTGTCCTATTGGTTTAATTGGTACGAATTGTTTGCCGGTACTACCTTATTCATCGGGTATCAATCTATCTAGCAAATTCGGATTAGCTTGGAGAACCATCCGATCAAACGTAGTTTTTTGGGCATGATTCCATTTTTTTCAAATCATTTTCTTCTCGAAAATCAGTTTTACAAAAATCAAGCTTTTCAAAAACTATTTTTGATTAGATTTTAAAGACCTATCTGGTGCACGTACTATCACCTAATTATCCAAATTTTCGGGTTCTCATCATTAAACAATCGATAACCGTTGATCATTCATGATCAACATTGGTTATGAGATTCCTAAAATTGAGAATCTCAATAGACTATAAGTCAATCAAAATGGTCAAACCTCAATCGATAGACCATCTAATGGTTTCGATTAATGTTTAACTATATAGAACCTCTATATCAAGATTTTTCCTATACATGCTTCTATTACCATTCAAAATTCCATGATCATAATTCAAGATTCAAGCATGCATTTCTAAAATTTACGAACCTATCCAAACTCATTGGTAAATCAAGATTTTATGATAAAAATAACACAAGCAAACAAGCTCTATGCATCTATACCATGCAATTCAAACAATTTTAATATAGTCAATCATGACCATCCGATTGGACTATCATCAAGATCAGTAAATTAACTAAAATTTTTAGAGAATAAATTACATAAAACTCAGTATATTCCAGCTATCAATCATGCTCAAAATTTGAATCTAATCTCATAGAAAATATGCAAGATTCAATACTATGTCATATGCAGACTATCTATAATCAAGCAATCTATAGCCATAAATTTTGATCATGATCAAAACCAGTAAATGATGAAAAATTTCCTGAGATTTCAAATGGACATTTCATCTAAAATTTATCTAATATCAGGTAACAAATTTCATGAATATTCTATGAAAAGAAATGACATTAATCAACACTATACTACTCATAGTATCAACATGCACCTATAACCACTTATTTGACCTAGAAATCCATTATAAAAATATTAATTTCCCAATATCAAAACCATATAAAATCATCCATAGAAGACCTGGATACTACTCACAAGCTCCAATTAATCTAAGTGGCTTAGCATGGAGATATAAAGTATATAATTAAGTCTCTATGCTAGGATGAACATAGTTCATCATTGACCAAATCTAGACCATTGGATGGCCTTGCATGACCATTTTGGTCACATGCCTGGCATCCAAACATGCTGTTCAAACATCATCTCAGAAATCTCAAAGAACTTTAAACAAAAATCCAATTAGTTTTACAAAAATTCAAGATAAATCTAAGAAATTCTATTCTATGTAGTCTTGGTCAAGTTGACCAAATCTAGACCATTGGATGTCTTTGCATGATCATTTTGATCACATGCATAGCATCCAAACATGTTAGTTAAACTATCATTCCAGAAATTTAAAAAGTTTTAAATCACAAATCAAGTTTTCCATACAAAATTTCAAGAAAATTCAAGAAAATTCTATGCTATCACTACAAAGAAAGGAATCTACGCCGACGGCTGGAAGCCGTCGGCATAGTGTTTTATAGTCATTGGTGTAAGATATGCCGACGGTTGGCAACCGTTGGTGATAATCTCGTCGGCGAAGGCTGCAGTCATTGGCTTAGGGTCTAGACCCAAGCCGTTGGCATAGGTTCTTTGACTATGCCATCGATCAGTGTCTCCCTTTAACTCACAAGTAACAGTGGGGATTTGATCAATCAACACCCTTGCGTGATCGAGCAATCTTTCTCATTGATCAATCAATCCTGTCAAACTCAAATTTCCCACCTCCTGTTCTCACACTTTATTTATAAAATTTGATTGATCAATGTCCAAATTGATCGATCAATCTTCTTCATTGATCAATCAATGTCCACATTGATTGATCATTCTTGCCTTTGATCGATCACTTCACTGTGATCGATCAACCTCTTTTATTGATCGATCAATTCTCAAATTGATCGATTAACCTTCAGAATTGATCGATCAAATACCAATTTGATCGATCAATGCTTATCGGGCATTGAACTTTGAGAAAAATACTCTACTATTCCCATTAACTCTTTATACGGATTGATCGATCAATTACCTTCCTTGATTAATCAATCACAGGCTTGATCGATCAATTAACTACCTTGATCGATCAATAATGACAATTTTCTGTCATTAATGGAGATCACTATTTGACCTATTTTCACCATTGATTTTTAATGGTTTCTAACAAACTACACGCACACACACACACACACTTGTATTTACACATTTATGAGGTCTTAACCTCTACACTTTTAATCTAAAAGCTCACCTCTTTAAAGGCCCTTTCGGGATCTCGGCAAAGCGATCCGAAGAGGGTTTCAGATTCCAAATCAGAGGGTTTGTCGCCGTCACGACCAGGAATAACAGATGCTTGGCTCCGCTTTAACACACACAGAGATTGTACATGTCATCGCAAGACAAATCGACGTAACGACGTCGATTCCGCCCTCTCAATCAATCAACTACTAACCTAGGTTCTCCTAACTTGTGGTTGCTCAAAGAAATGATCTCAAACCCAAGCTGCCAATCATGTATTCTCAGAAAACAAGAAGAAGGAGATGAAGATAGGTATTCAAAACCTTCTTCCTTCTCTTATAAGTCAAGAAACTAAAATATCCTTGATATTTCAGATTTCTCTTAACTGAAGCTCCGGTGTGGAGCACGCATACTACTTCGGCGTATCATGCCTCATCAAGGGTCCTACAAGACTCAGACTTGAACAAGAAGTCACACATGACTTCACTTTACCATGGATTAATATTATATTCAATAATATTAATTTAAATATTTTTTTATTTATCTCGATTTCTGTGTCGGGCACGCATATTGAAGCAGTTGGGTTCTTGTTCAGAATTTTAGGGTCACTACATATATCTATCAATCACTCAATTAGTAACAATGTAAATAATTTGTCCAAATCTAAAGTCAAAGTTCGGGTTTTCAAGTTTCATGACTTAATCCCAAAGAAGGATATCGTCGATTCACACTCCCTCAGTTTAGAGTCCAATTAAGGCCTTGTGTTTGTCGTCATTGATAAAAACAAAACTCAATCATCTCTAAATGGGATTTAAGGAAACAGGGTGTCTATTTCTAATAATTCTACGAATTTATTTAACTCAACTGATTGACCACTCATCGATGGATCAATATGACTTAATCCTAACAAGTGTCCTAGATGGATATTCCATAATGCCTCTAGTGTAATTGTTCGAGGAGTACCTTATGTATGGTCTAGGTATATATTAGGTGAGCGTTCTAAGCTTTGGTGAGCTTACTCATTGAGCAGGGTAAGGCTTATTAGAGAGTCTAGAGAGTATTTACTCATTCTATGTTTTTCGGATATGGGTCTTGGGTCTATTCCATTCTTATTCCAATGGGTCATGGTCTTATTCCATTTATTGTAGTGATTGGGCCTCAAGCCCAACCACTGGTCTACCATGTCAGGTCATCGGGTCGGGTATTTGGACTTAGACAGGTCCAATCCCATGGGTTCAAGGTCCATGGGTCACTTCATAAGTGGTTTGGGTTTTTCTAGATCCAAATTCTCGGTTTCGGGACCTTAGCAATGTCCGGGCCCATAAATGAGGTGTCATTATTATTCAAGGGGTGCCTCTAAAATTTCATTTTAAAAATATTTTGGGCTAGGTCCAAGCTTAGAATATCATCTAAGGCTCACTGGGCCGTGGGCCGGGTAGTCGGGTCTTAACAAAATTCTATTTACCAATTATTTTGTATTTGGGCCTTTTGGGCCATCTAAAGGTTCGGTCCAATGACTCAGTTGACCAAGTCAACATAAGTCCCATCATAGGATATTCTTACAGTGACTACTGTGATATGGTATTTCTCAGATGGTCACCGGTATCGGAGTAAAGTCAAGGTTTTGACTAAAACCTTCAAATTGCAGATTTTTTCACAAGTGTGCCGAACACTTTGCTGTAAATCTCTCACCATTTTCAACACCGATCAAAATTTTGAGTCTTACATGGGTGAAAGAGTGTTGGTAGCCGCAACTTTCCCATGTGGTGGGACTAAAAATTATGGTCAGGCTTGATCATGGTCAACAAATCACTGAGATATGTCCTCCTTTGTCAAGTTATTGAGCTAGATTTATTGGGCCATAGAGTTAGGACAGTAACTCGTAGTGCCGATATTGAAATCATACACTCAGTGGCTTTATGAAAAGCCTAAGGAGTTATCTACAATTTATTTATATATTTTAATGGTCAAAAATTAAGGGATCATGGTAGAATTAGGTCTATCCAATCAAAGGTCAGGTCTGGTTACTGATCTGGTGCCATGAAACACAGTTTCGTGTCACCATTTCTCAGAATTTTCCAGCAGAAAATCCATATATAATTATCACTTTAAATTTTACTCGAGTCTTAGGGACAGGTCAAGGTTTGACCTTGATTTATCCCAGATTTTTCCGATGGGGTCCTGGTCACGGAAATCATAGCTCTTCGAGGGCTCTGATTTCTGGTGCAATAGGGCAGCTTTGTTGTCTTGTGCTCTGGGTGCCGTAAAATTCAAACCACGGGGAGTCTGGGTCTGAAAATTGAACTAGGTATTGGGAACACGTTAAATTATTTAACTTAATTTTTTGAGAATTTTTTTGAAATTCATTTTTCTTTCTGTTCTGAGAGTAAATTGTTGTGGGCTGCAAGGCCTACAAGTTTGGGCCATCGATAGGGTCTGCCTAGTGGTCCATCTTATGCCATAATATTTTGGGTCTCTGTCCGGGATGATTCCAGGTTAGTCCCAAATCTATTGATGTCTCATTTTGGGTCCGTCCTATTGGTTTAATCTGTACGAATCGTTTTCCGGTACTACCTTATTTATCGGGTATAAATCTATCTAGCAAATTCGGATTAGCTCAGAGCGCCATCCAATCAAACGTAGTTTTTTGGGCATTATTCCATTTTTTTCAAATCATTTTCTTCTCGAAAATCAGTTTTACAAAAATCAAGCTTTTCAAAAACTATTTTTGATTAGATTTTAAAGACCTATCCGGTACACGTACTATCACCTAATTATCCGAATTTTCAGGTTCTCATCGATAAACAATTGATAACCGTTGATCATTCATGATCAACATTGGTTACGAGATTCCTAAAATTGAGAATCTCAACAGACTATAAGTCAATCAAAATGGTCAAACCTCAATCGATAGACCATCTAATGGTTTCGATGAATGTTTAACTATATAGAACCTATATATCAAGATTTTTCCTATACATGCATCTATTACCATTCAAAATTCCATGATCATAATTCAAGATTCAAGCATGCATTTCTAAAATTTACTAACTTATCCAAACTCATCAGTAAATCAAGATTTTATGATAAAAATAACACAAGCAAACAAGCTCTATGCATCTATACCATGCAATTCAAACAATTTTAATATAGTCAATCATGACCATCCGATTGGACTATCATCAAGATCAGTAAATTAACTTAAATTTCTAGAGAATAAATTACATAAAACTCAGTATATCCCAGCTATTAATAATGCTCAAAATTTGAATCTAATCTCATAGAAAATATGCAAGATTCAATACTATGTCACATGCAGACTATCTATTATCAAGCAATCTATAGCCATAAATTTTGATCATGATCAAAACCAGTAAATGATGAAAAATTTCCTGAGATTTCAAATGGACATTTCATCTATTATTTATCTAATATCAGGTAACAAATTCCATGAATATTCTATGAAAAGAAATGACATTAATCAACACTATACTACTCATAGTGTCAACATGCATCTATAACCACTCATTTGACCTAGAAATCCATGATAAAAATATTAATTTCCCAATATCAAAACCATATAAAATCATCCATAGAAGACGTGGATACTATTCACAAGGTCCAATTAATCTAAGTGGCTTAGCATGGAGATATAAAATATATAATTAAGTCTCTACACTGGGATGAACATAGTTCATCATTGACCAAATTTAGACCATTGGATGGCCTTGCATGACCATTTTGATCACATGCTTGGCATCCAAACATGCTGTTCAAACATTATCTCAGAAATCTCAAAGAACTTTAAACAAAATTCCAATTATTTTTACAAAAATTCAAGATAAATCTCAGAAATTCTATTCTATGTAGTCTTGGTCAAGTTGACCAATTCTAGACCATTGGATGGCTTTGCATGATCATTTTGATCACATGCATAACATCCAAACATGTTGGTCAAACTATCATTCCAGAAATTTAAAAAGTTTTAAATCAAAATTAAATCAAGTTTTCCATACAAAATTTCGAGAAAATTCAAGAAAATTCTATGCTATCACTACAAAGAAAGGAATCTACACCCAACGGCTTCCAGCCGTTGGCGTAGTGTTTTATAGTCATTGGTGTAAGATGTGCCGACGGCTGGCAACCGTCGGTGATAATTTCGTCGGTGAAGGCTGCAGTCATTGACTTAGGGCCTAGATCCAAGCCGTTGGCGTAGGTTTTTTTTTTTTTTTTTTTTTTTATTATTTTTTTTTTTTTAATTTAAAGCTACTCCGACGGCTGTAGCTGCCCGTCGGCGTAAGTGTTTTAATTTTTTTTTTTTTTTTTTAAAAAGCTATGTACATGATTATTATTATTTTTAATATCTTCCCCCACCTCCCTCACGGTCCGACCCTGTCCAACAAATAACCCTACCGTTCCTCGAAAATCGTCTGGTCCATACAGTTTGCGGTTTAACCGGCCAATTTCATGATTTGAGGCAGTTTTCCTAATGAACTGCAATTTTTATATAACTCCAGGAAACTAGAATGTCATATTTTCTCCTTCACAATATATGACAATATATATAGTCGATTTCCACTACAAAATCTTCAAAAAGGCTCAAACGAGACGATGACATTATATATATAACAAGCAACCACTGAGAGGCACACAAAAATTGCAAATTTTGGACAAATTAACTAAACTTAGTATTCAGAAGGATCTGACTTTTTCCACTTGAGATAGAACACACCAATCAACACAGAGATCAAAACTGAACACAGCTATCAATTACAACAAAATTCTAAAACAGCTAAAACTTCACCAAAAAAGCACAAGATCCATCAAAATATATCACCAAAACGAGTAAAAACAGCAAACCAATCTAATCCTCAAAGGAAGAGGAACCACGTACAAGGATTAAGAAAGAAACAAATTTGCAGGTAGAAGAAAGAGATCAGGATCTCCTGCAGCTCTCATTCATTTTCTGAAAACCTCTTCTTTAATGGAGAAAAAGAGTTCAAAAAATGTTCTCTCTGAATTATTCTAAACCCTAGAATTCGCCAAATGGAGGAGGAAGAAGCATCAATGCATCTGGGAATGAAAAGAGTATAGAGCTTGATGGAGTCTCTGCTTTTATAAAATAATAATAATGATATATAAATAAATGATTAGGAGATCAGGCGTCCATCAGAATATGGCAGTTACAACACAATTAAAAAACTTGATTTGTTTCTTAAGACCACTGGTTCTATAATATGGCAGTTACAACACAAATAGAAACACCTGAATGTCATATTTTCTCCATCAGAAAAGAGAAAGGATTAAAACTTCTGAGTTTTGAATGTTTGAAGTACTCCACCTTCTTCAAGAATGGGACCCTGCTCTATATGTAACTCCAGAAAACTAGAATAACTTCCCTCTTTCAAAAACACCCTTCCTTTTGTTCTTTTGCATAACTAGCAGATCTTGCAGCACCAATAAAAAAAAAATTTGCCCATCAACTGTTTCTTTGAGAGCTTTCAAAAGTTGTTCATCCCCGGACAATAAGCTGCATAGAAATTAAAGATAATTAGAGAGAAAATGAAATGGATCAAACAGCCATTATAGAGAATATGAAATGGATCAAGCAGCCATTATACATTGAAAAACTGATTGAAAAAAGAAGCTTACTTTGAAGACAAGATAGGCATGGTTTTCTCTCTGGGACATGCAAATGATCAACTGCTAGGTAAAGGGGGACGCTTGGATTGATCAGAGATGTGTGCCACATGGTGTATAAGTGGGAAGTCACGGCCCTCTCCACTTAATTTTGATCAGCTTTTCAATCTCTAATAGTAGACAAGAAGCAAACAGAGGTCTAATCCACCCCATTTTTTTCACTCCTCAACTTAGACCCAAAGCCTTGATAATTTGCACATGTAAGTGATGAACAGGTTTGCAGGGCGGGGTGATCTCAATTTTTACTCAACAAATCATGGTCCAAGCAACCATGAGTCTAATATGAAAGCTCAAGTTTCATAATGGGATGTTATCTAGGATTCCATAAATTCCTTGGATCCTCTATTTGGAAGAGAACTACAGAATAACTACAATGGGGCTTCTTGGCTAGGTGTTTGTCTTCAATGAAAAAATGGTTATTTCTTCCAATGCCATTAAGCCGATACTCAGTCGTCTTTTTATTATGCGAAAAAAAGAAAAAAATGCTATTGTTATAAATTCCTCATGAGCACATTTAGGCATTGCGGTTTAGAACTTGCCCTCACGATTTTGCAATTTCTATTCATGTGTTCTTGTTGAAATGTTTTCTCACTGTTAAAGCACGCTAACATATATCATATAGAATTTATGAAAATCCCATATGTTAGTTTGTTTTAGTGTGATCTGTATGAATGCATGCGTATTGGTTTATATGAATGTGCAATCTCGCTAACCCTAAAATAAAGTAAATCCAGCGTGATAGGGGCTAATTAGGGTTATTGAATCTTCAATTAAAATAAAAAAATAAAAGAAGAATAAGATAGAAGATCTCCGCATTCACTCTAGAGAGGCTTGTCGACTTCACACCAACGATAACTTTAAAGAATCACTCCCTAAAGGCAAAAACTCTTCGCAAGTTTTCTATGAAAGATTCACTCTTTCAAAAGATGCACAAAAGTAACTTAATTTCCATTTCCTCCCCCCTTGTTACAATGCTATAAAGACTTTATATAGTAGACCAAAAAACAAAAGAAAACCCTAAAGCAAAAAAAATAATAAAAGACAAGTTTGTCCCTAAAACCTAAATTCCACTAAAACTCGCATCATCAGTTGATCGATCGATACTTGGGCTCGATCGATTGAATCTATAAATATAAGATATAATTAATTCAAGTCTCTGTTCGAACCACAATTGATCGATTGATGACTGGGGTCAATCGATCGATTGAGACATGCCCCAAATCTTTACTTCATGGGCCGTTTGAAAGCCCATTAATGAGTCCACTTCTTCCGTGTTGATATTTCTCGATTGGCTCGACCACAATCCAAACATGTCGATCTAAGTTCCCCATCAATCCCCTCGACTTTGGAAAAGGTCGACCTTGAACTTTGGTCGACATTAATAGACGTTATTAAGTATATTGGCTCTTCATTGATATCGAATTTTTTAACGGTCTCGGGCTCGATAGGGCCTATCACGGATGCTTGTGGTTCAACGACCTCAGATTTTCCCAAGGCTTCGAGTTCGATAGGACCTATCACGGATGCTTGTGGTTCAACGACCTCAGATTTTCTCACGGCCTCAGGCTCGGTAGGGCCTATCACGGATGCTTGTGGTTCAGCGACCTCAGATTTTCCCAAGGCTTAGAGTTCGATAGGACCTATCACGGAAGCTTGTGGTTCAACGACCTCAGATTTTCTCACGGCCTCAGGCTCTATAGGGCCTATCACGAATGCTTGTGTCTCAACGATCTCGGGTTCTTCAACGGCTTCGGGATCTACGACGGTCTCATCAACCGATGTGGGATCTTCAACCAAATATTGTTTAGGCACATGATCAATACGAATAATTGGATCTGCTTGTGCAACAGGCTCCATCGGTTCTTTCATAGGCATGGAGGTATTCGGATTAATCGTGGGTTTGATATCTTCCACCGGTGTAGGTACTACCACGGGTGCGAGTAGAGGAACTATAACCTGCAGAAGACTTCTCACGGGTACGGGTATGGAGCTGAAGCTTGTAACCTTAGGCCTCCAAACTTGAATCACGTCTATGTGCAATCGTAAATTTTTAACAATCCCGTTGCGACAATGTGCACTTGTAAAAAAAGAAAGAGTCGCTACCCAGAGCTTTTGGTGTCCCATGAAACCTCAAATAAATATTAAATGCAATGAAGTACCATATATGACTCTGATTCATCGGTCTAAGCCAATGGTTGCTTCAGCTATCGATCGGGAAGGTGTTAGGCACCCAATCAACCCGCTTGTAAGCGGTCTCTACTATGGTCGGGTCTATGTATGGCTAGTTTATATATATATATAATAATAATAATAAAATGAGTGGCACTTCCCTTTACCTAAAGGCACACTGATTCTATTGAGCCATTCCCGCTTGTTGAAATTTGGGCAGTGTAACGACTCAATTTTAAGATATAGGAAAAGCAAAGAAGATAGAGGAGTAGAGGGGAGAGTCGGAGCTCTCTGGCCCTTGTGGCACCGCTGTGGTCCTTCGCTTGAGGGAGCTTCGGTGAGCTTTCGATAGCTTGGATGGTTGAATGAAAGGTTCTAGCTCCTAGGGCTTGATGGCTAGGGGGTAGAAGTAGATGGCTAGGGGGTAGTTCTCTTCTAACTCAAGTTTTTTTTTATGAAAGATGGGATCTAAATGGGGTTTTTGAATTCTGGAATTTGTATGGAAAGGGTGCACCAAAGGGGAGGAAAGCTCTCTCTTAATCTTTTCTCTCTTTAGAAAATTTTTCAAGCCTTTATAAAGAGAGGGGTGGGTCTCTATTTATAGAAAAAAGGGAGGTTAGGAGGGTGCTTAAGGGCTAATTGTGTTTAGCAATTAGGTAATCTCCTAATATAAGGTTTCCTAGGATTTTGAAAGTTTAGAAAAGTGGGCAAAGGAGCTTCAATGGTAGATGATAGGGTGAGGTTTTAAATAACTTGAGGGTTACAAATAGGGTAATAGTGGGTGCAACAGTCCTAATGAAACTCATCCTACACTTTGAGATGGTCAACAAGTCAAACCCTAAATGTAAAATTCGAGTAAAAACCATTAGGTTACTGTAGCTAAGCCTGGCGCATGTATTACATGTGACAGGAAAACTACAGTGCCTGAAAGTTCAGAACCTGAGGGGTGACCCACCTATACTTGGCGCAACTAATACATGCGCCAAGCTATTTCTGGGAAAGAAATGGCCTGGCGTAGCTATTACTTGCGCCAGCGCCAGGCATATTTTCTTCGAAACCACCCGATTTTCAAATCGCAATAACTTTCGATATGTAACTCGGATTGAGGCAATTTTTGGCTTGTTAGAAATCTGAAGAAGTCCTCTTTCCAATGGTATATAAATTATCTCTAGAAAAGGTCTATGTAAATTTTGGCACTGCTCTCTTTAACCACTACTTAGGATACTTAGGAGAGTTCGAAATTGGCCCGAGAAGGATTCTAATAGGTATGGGAAGGCTAGGGTTGATTCCGAAGGGTTCAGGATAATTCCTAAGGGTTTTAAGATGACTCCTAAGGGTTTTGGGATGACTCCTAAAGATTTAGGGAGTGCTTTCAGAAGCTAAGGGGTGCGCCCTTCTCAAAGTATGTCTCGATCGGGCCTTGGGCTAAATTTGGGTGTCTATAGTTGCCCATCTCTGGTATCCGATCACTAATGATCAAATTTCAAAGACAAGAGACATCCGAAGAGGCCCAAGGCACTACTGATGGATCCATTGTATTTAAAAAGTACCTCAAACATTAGGTCAGTAACATGGTAAGTAAACAGAAGCCCTATATATCGGGAAAAATGTCCGTTCCTCAAGGCTATCGGTTTCCAAGCGCTTAGCGACATTACTGGGTATAATCGAGGTGGAGCTAGTTATAAAAGTCCAATATACTAGGAAAAACATTCGCTTTTCGAGATGATTTACTATGCATAAACATGCACCCATTAAAGCGATAGAAGTCTTAACCCAGATCCCGTCCGGGTATAATTTACGAGAACAAACGACTATCCTACGGATACCCAGACGCATGGCGTACACTTTACAGGGATATCGCGCTAATACAGATTTTAAGCCTGTAAAAAAATAAGGGAAAAGAATCCTTCTGCATGTAAGTTTGCACATAGTTGATTGATATGTACTTTCATTTTCAACAGGTTGGTCTCAACCAACGATGGACCTTTTTCAACGGAGTTACCCGGACCTCAAACCCCGTAGGGTGCACGCCCAGACTGCGCAGACCAGGAGTCCATACCTCCGAAAAGTTCTTAAAAAATTTGAAGCTTAATTAGACACTCACGTTCATATGAATCCAAAGATAGAGCGCTTAGATCGAAGATATAGCAGTAGAATCAACCTGATCGAAACATTGACTGCTTGATCGGGATTGACACCGTTGCACCTACTTTAAAGTAGGATCCAAAAATTTAAAGCGAACCTTAGACTTAGGACATTGATATAGCATAGCTGTGTTGCCGATAAAATATTGATATTTTACAGCATTAAAAAATGCATGTGTGTAGCTGTGCGTGAAAAGATCAATGAAAATAGAGTTATCTTTTTTTTATTTTTTAAAATAAATTTTTTTTTTATCTAATAGATTGGACGTTGGTGGTGAGATGCTTCATTTGATTTGTCCATCATCGAGAGGTTGCCTTCTTCGAGGCTTTTAACCACTTGATGTTCCTGCACATCTCAAGAAAACGTCAATCCCTTTTTTTATATATATAAAAATAATGCATCCTAATCAACAGAAGAAGCAAACTTTTACCTATATTTTTTTCATTTTCAAGATTTATAAATATATATATTTTTTAGATTTTTGTTTTCAGAGATTTTTTGTTCTTTTTCTTCATTTTTGAAATGGAAGTACGATGTTGTAAATATGTACATGGAAGGAGTATATATTTTTTAGAAATTTTCAGATTTCTTATTTTTGTTGTTTATTCTTTCTTTTCTTCTTTTTTGTCTGATGTCTTAACAATGAGGCGAAGTAACGGGTCCCATTTTGAGCATAGTCGAACCCTTTCACGTGGTTGGGTCCCAGTGAGGTTCAACAATATTACCAAGGTCGAGACATTCTTCCCTTCGGATTGAATCAACTTTTTCTCCTTACCCTGGGTCATATGTTTGACGATGTAGTTTATGAAGACATTGTTGGTTGGGACCCTGATTTGAGCTAACATGAGCGACCCAAAAGGTAGTACGGGAGGGCAACCGAAGGATTCATTCTTATTTCTTTTTCTTATCAACCTTTTTCTCCTTTTCAACATTCTTACTCACAACGCCTAAGGTGGGTTCTCGTCGAGCACGTTATTTCCCTCTTTTTTATCTGTAACGCCCTTTCGGATTTTCACCACATCCATGGGTTTGTATTTTTACCCTTGGCGCCCTTTCGGGTTTTCACCTGGTCTGCACAAACTCGCATTTTTTACCCACAGCGCTCTTTCAGGTTTTCACCACGTCCATCTTACTTTGAGCTTGTATTATTTATTTATTTTTCTTCTTTTTCTTTATTTTTCAAAGTCCACGATATGGACATCGAATCCGTCATAATCGGCTGGATGGAGTTCTTTTGTCGTCTCACAACTTGGCTCAAGCCAACTCAAAAGATATTGTGACTGCTCGTAGAACTTAAAAAGGGCTTTCTTTAGGGATGTATATTGGCCATGGGATAGGTTAAATTTTTTTGAAGGTATTCTTGGTTTAAGAAGGTTTCCTTGATAGGGTTCCAGTTACCGTAATACACTTCTTTCATGAGAAATTTTCACTATACATGCCCCACTTTTTCTTTTCTATTTTTTTGTGATTTTGCTTTTTCAGACAATCTCCTTTTTTGAAGTTTTGCTTTTTCATTTTTTTTTTTGGATTTTTTAATGGTAACTCTTTTACTCTTTTTTTATTGGTGTATATACACATTTTTCTTTTTTCTGGGAGGGGTGAGAAAAAAAGGCCAATGACTCAATGGGTGTAGCAAGGGTATGAGTGTTTAGGGATGCTTTTGGCTACCTGGTTTTGAAATGATGACCTCTTTTGTTGAATCTTTAAGCAGTCACGTATCCATCTTATTAATACTTACCTTGTCACAGAGACTAAGAGCAAAATCGACATACGTATCCAGCATTGATGGGCTCAGGAAAGTGATCTCCATCCATGCTGGCGAGGCAGATTGCGTATCCCGGGAGTATTTCTCAGATGATTAAGGGCCCTTCACATTTAGGCTTAAATTTTCCTCTTGGATCGGCTTGGAGAGAGGGGAAGATTTTCTTAAATATTGTGTCACCCACCTTTAAATCTCAGATGAGAACACGCTTGTTGTAAGCACGTGCGATCCTTTCTTGGTAGACCTGAGAATAGCACAAAGCAAGGAGCCTTTTCTCATCGAGTAAGTTTAACTGCTCAAAACAGGATCTCTCTCTTTCAGCTTCTGGTAGATTAGATTCGATGAGGATGCAGAGTGAAGGCACTTCAACTTCAACTGGCAGGACGACCTCGGTTCCATATACAAGAGAGAATAGTATTGCCCCTGTATCGGTACAAATCGACGTTCGGTAGGACCATAGTGCAAATGGTAGCATTTCACTCCAATCTCGATATGTGACGACCATTTTTCTCAAGGATGCAGATGACTGTCTTAGCATCTGGATATAGCGATAGCTCATGCTCGACCAAATCGGTATCCAAACCAGGCATCTCCTCATATGATCATGCGAAGACGTCTTGGTATGATCAAAGGAAATCAATCATGATTCTTCTTTCCTCGGGAGATGGCGACATTCCGATATTAGTGATTCTAGGAACCTCCTTCGTAACCAGATTGACCTCTTCGGTCTCTTCAACGAATGGGGTAGGGTCATGCTCAAAATCGGCAAACCGGTCAAGGAGCTCATTGGGGAGATCCTCAGTAGGGATTTCCTCGTCCAAACTCTTAACTCCTACCTCTTCTTATATTTCTAAAGGAAATAAGTTAATTTCACGTGGGACGAATTTTTCTATTAAGGCATCATTTTTCTTGATTTTATCGGGATTTTTAAAGGACAATTTTTTAGATTATTTTGTATTTTTTTTTTTTTTGGGTTTTTCTTTTTCTTCGGAGGTGGGCCATTGGCAAGGCGAGGCTCTATATACACATGATATTGCCTGCCAAGGGCTCACCTCACTTTTTATAGGTTTTTTTTTTTTTTGAGGGGGGGAGCGAGTGCCAGATTTCAGGCCAATTGTTGCTTCTAGAGTTAAGGGCTTAGTCACCCAATTCTGTACCTGTGGTGTTGCTCCTTTACCTGTTTGATGGAGGAGGCTGATTGAGATGGCTTTTGGGAGTCAGCCTCCATCATGTTTATCCTGGGCTCGTTCGGGACCCTGTCCTCAAACGTAAGCATAAGTTTGTGGTGGTTTATGGCAGGGGGTACACTGACGGGAGAACTTTCTCCTCGAGGAGGGACAAGGATGCCAAGTCTATTTCCATGCCAGGAGGAATGATTTGGGGATTGGTTGAGTGAATAGCGGCTACCGGCTTGTGTGGGGTCAGTTGTGTTGCCCCATTATGATCAATTTGTATGACCTTGTGCTCACGAAAGTGCTCCGAATGTGAGGCCGTGGTCGAGGTTCATCCTCAAGGTCTATCCCTAGGCTTTGGATGCGGCAATTGTTCGTGCCTTCTCTTCTGGCCGAGCTGGTACCGATACTTTAGGTTGTTTAAAATTCTTCCTTATTGGGTAATGAAATCAACAACCCCTTCCTTGCTACTGCTGGAATTGATGTCCGTCTGTTCATAATTGGGCAGGACTTGATGGAGGTCGTAGGTTGGCCCTGGGATCTAAAATGGGGTGGGTGAGGGTATCGGAGGTGCCTATATTGATGGCATGGCAGAACGGGACCAAATTTGGTTGACTGGTGCTGGAGATGGGTAAACTTGTGGGGGAATGTAAAAATTGGGCCCATTGTAATGGAGTGGTACTAGAGGTGGATTGATTGGGGGTGAAGCCAAATTGGGCCAACTGTATTGGATTGGTATTGGCGATGGATTGGGTGACACATAGTGATCGACTATTGGTGTTGGGAATGGCTGATATATCTGGGGTGTGTAAAAATTAGGTTCTACATGGTTGATAGGTGCGAGTGAAGGGAAATACATCCTCAAATCCAAGGTTACTGCTTACGGCGTAGGGTTTGGGAAATAATCGGTTAAATTTAATGGCTCAATCACCCCTATGATCTCATTCTTATGACCTTTTTGCCCGAGTGGCATGAAACTCTCTTTTTTAGTGATGGATTGAGAGGGATCAAATTCTTTCATCCCTTCCTCCAGCATGTTAATGGTGGCCCTTGGGCCCATTCCTTCCTGCAGGTGCGAAGGTAACGGTGCCTGCATGACATTAGTGTGCTGATTAGCTTAGGGGTGCTGGGGGTATGAGTTTCCCTGCCTCTATCAAATCCTCTATCATGTGTTTCAAAGGAAAGCACCGATCAGTTGGATATTCCGGCTCTTGATGGAAATTACAGTGTGTGTTAGGATTATAATTTTTTTGGATCAGATTCGGTGGGGGTCTTGGTTAAAGCTAAGTAACCAAACCCTTCTCGATCAGCAATGACAAGAGGACATATTGGGATTGTCCTAAGGGAGTGAATACTCGGTCATATCGAGCCTTTCTCTGCTCAGGGGTCATTTACCCCAAGGGACATTGTTCAGCCTTGGAGCCTGATTTGTTGGTGTCAGGGCTTACGATGCAGCCCCAAATCGGAATGGTACTATATTGGTATTAGACTGTGTGGTCATTACGGCTTGGACCTCTGCCCCTGCTCCTCTCTCAGTCCTCTATTCGGTGAACTTTTGGACCCCACTGGCCCCACTGGACACATTTTTGCTCAAACATCCCTCTTTTATCGCATCCTCGCAACAGTTGACATTCCTTACCAAATCAGCAAAGCTAGACTACTATTGGTATACCAAGAAATCTGAGACTGGCAGAGTATTTTCTGAGATCATCTTGATTTGCTCGTCATCGAGTATTCTATTTTGGACTTGAGCTACCAATGCCCTCCACCACCCAAGGTAGTCACTGAATGCTTCGTCGGGCTTCTGCTTTAGTCGGGATAGATTTGACTTGTGGGGTTCAATGTCTCTGTTGTAGACATACTATTCTTAGAATAGGTGGGTCAGATCTTTCCATGTTTTAATCATGGATGGTTCAAGAGAAGTGAACCATCTCAAAGTTGGGCTCATAAGATTCTTCTGGAACACTTTGATGAGGAGTCGTTCGTCTCCACCGTATTGGCACATGTCCTCATAGTAGGACTTAAGGCGTGCGATAGGGTTGCCTGTGCCATTATATTTATCAAAGACCGATATTTTAAATTTTGGGGGCAAGGGGACTTCCACAAATAAATACAAGTTCGAGAAGTTCGTGGCATGGATTTCGGCTCTGCCCATCTTCAACAGCTACTTCTGGATTTTGTCCAGTTGTTCTTTCAACTGCTCAGACTCTTTAGACAGTGGGACTATTTTTTCAGCAGTCGACCTTGATTCACTTTGTGCTACCGGGGGGTGGTGATTATGGGTGGAAGAATGATGCTGACAAATGCCCCGGTATAAGCCCCACTATTCCTGATCTCATCTTCCTCATATTGTGGGTCTACATATGGTGCAGTGAGGGTGAGATTTTCTTGTTGGTGCTGGCTGGGCTGGATAGATGCCGGGTGGGACCATTGGAGGTGAGGGAAGTTCTGTAGAGTGATAGGATGAGTGGAATTTAGATTTTGCGTTGGGCCCTGATGGGGCCACTGTGTTTAAGGGAAAGCTTGGAGATGGCTTTGGGGTGCAGGGACATGGGTGAATTGGGGTTGATGGAGGATAGGTGCTAGGCTCCCGCCTTGGGTCGGGTGGGAGGTTTGTGTGTCAGGAAGATATTGAGGGAATTGAGGAGGATATGGGTATGAGAACCCAAGGTTTGGGCCTTGCTGGGCTTGGGTATAGGGTAAAGAACATAGAGGGGTTTGGGCCATAATGTCTTGGGAAATTTGGCCCAGTGGGCTTTGTTGGGTATGACCCATTGGGCCTTGATAGGTTTGACCCATTGGGCCTTGATGTGTCTGGCCCATTGGGCCTTGGTGAGTGTGGATGATGGGGATTTGGGCCATTGGACCTTAGTGAGTTTGAGGTAATGAAGCATGGAGGCTTGGGTATGTGTATGATGGGTTGGAGGATGTGTGGTGAGAATGGGGGGGATGTTTTGGGAGGCTTTCCAACTAGTGTAAGCCCGGACCATTTCATCCAGCATGGCCATTGGAGAGGGATTGGAAGGAGGTGGTTCATTTGAGGGTATTTGGGGTGTGAATGATGTAGATGTGTGAGAGAAAATGGGCATGACCTATGTAGAGGTGGAAAAATTATGCATGGTTGATGAGGGAAGGTTGGGCATTGTTTGGGTGGATTGGAGAAAATTAGGCATGACCCGGGTAGATGGACGAAAATGTGGTGGATGTTGGATGAATGAGGGGAAATGGGATGTATTTGGAGGGGATTGGGATAAATTGGGTATTGCTTGGGTGTATGTGGGAAAATGGGGGTTATGAGGATTGGATGTAGAGTAAAAATTTGGGTTGGATGTGGATGGTTGGGATATGTGTTGTATGGATGGATGTGAAAAATTGGGTATGGTGGAAGTGGAGGGAATATGGGGTATGTTGGATGTGAATGGGGGAAAATTGTGCATGGTGGATGGGTTGGGAAAATTGGCCATGACCTGGGTAGACGGGGATATAGGTGGTGGGTTTGGATTGGAGGGGAAGTGTGGAGTGGATATGGGAGAATTGGGCATGGCTTGGGAAAATGATTGGGAATGGTGCCTCGGATTTTGGGCAATTTGAGCGGTGGTGAATGGAAAAATGGGGGCGTCGAAGGGGTCGATGACAGTAAATGGGGATTGTGTGAGGGGGATGGATGTGAAAACCTCTTCCACGTGGGAATGAGTTGGGGAATATGGCGGGGATGAGTCGGGATCAGCGTATGCCGGATCTACTGCCCACAACATGGCTTGGTGACGGGTGGGGTACGGATGCCTTGGATGGGGTCCGTAAAGCTTTCTCATTCTTCCCCTACGGGATGACGGAGGGCAAGGTAATGCCGTTGTATTGACACCACAAATCTACTCTTTTTTAGTTTTTGGTTTTAATTTTTAATTTTTTTTTGTAAATGGACTTTTATGATGAACAATTCTGAGGCCTTTGAATTCCCGTTTCGGGTGACTTTTGTACCCTAAGTAAATCCCACGGCGAGACCCCGACGTGCTTCGGAAGAATCAAAGGGGAACCCTTTGATCTATTGAAGGCACGAGAAGCAACGCAAACAACCCAATTCCCCAGAGCGAGTCAATAAAAGGTTACCCTCTTTTGATCGACGGAGGCGTATTGGGTGTTGGATAGTGCGAGACCTAATCAGAGGTGCTAAACCATTAAGCGGGGAACTCGGGGATGTGAAAAAGGCCTCAGATTTTGGGTTGCACTGCTCAAAAGGGGACAAATACACTTGGCTCGTGTATTACCTGCGCCAGACAAAACCCAGCCAAATTTATGCTTGGCGCATGTATTACATGCGCCAGAGAAAATCTGGGGTTTCCAGGCTTGGCGCGTGTAATAGATGCGCTAGGTATATAGTGGGTCAAAAATACTTTGACAGTCGAACAACAGACCCGAATTCAGTCTATTTTTTTTTATTTTTTGGGAAGCAATGCTTCCGGGGACTGATCTCTTAATTGCAACGGGTCTCTCCTCACCGAATCCTAGGGATACAAGGTCGATTCGGGACAACTAAACGCACTCCCCTTGGGTTTTAAGCTTTGTAACAGGATAGGCGCTCCCCAACCTATATACCTCCGTCACAAGCGCCTTCTCAGATACTAGATGGGGTGGTACTTTTGCGGATCATCACCACTAGGGGCTGCCGCCGTACTAAGAACTGGGTGATTGTATCTTTGCCTAAAAAATCTCAACCCTTGAAAATCTACCCCCGTAAAAATCAATTAAGTCTCCCTTCTTGGTTCAATTTTAATCTCAATTTTTAAGGGTGTTTTCTTAAAGTTCAAAAACAGGTGGTGATGGTCTCGTGCTGCCTCTACAGGCCGACGTTCACTGATAGAATATTATTGCGGAAATTAAAAGCTCACGTAGGCCTGCCAAATGGCTAAGACATCTAAAATGCGCAAGTAAGCCCGTCAATCGGCTAAGGCATGTAAATGACGAAAAATAAATGAAAGTAAAGACGATGTTCAAGTAGGCCCGCCAATCGGCTAAGGCATACTTTTGTATTTTTGTTTCATATAATCAATCCCCTGCCGTTAACTAGCCGTGAGTTTATGGACAGAAAGCCTATTTTGCCCTTAATGAAACCAATATTTTAAAAATACTATCATTCTAAAAGGCCCTTCATTCATCTATATTTACAAGTCATGCCATTAAAGTTTATCACCATTCTAAAAGGCCCTTCATTCACCTTTATTTACAAGTCATGCCATTATAATTGACCAATATTCTAAAAGGAGTACCTTTAAATCCACCCACAAAATCTTCGAACATCGATTGCATTGAATCAAACGATGGAGATTTTTTATCGTCTCAATCTTTCATGAGATCGATCTTTAGATCATGGGTGTACCATAAGACAGCCGATTTTTTATTTCATGTGGTACACACCCCTAAAAGTGACCTTAATATCAATTTTAAGCATGCACGTGATGTTAAGGTCACTTTTCTGATATGTGTACCACGTGAACTAAAACACTGACCGTCTGATGGTACGATCATGATCTCAAGATCCATCATGTGAAAGATTGGGAGGATAAATGATCTCCATCGTTCGATTCAATTCAATCAACATGTTTCAGCGTGGGTGAACTTAAAGATTCAGTGGGTGGATTTAAAGGTACTCTTCTAAAAGGCCCTTCATTCACCCATCAGATTCAAGACTCATCTGATGGGTGATTCCCCCATTAAAGCATGCCAACGTTTGGACGAATACTCAACCAATGGAGGATTTGTGGCAAACGATGTAATTATTCTTGAAAAGAAAACCTTCAATCTACATGTTCCACTCAAAATACTCGTCCCTCCAATTTCCTATATGATTCAAGACCCATTTTTAGGAATTGGATTGCCTAATCGCGTCTGCTTCCATCCACCGAATCTTTGAGTTCACCCACGCTAAAACACATTGATTGCATTGAATGAGACGATGGAGATCGTTTAGGCATACCATTAGACGATCAGTGTTTTATTTCGTGGCACACATCTCAAAAAAGTGACCTTAACATCACGTACACGGTTAAAATTAATTTTAAGGTCATTTTTTTTTGTGTGTACCACATGAAATAAAAAATCAACCATATGATGGTGCTACCATGATCTCAAGATCCATCGTGTGAAAGGTTGGGACGATAAACTATATCCATCATCTGATTCAATGCAATCAACCGTCTAATGGTTCCACCATGATCTCAAGATCCATCGTGTGAATGGTTGGGGCGATAAACGACCTCCGTCGTCCAATTCAATACAGTCAACAGTCTGATGGTGCCACCATGATCTCAAGATACATCGTGTGAAAGGTTGGGACGATAAATGATCTCCATCGTCCGATTCAATGCAGTCAACCGTCTAATGGTGCCACCATGATCTCAAGATCCATCGTGTGAAAGGATGGGATGATAAACGATCTCCATTGTCCGATTCAATGCAGTCAATGTTTTTCAGCGTGGGTGAACTCAAATATTTGGTGGGTGGATTTAAAACTACTCTTTTTTGTAAGTGGAGGGGTGGATTTAAAATTACTCTTACCACGTGTAGAGGGTGGCAATTTAGTAATTTAATTTTAGAAAGGATGAATATGGTATTTAGGCTATTCTTTAACGGCTGGTAAACCATTTAAAGTAGCATCCGTTAAAGAGGGTGTTTTATGAACACCAAAATGCTAACTCATGTGGTTTAAAGCAAATAGCTATAGCTAGGGGGGTTATTTGTAATATCAACATAACTCAGGGGGGTATTTGCAAAAAAACCAAGTCTAAACTGCTCCATGACCTTTTTTCCTTCTTATTAACTCATGGAAGACCTACAATAGGGATCATGGATCAAGATTTCGGCCCAAATTTCAAAATTTCAGGCATGCCCAAAACCGAAACCGAAATCTAAAATTTCAAATTTCAAATTAATTTTAAGGTCATTTTTTTGAGTGTGTACCACATGAAATAAAAAATCAACCATCTGATGGTGCCACCATGATCTCAAGATTCATCGTGTGAAAGGTTGGGACGATAAACAATATCCATTGTCCGATTCAATGCAATCAACCGTCTGATGGTGCCACCATGATCTCAAGATCCATCGTGTGAATGGTTGGGGCGATAAACGACCTCCGTCGTCCAATTCAATACAATCAACAGTCTGATGGTGCCACCATGATCTCAAGATACATCGTGTGATAGGTTGGGACAATAAATGATCTCCATCATCCGATTCAATGTAGTCAACAGTCTAATGGTGCCACCGTGATCTCAAGATCCATTGTGTGAAAGGTTGGGACGATAAACAATCTCCATCGCCCGATTCAATGCGGTCAATGTTTTTCAGCGTTGGTGAACTCAAATATTTGGTGGGTGGATTTAAAACTACTCTTTTTGTAAGTGGAGGGGTGGATTTAAAATTACTCTTACCACGTGTAGAGGGTGGCAATTTAGTAATTTAATTTTAGAAAGGATAAATATGGTATTTAGACTATTCTTTAACGGCTGGTAAACCATTTAAAGTAGCATCCGTTAAAGAGGGTGTTTTATGAACACCAAAATGCTAACTCAGGGGGTTTAAAGCAAATAGCTATAGCTAGGGGGGTTATTTGTAATATCAACATAACTCAGGGGGGTATTTGCAAAAAAATCAAGTCTAAACTGCTCCATGACCTTTTTTCCTTCTTATTAACTCATGCAAGACCTACAATAGGAATCATGGATCAAAATTTCGGCCCAAATTTCAAAATTTCAGGCATGCCCAAAACCGAAACCGAAACCGAAATCCAAAATTTCAAATTTCAAATTTCAAATGTACTGGAGGGAAATTTTGATTCAAAATGACCGAAGCCGAAACGAAATCCGATGTTTTGATCCTTGATAGGGATAGGCTTTAAGACCCTAGTTTGAATAGTTGAAGTAAGCATGATTCTATCGTTATCAGCGACACCTTATGGTTGGGTTATAAGTTATATGTTTAGTGGGTCGCATCAAGGGTCAAAATGTTGGATTTCGTTTCAGTTTTGGTGGACACCGAAATCCAAAAATTTGGCCGAAATTTTGACCGAAATTTTGATTCCCATACAGAATTCTCCGAAATTTTGAGATTTCATTTGGTTTCAGTGGGGACCGAAACCGAAAAATTTCGGCCAAAATCTGAAATTTTGAACCATGGGTGGCATGCACTATGAGAGTGAGAGAGAGGGATGAGAAATTGGGGGAGTGAAAAAGGAGCATAAGAGGCATTTTCTGAGGGGGCGATGTAATAAGGGCTTTTTGAGGGAGAAATGTTATAAGGGCTTTTTAATTCATTTGAGAAAATCATTTCACCAAGTGCAACTTCCCTTCTCGCATTATCATAGTCTAGATGATGAGATGACTACTATATACAACACATTGAAAGAGCTTCACAAATTGTGTTTGAAGCAAGCATGATTCTATCTCTGTTAGTCACACCGTGTGGGTGGCGTCCATTATACACGAGAGAGAGAGAGAGAGAGAGAAAGGGAGCATAAGTTATCACCTTTTCATGGCTTCTATTGAATCGATGAGAGAGAGAGAGAGAAAGGGAGCATAAGTTATCACCTTTTCATGGCTTCTATAATTTAATTTACAGGGGCTTCTCGTTGGCAAACAAGTGTCATGTGCAAGAGGGATGAGGAGGATGCTGCTCATCTTTTTATCCATTGTGATTCAGCTTATGTCATCTGAGGCTTCTTGGTTAGATGATTCAAAGTGTCTTGGGTTATGCCGAGCTCATGTGGTTCACTTTTTGGAATGCAGCTCTATAGCCGTGGAGGCTTGCGACGAGGCAAAATATGGAGTCTAGTTTCTTTCGTTGTTCTATGGATGATATGAAAAAAATGAACATGATAATTTTTTAAGGAAAGGAGATGCAGATTTCGATGCTTGCTGAAAAAATTCAAATTAAAATTTTGCAGTGGGCTCAGAGCTTAAAGATTATCCAGTCGTTTTCGATTAGAGACTGTATTTCTAACTTAGGGGATATTGATGGAGGGTGTAGTTTTATACTGGCTCTATATTAGCTCTGTGTTTGCAAGGTTTTCCTTCCCTTGGGTTCTCGGTTTGAACATCTTGTTCTCTAAATTTTCTTTTGGGATATTTTTAGTTCTGTTTTTGTTCCTTGGGCTTTCTAGTTATGTTTCTGTGATATTTGGCCCTGGCTGCTTAGGGGGTGATGGCATTGCCGAAGCTCTCTTAACAACTGGGTGATTTTCCTTGTTGTTATATGTTATTTGGCTTTATTCTTTAATGGTAGGGTGAGGTCCCTTATCCCTCTGCTTTAATTATAAATTAAAAAAAAAAAAGAAAAAAGGAGCATAAGAATTTTCAAAAAAAAAGGGGGCATAAGAGAAATTTTTTGATGGGGGTGACATTATAAAGGAAATTTTATCCTTTTAAAACAATTCTCACATCTCAAATCTCCCGCTCAACCGCCGACAATATCAAAGAGGAAGAAGAAGAAGAAAGCTTGGACGAAACGATGTGTCAGACATCGATCTCTTCAACCCAATTGCCATAAATCTCCATTCACGCTTCGACAGGTGGATACCCATCAATCCCCCCTGTACTTCTCAGATCCTGTCGCGTAGGGTGCATTCGATCACGCACCAACGAGTTTAAAATTTTATTTAAACCTTAATATCCCTTAATTTTGATAGACCTGCATATAACATATTATGTTTTTCTTGTAATCTGAATACTTTGTAGATCTACACATTTTGTATTTTGTCGTTCAATTTGTTATTTTGTATTTTGATTTTCTATTGAATTTGTCCCCTGTTTAGCCACTGCTGGTTCGAACGGACCAGTTTGGATCAGTTCAGGACGAACGTTCGTAGCTTTTGGACGGACGTCTATGACTTTCGTAAAGCTACAGGATGAACTTCCTTGGGTTTAGGATGGACCTCCGTGAATTTCCTACCCTCTGTTTCTGTACAGGATGGACCTCCGTGGGTTTATGACGAATGTCCATCATTTGTCTGCACAGGACGTATCTTCGTCGTTCCTGCATTGACAAAGTGAGCGCATTTACATAATTTAGGTGGAAATTTTGACCGCTCATACCGAACTCGTTTCTTATCGAAATATCGCATATGAGTAATAGAAATTCATCGCTTCAACCCGATCTTCGCGATGACATGGAGATTTTAAGATTTCGATGTCATCCTCGAAGTCAAACTTTTACTTTTCATGTTTCTCAAGGACATCAGAGAATTTTCTTAAGAGTAAAACCTTATGTACCTAAAGATTGACCAACGATGTTTTGGACTCCAATTTCATACCCGATTCGAGATCTAGAGTCCCGAAACATGGATATCTTTTAGCAGAATATTAAGTACTCTACCCCTGTTTATCACAATCAAAACTCTTAATGCATATTAATCACAAAGTATGTTTTCAATAGATAGTCGTGATTTACTTAACTTCGAACTGCAATATCTTTCCTTTTAATTATTCGATTATAGTACTTTATATATATTAATTTCATTGCTTTAACGCGATAGCAAGGGAACTTAAAAATTCGATGCCATCGTGAAATTGAACTCTAACCTTCACATTCTCGATTTCATGCACATTGATAACTACTTTATTCTATATTTGTATTGGTGTGCTATATAAACATATAAATATAATGTAACTTTGAATATAAATCTATTCACTAGTAAGATAGTTCTATTTTTTCATCTTGGTTATATTGTATGAGTTATGGATAGGCTAGGTCATATACATCAGTGTGTGAGAACATACTTACGCTTAGGCGTGGTGATTCACTAAGATGATATCGAAGCAGGGATCACACCGTATTCGCATGTCTCACAACTCATTATAGTATGAGACATCATGACGAATGGGGTGAGTACGGATTCAGTGTAACCTTGTATACAATGTCATATACGATGATACTATCACCCTTGAGCCCTAAATATGATATATTAAGTGTAGGACTTGTTTAAGGTTAAGCTCATGTTAAGTGTTAAGACATGAGTATAATAATAAAACATCGCTGTATAGTCTAATATAAGATTAAGAATTTAAGTTTGTACGTGTTATTCCTTACATAGCCACCATAAGAATCACAATGTTTACAGTCAAGACGGGTCTCCCAGAAAATATTTTTAGTTATGTTATGAGTTACGCTTGTCAGCCGCCCCTGAGACTAGATGGGGTGCATGTTATGTTATGATATATAATAAGGGCATTATGTTATGGTGGTAAACTATTATGATGACCTTCACATGATAGGCTCAAGCAGTGAATCTGGCACAGGTCGTATTAGGATTTCGAGTATGTAGGTATGCTCATGCAATGTATAGACGCATGTGACGTTATAATATGATATATTATGTGTATAAGGTATGATAAGGTACGTCAGGATTGACGTGTGTCTAGATCATGGTCTTGCATTTATGATATGATATGAACTCAATGATACTAAGAAATAATTTTTTTCATTTATTTATTCTTATATGTTATCGTACTATTGTTATCACTCACGAGATACACCAATGCACTTGGATAGTATAGGGTGGATTGGTGGTGTATCCATTGAGTTGCGCCTTATTTAGCAACTCAGCCCTAGAGGCATTTATTATTTCATATGGCTATATCAACAAAGTGGACGCCAATTATCCAAATCTTATTGGCGCTAACTTCGTCGATTCCGAGGATGCAGAGTACCAGGAGCTTTAAGAAGTCAACACTGCAAGACACCGGGATTTGAAAATTAACAGATATAAAATATATGAAGTGTAAATTTAGTGAATATGAAAGTCCAGATTAGGATTTAGTTAAAACAGAAAATCGTCTTGTGCCACGTTGTCATAGATTTTATTATTTATTATTTACTTTATACTCAAATGAGAGAGAGTGTCTCTAATAGGATTACTTTAGGCTGAATAAAATAAAGTTGAGCATTTAAGGTATTATTGGATCTAAGGATTCCGGTTTGATTGATGTGACAATTTTATAAGTCAACAGTAAGATCTATCATAAGATATGGTGCGATATGTTGGGCTAAGAGCCTACGAGGAAGCCTCAAGAAGAAGAGTACATGGAGCTGCATTCAGTGGCGGAGCCAGGATTTTTCTGATGGGGGATCCCTTATAGTCATAAGATAGTAATAATAGTAAAGAACACTTTAATGGTGTGAGATCAAAATTTCTAATTTAATGGTAAAAGATTGCTTAAACAATATTTGGTATATGAATGCCTGTCAGGAGTCATTATCCCTAAAAAGGGCTTGGGGAACCGAGAGAGAATTTTGGGATTAGATTTGGGGAGAGAGAGAGAGAGAGAGAGAGAGAAAAGAAAAATGTGGGAGTAATATTTGGAAAGAGAGAGAGAGAGAGAGAAATTTGGGAGTCTATTTCTATTAAAAAAATTGTAGGTAATTCACAGATAGTCATGACCATCGCTAGAGCTTCGTTTATGCCTTCACATTCGTAAGTAGAACTCACTAGTGTAGTAGGGACCATAGTGTTTGGCTTCTAATTCTATATATCTAGACATCAATATATGTGTTCATTGTTGAAGACCATGATTCTAAGGATAGCAGTATTACAAGGGAAGGTCCTTCCGCGCTAAGTGATGGTTACACCGTTACAACGGTTGACTGCCTTAAGTCAAATGATGGAGCACTTTTCATCTCAATCTTTCACACAATAGATCTTTAGATTATGGCCCACCTATTAGATGGTCAGATGTTGATTCAAAATGGAATACACCGTCAAATGGTAAACCGTGGTCAGAGATGTGTGCCACATGAAATCAAAACTTAACTGTCTAATAGGTGAGCGACGATCTTAGGATCTATTATGTTAAAGATTGGGACGAAAAATAATCTCCACCATCTGATTCAAGGCATTCAACGGTGTTAACACTGGAACATCAGTTGTGCAGAAAGCACATTCCGTTGCAAATATGGCTATCCCATTTTTTTATTGTTGTATAGATCAAGGAGCAAAATTTCGTTTCGCGAGGGAACCGAAACCGAAATTTCAGCCAACAACCGAAATTTTGGGTTCCATACAAATTTGGACCTAAATTTCGGTCCAAATTATCGTTTCGGTGGAGGCCGAAACTCATAATTTTGGCCAAAATTTTGATTCTTAGTATAGATGATTGGCTTATACCAAATTACCAATGATAAAACAGATTCATCACTCTCAAAACTGACTTGCAAATTTATATATAGGCCAATCTTAACCATCTGATTAATCTTTTTTCACACCAAGTACGTATCCCACCCATTTTCTATTCAATCGTTCATTTTAGACTCTTGATTAGATGGAAAAAATTTAACAACAATATTTATAAACCACAGCAACCCAGAAAGTCGGTTCTTCATGATGCCCTGTGTGTACACAGGTATACACAGACTTGAATTGCCAAATAAACTTAGGCCGGGGACTATGTGCCCAGGTGTTGAGAAATCTCTAGTTGGCCATCATGTGGTGTCCATTATGAGGATTTGGTTTCACGGAAACTTAGGCGAGGTCGATCAGATCTCATTAAAAATAAAATAAAAAATAAGGTCAAAGTTAGAGAAAATCAATAAACAAAGAGCCAAAAAGTAAAAAAAATATATCTTCTAACATCACATGTCCCATGAGTGATCAACCCAAGACGAGAGTTGTTTTGGGTTGATCATGCCACATGACATGTGAAATGCAACTGGGTACTCCCCTTGTATAAACTATTGCCCCAAATATTTGTAGGGGATAGGGGTCTCAATGGGTCGGGTCAGGATTGGGCTGGGCCTTAAACAGGCCACATTTTAAATGGGTTAAAATGCTTGGCACATGCCCAGCCGGTTTATTATTCCGGCCAGGCCAACTAATAAATAATCTAGCCCATGCCCAGCCCGAGTACACCCGACCCACCAAATAATTTGGATTTGTTCAGGCCAGGAAGGGCCCAACATAAGCCCATTCAAACCACAATATATTTTAATCTTTTTTAGGGTGAATTTGGGACGGACATGTGCCCATCTGACGGTTTGGAGCAAACGTAGTTGAGGAAAATTACCAAATATACCTCATTGTAAAACAGTGATGGATTAAAATGAGGATAATGTAATAATTTCACTAATATTGACTAATATATGTAATGAAATGGGCGTATGCCTATAGAACAGAAGGTATGATTTCTGGATGTTGAAGCCCGATAAAATTGAACGATAGAATTTAGGAACCGATCGATCAAATTTAGGAATCGATAAATCGAGTTGGGAAATCGATCGATCGATTTTCCCTATTTCTGTCTGTTTTCAGTTTTTCTTTGGAAAAACTCTAAGAAGCTTTGAACTATCTGTTTTCGACACTATTGACACATAGTATAATCTTGATGTGATCTAGTTTGAACACGGGAGACCGTAGATAAGGACTTTTGGATTGTTTTTTAACGGCTCTAAATCCGAAGTAGGAGAAACTTGACAAAAATTAAATTTTATAAATTTGGTTCATAGTTTCTAATGGTTTCAAATTTGATGTTTGACCTAATGCCTTGTTCCCATTCTGATATGTTTTATTTCTGTCTTGTTTCAACACTTGATCTGATTGTTCTGGTTATCCGCTTTTGATTCGATTCGTTCTGTTCAATTATGTTTTATTTGATTCGTTCCAATGATATATTCATTCTATTAAATCTAATCCTTCTTATATTTGTTTATGATCTGTTCTATCTAAATTGCATACGAACTGTGAATTCGAATGAATAAGGAATTGTGTATAATAAGAAAGCATAATATGATAAGACATGACTTTTTAACCTAAGTTATAGTGAGGTCTTTTTCTCAGACACGCGAAACTTAAAATATAGGCGTCCATGTACGGATGCAATCCCTCTATGGTGTTATGGGATGCCACATGAAGTACATCCAGGTTACTACGGACCTCATCCCTTGAAAAGCGTGATTGTGAAGCTATCGCACTGTAACTCATTCTCATTACAATTAAGACAATTGAAATTATGAGAAGTAAAACTAGATTATGGGTGATATAATCTGACTGTATTTGAATCCTTGAAGACTTTGACCAGGAGTTTTGAAATTTGATTATAAATTGAAAGGTAAATTATTAGTCGTATGATGATTGGACTCTGAATTTCAAAAACGAGATAGAATTAGTTTTGAGTTATTAAGTTAAGTAAGTACCTTGAATCATGTATCTGAGTGTGAATGAGAATATTGAAAACATATCCCAACATTTGACTGTGAGTGGTCATTGACAAAGTTGACCAGTATGTCAGTTATCCCTACACAGTGTACAGTGCATAGCATACATAGTGGGCCGGTACGACGGCGGTCCATACGTATTGCATAGCATACATAGTAGGCCAATACGAGGCAATTCGTACATATTGTATAGCATACATAAGTGAATTCACAGTGAGTGAATGAGTGAAGTGAACACAGGGAGTGAAGTGAACAAAGTGAGTGAGTGAGTGAAGTGAATACACAGGGAGTGAAGTAAGCACAGTGAGTGAGTGAATGAGTGAAGTGAATACAGTGAGTAAGTGAACGTGAACTCGTGAGCATTGTGAGTGAATATATGCTCCGTTATCGAATATATGCTCTGCTAAATCTTTGAACTTCGTCTTTTAATATATGATTAGCTTCTGCTTTGAACCCTTTCATTAGTAAGATATAACTGTTGTTGATATTCTTCTACTGAGCTTAGTTGTTAGTTCACCCCGACTATACGTCACAGGTATAGGTTTGAGGAAGGCCCAGACTACATACTAGAAGAAGAATAGCTTCCACCTAAGGATTTGTATTTTGTTCTGGGATCGTAGTTTTAGTATTTTATGGATTTGATAAGTTAAGGCTTGGTACTTTTGTACTGTTGTACACTACTGTTAGTTGATGGTTGGCAATCATTGGTGTTTGTTTACTTCTGTTTATATTGAATATTAAAACTGGAGGTTTTAATTATATGTTTGTACCAAATATTTTGTATCAGATTGTGATCTACGATCTGCGGTTCGAGTTTTCCCAGTTTGGTTAAAGTTTAAAATAATAAAAAAAATATATATCTCAAAAAATTTGGTCAAGAAAATTCGGCCTATCACAGAAATCATAAATCAGACATAGACGGCTTTTGACCTTTTCGACCTCGCTACAAGACGGGATGCCCGATTTTACTAGTGGCACTCATGTGTATCAATGATACATCACTTTGGCAAGTGGCGCACAATAGCCGAAACTCGAATAAGAACCCGAGAATATTCTAGCATCACTACAATGGACTCATGGAGGATTTATTTATTAAAAACTCGTACCCTGACTAGTTTGACTTTACGGATGTATGGCATTCAATAAATTTTAGTGGCGCACCTCACTTTTACAAATGGCACTCAATAGCGAATTTAGAATAGAGACCACCATTGAGTCAACCATATATACTCGTGAGCGATATATTCTTGTTAGAAATTTATAACTTCACTCGTTTGACCTATTAGGTGTACGGTACCCAATAATTTCTAGCAGCACACCCAAAAAAACTATTAAGTGCACCCCACCGCGTAGCTGGGGATATGGAGGCCTTAATAACCCTACGTGAATAACCACGATAGGAGCATGAGGACATATACCTCTCATAAGTCCTCTACTCACCTTTTGACCTGGAATTACAATCCCAATAAGTTGCGAGTGGCATTCAGAGCACCGGTGAGTTCATCCACTATAAATTTTGATCGAAGGAATTGCGAGAAGAACCTCCTTGAGATGAGGTCATCTAACAAGACTTTAGGTTGACTTAAGTTGACCTCTCTCTGAGTTTTGATAGGCCTTGTAGGCCTTAGAGCGAAAGTCAATGGACTGACTTCTCCGCTACTGGTCCAAAACCGGATAAATCTATCAAGGGCAGATTGATCAGTCAACCAAGGAATTTGGTGGCCTTAAAATTAGGCTAAGATCGATATATTGACATGTGCTGGAATTAGGAGTCAAACCGGCCTAATAAGATTTAGACCTATGATTAGATTGAGGCCCTAGACTCCTCAAATATGGACACGTGTAGGGAATCAAACCCTGAAATCGAGGCTTTTGAACTAGATATTGAATTCCTTGAAACCTTAAGATTATTCATAATACAAACTTGAAAAAGTTTCTTAAAGATATAGCATATAGATACCAGTTTAGATTTGGATGACCAAGTTGACCACATCATTTACCATTATTGAGTCATGTAAGAAATTGTTGAATGGAACTTGTATTTGAACCTGAACATGGTGTTTGAACCCGCACATGGTGTTTGACTGAACTTGTAATTGAATTTGAACCTAGTACCTGACTAAACCTTATATTGGAAACTTGGCTTAGTAATGGAAATAAATTTGTTATTGAAATAGACAAGGTATTCGAACTTAATCTAGTACTTGAATTCGACTTTGGATTTGAACTGCTACTCGGTATTTGAACTGGAACCCGTATTTGAACTTAGACGTGTATTTGAGCTCAGACTTAGTATTTACACTGGAATCCGTATTTGAACTAGACTTTGTATTTGAATCTAGATTCAGTATTTGAATTGGAGTCCGTATGACATAAGACGGGAACCTAAAATGCGTGAATATGATTTTGATGCAATTTGTCGAAATTATATAAAATGAATTCAAGATTAATCTCAAAACTATCACGATACCTTCGGGGTCGTAGAATTGCGGTAGGTAAATCATGCGAGATTCGAATAAGGTGTCCAATCCGATGCGCAAGTCCCGTTAGATTTGAGGTGGGATCGAGCCTAGAGATAGGACTTTAGCTTTTTCAGGCTTGAACGTTCGTCTTCGATCCGATATAGATTTGCAGGCTCTAACTACGGTTGTTAAATGGATTTATGATTTTGTAATAGGCTTATGGTTTGGTTTAGGTTTATAATTTAGAAAAGGGTTTTGTCTCTGATTGATTTAGGGTTCAAAAGTGGTTTAGGATTTTGGAATCGAAATCAATAGATTGAGATTTAGAAAGCAAGAAGAGATCGATAGATAGCAAATATAACAAAGATCAAAGAAAATAGATACCAAATAATGAAAAAATAGCTTTTGGGAATCACTCTCTTAGCCTCAAACCAAACACATCTCAGGCAAAAGAATATTCAAGCATAAAAGTATTCAAAATATTCAATAATCTAATTAAATTGTCATTACGAGCCTCCTTATATAGGCCACCAATAATTAATTCGAAATAAAAAAGAGTCCTAAAAGAAATAACACTAAAAAAGATAGTTTTCTGCATAAAATAGAAATCCCGTCATTTGGTGAGAGGGTCCACGGCCTGTGGGTAATGCTTCATTCCACAGCGTTGTGCCCTTGTGGTCTTGTTCAGGTGTCTGTACAACAACCGTGGTAGTGTTCACAATATGTTATGGCGGTATTGTTCATGATGTGTCTATCTTATGACAGCGAGCTGTCACAATACCTATAGCGAACTGTCATAGATGGCAGCGAGTTATGGCTATTTTCAAGCCACAGTGAGCACTTCTTTTACTTTTCTCCCTTGAATCTGTGGTACTCGGGCTTCCTCTTCGTTTTTTTCGACGCCAGTAGAAGTCATGTGGTCAAACTCCATTGCTCTCAATCTTGACGTCCCGCGTCATTCTCCCTTACTTAAAATGTTTCACCACCAACGAAACACGCATGTTTTACTGATCAAGTGTATTGGAGCCCGATTGGTGAAAGTCTTTACAACAAGTCCAAACAATCTTAGCTCCTGGTGACGTATGATCCTCATCTCGATTGATTGTAGCAGGACGCACATGGTAAACCTCTCTTTGATGAACCTGATAACCTGGCTCACCAACTCACTTTATCAAATATTTTTGAAGCTTCTCATCAACTCTCTCGGACTCGAAGGAATTCATCCTTGATGAAATGTAATCGCGATATCGGTCGAGAATGTAGGAACTCCAATGGCGAACTCTCTCATGATTGGCTCATGCACTCTTGGTAGTCGAAATATCAGCAGATATTTTATAGTCATTGTTGCTTGAATTAATCTTCTGGCTAATTTTGGCATACAATGTAAAATGAAACTCGAAAGTTGACTCACAATAAGACTCAAAATATATAGCGGTATACAACTCGATATTATGATGTGCATGTGACACTAACAACTCACTTGTAGTGTGCTGCTCTATTGACACTAGTGACTCATGTGTGATTGAATCAAGTGACACTATTAGCACATGTGGCCTCGACTCAACGAATTCCAATGACTCATTGGTAGGTGAATTGATTGGCTTGTGTGTGCTCAATTCTACCAAAATCAAAGACTCTGGGGTATTCGATTCAATTGACAATAATGGTTCTTGTGTGCCCAGTTCGATGGACTCATGTGTACTCGACCCAACATCACTATTGACAAGGGAAATAGAAGTTTTTTCAACACAAACTAGACTTTCGTCAGCTTCTTCCATCTCCTCTTCACTTATCACGGTTCTAAGGTCCTACACTTCCTCTTCTACTTTCATATTTTTCGACTCCTTAGAACTTTCACTTTCAATCAATAAATTCGAAGTGAAAAGTTTAATGGAGCACTAGTAAGCAAAGTGTCCAACGCTTAAGGCAATCAGGATACTTATTTGTCTTAGTTTTCAAACCCCGTAGGAGGTGACGGTGTGTGAAAGGAATATACTATTCGATAAGTTCCACCTTCATGTCCTCCCATGTGGAGATGAATTTATTTTGAAGAGACTCAGTGTGACGTTATAAGCAAGTCCAAAAATATTTGGCATTACCCTCCAACTTTGTTTTCACTAGCCTAATTTTGTACTCGTTTGGTACGCTATACCAATCAAAATAGTCCTCTACACTAGACAACCATTCCACGAAGGTTTGAGGATTTATCCATCCCTCAAAGTTTCGAACTTCATCCCGAATAGATGTTAAAAACTTCTTAGCGAAACCGTACTCGAGTTCACGATGATGAGGGTATTCCCTGACTTTAGTCCCATCCTGAGTTTTGGGACTTCGCCAAGATTTAGGAGCGTAGCGGCTCCCATTCTTAATTGCACACATTTCAGCTTTGATGTCTCTAATGACATCGGCAATCTCGCTCATGCTCATGGTAAACACGGCTCACTAACACGGGTATTAAATGACATGCAAACATGAACCACAATGGAAGAAGAATTTTATCGAAGACTAGATGTGCACAAATATAACTGAAATAAAATGCAATAAGTTAAAATATCACACAATATGCCCTAACCTAGAAAACCTAGGGCTCTGATACCAAAACTGACGCGAGACGGAAACCCTAAAATGCGTGAATATGATTTTGATGCGATTTGTCAAAATTAAATAAAATTAATTCAAGATTAATCTCAAAACTATCATGATACCTTCAGTTTGTAGAATTGCAGTAGGTAAATCATACGAGATTTGAATAAGGTGTCCAATTCGATGCGCAAGTCCCGTTAGATTTGAGGTGGGATCGGGCCTAGAGATAGGACTGTGGCTTTTCCAGGCTTAGGCGTTCATCTTTGATCCGATGTAGATTCACAAGCTCTAACTAGGGCTGTGAATTGAATTTATGATTTTATAATAAGCTTATGGTTTGGTTTAGATTTACGATTTAGAAAAGGGTTTTAGCTCTGATTGATTTAGGGTTCAAAAGGGGTTTAGGATTTTAGGATCAAAATCAATAGATTGAGATTTAGTAAGTAAGCAGAGATCGATAGATAGCAAATATAACAAAGATCAAAGAAAATAGATATCAAACGATGAAAAGATAGCTTTTGGAAACTACTCCCTTAGCTTCACACCAAACCCATCTCAGGCAGAAAAATATTCAAGCACAAAAGCATTCAAAATATTCAATAATCTAATTAAATTATTTTTACAAGCCTCCTTATATAGGCCACCAATAATTAATTCGAAATAAAAAAGAGTCCTAAAAGAAATAAAACTAAAAAAGACAGTTTTTCGCATAAAATAGAAATTACGCCATCCTTTGGCGAGTCATCCACGGTCGAGTCTTGTTCATAGAGTGTTGTGGTATCGTTTATTCACGTCTTTGTGGCTATCCTATGACAGCGAGCTGTCAAAATACCCATAGCGTGTTGTGGTTGTTTTCAAGCCACATTGAACACTTTTTTTACGTTTCTCCCTTGAAATTGTGATACTCGAGCTTTCTCTTCATTTCTTCCAACGCCGATAGAAACGATGTAGTCCAACTCCAATGCTGTCAATCTTGGCGTTCCCCGTCACTATATTTGGTCAAGACTTTGTAATTGAACCCGAATTCAATATTTGAACTGGAACCTGTATTTGAACTGAAACTTGTAATGGAATTCGGATATGGTACTTAAACTGAATCTTGTATTTGAATTTAACCTTGTAGTGGAATTGGATCTCGTATTTGTCTTGGACTTTGTATATAAGAACGTGCTTTTATCTTAGACTTGTATGTTAATTAGAATTTGTATATTACTTGGATCTTGCAATTGAATTAGACTTGGTATAGGGGATTTGAGTTTGCCTCTAAGTTTCTTTGACTTAAAAGCTTTAGTAACCCTATCTTAAAGCATAAAAGTAACAATATGATACCTTTGCACTTGAATCTAATACTCTACTCACTATTCTTACGAACAGGATCGAAATATGCAACGCAAACTTGAAAAGGGTTTTGAAATGGTAATGGGTAATTGGGTATGAGAATGACCAACAACGTCAATTTGATCATTGTCTTAATTGACAGAATGGGTGAAGAGTTCCTTTCCTTTGGCTCGCGCAGCATTGGCTCTTGAATCTTGGACCATGGTTGATGTTGGTGTATCGCACTAAAATATCAAAGACATTAATAAGGCAGTTACAAGACCAAGAATCTGATTTTTACATGGGATTTAATATTACAAATATCAACTTTAAATCGATTAAGAATGTCCTGAAATTGAATAGGTTAAGCTAAACAATAAACTGGTGAATGACATGATGAAATCCCTGAACTTATGAACTTGAATGTTGTTTGATTTCGTAAAACTTTTTTTAGTATCAGACTGAATATGGCTTGTCAGTTAACCATTTTGATATTATATTTAATTATCAATGATCATCTTTTTTAGCATGTTATTCATAAGGAAGTTTTAAGAAATATTGAATAGAACTCTTAAATTTCATTGAGAAGTTGGGTTCAATCTATTAAGCATCACGGCTTATAGTCGTTTCGAGAACAAAACATTCCAGGTACTTCGAGAAAAACTTTAGTGTCTGAACTAGTGGATTTGAAAAGGTCGCACGATGAAGATGAATTGGATCCTTTTAGAATTAGACCCAAGAAGTAGAGTACAAAATCGATAGAAGCTAGCCACGATTTCGTCCGCCTTCTGTAAATGAGATATTGAATTGATGTATTAGATGAATATGAGATAGAATTTATGTAAGATCTTGATTTAGAACTGTTAGACATAAATTGAAAAATGAAAAATTATTTTCGCAATTAGTGGCATTGCACAAATATTGGGAATCATTAATTTGAAATATTTTAATATTGTCTTGCTTTGGAAATGGCATTGGCGAGCATCCTCAAACCTAAATGGCATCTGGAGATAAATTATTATTGATAAATATGGGAATGGTCCTCTGTGTGATTAATGAAGTGATGGGCAAAAATGGATCTGGTATTTGGAAGGCTATTTCATATTGTAAACATTTATACCGCCTTAGTTCTTCCATCACTAGTGGGGATGGCGCCAGCACCTCTTTTGAAACAATGTCTGGCTTGGATTTGAGTCCTGTCGGTCTAAATTCAAAACTATCATTGAGATTTCCATTATTAAGAATGACACTGTTCAGGAGGTTGCTATTTTAGCCGACGACTCTTCTAGGAACTTGGAGGTGTCTCATAGGCTCTATGACCATGAAATTAGGGAAATAATTGACCTCATTGAGTTGTTAAACAATGCGGATCTCCCTAGGCGTCACTCTACAGATCGTCCCATCTCGAAGCTCGACAAATTTTGTACTTTTTCCTCCAAATCCATGTGCAACCTATTGGCTTCTGTTGTCTATCCTGAATTGCCTTGGCTCTGGATTTAGAAAGCCAGATCTCCAACCAAAATTATCACTTTTTCCCGGCACGATGCCCTCGATAAAGCCTTCTTTAAGTGTAGATAACCTGCAGCGTATAGGTTTTCATCTCGCAAACAAATGTGTCCTATGCCACATGAGTGAGGAAGACTGCGGCCATCTCTTTTTTCATCGCTCCTCATCCGAAGTGTGGAGTCATATCCTAAATTGGTGTAACCTCAGCTGGGTTATGCCACGCTCAGTGAGCTCTTTCATTGGTTCTTGGAACAGCATCAGTTCATCCAAGAGAAAGAAAGAAGTGTAGAAGCTCATTCTCTTTGCATCCCTTTGGTTAATATGGAAAGAGAGAAACGGTTGGATCTTCGAAAATATTTATCACAGAGAGAGTATACTCCCATTGTCTTAAGTTATGCAGGAATGTTGGGTTGAAGGCCTACCGTGACTCCTATGGAACAAAATCAAAGGATCAATGGAGAAGGGGTGGTTCTTAATGGACATCAATAATATCAACGGTTAGTTAGGAAACTTATCCACCTCGTCATGACACATTTAAATATTGCTTGTGTTGTGAGTGTAGTGAGCCAGCACATGCATGCTCCCAGGACTGTTCATCTTGATGTTGTTTACAGGATTCTAAGATGTTTAATGGGAAGCCCAGATAGAGGTCTTTTCTATAGAAACAAAGGTCATTTGGACGTTGAAATGTTCACAGAATCATATTGGGCTGGTTCACTCAGTGATAGGAGGTCTACCACAGGTTGTTGCACTTTCATAAGCGGGAACTTGAAATTTTGAAAAAGTAAAAGGTAGCATGTTGTTTCAAATTCAAGTTGTGAGTATAGGGCAATATCTCAAGGTGCAAGGAAAGGAATGTGGATTCGATCTATTCTTGGGGATCCTGTCATTAAGGTAACTCTCTCAATATTGTTGTATGGAGACAATGAAGCTGCAAAACACAGTTGCGAATCTGGTCTATCATGAGCGCACTAACATATTGAAGTTGATTGTCATTTTATACGAGAGAAGGTGGAAGCACAAGTTCAGCATTTCTAAAAGTTACAAAAGATCAACTAACAAATATTCTAACTAAAGTTTTAAGAAGAGGCTTTCTCAATGTTATTACTGGCAAATTGTTCATGATTGACATTTGTGCTCCAACTTGAGGGCGAGGGTTAGGGTGCCTATAGAAATCATCATTTAGTTAGCGTGCGAGTGCATATATGTTACATTGTAATGTAAATGTTGGTGTGTTATTATATTTGTGGGTGCCACTACCACTTTGTAAGTTGATATATATATATATATATATATATACTAGTAAAAAGGCACGTGCAAATGCATGTAGACATTAGGACTTTTAAATAATTAAACTTGACTTTTAGACATCTATTGGGAGATTTGAATATAAAAAAAATATAGTATTTCAAGTGTTCGTTGCTATGATTTATGATTTATTGAACATAAAATAAAATGAGTTATTACTATGTTTCATATGTCTTCACTATGTATAATTTAAAATTATAAAAAATTTAATAAAAATTAAAATATATATATAACTTATATTGTCAACTATAGAAGATGAGGAAAAAAAATAAAAATAACAAACAAGTATAATCTTGATAATTCAATTAAATCAAAATGAGTATTTATTCCTTCTCAACTTTAACTTTTTTGAGGATTTTATTGTCTTTGTCATCCACAGTCTCATATTTAATGTTTTGACATATGCACTACCGTGTAAGACGATTTGGGTAAATTATGTTACACTTTGACTTGAAAAGACTATAATCTACAGTTACATCTTTCAAACAAGAGTGGTCTTAACCTGTAGTTGCATCTTTCAAAACATAGTGGTTTAAACCTTTAGCTGGTGCCATTGCAGTAATACTTTAAAATATTGGAACGATGTCAAGCTGAAATTATGAGAATGAACAAAATTAGTTATTAAGAATGATTTTTATTAAGTAAAAAATAATAAATTTGAGATTATATAACTTAAAAAAGAAGTTATCCATAACATACTAATAATATTGCTAAACAAAAGCCATTTCCAATGTCCAAAATATATAATGCATGACCAATTAGGATAACTCTTTATTCATAAAATAATATGTATGTTTATGAATGAAAGATATATTATTGAGAGAATGATCAAATATTTTTCAGATGTTTGTGAGAGGGGCACAAGTAAACCTGGACGAATGAAAGAAACATCAACATACTATAAATGACTTTTTTATGAAAATGACAATTCTTATAAGAAAGTTAATACTTATATAATAAAAATAAGGTATATATCAAATGAGTGCATATAGAATTAGTTGGTTAAGTATTTAGTGTTTTATTAGTTAGTTTTGCAGACGTGTGCCATGTGGAATCAATATATAATCATTTGATGGGTGGACCATAATCTCAAGATCAATTATGTGACAATAATACCTTGTCCATGATATCATGCTTTTTTTACCCTCTATTTTGACATATAAATTAATAAATAAAAAAGTTATTTTAGATGTCCAAAATATATAACTCTTTATCAGATAAGATTATTCTAAATGTATTGAATAAGTTGTAAATGATGCTTATAAGATTATTCTTAATTTATTAAAAAATAAATAAATATTGCTTACAATTTATTTTAGATGTACCTTTTATGAAAGAATTATAAAGTAATGTGAGGATAGTCAAAAACTTTTTTTCGAATGTTTTTATTAGCACCACATGTAGATCTGCAAGAATAAATGAAACATCAATATATTTTAAGTGACTTTTTGAAATATCAATAAAAAAATCTATTCCTATATAAAAAATAATAATTATGATCTATTACTTTGAAGTTGTAGAGTGCCCATGTCTTAAACCATTAACAGTGTACAATTATTTAAACACCATTTTGGATCAACTTGAATCGACCAAGAGGTACTGGGTTGCGTTGGGTCGGATTGAGTCAACCCGACTCAAGATTTTATGACCATGTTTGGGATATGTGACACGTGAATTGGCCATTTGATGGTATGCTTATAAGCAATCAATGTTTTTTTGCAAAGGTCCCCAGAAAGATTTTGTGGGTGTTACTAAAGTTGCTCATAAAAAATAAGGGTATTCTAACGTGTTGGAGTTAGGTCAGATTAGCTTGATTGCATCAACGGGGTTGGGTCGGGCCTTCAACTCTCATTTATTGTTCCAAATCAGACAACAGAGACCTTAATTGATGGCACCTTCATCAAACGCATAGTGACAAATTTCTCTGAAATTCGCCGAAAGAGGGGTTGCAAAATTTCGGTGATTTCTTTGAAATCATTAAAAATGCATTAATTTAGGCAAAATTAATGAAACTTTTTTAATTTCAGTCATATTTAAATAATAAATAATATTTTCAAAAATAATAAATTATAACAATAATAAATAAGATTTGTACTCCCCAATATTTTTTCCAAATTTTTTTGAATTTTTTCCAAAATTTATCTGAAAGGAACGCTACCAGCCGTTTGATGGTATGCTCATAAGCAATCAATGATTTTTGGCATAGGTGCCCACCAAGATTTTGTGGGTGTTACTAAAGCCACTCATAAAGAACACTAGTATTCTTCCACGTCGGAGTCGGGCTGGATTAGCTTGATTGCATCAACAAGGTTGGATCGGGTCTTCAACTCTCATTTATTGTTTCAAATCAGACGAAAGAGACCTTAATTGATGGCACCATCATGAAACACATAGTGACCAATGTCTCTAAAGTTTCTTGGAAATTCACTGAAAGAGGGGTCAAAAAATTTCAGTGATTTCTTTAAAATCGCTGAAGTTTCATTAATTTGGGCGAAATTAATAAAAAAAATTTAATTTCACCCATTTTAAAATCATAAATAAGATTTTCAAGAATAATACGTCATAACAATAATAAATAAGAATTATACTCCCCGATATTTTTCCGAAACTTTTTCAATTTTTTCCCAAAATTTATCCGAAATGACCTCTACTGCTTGTTTGTTGGTATGCTCATAAGCAATCAATGGTTCTTGGCATATGTGCCCATAAAGATTTTGTGTAAATCATTAACGGTGTACGATTACTTAGACACCATTTTGGATCGGCTCGGATCAACCAAAAGGTATCGGGTTAAGTTCCTTAATTTATAGCACCATCATCAAAGGCATAATGACAAATTTCTCCGAAATTTCAAGTATAATAAATAAAATTTTCAAGTATAATAAACAAGATTTGTACTCCCTAGTATTTTTCCGACCCTACTGAAATATTGCCAAAATTTGTCAGCTCAATCAGACTGACATGTGATGATGCCACATGGAAGAAACTGGAGTAACCAAGTAAGTCACGTGGTACTCGTAATTAATTTAAGAAGTAAAAGCCTCTCCTCTACCTACCTTTCAAAAACATCACTCAGGAATCTAATTTTGTCCCTCTCAAACGTATAAATTTCACGGAGCAGAACCATGAAAAATGAAATGTAATAGAGGCAGCTAGCTGTAGCTAGTTTTAAAAGTTCATTTCTAACTAATGCCCTTCACATTTTTAGATTTGCCAAATATTATTTATCTAAAGAGTGTAAATAAGAAGGGCTTTATTGTCCAAATAGGAAAAAAAAGGACCAAATTCTAGACTCTCCATTTGCATATAGAAGTAGATATATATATACATATATATCAAGGATCAAAATTTCAGTTTCAGGCATGACCGGAACCGAAATTTCGGCCGAAATTCGACGAGCAATCCGAAATTTCGATGCGCAATTTTTTTATTCTTTTTTGTAAAAAACGAAAAAATTGGTTGGTTTGAAAAAAAAAAAATGAGTACCTGTATTTACAATCCAAGATTCTTCTCGACCCGAGTTTCATAGGGTTATTGTTGACTTCTTTGACTTTTATGATGGAGATTAGTTTTTAGCCCAATTTTCGACACGATAGATCTTGACATCATGGACCTACCATTAGACGGTCAGATTTTTATTTCACATGACACACATATATAAAAATGAGGAAGATCATGAGCGTATACCAAACATGGTTCTCCGATCACTTTTTGGGAGTTGTGCCATTTAAAATAGGCCCAAATCTGACCATGTGAAATCAAACTCCGATCACTTTAGCAAGAGTTTAGCAGGTGCAAGAGTTTAGCCTACAATTTCGCCTATAATATCGCTCCCCATGTAAAGAGTTTAGCCGATAATAACACCACTGCAAGAGTTTAGCGGCTAAACTTTAGCCAATTTTAGCAGATAATTTCGCCCCCCCCCCCACTACCAAATTTGACACCAAAATTTTGACTTAGCAAATTATAGGCCAATAATTTAAAGTTATCAGTGATTAGCAAATTATCAGCCTATAACATAAAATTATCGGCCGATGATTTTTTAAGTCAATATTTGCGCCAGGAATTTTGACCCATTATATATATATATATATATATATATATATGCAAAATTAATGCTACCCTATTTACTCCCATACCTTTTTTTCTTTTCTTCTTCTCCTTTCATTCTTTCTCTAATCTCCACTAACCCTAAGCATTACTAAAACTAATTGCAACTATACTAATAGCTAATCCTTACAATTGAATAGCAAACAACAATAATCTCTGATTCCGATTAGAAGGGGTTTCGATTTTATCAAACGGCCTTCAATGCTACCCAAGAAGACAGTCGGAACATGCTCGGATAAAGCTTTCCAACGATATTTGTCAAGTCAAATTTGAGTTATACTTATCAAATTGGATGAAATTTTACAATAGATAGGGCACTGAAAAAGGACAGGGCTCCATGTTCGTAGCCTTACCCAAATACTCCTCGCTTTCTAAAACTAGGGAGTCCAAAATTCAACTAGTTAAGACATCATTCGGAAAGAGCAATGTGAAACCCCATTTAACAGGAAGAATTAGGGTTGTAAATAAAGGTACTCTTTAAGTGTAAATATTTAAATAAAAAAAAAGTTAAAGGGGGGCAACTGCGCCCTCTTGCTCTAATGTGGCTTCACCCATAGATGCACGTCATTTTATTAATTTTCCTTCATTTTTTTTCTATATGTTCTATTTATTTAATTAATTTTACTTAAAGTTGTGCTGCTGTGCTGTGATGGGATCTTTAGAAATTGGTGTGCCAAATACCAATTAGCACCATGACACTTGGCACTTGTGCCATGTGTTTGGGTAACCCAGCCAAGGGACATACCTATTAGGGAGGATGGATCTCAAGGGGTAATAAGCGTTTTAAAGAGGAGACTTGGAATAGACGACAATGTTGTCCGATTCTGGACTTAGATACTCGCCCCGATTTTGCTTCTGGCATGGGCGTTATGTTTCACCGTCCGCACCCAAAATGTATCAGCAATCACATATTAGACTTACATAAATCACCACAAATCTTTGTAGTCACTATCTAAAAGGAAGGCTGCCCAAAACGGGTCATTTACAAAAAAAAAATCACGAATTAACTAAAATACCTCTAAATACACTAACCGAATCTTTGAGAGCACACAGCTGAAAACCCGTTGATTGCTTTGAATCAGAGGATGGAAATCATTTGTTCGTCCCACTCTTTGTCCCACTCTTTATTAGTGGATCTTGAAATCATTGTCATACCATCAGGCAGTCAATGTTTTGATTTCATTTAGCACACATCCCAAAAAATGACCTTAAAATCTAGTTTGAGCGTGATGTGTCCCCCGCCAAAAAAATACAAAATAAATATATAAAAATTAGAAAAAATGAAAAAATGGAAGGTAAATTCATCCAATCCTAATGCACGATCCCTACAAGACATTAATAAGACCACTTTCACCTAATTTCCCTTAGTCTCCTATCTAAATATATGTGACAAGGCTAGGATGAAGATGATCATGATGATGACTTGGTCAATGAGACTGGTATGCTAGGGTGTAAGCCCTCACATACTCCGTAGGATCCAAAGCACTGAATAAATCCAGAAAGGGGAGAGCCATAGCAAGATATTCAGATGTATTATAAGCTAGTTGGGAAGTTGATATATCGGTCAACCACTTGTCCAAGTATCGCCATTAATATGAGTGTTGTAAGTTAGTAAATGCAAACCATGGACCATACACTTGGATGTTGTTTAAATGATTCTAACATCCTTGAAGTCAAGTTGTCGGAAGGGGCTATTATATAGCAAGCTTGGTCAGTTTCACATGGAAGTATATATAGATGTGGAGATCTACCACGGGATATGGTGGTCTCGTTGGAGGCAATCTAGTTACTTGGGGTCAAAACTAGTATTTTCTGTCCAATTCAAGAAGGCTGAGGGTACGTTCGGTTGGGTGTAGTATTGGGCCTGTAATATACATTTTACAGGTGATATTTTGCTGACTGGATTACCTGTAAAAACAACATTGCATGTAATTTATTAATGTAAAAATGTTGTTCTTTTCACCGTAAAACTAGCACCTAAAATCCACTTTTTGGATTTACAACGAAAAGAACAATAGTTGTAATATTTTTAAACACTTGCAGAGAAGAAGCCCTTTCTGAAATTTTAAGACCATCTCCTTCTCTTTATAGCTAAGAAAACCACCATTCTCAGTGGTGATTGAAGATCTGGTCCATTTTTCCAGTCAGATCTTCAAAAATCAACAAAAAAAAACACAAACAAAACACAAAAAACCCAAAATCAGGGAAAAATCAATTTATGCCTACAGCGAGGAAGCCCTTTCTGAGCTTTTAAGAACATCTTCTTTTTATAGCTGAGAAAACCACCATTCACGGTGGCGATTGAAGATCTGGTTCATTTTTCCCATCAGATCTTCAAAAATCAAAAATCAAAAAACAAAAAAAACACACAAACAAAACACAAAAAACCCAAATTCAGGGAAAAATCAATTCATGCCTGTAGAGAAGAAGCCCTTTCTGAGCTTTTAAGACTATCTCCTTCTCTTTATAGCTAAGAAAACCACCATTCTCAGTGGCAATTGAAGATCTGATCCATTTTTCCCGTCAGATCTTCAAAAATCAATAAATAAATAAAACGACAAACAAAATACAAAAATCCCAAAATCAGGGAAAAATCAATTCATGCCTGCAAAGAAGCAGCCCTTTATGAGCTTTTAAGATCATCTCCTTTTCTTTATAGCTAAGAAAACCACCATTCTCGGTGGCGATTGAAGATCTGGCTCATTTTTCCCGTCAGATATTCAAAAATATATATGCCCTCCCCACCGTGTCCGATCTCAGCAATTGACAGCCCATCTTCATTGAAATCTTCCACACACCTTACTTGAAACACATGCAAGTTCATCCTACCTCCACTGCAAACCTGGATCTACTTCAGATTCTGAACCAAATAGGGTATAGGAGACAAGTTGGAGTGGTTGAATGACGATGAATGACTATTTCTGTTGCGTAAAGTCTTAAAAGCCTTTTATTTGCTACAGTAAAAATGGCTGAGATGGTGTAATAAAAGTAACCGTTAATGTCCATTGCAAATAACTCATGTAAAAAACATTGCATTACGAGGCAGGAGGCTCGTAAGTCAAAATTAATACCTGCAAAATGAATAGTTATTTACATGAACGTAATACACTGAACCGAACAAGTGGATCTGTAATAAGTGCTACCGTTGGAGACAAAAACAGGCATTTTACTCGAAAATACATTGAATATGCCCAACCGAACGTGCCCTGAGTATAGGGCCACATCTCAAGGAGCACGAGAAGGGATGGGGATAAAGTTTATTGTCGAATCAGAATCAAAATCATCGCAAAGCTTCCTATGAACCTACTTAGAGATAATGGAGCAACTAAAAACATGCAGTCGGGAGAAGCCAATGCGTTCTGCACTCATCAAGTCAAGTCATAAAAACAAATAGTTAATTTTCTCACTAAGGCTCTTGAAGGTCAAGATTACATGAATTTATATCCAAGTTGGACATGATAGATATCAATGCTCCAACTTGACAGGGTGTTGGTGTGTCTAGAAATTATACGTTGTGAATGTAGTGGATGTAGCACTTGCTAGTGAAGTATAAATACTAAAAAAGGTAGTTATCTAAAGACCCTACTTTTCTCTTCTTCCTTCCTCTCCTGCTTCTCCTTCTCTAATCCTAATCTTCGCCAACTCTAATCATCTCCAACTTCTTTATAATTAATTGATGCATCGAAGAAGCATGTGCAATGCACGTGAGATCATTGGAAAAGTGAAGCAAAATCCTGCCATCCCCTAAACCCCCTCCAAACTCACAATCTTCATCAGCATCATACTTGCGTCTAGCTTGAGACTTTAGCTTATGCTCTACTATGTCTAAAGTCCATGTTGTGCCAAAATATCCGATCCTCAAGGTCATGACAGACTTCAATAAAACAAAAGAAAGGGCATTGCAACAATACACATTCTTATTGGCGAACAATGTGATATACGGTAGAAGTGAAACATATACCTGCACCATCTTAAGAACTTTGTTCTTGAAATATGAAGGAATGGATACTTGAAATTAGTAAACCACAATATCTGCATATTCGTCAAACACTTTAGTTAAAATTCAGAGCTTGAAAAAATATTTTTCCAGTAAAGCTTGAAACATGGAAGGAATAGAAGTTAAGAATGTATTCTTCATGAATATGACTTCAGTTTGGTGTCGTTCAAAACATGCAGCAGATGTTCACAAGGTATCAAATAGGAACATGATATTGAAAAGGGTGCCAAATAAACTCCACTTGTGTAATTACTAACCCATTATAAATAATATTGAACTTAGGCCAAACATTTCTTTTAAAATATGTTTGGCTCAGCCAACCCACTCAGACAAATGAAAATTTTCAGTAACCTTCACGATCAAGCAACAAAATACTCAAGCAAATTGTTAAAAAGAAACCCTGATAAGCGCAACTCCATGAATATGAAGAAAACGAAACGATAAATTAAGATGCCCCCTTCACTAAATAAAAGGCTCCCAAAGAAAACTATAAAAATTACCTCGATATATATAATTGAAGAGCTCCAAATCTGTATCTAATTTTAACTTTTAAAGATAAACTGGAATAAAACCATAATCAAAAACCAAGTTCCATTAAAAATCACAATTTAGCACATACAATAATAAGCATATACCAACAATAACGACACTAAAACTTATCTCGTGCCCATTAAATAATGCTTATTAGAAAAAAATATGAATAACTGTAACAAAATCATAGTTCTAACAAAGATGATTGTGTAAGAGATACTTGCTCATTGAGAGAGATCAAAAAGAATTCTAGCATACACTGAGCAAATGGGAAACCTTAGACACATGTGAGCAGTCACAAAGTCAAACAATTGGTTTAAAAAGCGAGGGAAATTTCAAGAAGCAAAAAGAAAAGTGAAAATAAATAAATAATGTCTGAAAAAAGAGAAATTTGACAAAATAAACAAAATATATTAATATCTTTAAAAATAGATACTTCAAACGGTAAACAATTATTCCAAGCTTTTAACTAATTTTTTTAGCATGTTAACACACTAGTAATATTCAATATTTCTACTAAGTAAAATCTTCATAATCACAGCTTATGAGTAACATCGTCAAAGTCTTGATTCATACTTCAAATACTGGACATCCACGCTACCTATTCTGCACACTCACACTCCTTAACAGCTCCTCCGTCTTCGTACTCAATTCTTCAGACAAATTCATTTTCATATACTCCTGTCCCTGCACTTCAGCGCCATCTGCCTTTCTTTTCTTACCACCACATCGATCACAATCCTGTCCCTGCACTTCAGCGCCATCTGCCTTTCTTTTCTTACCACCACATCGATCACAATCCTGTCCCAGCACTTCGGGGCCAGTATCATGAGCCTTTGTTTTCTGAGTGCCACTCCGATCACAAAGCCAATTCTGAATCATAGTGACATCTATTCCTGCAATACGATTGATTTCCTTGAGCCAACTCAACCATATGCTAGAGACATCTGAGAGAGTCTCTGCGGAAGAATTCTTTATATCCCTTGCCATTTTCACCGTATAAATGATTTCTCTATATATCGCTAGGCTTGATATATCTCTTGAGTTCTCATGGAGATAAGCGCCGTTCCTTTTGCACAAATCCCAATACATGCTACGAAAGTGTGTTGAAGAGTATGGAGTGAAGTCAACTCCATTAATGACAATCTTGAAATCTTCTACACAACCAATTGGTGGCATAGGGACCATTGTGCTTGGGGGGTTACAAGTAGGGGGATTGAAGCAGCCCACCATATTGCGACGAACCTCACAAAATTGGCTGTCCATGTGAAGACAAAAATAAAATTGTTATTCTTCAGAATGGGGTTAACTAAAGATTTCTCACTGGCTGCTAAAATAGCCAAAATTTATTCTAAAAATACAAATAAAAATCCTGTCCCTATTTTTATAGGAAGGTACATGCAGTTCATTAATATATTACAAGCATATTTAGTTAAAATGCAATTATACAAATATATGCTTTTCCTGTGAGAGAGAGAGAGAGATCTCAAATATTTAACACAAATTTATTGCTATAAATATGAATGTATCAGTATTATACATATATGAATGTACTTGATTGACAAATAAAAAAAAATAGGAGCCTTCAAAAAATGTCGAGAAGGAAGAAAGAAAAATGAAAGAACCCATTTAGCTACCTCATTGCAGGGAATGCCAGTTTACGAAAAAAATCTTTTGAAATAGCTCGTTGCCATATATTATCTGAATCAGTGGAGGCCTCGTCAGTTACTACTGGATGGACGGTGGGCTTCATCGCTGCCAAAACTTTATCTGTACCACCTTCAATTTCTCGAGTTCTGAACAATGAGATAAATGAATATCTTCAGCTTTGTAATTCAAGTACATTTATTATTCCTAAAAGCTCCCCGTAGCCGGTATTTATAAACATCAAGTAGGCAACACATTTAGCGAAGAACCACCAGGATCCCCAAGCTGGTCATCCTTCAACTAACAAAATGAAATACATGTGATATTGTAACATACTGGTAAATATTCACTTCAATTGTAACATAATAGTAAAACGTGTTGGTGTGTCTATAGGAATTAAATGGTTGGGCATGTAGTTACTGTAATACTTGCTAGTGAAGTATAAATACAAATAATGAAGGTAAAGGGTAATTATCTTAGAAGCCCTCTTTTCAACCTTTCCTTCCTACTTCTCTAACCCTAATCTTCTCCAACTTTGAAATTGTCTCTAACCCTAATTCTAACTTCGTGCTAGAGCGGGTTTGTCAGATATCCCGTCACTGACTAATCATTTTTTTCTGACAATCAGCATGACGGTAATTATCTTATAACCCTATTTCCTCATAGTTCAACCTCTCCTTTTCCTACTTCTCTAACCCTAATCTTCTCCAACCTTTGCCCCAGTGCTGTGCTATTTGTGTAGAAATTTGACTTGGATACATCTTATTATAACAACTGAACTGACGGATAATATACGTTGTGTTAGCAAAGAAGGTTCAGACGAGTATAATGTTTTGTCATCCTTGGATGAGATAGGTGTTGTCGGATCTTCTCACGTTTCCATGTCATCTCAAGCTCCATGGATCATTAATTATCTCCTTTGTGAATGAATTGTAACTTTCATGCTGCTAACAAATCTATTGTTCCTGCCGTTCGTAAAGGGATGCGACAGTACAAGTTAATAACATACGCTCAGACTCTACTCTTCATGTCCCAGATATACCCATTAATCTTTTATCATTATTTAATAAGTTGTCTAAGAAGAAACTTAATTGTAGCAAAACTTTCATCCTTTCATACTACGTTTTTCAGGAGTTATCAACGGAGGAAAATTGTTGTCATGATTACGAGGGAGGGGGATATACCTATTTGATGCCAAAGGGGATTCAGAGAAGATTGCTTCCTCTGTTGCGATTACTATCATCTCGTTGGAGACTGTTCATCTGTCGCACGTATGCTTGCGTCAACTCCCCATACCTCAACTGCGAACAACGTTCCCTCAGCAATTAAACTCAACATATGTCTCCCAATTCAAACGAGAAGCCTGACAATTGTCAAAATAGCATCGTTCTTCCTATCTAGTGAATCATGGTGGGAATGCTACTCTATTACATCTCGTACACTCAGGTGTATGGGGCCACCCCCCTGTCATATCTATGTTAATTTTCTGTTTTTATGTCCACCCATGATATTTGTCTCACCCACCTTTATGATGAAAACCAAGGATGAGTTTGCTTCTATCTTTCCTGTGTATCAAATTTTTTTTCAAACCCAGTAAAATGCATTTGTGGTGGTGTTACGGTCAGGTAAAGGGGGATGGGGCAAGGGGTATAGTCATCTCATCACTTTGTCTTGGCGTCGAATCATGGGATTGAGCGGCAAACCACTTGTCCCATACACTCCTCAGCAAGATGGAGTGGTTGAGAGGAAAAAATGCCACCTTCTCGTAGTAGTGATGGTAATACAGTCTAGCACACGTGAACCTACACCACTATGCCCAACAGTTCAACAATTCCGGGATTGCTCAGAATTATCCTTCATTAGGCTTCCGCTCGTCTATACATCGTGTTATCCCAGTTACAAGCAATAATAGCGGCCACATGTGCCAGATTCATTGCTCGGCCCTAACACATCGATGACCGCGTGTCAGAATATCAACCATCACGAACAGTGATGTCACAATATCTGATCTCAATCAGTAATCACCCATGCAGCCCTCGGCTGAAGGTGTTGAGCCCTTACAGTGACTGGCACAAGGTACGACGCGTATGAAAAACAATATTATCTCGTATCAATGTCTAACCTATACATCGTTATGTTTGTTGAGTATTCAGTTATAGTAACAGGCAATAACAATATCAGACACGACAGTGACAAAAAATGTTTAACAACCCATAAATAGGACCCAAGTGTGATTGGAAACCAAGAATCACATCTCTAGTCAATGCGATGTCGAATCCACACTCGCCCCACTCCTCATGGCATCCCATTCCACCATGAGTTGTGAGGCATGTGAATACGGCATCGATGTCGTTTAATGGTATTCCAGTAAGGCACCACGTCAAGACAAAGTCATCCGACAGACTCAATGCTCTACAATCAAAGAGTAAATCCCTAAGGCTAGTCTTTATCTGATGCATGCAATGATACCTTGAATACTATATGGAACAGTAATTTAAAACAGAATAAAGCATGCGGCATCTATAAAATGAAGCATTAAAATAGTAGAATATGGGTAGATAAAAGTAAGACAATCTAAGAGATGAAATAAAGCATTAGCATGGGGAAATCGAAAAGAAATCTATATGGCATCTAAGAAAGCAAGACAAACCATAACGATGCTCTAATATATTCAACATAAGCTTGTGGGTGTCTAATATATAAATATATGTATAAACTTTAAATGCAGTTTCAAATAAGCTTGTGGGTGTCTAATATATATATATATATATATATATATATATATATATATATGAAGGAATAATGGCATGCGTGCAATACTAACACAACCCTCTTTTCTCCCATCTCTTTTTTTCCTTTCCACTTCTTCATTTCCATCTTTCTCTAATCTCTACTAACCCTAAGCGTCAATAAAACTAACTTGGTATCAAAGCATTGTCAGCCTTGGACAAGTGCTAATCAACCTTTGACTGTTGACATCAGCAGTGATGTAAGCTGATGTCAGCCCTAGGTCAAGATACTAACCATGAACAATATTGTATTCTCAAATCTTTGATTGGATGAGTACCGACAGACTTTCGATGCAAAGCTAAAATTTAGTTTAAGAAGTCACGGGGAAGGTTATGTATGGTGTTGCAGCTGGTGGTATATTTCTGTGGATGTGGTTGTGAAGCTCACAAGGTGTTCGATGATATGCTCGTGAGGAAGGTTACTGTGTGGTGCCGCAGCTGGTGGCATATTTCTGTGTATATGGCTGTGATATGCTTTTGCCCACAAGGTGTTCAATGAAATGCTCTTTTTGGTAAAATTTTGGTGCTGTTTTTGGGTTGTTTTTGGAGCAGTTGTGGTGCTGGTTTGGTGCAGTTATGGTGTTACTTTTAGTGTTGTTTCGGTGATATTTTCCAAACAGTTTCGTAGTGCATATTGTGGGTAGGATTGTGGCTGCATTGTGATGATTGTAACTATAGATAGCAGGTGTTTGTGGTAATGTCAGTATAGACAACTGGTGTTAATTTGTTGAGGACACACAAAGGTCTTTTAGAAAAAGCAGTATAGGCTTATGTTATTGCAGTAATGCAGCCTTGGATGGTGTGGTGGTATCACCACTATGGAAGATCACTCAAAGATAATTGGTGACAGAAGTAGTGCTAGTGTCGATGAGAAGGATGTTGTTGGTTCTGCACATGTGTCTCTTCTAGCATCTCATCGATCCTTAATTCGGTTGGTACTGATCACAAAAGACAGGTGGTTCATTATTGTTTCATACTTTGTCTCTGTCGCCAAGAAAATGTCTCACTCGGGTTGGTGCTATTTTTAGTATAGGGACAGTTCCTAATTGTTCTCTTCTTAACAGTCTACTTTATAGGTTTCAAACCTGCAATTAATCTTCTGCCAGTTAAAAGTCCTACAAGAAATCAAAATTGCAGTGTCATCAAATCGGGGTTCGGCAATAGTTCGGCAAGGTTTAAATTCAGAAAAATCCGGTAAATCCGGGAAGTTCGGAGAAATATTTGGAGGAAAAATCGGTGAGAAAAATTAAAAATAAAAAGATTTAAAATTATAAAAATAATAATAATAATAATAATATTTAAAAAATTAGTTTGCCACAATTTTTTGAAAAATTCAGGAATTATTCGCAATTTTTTTGTGATCAGCCGAATTTTCGAAAAATTAGCGAAGAATTCGGGGGACTTTAAATTTGTGAAATTTTCACGAATCTTTCAAAATTTCTGCAATTTTTGTGACTATGTTGTCAATAGGGAAGGTGATTGGTCATGGAAGAGAGGACAAAGGGCTCTATATCATGGATCAAAATGCCGGAAAACCGGTACGTATCGTCCGGTCAAAAAACCGGTACGTACCGGACGATACGTACCGGAACAGTAATGTACCGGACGATACATTGAATGTATCGTCCGGTATTAGCAATACAAATGAACGATACGGTACATTTAATGTACCGTATCGTTCACGTCCGATACCGATACGTATCGTCCGATACGTATCGGTATCGGACGATATTTTGATCCATGCTCTATATATTTGAAGCTAAGAGGAGTCATGCCACTCAAATGATTCAAAAGTCTCTTGCAATTGGTGTTACTTCAGTCGTTGAGATACATATATGGCTGTAAACAACAAATTTGCGTAGGATATAAATCTAACACAAATCAATCATAACAAATTTTCCCTCGCTAGAAAAGGGGTTTATTAAAAAGGCGGACCTTACACTTCCAGGTATCGCAATCGATCCCCCGTTAATTACATCAAAATTGAATACCTCTGATTAAAAACTACTAAATAAAAAATAACGTAATTACATCTATGAAATAAACAAAACTAAAATTATAATTCTAAGTCTTCATCGACATCTTCAATCCGTCAAAAGATAGATGCATAGCAAACTATCTTCATCGGAGATTAGAGAAATATGAAATAGGGGATGACGGATGGGAGAACCCCTCCTCCAAAAATCAATTCCATCAGATCGACAAGCATGAGTCATTACTGGAGCAAGAACCTCGTGGATGAATCTTAAGACGAATTCGTGTTCTCTAGTCTCAAAGATGAATTCAAATATCAAATCCATCCTCTTGCTAACTGGTTGCTAGAGAAGTTATCACTTTCAGTGATAGAGTATTTAAATGAGTTAGATATCGCCAAATTCCTTAAAATTTGGTGACCATAGATTGTCTTTTTGCAATGATTTTACAATTGGACTTAACCAATGTCTTAAGATTTAATCAATATGTGGTAATTTTACCATTGAATCTTGTTAGGATCTTGGATTATGATCGCTTGACCAAAAGTCAATGACTCCATCGTTGGATTCGACCAACATTATAAGATTTGGTTAATATGCAATAAATCTACAGTTGGATCTCATTACGATCTCGCATTATGATCGTTTGATCAAAAGTCAACGAATCCACCATTAGATTTTACCAGAATCACAAGATCTGATCAATATGTAATAAATCCACCATTGGATCTCGTTACAATCTCACATTATGATCGTTTAACCAAAAGTCAACGAGTCCACCATTAGATTTGACCAGAATCACAAGATCTGGTCAATATGTAATAAATCCATCGTTGGATTTGACCAGAATCGCAAGATCGGGTCAATATGTAATAAATCCACTGTTGGATCTCGTTACGATCTCACATTATGATCATTTGACCAAAAGTTAACGATTCCACCGTTAGATTTGACCAGAATCATAAGATCTAGTCAATATGCAATAAATCCACCATTGAATCTCGTTACGATTTCACATTATGATCATTTGACCAAAAGTCAACAAGTTCACCGTTAGATTTGATCAGAATCACAAGATATTATCAATATGTAGTAAATCCACCGTTGAATCTCGTTACGATGATCATTTGACCAAAAAACAATGAGTCCACCGTCAGATTTGACCAGAATCACAAAATCTGGGCAATATGTAATAAATCCACCATTGAATCTCATTACGATCTCGCATTATGATCGTTTGACCAAAAGTCAACGAGTATACCGTAAAAGAATTTCCGATCTCGAGGTCCAAACCCTCATTTTCAGGGAGTGATGATCCGAACCGCAAGGGAAACTCTAATTTCGGGATACAATTTACATTCGGTAAATGAGTCGTCGTAGATGAATATTTGGTTGCCATAGTCCAGAATTGTTCTTTAGGTTAGTGATTGCAACCCGTATGAATATCAAATTTGCGGTTGCTATCCGAATGTACTAAGAGTTATACCCAGGGTCGTACTCACATGGCTTAACTATTTCTAAGTATACAAGAAATTGGGTACGAGTCGTAACACGTAATCCCAAATTTCAACCATAAATTCTACTTAGGTAAGAGTCGTAGATCTTAGCGTAAGTGTCTTAACCACGACTTCTTCCTCCTGTCAACTTTTAAAAATAAAAAATAAAATAAGAAAGGAAAAGAAAGAAAATCGGAGATACCCTAAAGTCTTTTGTCAGAAGAGTTGGAGATATTTTCGACAGACGTCTCATCTCAGAATTTTTCGGATCATTGATAATGAGGACGGATCTCCTATTTATAGATTTATGTAGCGATTATAGAAGTTATGATCCTACGATTCCCGTAAAATTTTCATGAAATGGACTGTGAGAGATTCGTAAGTTTTCGCTTTCACGCAAATTGAAAAAAGATTCTTCTCGCGTACGCAAGTCTTTTCTCATAATCACCTAGGCACGTAGGTGCCTAAAAATGTTATCTAGGCACCTAGATGCCTAAGAATGAAATTTAAGTACCTAGGTGCCTAACTATAAATTTTAGGCACCTAGGTGCCTAAGTATGTTTTCTAGGCACCTAGGTGCCTAAAATTGATATTTAGGTACGTAAGTGCCTAAGTACGTTTTCTAAGCGCCTAGATGCCTAAGTATGTTATCTAGACACGTAGGTGCCTAACTATGTTTTTCTGGACACCTAAGTGCCTAACTATGCTATCTAGGCACCTATGTGCCTAAGAATGAAATTTAGGCACCTAGGTGCCTAAATATATTTTCTAGGCGCCTAGGTGCCTAAGTATGTTATCTAGGCACCTTGGTGCCTAACTATGTTTTTCTAGGCACCTAGGTGCCTAAGAATGAAATTTAGGCACCTAGGTGCCTAACTATAATATCTAAGCACCTAGGTGCCTAAGAATAAAATTTAGGCATCTAGGTGTCTAAGTATATTTTCTAGGCACCTAAGTGCTTAACTATGTTATCTAGGCACTTAGGTGCCTAAGTATATTTTTCTAGGCACCTAGGTGCCTAACTATGATATCTAGGTACCCAAATGCCTAAGAATGAAATTTAGGCACCTAGGTGCCTAAGTATGTTTTCTAGGCGCGTAGGTGCCTAAGTATGTTTTCTAGGCACCTAGGTGCCTAAGTATGTTTTCTAGGCACCTAGGTGCCTAATTATAATATTTAGGCCCCTTGGTGCCTAAGTAAGATTTCTAGGAACCTAGGTGCCTAATTACGATATTTAGGCACCTAGGTGCCTAATTATGATTATTTAGGCACCTAAGTGCCTAAGTATGATGTCTAGACTCCTAGCTGTCTGACATAACTTAGGACTTTAAATCCTAATTAGAGTAGGTATGTTAAGTTCTATTTATAGTAGGTTTGTTAAAAGGAAAAACTATAAATAGAGTCTCATTTCCTAAATTCTTCTATTAATTTATTCTATCTTATTTTTGAGATTAAGTGGAAGGAGTTCCCAATTCCAAAAATTCGCAGTCAACAATGGCATGCTCGTTGTGGCCACATTCCCATTCAGGGGTTATAGATTTTATTTCCTCATAAATTCAAGACAATGGATAGCAATCTCTGGAGATGTCAAGTGTCTGAACTCTCCACACATGCAAGAGCTCTTTATCCTTCAAGTGGTAATCGAAATTGAATTCCTGGTGCGAGTGTCCATTCTGATGTGTGGGGTCCTCCTATTGTCTCTGTTCGTGGTTACCGTTACTTTGTCTCTTTTATTGAGGACTGCACACGTTACACTGCTATTCTTGACGAAGTTTCAATGTTGTTCCCAACTTTCATTCAAACAGTTTGCACTCAATCCAATGCTCATGCGAGAGTTCTATGATCAAATAATGATGATGAATATTATTATCACCATCTTCAATCGTATCTTTCTGAGCAAGGAATTGTATGAGAAACCACGTCCTTACACTCCACAATAAAATGGAATGGCTGAAAGAAAAAATTGTCATTTGTTAGAGTTGGCATGTTCCCTTTTGATTTGTATGAATGTTCCAAAAATGTTGTGGGGGGATGCCATCCTCACATCTACTTATTTGATAAATCGTAGGCCTACTCCCATTCTCAGGGGCAAGTCTCCCTTTCAGAAAATGTGTCCTACCAGGTCTCTTTCTTGTGCCACCGCTTGTGTTTGGTTGCTTATGCGTTGCCCATGTTCCTGCTACTAAACGTACCAAGTTGGATCCTAAAGCCACTCGATGTTTTTTATTGGCTATCCACCTACTTAAAACGGTACAAATGTTTTGACCCTATGACTCACCAATATTTTTTACCAGAGATGTTACCTTCGATGAAGATACTCCCTCTCTAAGCTTCGGGGAGAGGACTCTCAATGCCCTCTTCAAGAATAGAGCATGATATAGAGGAGCAACCCCAATATGACAAATGTGAAAAAAAAAAGAGAAGAAACATTTCAAGGAAAAAAAATTGTGCGAAAGTAGTTCAAGGAGGTACAAGTCCAAGATGAGAATCTATCAAGGCGAGCCCCACTCTCTTACCATTGATCAGGACCCTTCTCCAGAGACAAGTCCAGCTTTTGATGTTGATCTTCCCATTGCTCTCTGAAAGGTTCCTCAATCTTACACTCGATATTTCATTGGTAACTATGTGTCTTATCATGTTTCTTCTCCATCTTGTCTTTTATATCCTCTTTGGACTATGTTTCTATTCCTACTTGTCTTTCTGATGCCTTAACCCAGCCTCAGAGGAAAGAGGCCATAATGCAGGAAATGAATGCCCTAGAACTAAACAAGACTTGGGACATTGTTGAACTTCTTATTGGAAAGAGGTTGTTGGATGTAGGTGGATCTACATCGTCAAATACAGACCAGATGGGGAGATAAAAATATATCTTTTACCCCTTACCTTGATTGGTGGAAGTTTGACCCCCCAGCTGCTCTTCACTAACCAAACTATGACCGGTCCAAGTTGACCATCAGGAGGCCTTTATTGATCAGATTGGGACCTGAATCTGTAAGGTGAAAAATTTTGACTAATCTTATCGGATTTAAAAGCCCTAACACACAACAAGAGTATTAGTGTGTAGCAGGGGATCTCAATGGCAAAAGTGTAATACTCATAAAATTTACGGGTATGGGTAAATAAATTAAATAATAGCTTTTAATCATAACCCTAGATAGTTGACCCATGATTGACCCATTTCAAGCCATCGGATTTATCCAATGTTGACCAAAAGTTAATGGTGGCAAAATGCCCATGCACCATAGATCTTGGTGGACTATTTGAGCAATCAATAGCGGGCCATTTATTTGGTCCAATTTTCACCAATAGTCAATGCTAGAAATGACAAAAACCATACATGTGGATAAAGTCCACATTTGAGCACCAGATGTGGTTTAGGATGAAGGTCGAAGGGGCCAAACATTAGAGGCACCTAAATGGACAAAAAAGTCCACAATTTGACCAATTGAATGGTCTAAAATGGTGACACCTACCCCCCCATCCCTTTGCCACCTCTTTATGTGGGAGAGACACAAGGGAGAAATGAGACACTTGACCACTTATCTCTCTCTCTCTCTCTCTCTCTCTCTCTCTCTCTCTCTCTCTCTCTCTCTCTCACATCCCAAAAAACCCACGCCCTCCCCTTGCTCTCTCCTCCATCTTCTCGTTCTTATTCCCTGGTCTTCTTCTTCTTATTTGAAGCTCCATTAATGAAGTTTCAGCTTTAGGCATCCCTACACTCCAAACTTAAATTTTCATCAAGTTTCATAGCAATTCAGGGTTGGAGATCAACATATATTCGTCTCAGCCCCATCGAAAGACCCACATCTTGAAGTGCTTGGAGAAAATCATAGCTTGAAGGTACATTTCCCACTTTTTCTTTAAAAAATTATAGTTTTAGCATCAATTTTCATGAAAAATCTTGTTTTCGATATGTTTTCTTGAGTTCTTTTTAAAATTTGTAGCTTTTGATGGATGGATCTGTAATGTTAAATAAGCTGGTGTTAAGGTAGTCTGATGTTTTAATAGTAAAAATTTGACTAAGAATAGGAGCCTCACGCTCGATGTTCACGTGCTCACGTAAAAATGTGTCGCAATGTTACGAAACCGAAATTCTGATTTTTTGTTTCATAACAGTGATTTCAGATCTACGTTTCGTTATTGAAACAGATGCTCTAGACCCCGTGTATTTTTCGTAGTCTCTGATGCTCGTACAATTAACCACGTAAAGTTTTGTAGCAAACCTCGTAACGAGTTGGTCTAAGAAATATCGCAAAGGCACTACTGTCCGAGCAAGCGACAGCCAGCCACCTGATGGAACTGTCGTAAAACAGTCACTGTGTTTTGCTTTGTGCGAACAATCAATGCGGCATCGATGATTGCCACAGTTACGAAAAATGTCGTTGTACGCTTAGCTGTCCAATGATGTATGATACGTGACATTCCGACCAGTGACTTAGGATATCAGATGAAATTTTCAAAACCGGTCTGATTTCAGAGAGAAATTTAGGGCAACTTGCCTCAGCATGACCAATCCCGATAGAGTCTACGCATGATTCCACTTCGAGCTTGATCTCTAAAAAGGTACCTTTCATCGGGATCAGAGAACGCGAAGTTTCACCAGAAGATGAGATCTCTGCAAATTTTTGAAAACACGAAGGTCAGGTCTGGAATTTGCTGTGATTTACAGTAAATCGTTAAAATCTCTCACGTTGATCTGAAACCCGATAATTTGGACCAAGGACCCCTTGGAAACCCTGATATAGATAATTTCAAATATTTTAAAGAAGTTTGAGACCTGAGGGTACTCACATGATTCCACTTAGACGGCTTTTGACCTTTTCGACCTCGCTACGAGACGGGATGCCCGATTTTACTAGTGGCACTCATGTGTATCAATGATACACATCGCCTTGGCAAGTGGCGCACAGTAGCTGAAACTTGAATAAGAACCTGAGAATATTCTAGAATCACTACAACGAGCTCATGGATGATTTATTCATTAAAAACTCGTAGCCTGACTAGTTTGACCTTATGGGTGTACGGCATCTGATAAATTCTAGTGGCACACCTCACTTTTGCAGGTGGCACTCAGTAGCGAATTTAGAATAGAGACCACCACTGAGTCAACCATATATACTCATGAGCGATATATTCTTGTTAGAAATCCATAACTTCGCTCGTTTGACCTATTGGGTGTACGGTACCCGATAATTTCTAGCTGCACACCCAAAAAAACTATTAAGTGCACCCCACCGCGTAGCTGGGGATATGGAGGCGTTAATAACCCTATCTGAATAACCAAGATAGGAGTATGAGGAAATATACCTCTCGTAAGTCCTCTACTCACCTTTTGACCTGGAATTGCAATCCCAAAAGATTGCGAGTGACATTCAGAGCACCTATGAGTGCATCCACTATAAATTTTGATCGAATGAACTGCGATAGGATCCATCTTGAGATGAGAACGTCATCTGATAAGACTTTAGGTTGACTTAAGTTGACCTCTCTCTGAGTTTTGATAGGCCTCGTAGGCCTTAAAGCGTAAGTCAATAGATTGACTTCTCCGCTACTGGTCCAAAACCAGATAAGTCTGGCGAGGGCTGATCGATCAGTCAACCAAGGAATTTGGTAGCCTTAAGATTAGACTAAGATCCATATATTGACATGTGCTGGAATTAGGAGTCAAACCGGCCATGTGAGATTTAGACTTATGATTAGATTGAGACCCTAGACTCCTCAGATATGGACCCGCGTAGGGAATCAAACCCTGAAATTGAGGCTTTTGAATTACAACTAGATATTGAAATCCTTGAAACCGTAAGATTATTAATAATATGAACTTGAAAAAGTTTCTTAAAGATATAGCATACAGATACCAGTTTAGATTTGGATGACCAAGTTGACCACATCATTTACCAGTATTGAGTCATGTAAGAAAATTGTTGAATGGAACTTGTATTTGAACCCGCACTTGGTGTTTGACTGAACTTGTAATTGAATTTGAACCTTGTACCTGACTAAACCTTGCAATGGAAACCTGGCCTAGTAATGGAAATAAATTCGTTATTGAAATAAACAAGGTATTCGAGCTTAATCTGGTACTTGAATTCCACTTTGTATTTGAACTCAAACTCGGTAATTGAACTGGACTTTGTATTTGGACTCATACATGTATTTGAACTAGACTCGGTATTTGCACTAGAATCCGTATTTGAACTAGATTTTGTATTTGAAGATAGATTCAATATTTGAACTGGAACCCGTATTTGGTCTAGACTTTGTAATTGAACCCAGATTCGGTATTTGAACTGGAACCTGTATTTGAACTGAAATTTGTAATGGAATTCGGATATGGTACTTAAACTGAATCTTGTATTTGAATTTAACCTTGTAGTGGAATTGGATCTCGTATTTGTCTTGGACTTTGTATATATGAGTTAGACCTGGAACGTGCTTTTGTCTTAGACTTGTATGTTCATTAGAATTTATACATTACTTCGATCTTGCAATTGAATTAGACTTTGCCTCTAGTTTCTTTGGCTCATAAGCTTTAGTAAACCTATCTTAAAGCATAAAAGTAACAATATGATACCTTCGCACTTGAATCTAATTACTCTACTGGCTATTCGTACGAACAGGATTGCAATATGCAAACCAAATTCGAAAAGGGTTCTGAAATGGTAATGGGTAATTGGGTACGAGAATGACCAACAACATCAATTTGATCATTGTCTTAATTGACAAAATGGGGGAAGAGCTCCTCGCCTTTGCGCGGCATTGGCTATGGAATCTTAGACCATGGTTGATGTTGGTGTATCGCACAAAAATATAAAAGACATAAATAAGACAGTTAGGAGACCGAGAATCTAATTTTTACATAGGATCTAATATTACGAATCTTGACTTTAAACCGATTAAGAATGTTCTGAAATTCAATAAGTTAAACAATAGACTAGTGAATGATATGATGAAATCCTGAACTTATGAACTTGAATGTTGTTTTATTTCGTTAAACTTTTTTTAGTATCAGACTGAATCTGGCTTGTCAGCTAATCATTATGATATTATATTTGATTATCAATGATCATCTTTTTCATTACGCTATTCATAAGGAAGTTTTAAGAAATATTGCATAGAACTCTTAAATTTCATTGAAAAGTAGGGTTCAATCTATTAAGAATCACAACTTACAGTTGTTTCGAGACCAAACATTCCAGGTACTTCGAGAAAAACTTTAGTGTTTGAACTAGTAGATTTGAAGAGCTCGAGCAATGAAGATGAATTGGATACTTTTGGAATTAGACCCAAGAAATAGAGTGCAAAATCGATAGAAGCTAGTCACGATTTCGGCCGCCATGTGTAAATGAGACATTGAATTGATGTATTAGATGAATATGAAATAGAATTTATGTAAGATCTTGATTTCGAACTATTAGACATAAATTGAGAAATGAAAAATTATTTTCGCAATTAGTGGCATTGCGCAAATATTGGGAATCATTAATTTGAAAGATTTTAATATTGCCTTGCTTTGTAAGTGGCATTGGCAAGCATCCTCAAACATAAATGGCATCTGCAGATAAATTATTACTGACAAATATGGGAATGGCCCTCTATGTGATTAATGAAGTGATGGGCATAAATGGATATGAGCCCCTTTGGTCTAAATTCGGATCTATCATTGAGATTTCCATTATTAAGAATGACACTGCTAAGAAGGTTGCTATTTTAGACCCTGCTGATAACTCTTCTGGGAACTTGGAGGTGTCTCGTAGGCTCTATGACCATGAAATTAGGGAAATAATTGACCTCATTGAGTTGTTAAACAATGTGGATCTCCCTAGGCTTCACTCTACAGATTGTATCGTCTCGAAGATCGACAAATTTGGTACTTTTTCCTCCAAATCCATGTACAACCTATTGGCTTCTGTTGTCTGTCCTGATTTGCCTTGGCTCTGGATTTAGAAGATCAGATCTCCAACCAACATTATCTCTTTTGCCCAGCACGATGGCCTCGATAAAGCCCTCACAGTGGATAACCTGCAACGTAGAGGTTTTCATCTCGCAAACAAATGTGTCCTATGCCACGTGAGTGAGGAAGAGTGCAGCCATCTCTTTTTTCATTGCTCCACGTCCGAGGTGTGGAGTCATATCCTAAATTGGTGCAACCTCAACTGGGTTATGCCACACTCAGTGAGCTCTTTCATTGGTTCTTGGAACAGCAGCGGTTCATCCAAGAGAAAGAAAGAAGTGTAGAAGCTCATTCTCCTAGCGTCCCTTTTGTTAATCTGGAAAAGAGAGAAACGGTCGGGTTTTCGAAAATATTTATAAGTTGTAACAACCACTCATCCCCTAAGATCTGGATTGGTCAAGATTTGACCAAAATAAGCCCTCATAACCTTAAGTCAAATATTTGACCCAAAACCTATGGGATAAGATCTACTACTGCCTTTGAGTTACATGGTGTGCATGCAATTAGTATTAAATTGGATAAAATTTGAATTGCTTGACTTTTACTTGTCACGCGCCCCCGGCTTGTGAATCGGTGTACGAGTCAAGGGCTGGGGGTGAGATAGATACAAAGCAAGACTTGTTGCAAGGGGCTTGACACAAAATCAGAGAGATTGATTACCAAGAGACCATTACTCCTGTGGCAAAATCAAATAAAGTAAGGGCGCTCATATCCCTTGCAACTTGGAGAGATTGGCCACTATATCAGTTGGATGTGAAAAATGCATTCTTGCATGGTGATTTAAAGGAGGAGGTCTCGATCTTACACGTGAGAAGAAAGATAAAGTTTGCAGGCTTAGGATAGTCGGCTATGGTTTAAAACAGTCACCAAGATCATGGCCTAAAAAAATTAGTAATGTTGCCATGAATGATGGCTATCAGAGGAGTCACTGGGATCATACCCTATTTGTAAAGCGAGGTGTGATGACTACTGCTTTCGTGGTGTATGTAGATGTTATATCATTGTTACATGGGATGACAGTGATAAAATTTTCAAGTTGAAGGAGTTACTTGAGTAAAGTGTCTGGCATCAAAGACTTGGGACCCTTGAAGTATTTCTTCGAGATTTTAGTGGCAAGGTCAACAAAGGGGATTGTCTTATCACAGAGAGAGTATACTCCTGATGTCTTGAGTCGGGCAGGTATGTTGGGCTGTAGGCCTGCAGCGACTCCTATGGAACAAAATCAAAGGATCAGTGGAGAAGGGGGTGAGTCCTTAACGGGCATCAATAATAACAACAATTAGTTAGGAAACCTATCTACCTCACCATGACACGTTCAAATGTTGCTAGTGTTGTGGGTGTACTGAGCCAACACATGCATGCTCCCAGGACTGTTCATTTTGATGTTGTTCACAGGATTCTAAGATGTTTAAAGGGAAGCCCAGATAGAGATCTTCTCTATAGAAACAGTGGTCACTTGGACGTTGAAGTGTACACGAACTCATATTGGGCTGGTTCACTAAATGATAGGAGGTCTACCACAGGTTTTTGTACTTTCTTAAGGCGGAACTTGATAATTTGAAAAAGTAAAAGGTAGCATGTTGTTTCAAATTCAAGTTCTGAGTATAGGGCAATGTTTCAAGGTGCAAGGGAAGGAATGCGGATTCAATTTATTCTTGCGGATCCTGTCATTAAGGTAACTCACTCAATATTGTTGTATGGAGACAATGGAGCTGCAAAACACATAGCTGTGAATCCGGTTTATCATGAGCGCACTAGCATATTGAAGTTGACTGTCATTTTATAAGAGAGAAGGTGGAAGCACGAGTTCAACATTCCTAAAGTTAATGCAGAAGATCAACAAGCAAATATTCAAACTAAAGTTTTAGAAATAAGCCTTCTCAATGATATTACTGGCAAGTGGGGCATGATTGGCATTTGTGCTCCAACTTGAGCGCGAGTGTTAGGGTGCCTAAAGAAATCATCATTAAGTTAGTGTGTGAGTGCATATATGTTACATTGCAATGTAAGTGTGGGTGTGTTTCTGGCATGACCGAAACCGAAATTTTGGAATTTCGGCCAAAATTCAAGGAGCAGTTCGAAATTTCGGTGCCCAAATTTTTTATCTTTTTTGTCAAAAACAAAAAAATTGGTTGGTTTGGAAAAAAAAGGGTACCTGTATTTACAATCCACGATTCTTCTCAACCCGAGTTTCATAGGCTTAGTGTTCACTTCTTTGACTTATACAATAGAGATTAGTTTTTAGCCCAATTTTCGACACGATCACACGATAGAACTTGACAACATGGGCCTACAATTAGACGGTAAGATTTTTATTTCACATGGCACACAGGGTGATATTCGGTTCGGTCGGTTTTGGACCAAAACCACAAACCAAACCGGTCCTAATCGGTTTCTAGATTTTCAATCCAAACCAAACCATATCGTCCAACTCTTAAACCAAACCAACCAGATACGGTTCGGTTTGGTTCGGCTGGTTTCAGTTTTCCTATAAGTTCTACTTGCACATCAAAATTTTCTCAATTTCTCAACTGGTTTTCCTATAAGTTCTACTTTACCGCTTAAGGATTAGGAATAGGCTAAAGACAAGGTTAAAATTTCATATAAAAATATGCATTTCACTTAAATGCCCTTTAAAATTAATCGAAACCCCCGCCTATATATATATATATATATATATATATATACTTACAAACTACATTCGGTTCGGTCGGTTTCGGTTTGGGGAGGCTTAGAACCAAAACCAAACCAAACTATTCGATTTTCCTTTTTTCCAAACCAAACCCAAACCGGTACCCGTCCAAACAGGACCAAACCCGTCGGTTTAGTCCGGTTCGGTCGGTTTGGTCCAAAAAATGCACAGCCCTAGGCACACATATAAAAAATTATGGATGATCATGAGCGTATACCAAACATGGTTCCCCGATTACTTTTTGGCAGTTGTGCAATTTAAAATAAGCCCAAATCTGACCATGTGAAATCAAACTCCTAGCACTTTAGCAAGAGTTTAGCGGGTGCAAGAGTTTAACCTCCAATTTCGCCAACAATATCGCTCCCGGATTAAAGAGTAGCCGATAATAAGAAGACTACAAGAGTTTAGCCAACAATTTCGCACCCCATATAAAGTGCCCCATAATAGCAAGAGTTTAGCAGCTAAACTTTAGCCAATTTTAGCCGATAATTTCTCCCACCACTACCAAATTAGACACCAAAATATCGACTTAGCAAGTTATCGGCCAATAATTATCTAAAAAAATATTTTGCCCGAATTTTTGGGGATTTCATTTCGATTGGGTCCGAAACCGATGCGTTTCGGCTGAAATCTTGGGATTTTGGCCGAAATTTTGACCCATTATATATATAATGGGGCATATGCAAAATTAACACTACCCTACCTATCCCTTTTCTTCTTTTCCACTTCTCCTTTCCTTCTTTCTCTAATCTCCACTAACCCTAAGCATCACTAAAACTAATTGCAACTATACTAATAGCTAATCCTTACACAATTGAATAGCAAACAACGATAACCACACATTCCCATTCGAAGGGGTATCGATTTTATCAAACGGCCTTCAATGCTACCCAAGAAGACATCGTCGGGACATGCTCAGATAAAGCTTTCCAACGATAATTGTCAAGTCAAATTCGAGTTATACTCATCAAATTGGATGAAATTTTACAATAGGTAGGACACTCAGAAAGGGCAAGGGTCCATGTTCGATGCCTGACCCAAATACTACTCGCTTTCTAGAAATAGGGAGTCCAAAATTCGACCAGCTAAGACATCATCTAGAAAGGGCAATGTGAAAGCCCATTTAACAGGAAGAATTTTGGGTTGTAAATAAAGGTACTCTTTAAGTGTAGATATTTTTTTTTTTAAAGTTAAAGCGGGCAGCTACGCCCTCTAGCCCTAATGTGGCTTCGCCCATGGATGCACACCATTTTATTATTGTAAATACATATTTTACTAGCAGCACACACACTCTTGTTTACTTTTTCGAAAACCTAAATCTGCCATCAGTTGTGAAAAGACCATTATGCCCTTAATACTTTTTGCTATATCAAAACTGCCACTAGTGTAAAACCAAGGGACAGTGTTTCATTGGCAGTTCTACTTTTGGAATGATTGTCGTGCCAACACTTGGTGGCACTTGGACACTGCGCAAACAACGCAGAACTTCTAGACATGTATGCAAATACCACATAATACCATTAAAATGCTCATTAAGTTGACAACGATAAAGTGTAATTTGTTTTAAAAACTTGTGAAAGATTAGTAACTACCAAATGAAAGGTTTGGGTTGTTGAAAACATTTTTTATAATATAGTATACTTCTGTTAAGTTTGTAACAAATATTATATATCTTTTCATTACAGATCTCAATTGGCTCTCTAAAACTTCCCTTCATTTTTTTCTCTATATGTACTATTTATTTAATTAATTTTACTTAAGGTTGTGCCACTGTATTAGAATCTTTAGAAATTGGCGTGCCAAACATCAATTGGCACCATGACACTTGGCACTCATGCCACATGTCTAGGTAACACAGCCAAGGGACATACTTATTAGGGAGGACGGATCTCAAGGGGTAATAAACGTTTCAGGGAGGAGACTTGGAATAGACTTCCTTATAAATAAGGATGTAAATCACTACAAATCTTTTTAGTCACTATAAAAAAGGAACCAGGTCTACAAGTTGTCTGCCTGCCACGAACGCACCCTGGTTGCCCAAGATTAACTTGTTCATAACCTGTTTCATTCGGTTGGCTAATACCTTGGATATAATCTTGTAAAGGCAATTGGTAAGACTAATTGGGGGGAAATGAGAATTATTTTCGGCCCCATCAAACTTGGGGATGAGGGTAATGAAACTAGTATCGTAGAATTCGTTCATAACCTCCATCAAGTCAGCCTTTATGATCTGCCAGAAAAAGCGGAAAAATTCAATGGTAAAACCATCAGGTCCCAGGGCTTTATTCGGAGCTTTATTCCTACCCCCAAATCAGATAACCCGCCAAACCTCTTCTTCATTGAAATGTCGTTCCAATCCGACACATTCTTTCGCCGAAATCGACTGAAAATGCAGCCCATCCAGTTGAGGCCGCCGCAATCCCTCATCTGTATACATCCTTTTATAAAAAACCACGATGTTTTCTCAGAGCTGCTCCTCACCTGAGTAAGGTACCCCATCAACAACAATGGTACCTAAAAAATTAGCTTTGTTACAAGCACTGGCAACCGCATGAAAATACTTGATATTTGCGTCTCCCTCTCTGAGCCATCGAACCTTGGCCTTTTTGTTCCAACTCACCTCCTCGGCCAAGCACGTGCTGCTGAAGTCCAATTTTTTATAATACCTTTCATCTCGTTCTTCCGCTGAAAAGTGCTCTAACTTCCTCTACATAATCCAGCTCTTTCAGCCGCTGTAGTAGAGTTACTTTCCTGATGTGTAACTGACCAAACACATCCCGGTTCCACATCTTAATTCTGCCCTTAAGGTGCTGAAGCATGGAAACGAATCTATATGCAGCCGTCCCAGTAGGAACCGGTGCACTCCACAAAAACGGAATCATCTCCTGAAACTTCTCATCCATCAGCCACATGTTTTCGAACAGGAACGGCGACGAACCTTTTCCCCTCGACTCCCAAGTCAGGAGCAATGGACGGTGATCAGAAACAGCCCAAGCTAGAGCTTCAATTCTCGCCCCCAGGAAGAAATCCAACCACTCCAAATTGCAAAGAAATCTGTCCAGCTTGCTTAGAGAAGGGATGTCTTGGAGATTGGACCACGTGAACCTCGCACTTGTTAACGGAACATCCATCAGCTCCCAATCAGAAATGAAGGAATTGAAGTCCTTCATCACAGCGGCATCTGGCGGCCCACCCTATTTTTCATAGCCCCATCTAATAGCATTGAAGTCTCCCCCAGGCATAAAGGGAAATCCCACCTGGCCGCGAGCGCAGATAACTCATATCAGAATTCACCGCGCACACTATCATTAGATGGCCCATAAATACAAGAAAAAGTCCACACTTTCCCATAGTCTTTATTCCGAAGCACCACTGAAGCCGAGAACAGCCACACTTTGTCATCCACTTTATCAAAAAGCCTCGAGTCCCATGCCACTAGTATCCCACCAGAAGCTCCCACCAAATCGACGCCATTCCAGTCCCAACTGTTACCTCCCAGCACCAACCAGCAGCAACGCAACTTTCTTCCCATCACAGCTTCCCCATTTGGTTTCCTGTAAGGTAATGACGACTGGTTTTAATGCCACGATGACCTGTTTAACCCTAACCCGCTTACCCCCATCACAGATGCCTCGAACATTCCAGGATAAGATCTTCATATTCAACTAACTTTCGTCCTGACCAACCGACCGAAGTGATATTTAAGCACCCCCTGAATCCCCCCCATCCGATATCCCCCACTGTAGCTGAGCAAGTTCCCGAGACCCCCCTCGGCGTTTCTTCTTTTTCTCCTGACGGTTCACCACTATGGGCTGAAACACCTCTCGGAGATCATCCTCCGATCCATTGAACGACATTCCAAGAGTACGACCAAAACCGATCAACCGATCTATGTCAACCGAGCTTCCGGTCCCATCCTCGGTCCCCTCTCCGTAGCTATCTTCCCTGGTCGAAATGGGCGAAGCACGACCCCAATGTGCATCAGCCTCCTCCCCTATGTACTCGGGACATCTCCTCGATTGTTGTTCCGACACCGCAAGGTGATGAATACCTTCTGGGTCAATAATCATATCAGATCTCTGTTCCAGCAAAACATCTCTCCGAAAGGAAACATCGAGATTGTCTGCCTCTTGCCTAAAGACCATCTCCTTCACTGATATCCCAAGTTGTCCTCTAATGGTACCACACCGGGTCACCCTTCCCTCCCTCCAAGCCCACCCACGCTCCTCCATTCCCCTTCCAACACCTGGGCTAAGGCCCACCAAGCTCAGACCGACCGAGACCCGGAACCTCCTCGGCATGGGCCCCTGCATGCATCCCCGACCCACATAAGAATAGCACCCCACCGGGTCCAGGACATAGAAGACCCACGATTCCCCTTCCAGGTGTCTATCACATGAGCAGAGCCACACCCTAGTTTTCCACGTGTCAACTTGGCAATGCCCCATTGAAGTAACCTACCACCCACGTTCCCCGTCACAGTATGAAGTCCCTTCAGCCCCCCACTTTTGATATCTCAAGTCAACTCTCAACATAGACACGACTCCAGAAGCTTCATCTGGGCGAAGACGTGTCGAAATCTCTGTAGATCTCACCCCACAAGACCCCTTATAAACCTTTCTCCTCCGCTGGAAAACCCTAAACCCCTTTATGTTAGCAGGTGTTTCCTTCCTCAAAAGGTAAGTTAGAGCTTCGGTCTCCATCGGATCCCAGGTACGAAAACTGCCCTCGAACTTCGTCACAGGCATCAGCATCAACTCACCTACCTCCTCAATTGCTGGTAAGCTACTTACACTAAGCCATTATGACCAACTTTCATTGTAATTGGTCAAACCAGCTGATTTAAAAGGTGGTGTCTGATGTCCACTTTAGTAAGCCTTTAAGCAGTTACTGTGTAAGATGGTTGTTTAGAGCACAGCAAAGTAATTTGACAACTTATGAAAAATTGGGCAATTTCTCTCAAACATTCTCTTTACTAATCTAATCGGAAATCCTCCCAGGGCCAGATTTGCATCAAATTTTCCCAGTCCTCAATTCAAACAGTTCTAATGCCTTATACTGGGCTTTTTCTCCCAACTTTATATATAATGTGTATATTATTTATCGTCTACAACTGTAACACCTCAAAAATCTTTACACAAATTTCAGGGTGTTACAATCATATGGAGCTGGCAACAAAGGGTCAGCAAACGGAACATAGTGGAAATAATATATAAGAAAATGCTGTAAAAATATTTGCAATTTTAACGCCCCAAAAATCTATACATGAATTTCAGGGAGTTACAACAACCATACATTTTGTAGTGTGTAATTGGATACTATGCATATTCATGATGCGGTTATCCAGTAATCTATATACACCTTATACACCATTCCTACCAGCTCACATTTGTAGTCCAAACATATAAAATCTGGAAAAGGCAATTTTTAATATTCATTTATAAGACAACATAACAACTCTATAAAGCACAGGAAGGTCGAAAAATTGTAGTGTCAGAATTTTTCATAGAGGAACGAATAGAATCAAATAAACACTTCAAGAAAATCAAGGAATTAGTTAGAAACGTTTAACTTTAGGGCAGAGATAACGTACTCTGAGGAAAGAATTTGGTTGGCAATGACGGCATCAGTATGTGGGGTGGAGGGATTCTTGTTTCGTTCCACCTGAAAAGCTAATTCATTTTGCTGGAAACCCTTCTTCCTTAAATAATCTATCGCTGCTATTTCCATCTCTCCCTCTTCCCTGTTCACCAAAACCTGTAGGAGAAGAGGAGAGCAAAATTAAAAGAAAATAAGAATTCAGCAGGCATCTTCATGTATATAATTTTCACAAAGAAGGGAGAGAAGATTGAATGGTCATTGTGCAACTTTAAACAATTAATATATAAAAAATCATATTACACATAAATCAAACACAATAACCCAAACAGATGGAATAGCAATAATGCTGACGATGAGTTGAACACAACAAAACTAAATTAGTATAAACTCAACATTACAGAACCTAGTAGCTACGAGGGGGGGGGGGGGGGGGGGAGAGAGAGAGAGAGAGAGAGAGAGATCCAATTGTATAAGAAAGCCAAATGTACCTGGAGAAGACGAGAGCAGGTTTAGTGGTTCTGTTTTTTTTAGTTTTAACAAGTACAATAAGGACTCCAAGGACCCAATGTACCACAAAGCACGCCATCACAGGGTATTACGAGGGTTGAGTTGAGTACTTGATGGCTATACGTCACACGAAAAGCGAACTTATGCGTTAACCTTCAGTGCCATCAAATGCATCACAGTCTGCGTAAGATGGCCATCTTCCATGCAATCAACAATGCCCGTCGGTGACATTTAAGTTAATGAAAAACTTACAATTTTTAGAATTTTTTAATGTAAGACCTAAGGATCACTGAAAATTGGAAAAAGTATATACTAACACCCACAGTGGAGGAAGTATTGACTGTACAAAAACTGTCTAGTTGTCTGAAATGGCGAAGTGGGAGATTGGGATTCCACTAATTGTGGGATGGAAATATTCCCATCAGTAATGGTGGTAGACAACATCTAAGGGAAAACCTAGATTGTGAAGAGGTAGGGTGAGAGAGGTCTCCCAAGCAGATACTTCTTTCATTGAAATAATAACCAAATGCCCATACATTTTTAAGCACTGAGAAGCTCAAAATAAAGATGCAACAAGATAACCAATTAATCCAAGGGTCAGAAAAGGTCATGATTTTAATGCATTCAAGGAAGAATTTTCTATCAATGGAGTCAATAAATTCTTTGAGATCTACTTTTCAATACACTTTCAGGGCTTACCATACTTCAAATGATAATTTCTCTGGGAGTGCGTGATAGAGGATGACATTTTGAATACGCCAAACTTTGAAGAAGAAGGTAAGTTGATTATTACCAAGCAGTGGAATGGAACTCACGTGTGATACACTTGTGTGATCGCTTTGTCAATGTATTAAAAGGACTAATGGGGGCTTATCTACATTTTACATATGCAGAAGCCCCACTGCGTGTCATTTAACGGCAGAATCTTGTTAAAAGTTGGCATTTATGGTTGTCAAGCTCCGAACCAATGTGAATGCCAAGGTTTGATAGAAAGCCTACCTTGAATAGCCATTAGTAGACTTGCCTATCTTCTCATGCCTTTAAGTATAATTTTTTATGAGTATCAGCAAATCAAAAGCCTCATTGTATGCCTTTTAAGGGAAAATATTGTCAAAAGCGTGAATTTATAGTTTCACTATCCCTAACAGTGTGAAAGCAAGCTTTTGATAGAAGTTTGCTTGAATAGGGCCCAATACGCTAACTCTTTTCTAATGTTTGAAAGGAGAGACGGACCTTCAAAGCCCAAACCCCACCACGCAATAGAAATAAGTAAACCAAACCCTGTGAAGAGTGGGAGAAGAGAGAAGGTAATTTAAAATACCCAAATGTCCTTATATAACAAAAAGATCCTATGTGCATCTCACTAAAGAAATATAATAAACGAACGCACGTGCAATGGATTTGAGCGTCTGATGGACATAAGAGAAAAAAAAAAGGCATGCACCAAAGTCATAGATTGGTTGAAACCACTAATAACTATCGGGCATTCACGGATATATATCAAATTTTCATTTAATTTTGGTGTTTTTTTTTCTTTTTGATCTCCCAATTGAAGGTTAGGGATGCAGATTCAATTAACCGAGCCGAAATAAAAAAATTAGTTTTCAGTATGGTTCAGCCTGAACTAAAATGGGACCAAAACGAATCAGTTAGGTTTCAATTCGATGTTTTTTGGAGTTACGAAACTGAAACCGGAAAACATTCAGTTCAGTTTCGATTTTTTCATTTTTAACCATTTTTCCGGTTTTCCAATTTTTTTTCAATTTTCTAATCCTACCTAATCAGTTTTTGGTTTTCGCCCCACAAAAGCGAAACCAAACCGACTTAGAATCACTACGGTTCACAAGTTTTTTGGTCGTTTCAATTTTCAGTTTTCACCTTCCATCCCTACTATCAGCTGTGATACATAACAGCCTAGGCATCAATCAATACCAATAGCGAGATTTAAAACCTTAAGCTCCACAACCATTAGCTTGTAAACCAATTCATTGTCATTTGAATAGTCATTGGACATAGCGTATACGACGGAAAAAGTTATAGGTTGTTGGCGAAAAGAAGCGATGCATTAGTTAAAAGGGAATGACTGAGGAAATTACACTTCAATCGCTCTCTTTGTAATGTCGGCGGCAATATTTGATCGTCCACCCCTATCACCCCTCAGTACCCCTATCTATAAAGGGAATTGCAGCCCACGAGAAAAGGAGAGGTTTTTTCTCTGTGCACATGTCAAGAGGGGGGCTACGTAAGAGAGTTCCGTGTTTTGTTCACCAATGGTTCCACTTGCAATGGGGGCTCAAGGGTGAGAGACCTTTCTACAGGGGACGTTCTTTGTAGGGGTGGGGAGTGACTTCATATCAAGTGGGAGAAAATTATAGGAGTTATTTTGTGTGTGAATGTGAGGGATGAGACCCCAAGTTTTTAGTGGAAATAGCCACATAGGCGAGTCACGTAAACTGTGTTGTCATTGTGATCTCCCCTCATCTTGTTTTCTTTCTCCCCATCTCTCTTATTTTCTTTTCTTTATGCTTGTATAGCATATGTCATGTGTGTGTGTGTGCGTGTTGCAATGTAACTGAGTTCCAGGTTCGTTCGTTGAGCATTCCACTTGTAATGGGAGGTTGAGGATGAGAAATCTTTCTATGAGGAAGTTCTTCATGAGGATGGGGAGTGATTTTGTATCAAGAATGGGAAAATTGTATGAGTGATTTTGTTTGTGAAAACAAGGGATGGAGACCCCAAATCTCTAGCGGACATAGCGGAATTGGCGAATCACGTAAACTGTTTTGTGGTCGTGATCCCCCTCTTCTCATTACCTTTCCCGTCCCTTCTTTTTCTTTTTCGTATATGCTTGTATGGCATATGTCTTGTGTGTGCATTTTATGCTCTCCGTGTTTTTCTCTCCTACTCTCATTTTATTTGTTTTTTGTTTGCTTTCATTTTCTTTACCTCGTCTTCAACCCCTCGAGCATTTGCATGAAGGCAAGGACTCAAGAGTCATGTGTTATGTCCAGCTTGTTGTCATGTTGTCTCCTTGTGCGTGCCCATGAGGCATCATAATCTGTGTTACGCCCTTTAGGCTTGTTCTGCTCTCAGGTGGACTAGGATCGTTGGCAGGGAACACCAGTGTGAGATAGTCATGTGCAATCCCATATTGACGTTCTATTCTCCCTCGTATGTTTGGGGGTTTTGTCGTCTTGGGTACATCCTCCTGTTATTTTCATGTGTCACCATGCTCCCTATGTCCTCGAGTGTAGGAGTCGGAGTGGAGGCTATGTGCATGGGAACCATGACTTATGTGTGTTGACTATTTCGTTTTGCCGTTGTTGTCTTGTGTCGTGCATGGTTTTGTTTAGTCTCACATGGTGTTGTGGAAGAGTCAACTCTTGTATGGCGATGTTTGTTCAACCACACATTGTTTTGTGTTCATCATTCATGTTTTATAGTTTTTGCATTGATCGGAGTGGTCTCGAAGCCGTTAGGAATATGATGACATTATATTGTGTGTCCTCCTTCGCGTTCAGACTCCTCTCTGGTATCATTCACTCTTTCCTCCCAAGAAATCATGCTTCTCTTTTTCTTCCTCTTTCCCTTTACCCCTCTTCTCCTCCTCATCTTGCCTAGTTGCACGGAAGTATAGACTCCCTTCACCATCCAATTCAGCAGCCACCCAAACATTTTATCAATCATCGTGACACACAAACAAAGAATCAATTTGATATTGGTAATCATGTGGAGTGCTTCCACGTAGATAAATGGACTAGGGACGAGTGCAGTTTGACAATGCCGCACATCTCATTTTTTGACATATAGCATGCACACCATGCAGAGCTTGGAACACATCAATGTACAAACTTGTGTACTCAAAGGCAGCCTAGGAACAACGCGCCAGGCGCGGTGTACTGAGGAGTGTGCCTGATGCAGAAAATTATAAACTACTGCAAAATCAAAGAAAGAAGAATAGAAAAGGGGGTGGTAAGAAGAATAATTGACAAAAAAGAAGAAAAGGAATATCCAAAATTTATTGTCGAAAAGTCTTAGAGCGAAAGGTCAATGAGTCTTCAACTTTAATCCTATCACTTTAATGTTTAACAAATTTTCAAGTGTCAAACGATGAAATTTCATCTTATTTCGAAACTTTTAGACGTAGCTTTCGAGCGAGCCAAAAAATGCACAATTCTGACAAGTATTGGAGAAATTATGGTCAGTTCTTGGAGGCTACACCTAAAGAAACGAATTTGAATACTTTAAGTTGAATTAGAAATAATTTTTATTATTTATTTTAGCCAGGTTTGGATTTGTTGCTTTTATTAAAAATACGTTTAGTTTCCATATTATTTAGGACTTCATTTTATTTCTTTTGAAAAATTACAATTTTTTTATTTAAATCACCAATCTAAGTTAAACTGGGATTTCTAATTTTATGAATTGTAAAATCTTATTTAAAGGCCTATAGTGTTGGAAGAGTTGAATGAAATAATTTTTTTGTTGAGCTTTTTGAAACTCTGCTAGTTATGATTAGTATGTTGCGTTCTTGCAAGTTTACAGCAGAGAAATTTTGGTGGGATACTCCATAATTCAATCACCTTGGGAGACTAATTTCAGATTTCGTGTAGGTTTTTGCTAGTTTTGTGTCATAACTAGTACCCTCAAGTGGGTACCGTGTGTGAATAGCTTCGGTGCTTATGCATGCCCTTTTCACCTAGGTATGTTCACAAGGTTTATGTCGTACACATTAGTTCAAATATGTACTTTATACATAAATATATATAATTGGTTATATACAACTTCAGTATTAGAAGTTTTATAGCTTTGTCGCTTAAAGTTACAAGGTCATAAGTATTATATTTTACATTATAAGTAACATATAAGCTCCTCAAAGATAACTAAGTTTATAACAATATTTTAATTATTTAATTTGCATAATGCTTATTTGTTAGTTTTTAGTTTTTAATTGTTTTATACGGATATTCAACCTGATTAACTTGCATAATTCTTACTTATTAGTTATTAGTTATTATTTAAATAATTACTAGTTAAATTATCTTTTAGTGCACATAATGTGTAATTCATCATCATCAACAAAAAAGCCTTATCCCATCTATTTGGGGTCAGGTTTGCTAGCCTTATGTCTTCACTCATTTCTAATCAGCGCTAAGCTCTCTCTAACATCGCAATCTTTCACATGCCTTCTCAAATCTTCCCTCCATGTCTTCGTTGGTCTTCGTCTTCTCCTACTTCCTTGGGCTTGTAGCTCTCAACTCTCAACCCTTCGTATAGAGATTGTTTCATGCCTCCAATGAACATGTTCAAACCACTTCAAGTTCGTACTTTTCTTTTTGCACCATATATTATGACAGATCTAACAACCTTCTTATAAAAAGAATTTCTTCAATATAATTAAAACTCGATGAGTTGACTTGGAACTTGAGGGAGTCGACTCGGCTTGACCATGTTTTGAGCTGACTCCTCAATACACTCAAAAACCTTCAAAACTCGGTCAACTCGCAGAGTCGACTCGAAAAATCAATCGAGTTTGTCGGCTTGGCGAGTCGACTAAAGCTACTTAAATATTTTGGAGTGGTGGGGTTTTTATGATTTTACAAGGGCTTTTTTGAAATTTGGCCTATATAAAGCCCACAACTCTCCTTTTTCATTGTCCTTGGGAGAAACACTTGCAAAGAGAAACCCTAGCCCAGCCCTCTTGCAAATTAACCCCTAAGCCCAGCCCGAAACCCTTGCGGAAAACCCTTGCAAATAAAACCCTAAGCCCAACACTCTCCTTTTTCATTGCCCATGATGTTGGCAGGTCAGAAAGGGAGAATCCATTGGACATTAAATATATTAAAAATCATGAGCCAACTGTTCCTAGCGTAAGGACAGTGAAGCAGAATGTGGGCTACCGATTCTCTTCCCCTCATGCATAACAGACATTGTTTTAGAACCAGGATATTTCTTCTGAGCAACTGATCCCGCATCAAAATTCTCCCCCGATTGACCAGCCAGGCGAAAAACTTAATTTTAGGCGGCATCTTGACCCTCCAAAACCCTAACCATCTCCTGATATTAGAATGGATCCTTTCACACATCAACAGCCAGTTGGTTATAGAAAGATTTCACCATAAAATTACCTTTAGTCGTGTATTTCCATAGCCCCCGGTCTCTACAAGCCAAATTTGGAGTAATCCCCTCAATGACCCTTAGCAAGTTCTGGTATTCCTGCATCTCTCAATCCCTTAACTAACGCCTAAGTCTAACATTCCACATCAAATTCCCATCGATAGAGTTCACAAAATTACTAATAACCGCATCTTTCGAATCAAAGAGCATAAATAATAAAGGGAAACCTATTTGTACGGGTTGCTCCCCAACCCAAATGTCCTTCCAAAAACGAATCCTCCGGCCATAGCCCCAACTGAAAATGGTGCCATGTATCAGTTCTTGACTAAACTCTTTCACAGCCTTCCAGCAAGCCAAAACTTGATTGGAGTTGTCGTCGAAATGCAGGTCGTCAGCAGTGGTTTTATCTATAATTTTTAAATCAAATCTGAGAAACCCTTGATTAAATCTTTTTTCCCTCTTCTCTCTATTGCTGAATTTTAGGCCTCGAGTCTGGCTGAAGATGAGTTGGTACTAGGTACTCATGTTAATTTTTTTTTTCATGCTAAATTCTTTTTAAATTTACAGTGTACACTACATTTATGTTAAACTAAGCTATTTTTATTTCTCCAAAGGTTTCCAGCAAACACTCTATTCATATTAAATTTACACCACATTCTGCGTATGTACAAAGAATGCTAATGTGTAGAGATCAGTGGAATATTCATGTTAAATTTACGTTAACTTCTGTGTACTCAGTACATATTATTTTCTCTTCATAATCTTTCTTGAAAGCTACAGATTTCTGTGTACTCTAGCTTCTGGTACTTAGTATTAGAATGTAGAGATAAATGATGTTTGAGGAATTTCTAATTCTTAGATGGATAGATATTTAGATGAATTTGAATCTATTAATTATTTAAAATTTATTTTTATTGGCTTTATATATTATATATTAAATATTTATCAAATAACCCGAGTCAGAGTGAGTCGAGTCAGAACGAGTTTCCAAGTTGACTCTATTCAAATAACTTCCGAGTCGAGTTTCCGCGCATTCAAACGCTGACAAGAACTCTGGGGTCAGCACAATACTCCACTTACCTGCCCCTATTTCATCCAACCTGCATTTTTCTTATTTGAGATGTCCTGCATGAATCCACCACCGGATTACAAGGTAGAGCCTAAGTCTAGAGAAAAGTGGCACTATAGGATTTACTATTTTAAGTTTTTAACAAAATCCTATTAATACGTCCTCTTCAAAATGTTAGATTGTTTATGATGCTTTTTTGTAGTTTATTTTTGTTGGCTGTCAGTTATTACTCGTTACTAGCTATTCTTTAGCTGATTGTTGGTACTATCAAATTTTAGTCGCCACTAACAAGTTCACAGTTGAAACTTTTATAATTATATAATTAGTAGAGCGGTTTATTAAATTACATTTTTATTGCATACAATGTTTTTTATGATGCTTATTGGTTGTTTGCATTTTATACGTGCTCAGTTGTCATTGTTTATATACAAGTTTAAAATTATAAAATTGGATTTATAAGCATATGTAAAAACTTTAATATTGCAGATTATTAATAAAAATGTACATAAAATGATATATTTTATTTTATACTAATCTACGAATGTATGAATACTCAAAAAAAACTATTAAAAAAGAATGTCCTAGAAAAAAAGGTTGCTCGCCTTACCGACTAGGCCCCAAGAATTCTTAGTGCCTCAGGTGCATTTTACGCCTCAAGGTCTGAGTCTGAGTCTGGGTCTGAGTCATTATGATCCATGCAGCCAACTGCATGCACGACCGGAACGACCTGTGCACCAAAAACAACTTGGAGCACAACTGTCATCTGCACCAAGGCCCAGCACAGAACACCCATATCTTCAATACTTTTATCCACCCCGTGTGGCCAAAAACATTCATGGAGCTTGTCATTATGCATCCTGGGGCACAATGGAGGTAGACAAAGATGGTTTGCAGATTTCACAAACTACCATATGAATAAGTCAAGCGTTTGACATAACTGATGGAGCGGAGGGAGCGTTTGACATAACTGATGGAGCGGAGGGCACTTCACAATTATAAGCACACACCTATCTATCTTGTATTTCCTTTTGTTCCTGTTTCTCCCATGTATGCTTAACAGACAAGAACTGCATAGGCGAATGTCATATTTAACAACAAAAGATTCAGAAAAGAAAGAAAAAAAAAAGGGGCTCCACTGGGCCATAGAAACCATAATGATCGAGCGGCAATCATGAAACTCTCTCTACATAAAAGCCAAACAATCACAGACAAAAATTGGTCACTGTCATCATCTCTCGGATCCATGCAGGTAAATGGGAAATTGTTTAAGTCTTTAATGCCACTAGACTATTGTTATTCAACCAAAAGTTGGGCATTGATTAGTTCTGAAGGAATCAGATTGAACTTTGGGTTTTCATTCTGAATGTGCATCAAGATCCATGCGGCGCGTGGCATGCATGCCGTGAACTGTTGGAGCGGTTTTTGTCTGCCACTCATGCATCACATACAATTCAAAATAAAAGATGTACAATCTTCAAACTCGAGCACAATCAGAAGTGATGCAGAAACTAGCACGATGCAAATATGATGGGCTGAGATTAATAGTGAATTAATATGAATAATTGGAGTATGAATTTTTTTAACAAATTAACACAGAAAATAAAGAGAATTTCAATTACATAATTTGATTTTGCCAAAAATAGTTACTTTTGCTGCACGTTCCCTGTAAGATCTAGAAGACTAGGGTTCTTAGCGAACAACTAGATTTCCAACAGTTTAGGGGTTTCAACGAACTCACAAGTGGGTTCTTTTGAATCCGTGCAGAATTAACAACAAAGGATTCTAGGTATTTAGAAATCAAAGAGCTCAAATAAAAGAAATTCCGTGTTAGAACGGTTGAACGATCTTGGGTTAGGTTACGGAAAGATCGAGCAAGTAAAACACGCAATTACTTCAGGATTTTAGGAATAAAATTAATTAGAAAATCAACCAAACACTTGCACGTAAGATAGAGATAACAGTAGATAAGAAAGAAAAGTTGGCCTCGCACCAAATCGCACGCGGAAAGAAGAATCGCTCTTCCAAGTTTTGAGACAATCACACCCTCGAAGAAAACTTTGCTAAAAAGCTGTCAGTTTGCAAAAGCAATATTCAATAGCCATTAACTTCTTAAAATTGTATTTACAATGTCTTTATATGAGCAAAACAAAATCCTAACTTGGGATATAAACGAAATTAAAAAGACTCATGGTCTAAAAGGAAACTAAAACCTAAATTCTCGAGTGAAAACTAATTTTCCGTGCAAATTCGCTCGCACAGCTTGGTTCTCACTCGAGTGAGTCATCAAAACGCCCACGCCCAACCTTTTTTTTTTTAGATAATCTGGGAATTCGGGCCTCTTAGAGCACCCGCCTAATACCAGGGGCACATGCGCACCCCAAATTCAGCACATGTCGGGTCAACACAGGATATAAATCACTAGGGTGGCCTCAGGGGAGGAGGGGATTCGAACTCAGGTCTCCTGCTTTTGGAAGCAGGTACCTGGCCAGCTCGCCTAACCCCTTGAGGTTACCCACGCCCAACTTCTTGTTGATTCTCGCTCAAGCAGGAACCGACATCGCTCGAGCGAGTTTGGGCAGAGAGTTTTCGCTCAACTCGTCGTCCGATCTCGCTCGAGCGGAAACCATCCCCGATGAATAATGGTCGTGATAGTGCTCGAAGAGATCCAAATCGATCTGTTGGAATTCTTCTTTTGTGATCCACGTATTCTCTGACTCTGGCTTATTCTTCCATTTGAACAGATACTTTTGAAATCCCCCTTGGTTTGTAGACACAATCTGTTCATTCAAAATATCCTCAATTATGAAGATGAGTAGGTATTCAATACCCAAGGGGGATGCACGCGAAGGTATTTTAGAGTTGTCCATCGACCAAAACGACATCAATGGTTGGTGAATCAAAGTTTGATGCCTAACAGTAGAGTGGACTACAAGAAAAGAATTTTGATATGGAAGCTAATCCTCCCTTGGTGCTAAGGGCAGGTGATTGGTTCTGCGCCAGTTGCCGGAGTTTGAATTTCTGAAGGTGGCTGATTGCCACCGTGCGGGATCCGTTTCAACCAAAGGGGAACGTAAGATGGTCAAGTCGGCTGATGAACCTTCTCCCAAATGGATCTACAATCACCAAACGATCCTCAATTGGAGCCAGCTATGTGATCTCCATGAGGGTTGGTCTATCGCGGGCGTAAAAAAGTTTCGATCGAAGAACATATCTATCGGTGATCCAAGCCTAAGGATCCGCGGTTTATAGTACGTCGAGGTGATGGATGTTCGCGAGGCAGAACAAACGAGGGAACGGTGTATGGTTCCACTGGTACCCCTGTTGGACCCCCCCCCCCAGCACTCCTCTTGTGATGAGGGAATGGGAGGTGCCCATGTTGATTTAGTTCTCCTCAGTTTGACTCTATGGCAAAAAATTTGAAACTCTACTGGGTTATCTTATACACTATCAAAGATACTTTATCGCTATACCATTTACATAGATGAATTCAAAGTTCTTGGGATTACACCAATAGACCTTCGATATCTATTATCACTAACACGAAATATCTCCTAAGATTCCCCTCGACCACGGGTGCCACGGAGCTTCAGCAACAAAATGCTTTTCGGATTGACGGGGCACCGGTGGAGTGTCGGGCGTGGGAACCTAACGCTGGGGACCTTCAACTACAGCGGTGGGATAGGGGGGTCTGGATCCAAGTCTGTGGTCTCCCGATTCATGCTTGGACTCCTGAAATCCTCAAACTGATAGGGGGTCGATGTGGTCGTTTCATCCTCCACGATCGGAGCTCCGCCAACCTCTGGGACACCTTTGATGATCGGATTCTAATTGTCGTGGATGCCTGGGAACATGTACCTCGATTGTGCGACATCTGCCTCAGTGGCCAAAAACTCCGGGTCTTGTCGCTCGTGGAGCGGGTTGTCACGGGGTCACTCATCCAACAGTGTCAGCCTGTGCGACACCTAACGCCCGATACGCTAAGTCAGCTTGTCTTTGATACCAACTGTCACGGGGGCGTCCTTCAACGCGCCATCAACCCGCGCGGTGCCTCGCAACCGCATGCAACAAACCCAACCAATCTCTTCATCATCTCTGATACCAAATGTCACGGGCTCACTCATCCAATGTCGGCACCGGCAAGACCTAACACCCGGCGCGCTAAGTCACCGTTCTCTAATACCAACGCCACGGGCGCCCTTCGACGTGCCATCAACTCGGTGCCTGCTCGCTATGCAACGGGTTAAACCAAATCTCTTCATCAGCTCTGATACCACCCGCCTAGAGGACGGGAACTCCCCCTCGTGGTTACCTCTGTTTCACGGCCTACCATCCGATGAATCGTGCCCCTTACGACACACCCGATTGCACCAATGTGCCTCGTGCTACCGTGCTCAACTGAGTCCCACGCAGCCCGCCTTCGTGTGCGTTCCGAATTACTAGCACACGTCCATATATGGCCCTTAAACTGTCATGCTCAATTGAGTCCCACGCAGCTCTCGTGAAGTTGCCCAGCCGTATGCACCACAACGCGTAGCTCGGGTTATACTTCAACCTCACCTTGGGTGCCACACGACATCGCTGCCTCGACGTCCTAGGCCCACCCTTTCAGGCCTAGGAGACACTTGCGCTCCCTCTGGCAACACAAGGCCCGTGCACTCCCTCTGGCAACACAAGGCCCGTGTGGGTGGAAGGCCTTCTCCAACACCTCTCCCACATAGATGGTCCAAACACCATCTATGAGTAAACAACCTTAGGACCTCAAACACGTTGGTTTGACATACCCCCATGGCACACGTCTTCTGCCCCACACAGTGTCAAGTCCCAACCATAACGCCCGTGACTCCTCGCATCGTCTTCCCCTGCGACCGTGTCGCGACCACCGCAGCACAGCCACATCGCGAGGCCCCCCTGGCCCCATCTCGCGTGCCCTCTTGGCACCACATGTCATGTCGTCCCGGCACCAAGATGTCACGTGCCCTCTTGGCACCACATCGCGCGCCCCAGGCACCAAGTCGTCACTGCCTCTACGAGGAGTACAAGCAGTTCGAGTGGCGCTACGAATGGCCCGGGTAGCCACGTTGCATACCTCCGTCACAGGGTGCTCGTCCCGCAGCAACCGCACGACAAAGCCGCATGGACCCGGAACACCAAGATAGACAAACTCGGTTATGCTGCAAAAGAAACCACGATGGAGATCGAACCAGAAGGGGACGGGGAATATACGACCGGTTGGGCAATAGCGCGCTGCTCGAAGGAGAGCACGGCCCCGAATACGTCGGACCCAGGTGTACACGGGAGGATGACCTCGACGTCGGGGGAGTCTGGCTTCTTCGGTCTGGAAGGGGGTGCTCATTGCCCTAGAGCGGTGGTGGAAGAGGGGGAGATCATTAACGATGCCCTGCCTCTTAGCGACAAGGAGATGTTGCGGGCTGTTGAGAAACCGTCCACGGATTTAGATCGATCACCGGTAAATCCTTATCTTCTCAAAGCTCCAACAACGCTCCGGGCTCTTGCGAGTAGCGGCGAGTTTTTCCATACACCCTTGACAAGTGGTCCGGTTACGAGGTGGTCGTACGGTTTTGCTGTCCCCGTAAGCATGCAACCGGAGGTGGTAGGCGATACGTTGGGACTAACGGCGGGGAAGGACGATGTCTGACACTGTACCTGGGACCCGATGTAGATGGAAGCCAGTGTTACCCCTTGCTGCAAAAGGAACCCCGAATCTAGAAAGGGGTTTAAGGTGTTTCATCGAAGAAGAAAGGCTTTTAACCGTCTTCGAGGATCGAGAGCTGGTGGGAGTTCGACACGTGGGCTACAAGTACATGCTGGTTGCTCTGATTTTCGACAGTGGGTTGGCATCATACAGAGGTGGTCGGGTGAGCTGGCAGCAACAGCGGATGACGTGGCTAATGACTTGCTGAAGGAGTAGCTGGTGGAGGACAGCTGTGTGGACACGTGGAATGCCAGCCTGCCAGGGCCACACTTATCTCGTGTGGAGTATAGCTGCCGAGGGGGATTGTGTGGGTTGGCATCTGGTTCGATCTTGGTTGCTTTAGAGTGACAATGGGTCGGGAATCCACATTCTAGGATTTTCGGGTCTCGATTGGCCAGCCGCTGATGGGCCTAGGTCAAGGCCCCGGTAGTTCTGTTGGGAAACCTTCTTGGCCCTCGTGTGATACGGGATCGACCCAGGGGGTTTCTGAGAATGCCCAGCGTCGTTCTCTATCTTCTTCGTCGACTACGTAGCAGGAGTTGCGCCTGGATTGGGTGCCTGGTGGGGGTGAGAAACAGCCGGTCGGTAGCCATGGTTTGTGTTCCACCTCACAAACCTTTATTCCGATTCCGGCGTCTGAGCAGGACACGGGGAACTCGTTTTCTCGATCTAGGAGGAGTTCTGCAAAACAGCACCAACAGGTAGCTCCAAACTTTCACAGTCTAGGAGATTACCGATGGGTACGAATGCGGAGCCTGATATGGTGGGAGCGAATGCGGCCGAGATTGATCACCTGATCTATGTTGGGCAACAACTCGCTTTATCGTTTAAGGGGACAGATGGTGAGTTCCGCGAGGTTTTTCAATCCATCTTGTCTAAGCGACAGGAGACCAAGAAGAAACGCCGGGGCCGGTCACGGGAGCTGGCTGCCACAGGGTCACTCGTCCAGCAGTGTCAGCCCGTGCAGAACCTAATGCCCGATACGCTAAGTCAGTCAATTAAGCCCCAATAGTCACGAAATATGAATTCTCAGATGCTACGAAGTGGAAGTCTAGGACGACCACGCTCCAAGCATGGCCCGGATGCACGCACTCAAGCCCACGAGGCTAGTGCACGTGTTAGGTCGGGGGACTCCCAACACATGTCCCCCTATATAAGAGTAAAATAGTAACTTGGCCAAAATGACGGAAGAACCTCAAACGTATTGGTTTGACATACTGCCCCAACACGCAGCAACACCCCGCATCGCTCCCCCACATGGCCATGTTGCGTTCGTGTCTCGACCGTGTCGTGCCCATGACTTCACCCTTCATCCCAACGTGTCGCGACGCCCTCGTGGCCAACGACCAACTCACTTGGTGCCGCCCTCATGGCTACGACGCACTAATGATGCACATGACGTAAAGAGGAAAAGCCCTACAGCTGACCCGGATGGCCACGCCGCATGCCCCCGTCACAAGGCGCAATTACAGTGGGGAATCACGGATGGGAGGGGAGTCAGGGGAGCCTAGCTTTTGGCCATCTGGGTTTAGGGTGGGAGGTAATTGAGGTGGACATGAAGATGCTATCATGGAATGTCAGGGATATATGTGACGGGAGCAAACGAGCCGGGGTGAAGCAGGTGATCGCTACGTTATATCCTACAGTTATTACCCTTCAAGAAACTAAATGGGGCAACTGAGACAGGAGGAAAGTCGGATCGGTGCTTGGAGGAAACCATTGGGATTGGACCGGTGTTGATTTCGTTGGCGCCTCGGGTGGTATTCTGGTTGCGTGGGACTCGAGGTTGTTTAAAAAGATCGATGAAGAGGTGGGAATGTTTACGCCTGCGGTGGTGTTACGAAACAAGGATTCCGGGATTGCGTGGATGTTTACGGGCATCCCCTTTTGCCTTGGGGGAATGTTTAGGCCATCCGTTGACAGAGACCGTGAGGATTTCTGGTTCGAGATGGCGTCTCTCACGGCTAGATGGGACCTCCCCTTTTGCCTTGGGGGAGACTTCAATGCCATTCGTTCGGGCTATAAAAAGCAGGGTAGGGGAGACTTCAATGCCATTCATCGAATCTCGCTATGATGCAGGACTTCAATTCGTTTATATTTGAATGGTCTCTGATGGATGTTCCATTTACTGGGGCGAGATTCACGTGGTCTAATCTTCAAGAGAACCCCTACTTAAGCAAACTAGACAGGTTCTTATGCAATCTGGAGTGGTCAGATTTATTTTCGGGCGCTAGGCTGGAATGTTTACCCCGTGCGGTCTCCGATCACAGTTAGTCCTTACCTACGACTCAAGGACGAAAGGGTCGTCTCCGTTCAGGTTCGAGAACATGTGGTTGATGGATGAGAGGTTTCCGAAACTGGTTCGGGATTGCTGGGCTGAACCAACTCCTCGTGGGACAGTGGCCTACAGATTCATTTCCAAATTGCGCAGGGTTAAGGAGAGAATAAAGGCGTGGAATAGTGAGGTTTATGGTTCGGTTCAAGGCAAAAAGGACGAGCTACTGCGCCAGCTGCAGGAGTTGGACAACATGGAGGAGAACAGAATTCTGACTACGGCTGAAAGGGATGAAAAATTCCTCAAAAAATTACAGTTTAATAACTGCATGGCTGAAGAAGTGAGCTGGAGACAAAAGGCCAACGTCAAGTGGCTCAAGGAGGGTGATGCCAACACCAAATATTTCCATGCAGTGGCCAACGCACGCAACAAGACGAATTATTTGGGCAGCATTGTTGTGGATGGGTTGTCGTACTCGGATCAGGAGCAGGTCCGGGATAAGATAGTCGAGTTCTACGAGCAGCTATATACGAATGATGGTCTGAAAGGGCCTGATCTGGATGGGCTGATGTTTCAGTCTATCTCGGAGGACGAGCACACGAAGATGGAACGACAGTTCACCGAAGATGAGGTCTGGCGGGTGGTCAGATATGGGACCAAGAATAAGGCGTCGGGACCAGACGGGTTCCCCTTGGAATTCTTCATTTTTTTCTGGTCGAGTGTTAAGGCTGATTTGATAGAGGTCCTCCATGAATTCCATGCGTCTGGCTTTGTTGGTCGGAATATGAACTCTACATTTATCACCCTCATACCCAAGAAAGACGGTACTGATGATATTGCCGATCTCAGTCTGATATGTCTCATCAACTGTCTATACAAGATTGTCTCCAAAGTCCTTGCTAATCGTCTCAAACCGGTTATGAGCAAAATTATCTCTGCAAATCAAGGAGCATTCGTGCGGGGTAGACAGATGGAGAAGATGGATGCGGGGCTGCGTCACCTCTGCCTGGTTTTCTATCCTGAGAAACGGCACACCAGCGGCGTATTTCAAGAATTCTGAAGGGCTCCAGCAGGGGGACCCCTTATCCCCCATTCTCTTCAAAATCGTGGCCGAAGAGCTGTCAGGACTGATCGGGCAGGCGAGAACTCTCCATCTCATAACCAAAGTTCAAGTGGGAAGCCTTGGCAGATCCATATATCTCATCTTCAGTATGCGGATGACACATTAATTTTCAGTAAGGCTGAGGTTGGGGAATGTAGAGCTCTTTGTGACGTGTTGGCCGTGTATCACTGTTTTGAAAATCGCCGGTCAACCGTCAGGCGATTCGTGCCTACTGGGCGCCTGATTTAGGCATGGGCGAACTCCGGCGGATCGATTTATGGTGCCCGCCAGCCGCCTGTGGCCACGGGCTGCCGGACCCTTGATCCCCCAATTTTTTTTTCTCTATTTTTCTTTTTCCTCAGTTTTTTTCTTATTCCTCTATTTTCTTCTTCTTCCTCAGTTTTTTATGATCTTGATTCTTTCACAACACTTTTTTTTTCGGCAACTGAGCAATGAGTACAACTCTTTTTTTTGTTCTTCTTTTTTTCCTCCTATTCTGGCAAGTGGCACAGATATATATATAGCGGCCGCCCGGATCTTGGGGCGCCCGCCCTGACGCCGCCCAGCGATTTTAAGAACATTGTCGTGTATGAGGCAGTGTCCGAGCAGCATATCAACCTTTCCAAATCTGGTATAACTGGTATCGGGCTGATGATCTTTTGTTATCTTCGCTGGCTCATACGGTGAATTGCACAACTGAGAAACTGCCGATTAAGTACCTAGGTCTGTCGCTCGGGCTTCGTCAACCTTCGGCGCGAGATTGGGAGCCGGTGATGCAACGGTGCGCAAAGAGGTTGTCCGCGTGGAAAGGGAAGTTGCTGAGCAATGGTGGGCGCCTTGTTGTGGTTAAAGCTGTTCTTTCATCGTTGCTGATATTTTATATGTCTATGTTTAAATCCCCGGTGGCAGTCATTAACAGGCTGGAGCAGATTCAACGGAATTTCCTGTGGGAGGGCTCGGATCTGGACAGGAAATACCACCTAGTGAACTGGGATATGTGTCAACTGCCGGTTAGTTGCGGAGGTATGGGCATTCGTAGTTTGAGGCAGGTGAGCATTACGCTCCTCAGGAAATGATTTTGGCGAGCGAGTAGACCGAAAGAGAGGGACCATCTTTGGCGGGAGGTGTTGTGCGAGAAGTACGGGTTATCCATAGGTAATTGGAGCATCCGCACGTCGACACATTGACGGATGCCAGTGTGGTGGAAAAGTATTTCCAGCACTTGGCTTGTGTTTGATAGGGGCTGCAGTTCAAATGGGGTTGCGGCACTCGGATTCGTTTTTGGGATGACGCTTGGGTGGATGGCAGGCTGCTTAAAGAGTCCTTCCCCGACATCTACGCCATATTAACGAACCAGTAGAGGATGATCGAGGAGTTGTTTCGGAACACCAAGGGGACAAAGGGTGGGAGGTGACCACTAGAAGGCTGCTACAGGACAAAGAGGCTGCGTCGTTCGCAGCTTTGATCCAGAAGCTGTATGAGACTCAGCGGCACAACTTGGTCATGACCTGATCACTTGGGCCCATTGCAGGGACGGTATTTTCAGCGTCAAATCCTATTATAGGATGATTTCTCGAAGACCGTTGGTCAGGTTTCAAGGCGCCATGTTGTGGAAGGCCAACGTCCCTTCGAAAATTAAGTTCTTTGTTTGGACCCTCTTCAAAGAAAAGATTCTTACGACGGACCAGCTGATCCGTAGGGGGATGGACACTCCTAATTGTTGCGTTATGTGCATAAGAGGGGAGGAGTCCGCCTCGCACCTACTGCTCCATTGCGAGGTGGCGCAGGAAATCTGGAGCATTGTCTTAAAATCCTTTAGGATGAGCTGGGTTACACCGGCAAACCCGTACCTGCATTTTCTGAGTTGGTTGGGTGTGCACATAGAGGGTCAGCTAGGAGAATACGGGAGGGCAGCCCCTTACGTTGTATTCTGGCGTATATGGTGCGAGAGGAACACTAGGATTTTCGAGGGAAAAAGCAAACCGGCGGGGATGATTATGAAGTCGGTCAGGGACCTCATATGGTTATGGGTAGCTAGAGGGGGTCTGTGCCTGATGAGGAGACCTTACTTTGGGACCTGGGTTAAGCTGGGGTCAGGAAGCTGGGCTGTGTGTGTTCTTGGTGTGTGTGCTTTGTTCTAGTTCTTTTTTGATCACCCCTTTGTTGTAATGTCAGCACCTTGCTGTTTATCAATATAGTTCCTTTACTAATCATAAAAAAATATATCCTCAATTATCTCACGAGACGGATATGTAGGCAGAAGCGATGGAATAGGGAGGGAAACAAAGATAGGATTGGGTGGTGTAATTGCAGGGCCATAAGATGGGACGAGATCCTCCACATTGAAAGTCATACTAATAACCATACCTGGTGGTAAGTCTAGTACATAAGCATTAGGACTGGCACGCCTTCAAAATCCTATAGGATCCAGCACTACAAGCTTATAACTTCTTAGCAATTCCTTGAGGGCAGCGCTCAGGCCTATTTCGAACCATAAAAAAATCACTCTTCAAATTCTTTTAACCTTCGATGAGAATCTGCAGAAAATTTCTATTTTTCAGTTCTCACATTAATTCTTCATTTAATCTCAGCATGAAGTTAATGAATGCGATGTGCAAATGCAAATGCAAACTAAGACGACCTGTGATTCTATTAATCGAATTGTTATATGCAAACTCTGTGACAGGTAAAATGGAATCCCAACTTCTAACATGTTCACCTACAAGACACCTCAAGAGATTTCGAAAACTCCGATTAACAACCTCAGTTTGCCCATCGATTTACGGATGATATGCCGATGAAAATTGAAGCCCAGTCCCCAATTTATGCCATAACGTCTTTAAGAAATAAATGACAACCCTAACATCTCTATCCGACACAATTTTTTTAGGCAGACCATGCAAAAGAATAACCTCATTAAAGAAAAGTGTAACAAATTTACTTGCATCTGAGGTTTTCGAACAAGTTATGAAATGGGTCATTTTCGATCCACAACAACAAACACTGAATCATGCTTTCGAAGGGACTTAAGAAGCCCTAACACAAAGTCCATAAAAAGATCTTGCCACAAAGTATGTGACACAAGTAAAGGTGTATACAATCATGTGTTTTGCTTCATTTGTATTGCCAATTGACAAGCGCGACATTGATTGATAAGTTTGACAACATCTCGTGTGAGATTGGGCTAGTAAAACCTATCATCAACCAATGCAACAGTCTTGTCGTGGCCGAAATTCCCGGCGACACCTTCGGCGTGTAATTCCCATATGAGGATCTCTCGTAGAAAAATGCGGGGAATACACAAGCGATGTTTCAAAAACTAATACCCATCGTGTAGGGTATACTTACACACTCTCACCGGTCTTTATCATTTGATTTGCATATTTTCATGGTAAGCGCTCTAGGAGGTAGAGGGTTTATCTAAATCTTATTTCCTTTGTGCATGAAAGAACACGCGTTCGATCTCCCGAATAATGTGGCGTCCTTATCGTACAACCAAGGCCTCTCAAGGATGATATGCACAACATACATAAGCACAACATCGCACCATAAGGTGTCCTTATACGAACCAAACTGTATAGGAACCTGACACCTGTGTGAAACTGGGATTGATGACGAATAGGCCTATGGTACTTTATAAGGTCGTGAGTGAGGTATGGATGCAATTCCCATGCGAGAAACTGTGCTTTCTGAAACAACATTGGTACAGCTTTCACCATCGACTATGATTCTACAAGCTTTCTCACCACACTTGGCTACGGTATAAAAGATGTTATCCATATGTCAGTCGTCACTCTCCTTTGGTTGGGCCAGAGCACATTTAACCACAAGAGCCCGTGAGGTATTATACTCCTCAATGGGGTAGATGACTTCCCTAAGACAAGCTACAATCCATTCCCCTATATGATCCTCCTCGTCACTAGGGAACGATTTGGACTCATAGACTTCTACTTTCCCGTTTTCCTATTCGTCTTCAATTTCCTCTATTATGAATAAATTTCGGGAAGGACATTGTGTTGCAAAATGTCAAAAGTCAAGGAACTTATAGCACTTTTTTTGAACACCACTCTTGGACATTGGATTCTTACCTTTATCAGCTTTAGCCACCGGCGTGGCACGTGAATTAGACCTAGCCGAATGGGTATTGACATTAGGCTTAGACTCAAAATAGTTGGACTTGTAATCAGACCCACTGGCATCGAAATACTTGGTTTGGGGGATCTTAAGGTATCGTTTTAACTCTTCGACTCTAGAGAAACACACTTCTAGATCGGCAATAGGATAAGGAATATGTTCCCTTTGCAATTTTGGGCGAAGGCCCATTCGAAATCGAGATAAGGTAACTTTGTCTTGTTCCTCCATATTAGCCCGTAACATCAACTCCTCAAATTTATCAATGTACTCTGTGACTGACATATTCCCTTGACGAAAGGTTTGACACTGATCAAGGAGACGTTCATCATAAGAGAGGGGAACGTACTTCTCATTCAGTTGGATCTTAATGTCTGCCCACGTGGAAATGGGAAGAAAACCCTAGGATTGTCTCGACACTCTATACCCATCCAGTAAAGCCTAGCTTGGCCCATAATCTTAATTTTGGCAAACAGGACTTTGCGCTCCTCGGACATGGCATACCAATCAAAATAGGTTTCCATGTCAGTCACCCACTCTAGATAGACTTTAGGTTGTCTTTTACCATCAAAAGTAGGAGCGTCTATCTTGACGGACTTCATTATTTTGTCGTCCTAATTCAGTGGAAGATCGCATCGATGAGAACCATCTCTTCTACGTTCATTCATGTGGGCTAGAAAATGGTCATCGGTAATAAACCTATTCATTTCCTCGACACGGGTCACTAGAGCCTCATGGTAGGCTTGTTGATCACACAACTGATTTTGTAGGTGAGTATGGTGATCAAGCAATTGGGCTTGTAGATCTGCCTGATTCGTGGTCAACTTAGTTGCAAGTTCATTAATAAGGGATTCTATCTTAGCGGAATTCATATTCATGCAAAACATAAACGAATATGAAACCTAGAACCTATATGAACATTGGTGATCCTAAACTGACAAAGCTTTGATACCAAATCTGATGTAGAAACTAAAATGATGCAAATATGATGGGCAGAGATTAATTGTGAATTAATATGAATGAAATATGAATTTTCCCAACAAATTAACACAAAAAATAAAGAGAATTTCAATTAAATAATATGATTTAGTGCAAAAGAGTGTTACTTTCGCCATATCTTCCCTATAAAATCTAGAAGACTAGTTCTTAGAGAAAAACTAGATCTCCAATAGTTTAGGGCTTCGAACGAACTCACAAGTGGGTTCTTTCGAATCCATGCGGAATTAACAACAAAAAGATTCTAAGTATTTGGAAATCAAAGGGCTCACATAGAAGAAATTACATGTTAGGATTGAACGATCTAGGATTAGAGTATGAAAAGATTGAGCAAGCAAAACAAGCAATTACTTCAGGATTTTGAGGAAAGATCGAGCAAGCAAAACACGCAATTAGTTTCGGATTTTAGGAATAAAATTAATTAGAAAATCAACCAAACACTTACACGTATGATAGAGATAAGAGTAGATAAGAAAGATAGAAAAGTTGGCCTCACACCAAACCGCACGCGGAAAGAAGAATCGCTCTTCCAAGTTTTGAGAGAATCGCACCCACAAATAAAATTTTGATAAAAAGCTCTTACTTTGCAAAAGATATTTTCAATAACCATTAACTTCTTAAAATAGGCAAACAAAACCCTAACAAAGCATATATAAAAAATTACAAAGACTCATGGTCTAAAAAGAAAATAAATCCTCATGACGGGGAGACGCCGACATTGTGGACATCGGCTAAGGACCATATCGCGTGTACCGGCGTAGGAAGAAGCGAACCGGGAACCAAAACAATGCCTAAAGTAACAAGAACACATTGCCCAAAGTCGCTAAAGCGACTTCACTTCCCGCTCGAGCGAGAATGCTTCACAAATAAGGCCAAACTTTCGATCAAAAGTCAGTCGAGCGAGTTTGGTTGTTGCTCGAGCGAGATATCGAAGAATGCACAAAAATTTTCTCTGGAATAAGTCGCTCGAGCAAACATCGATTGTCGCTCAGAGAGCCACGTCGATCATTCACATTTTAGTCATTTTTTCCGAGGTTTCTTTTGTTTCGTATGTAAGCACTTTAGGATAGTTTCGTAATTATTATGTTTCAGGGTCTTCTGCTTTGAGGCCTCCTAAATAAGGTCATTAAAAACACTGTAAAATGTATTGAATATCATTGAATGAAAGAAAGAGCATTTTGCTTTCGGCTTGAGATAAGCTTTGGTGAATAGTGAATCTTCTTTCCCTCAAAGGGTTTGGTGTGAAGCCAAGGGTGCGATGCCCACAATTTCCTAATTCTTACCTCTATCTCTTTGTTTATCTATTTTCTGCTTATTCCAGATCCCATAAACCCTAATTTTACTCCCTTCCAAGTTGAACCTACCAAAATCCTAAACCCTAGACTTCACATGAGCCATTGAACCGATCTAATCCAACAAACCCATGACAGATCAGGTGATTCCCCATTTGATTGAAGAATGACGCCCTAATCTGAAAGCAGCTAGAGTTCTATCTCTAGGATCTGCTTCTGCGAAGCTAATGGATCTAACGCATCGAACTGGACCCTAGCCGAACCAAACACAATCACCTAAGCGAAAATCTACGAAATCCTAAGGTATCGCAAGTAATTTTGAGATTATGTTTGATTTAATCAATTTAATTTCGGCACATTAGCATTTCATCACCATTCACGAGTTTTAGGGTCGTTGTCCCGCGTCAGTTTTGGTATCAAAGCCTAGGTTCTAGGTTAGGGCATATTTGCATGACATTTTGATTTTCTTGCATTTTAATTCATTGCGGTTCATAGTTGTGTCATTTAGAACCCATGTTGATTCAATGACGGATGGGAGACCAAAATGCCCGGTGGTGCTGCGGGTGGGAGATTGGATATGTCTAGGGTGCCATAACGTTAACTTCTCTCGCCGTATCAAATGTCATCGCATAGGTTGTCTGATACGGAGGGCGGAAGGAATTCGGATATATAATAGTAACCGCCTTTACCTCGGAGGTAGGTCTTCGAACCAGGTAGTTCTTACTGTTGACCAAGCTAAAGATCTGCGTAATGGTTGGACCATTGCGGGTAAACGACTTAGGGACGTATCGGGTTCAGCACCATGCGATGGGGTCGACCAGCATGTGCGTCGGGGCAAGGTCCACCAGGGTGTCTCCTTTGCCCAGGTGGTGTTGGGTGCAAACAAAAGAGACATCTCGAGATTTGGGATGATGTCGCAGGGAAGCAGCACGTCGAGAATGTCCCTTTATGCTAAGAAGACGGTTTGTGGTGGACCACCATCTATGGACAACACAAACCAAGAGTTGAGGGCTCTTGCCTCTAACCCACCTCTATTTTGGGCAATTGTTACTTTCCCCATTACTTCATTACAAAGTATACAGATATACAAATGGTTATACGGTACATGGACTCTCGGCACTCGCCCTTTCCTTCCGTCGATCACGTCTACTAGCTACATGCTTCGCTTTCTCAACGAGGAGGTCGCCGAGATGTTTTGCTCACGAAAAAAGTTTTTTATTGACGGGACTCCGATGCTCAGTCGGAGATGGGAGCTAATTGATGGGAGGTGGTCCCTAGTTCCTTTGATGGAGGGATATGGTTGCGGCTTCGAGGGCTGCCATTACATGCCTGGACCCCTAATGTCTTTGAAGCGATCAACTCTATCTGTGGCGCTCTCAAGTCCATCAGTATGGGTACTGCCGACTTGTGGGACACAAGCTACGCCCGAATCCTGGTTGCCGTTTGCTGCATAGATGATGTTCCGAGAAGTTGTGTCGTTAACATCGGGGAGCAACACATTCAGATATTCATTGAAATAGAGCTGAGTGAGAGGGCTCTGCACCCGAAGCAGCCGGAGCTGGAAATGTCAAGGTCCATCGGAGGTATGGAAAACATGCGCAGTGGTTCCGACGAAGAACTAGCACCTCCTCCCGTCGAACCAACTAGGTACGGGATAGATATCGGCGGTCGGCGAAAGAAAGTACCCTTGCAGGGGGATATGATCGCGACGATATTGCAACTTTTGAGGACGACCGCAATGGGGAGCGTCGGATCGGCATCGGGGGGTCATTCTACTACGGAGGATGATTTAGAAGATGGGGAATTCCAACTCGCTGCAGAGTACACGTACCCAACAGAAGGTAGCACTCAAAAGGATGATGGCAGCGCTAGGCTGTTGGGTACGGCTGATAATGCTCACGTCGACAGTTGTACTCCCGGGGCTGATCTCTCACCACCAAATGGATCAACGGTCAAGATAGGGGTGTCGGTCGAGATCGACACCATGGAAGGGGTCACAGATTTTGCTCATGCCATGACGGATAGAGCCTTGCCTTTTATAGAAATTGAACCTCCACATCGAGATGACCCCATGAATGGGGAAGCGACGCATGGCTGGGTCTTCAAACGTGGTTGTTCGAAGCCTGGGAAGGTTGTTCGTATAGCAGCGAAGTCAAATACCACGGCTCCATTACCGCTGGCTTTGCAAGACAACTTTTCATGGGTTGCTCCTGCGACACATATCAAACAGCCACGTGGAGGGGTCTCTTGTCCCTTATGAAGGAGGCGTGGGAAGTTGGGCTGACAAGAACTGGGGACTAAGGGAGGTGGCAATGCTTTATGATTGCTTTACTTTAGAGGAGGGAAAGAGGATAAGGACTACACGTAGAGGCATGGGGAAAAATGGGCGACAGCAAGATTGGGAAGTAAGGAGGTCCGAGTGCGGGGCTTTTTTCCTCGAAGTGGTTGGCGGGTCGAGAACGAGAAGCACCTATACCATGGTCTGACGATTTACTGGCCCATGGGTTCCAGACCTTCAATCGTGGGCCAAGACCTTGCTGGACTTGGACGTCTAGGCCACATTGGATGGAGGTGGGTCACGCAAGCAGTGGAGACCTGTGTTTGGATCGGTCCCGATACCAATCAACAATCTCTACAGAACTGAAACCTCCTTTACCTCGCTACGAAACAACGAAGTCCGTAATCACTTAATATGTTATTCTTTGGAGACCACATCGTCTTCCTCGTCGTCCATTTCTGATGCTCTATCCTCTTCGGCATCTTCTGCTCGGAAATCTTGTCGCTCTGGTTCTTAAAGCGTGACAAATCAGGGCATTGGGTCCAATGCTCCTTCTTACCTGAGAAGGGAAATATGATGCATAGTTCTTCTCCATCCGTGGGGATCGGCTCCAATGGTATGTCCAACGGATTTGATGAGAATGACAAACTAATTCGTGTCGGGAGGGAATTAGGTATGTCTTTTAAAGGATCTGATGGCGCTCTGAGGGAGGTCTTTAGTGTCGTTCTCCTAAACAGGAAAACCTTGACCAAGAAGAAGAGTGACCGGGAACTCGCGAGGCTGCAGTGAGGAATGTCAGACGGAAGGGGATCTAGGGGTTTTTAACGCTCTCCGTTTCCTTTGGGCGGGCCTCACTCGGATCTAGATGAAAATGTTTTCGTGGAAGGTGAGGAGATTGTGCGATATTGCCAAAAGAGCTTATGTGAAGAGGGTTATCGCTATATATAACCCAGAAGTAAGCACTCTGCAGGAAACCAAATGGGGATGTTGCGACAATCCCGAAGTTGATTCGGTTCTTGGGGCAACCACTGGGGGTGGATTCTATTGGTGTGTCGGGGGCCATTTTGGTCGTCTGGAACCTATTATTGTTTGAGAAAATCGACGAGGAAGTGGGACAGTACTCCGCCTCAGTTGTGCTCCAGAGTAGGGATACAGGGAATCGTGGATTTTTCGGGTATCTATGGACCTTCGGATGGCGAAAACTGTGAAGATTTTTGGTTTGAGCTGGCCGCGATCGCAGCGAGATGGGATTTCCCGATCTGTATGGGGGGAGATTTTAATGCAAGGCCTAACGGATCCCGCGATTATGTGCAATTTCAACGCCTTTATCTTGGATTGGGAATTGATCGATCTGCCGCTTTCGGGGTCTCACTTCACTTGGTCCAATCTGCAGGAGTTTCCTTCATTGAGTCGCATTGACAGGTTCCTTTGCACCACTGATTGGTTGGATTTGTTCCTAACAGCATCCTCCGAAGGCCTCGTTAGAGCTGTCTCAGACCACCGCCCTATTCTGTTACAGTGTGAAGCTCGGGACAAGGGTCCTTCCCCGTTTCAGTTCGAAAACATGTGCCTTCTCGACAAAGATTTCAAGGCTGCGGTCGGGTAGAGGGGGAACGAGATCTCCCCTTCGGGGACGGCTGCCTTCATCTTTGTTTCGAAGCTCAAATGGCTCAAGGGCTTTAAAACATGGAAAAGAGAGGTGTATGGGCTGGTTCATGTTGAGAAGGAGATTTTGCTTCGCCGGCTAAAGGAATTGGATGATATCAAAGAGCATAGGAACTTGTCGGGGGCCGAATTCGACGAAAGGTTACTGAAAAGAACGACGGTCCACGATAAATGCATCGCCGAGGAGGTATGTTGGAGGCAAAAAGAAAGGATACATTGGCTCAAGGCGAGTGACCACAATACCAAATTCTTCCATTCGGTCGCCAATGCTAGGAGCAAAAATAACTACTTCGGATAAATCTCAGTAGAGGGCGAGGTGTTCACTGATTTGGGTCAAATCAGAGAGCAGGTCGTCAAATTCTACCAAAACCTATACACTAAGGAGTGTCTTTCACGGCCGGAACTTGATGGTTTGAATTTTAGGTCCTTATCGGAATGTGACAAAGCTGATGTTGAAGGTCCTTTCAGAGAAGAGGAGGTGTGGCAAGCTATTAAACACGGGGGGTAAGAACAAGGCCTCAGGCCCCGACCGATTCACCTTGGAGTTTTATCGTCAATTCTGGCATATTCTGAAAGCGGATCTCATGGAGGTGTTTAAGGAGTTCCATTCAAATCGTTTTATTGGGCGATGCATAAACTCAACCTTTATCACTATTATCCCGAAGAAAGATGATGCAGAGAACCTAACTGATTTTCGCCCGACTTTTTTGCTCAACTGTCTATACAAAATCATCTCTAAGGGGCTCGCAAACCGACTCAAATCTTTAATGGGCAAAATCATATCTGCAAACCAAGGGGCCTTTGTTCAAGGGAGACAGCTGGTGGACATTGTGGTTGTGGCCCAAGAAGTAATTCACTCCGCCCATAGGGGCCGATACCCTACTGTCATATGAAAGGTGAAGGCTTATGACCGGGTTGACTAGAAGTGCTTGGACTATATGCTCGGCAGGCTTGGATTCGGGTCGCGATGCAGAGGGTAGATGAAGGCCTGTATTTTGTTGGTCTGGTTCTCAGTTTTGATTAACGGGTCCCCAGCGGGTTATTTCAATAGCTCGCGTGGAATTTGGCAGGGGGATCCCCTATCCCCTTTCCTATTTAACATTGTGAGAGAAGCACTAACAGGCCTGATCTCGCGGGCTAGGCAGCTTCAATTTATTTCTGGTATCCGGGTGGGCTCGGCGGATGGCAATGCTTTATGATTGCTTTACTTTAGAGGAGGGAAAGAGGATAAGGACTACACGTGAAGGCATGGGGCAAAATGGGTGACAACTAGATTGGGAAGTAAGGAGATCCGAGTGCGAGTCTTTTTTCTTCGAAGTGGCTGGCGGGTCGGGAACGGGAAGCACCTATACTGTGGTCCGACGATTTACTGGCCCATGGGTTCCAGACCTTCAATCGTGGGCCAAGACCTTGCTGGACTTTGACGTCTGGGCCACATCGGATGGAGGTGGGTCACGCAAGCAGTGGAGACCTGTGTTTGGATCGGTCCCGATACCAATCAACAATCTCTACAGAACTGAACCTCCTTTACCTCTCTACGAAACAACGATGTTCGTAATCACTTAATATGTGATTCTTTGGAGACCACATCGTCTTCCTCGTCGTCCGTTTCTGATACTCTATCCTCTTCGGCATCTTCGGCGATGGAAAACTTGTCGCTCCGGTTCTTAAGGAGGGACAAATCAGGGCATTGAGTCCAATGCTCCTTACCTAGGAAGGGAAATCAGATGCATAGTTCTTCTCCATCTGTGGGGATCGGCACCAGTGGTATGTCCAACGGATTTGATGAGATTGACAAACTAATTCGTGTCGGGAGGGAATTAGGTATGTCTTTTAAAGGATATGATGGCGCTCTGAGGGAGGTCTTCAATGTCGTTCTCCTAAACAGGAAAACCTTGACCAAGAAGAACAGTGACCGGGAACTCGCGAGGCTACAGTGGGGAATGTCAAACGGAAGGGGATCTAGGGGTTTTTAACACTCTCAGTTTCCTTTGGGCGGGCCTCACTCGGTTTGTAGATGAAAATGTTTTCGTGGAATGTGAGGGGGTTGTGCGATATTGCCAAAAGAGCTAACGTGAAGAGGGTTATCGCTATGCATAACCCGGCAGTAATCACTCTGCAGGAAACCAAATGGGGATGTTGCGACAATCCCAAAGTTGCTTCAGTTCTTGGGGGCAACCGCTGGGGATGGATTCTATTGGTGCGTCGGGGGCCATTTTGGTTGCCTGGAACCTATTATTGTTTGAGAAAATCGACAAGGAAGTGGGATAGTACTCCGCCTCAGTTGTGCTCCAGAGTAGGGATACAAGGAAATCGTGGACTTTTTCAGGTATCTATGGACCTTTGGATGGCAGAAACTGTGAAGATTTTTGGTTTGAGCTGGTCGCAATCGCAGCGAGATGGGATTTCCAGATCTGTATGGGGGGAGATTTTAATGCAATCAAGTGGCCTCATGAGAAACAAGGCGGCTTGGCGGATCCCGTGATTATGCGCAATTTCAACGCCGTTATCTCGGATTGGGAATTGATCGATCTGCCACTTTCGAGGTCTCACTTCACTTGGTCCAGTATGCAGGAATTTCCTTTGTTGAGTCGCATTGACAGGTTCCTTTGCACCGCTGATTGGTTGGATCTGTTCCCGACAACATCCTCCGAAGGCCTCGCTAGAGCTGTCTCAGACCACCGCCCTATTCTGTTACAGTGTGAAGCTCGGGACAAGGGTCCTTCCCCGTTTCGGTTTGAAAACATGTGGCTTCTCGACGACGATTTCAAGGCTGCGGTCGGGTTGTGGTGGAACGAGATGGATGGCTGCCTTCATCTTTGTTTCGAAGCTCAAATGGCTCAACGGTCGAATTAAAACACGGAAAAGAGAGGTGTATGGGCTGGTTCATGTTGAGAAGGAGATTTTGCTTCGCCGGCTAAAGGAATTGGACGATATCAAAGAGCATAGGAACTTGTCGGGGGCCGAATTCAACAAAAGGTTACTGAAAAGAACGACGTTCCACGATAAATGCGTTGCCGAGGAGGTATGTTGGAGGCAAAAAGCAAGGATACATTGGCTCAAGGCGGGTGACCACAATACCAAGTTCTTCCATTCGGTCGCCAATGTTAGGAGCAAAATTAACTACTTGGGATAGATCTCAGTAGAGGGCGAGGTGTTCACTGATTCGGGTCATATCAGAGAGCAGGTCGTCAAATTCTACCAAAACCTATACACTTAGGAGTGTCTTTCACGGCCGGAACTTGATGGTTTGAATTTTAGGTCCTTATCGGAATGTGACAAAGCTGATGTTGAGGGTCCTTTCAGAGAAGAGGAGGTGTGGCGGGCTATTAAACACGGAGGTAAGAACAAGGCCTCAGGCCTCGACGGATTCACCTTGGAGTTTTATCGTCAATTCTGGCATCTTCTGAAAGCGGATCTCATGGAGGTGTTTAAGGAGTTCCATTCAAATCGCTTTATTGGGCGATGCATAAACTCAACCTTTATCACTATTATCCCGCAGAAAGATGACACAGAGAACCTGACCGATTTTCACCCGATTTGTTTGCTCAACTGTCTATAGAAAATCATCTCTAAGGTGCTCGCAAACTGACTCATACCTTTAATGGGCGAAATCATATATGCAAACAAAGGGGCCTTTGTTCAAGGGAGACAGCTGGTGGACATTGTGGCTATGGCCCAAGAAGTAATTCACTCCGCCCATAGGGGTCGATACCCTGCTTTCATGTGAAAGGTGGATATGGAGAAGCCTTATGACCGGGTTGACTGGAAGTGCTTGGACTATATGCTCGGAAGGCTTGGGTTCGGGTCGCGATGGAGAGGGTGGATGAGGACCTGTATTTCGTCAGACTGGCTCTCAGTTTTGATTAACGGGTCCCCAGCGAGTTATTTCAATAGCTCGCGTGGAATTTGGTAGGGGAATCCCCTAACCCCTTTCCTATTTAACATTGTGGGAGAAGCACTAAAAGGCCTGATCTCGCGGGCTAGGCAGCTTCAATTTATTTCCGGTATCCAGGTGGGCTCGGCGGGTCGTGTCATTTCACATCTCCAATATGCAGATGACACTCCTTTTCAGGAAGGCGGATGTGGCAGAAGTCACGACTCCAGTGGAGGTGCTTTCGATCTATGAAATGGTGACGGGACAACGAATCAACACTCACAAATCCGCTATTACGGGGGGTGGGGACGGAGGATCAGTTGTTGGCAGAGTTGGCAGAAACTGTAAAATGTGGGGTGGAGATGCTTCTTCTAATGTAGCTGAGCCTACCGTTCAAACTTCGTCAACCCTCGATTAGGGCATGGGACCCAGTGATACAAAGGTTTGAATAAAGATTATCCTTATGGAAAGGGAAACTTCTTAGCAGTGGGGTCATCTTCTCTTGGTCAAGTTGGTTCTTTCTAGCCTCCCCATTTTTTATATGTCTATGTTCAAATGCCCTATGGGTGTGATCCATAGACTAGAACAAATTCAACGAAATTTCCTATGGGAAGGTTCGGGGTTGGATAAACGATACCATCTAGTAAAATGGGAAACATGCAAGCTTCTCATGGGCAGTGGCGGACTATGCATACAGAGCCTAAGGTGGGTGAACATTGCGATGTTGGGGAGCCGGGCTAGATGATAAGGATAGTCTATGGTGTAGTGTGCTGATGGAAAAATATGGTCCCATGACCGGCAGTTGGGGGCATTAATACCACTCGTAACAATGGCACCTCAGCTTGGTGGAAAGGGATTTGTGGCACTTCGGAGTTGTTCACTAGGTGGATAAGATACAGTTGGGACGATGGATCTCGAATCCAATTTTGGGAGGATATTTTGGCGGAGAGAGGGTCTCTCAAACTCTCTTTCCCGGATATCTATTGCATTGCCAGAGACAATAATGGGGTGGTTCCGGATTTTTTTCTAGAGGGTGTGGGAGGTGGCTACCCGCAGAAGGCTTCGAGGCAAGGAGATTTCTTCCTTCACTAGGCTGTTGGACCTGTTGAATAGTTTAAGGAGGAATCCCCTCCGTCTGGACGCCTGGGGTTGGGCTCTCTCTAAAGATGCAAAGTTCAGCGTCCGATCTTTCTTTCAGAGACTTACGTTACGTCCGTTAATTAAATTCCAAGGGGCGGGATTGTGGAATGCGACCATTCCCCCCAAGATCAGATTCTTCGCGTGGACTTTGTTTTTAGGAGAAATACTCAAGATTGATCAGCTCTATAGGAGGGGGAACATTATGCCGAATCGGTGCACGATGTGCCTCGATGAGGAGTCGGCGGCACACCTTTTCAACCATTGTTTGGTGGCTCACAGGATGTGGGGGGTCATCCTTAAATCTTTCGGTATGTGTTGGGCTGCTCCTTCATCTCCCTACCTTCATTTCTTGACCTGGTCATCCGTCTCCTTGGAGGGTAAACTAGGGGAGTTTTGGCAGGCAAGTGTATTCACGGTTATGCGGAGTATTTGACTGGAGCGGAATGCTAGAATTTTTGACAAAAAGCGTCGTTCGGTGGGGATGATTCTCAAAGCGGTTAGAGATCTAATGTGCCTTTGGGTCTCTAGAGGATGCGCTCAAATCGGTGTTGAGGAGTTCCAGTGGGAACCAGGTTAGAGGGGCGACTTGGTGGAGGTCTGGGTGTTTGGTTGACTGATTTAGGCTCGGGTCTGTGGCCCATTTGGGCTTCGTTTTGTCATTCATGGCTTGTATTTTCACATTTTCCTTTTTGGTCGTCCTGTTTTTGTATCTTTTTTTAGCGTCTTGCTAGTATTCAATACACTTAATTACCGATCAAGAGAAAAAAAAAATTAGAACCCATGTTAGTCAGCCGTGATCACCATGAACTTTAGTGAGGTTATCAATGCCCTTAGGGACATCAAAGCTGAATTGTGAGCGATCAATGATAGGATGACTGCCATGGAGCAAGCCCAAACCACCCTTGAGGCTTCTAATGGTATATTGTTTGACCGATTCAATCGGTTAGAAGGGGTTGATGAGCACTTTGATCAGCCTCGTGAGTGTGATGGTCCACGCTTTAAACGTGGTGATCATCAAAATGATCGGAATAGGAACGATAGGGTAGATCATCAGGGAGATGACTATGACCCGGATGGAAGACTCCTCAAGAACGTGCGAGTTGAGTTTCCAACCTACGATGGAAGACTGAACTCTAAATTCATCCTGGATTGGGAATCTGATCTGGACCACCACTTTGAATGGTATGGTATGAATGACGGCGATGTGTTAGGGTCACCCACCAAGATGAAACTCATCGGCCAAGCCCGACTCTTTTGGGTCAACTCCGAGAGCATGAGTGCGAATGCGGGTCATGCCCCCATTACCCGTTGGGTGGACATAAAGCAACGACTTACCAATAAGTACGTTCCTTTATCATACTACCATCGTTTACTTGATCAATGGCAAAATCTAAGCCAAGGTAGTATGGCTGTGACCGAATACAACGGCAAATTTGAAGAATTCATGATGAGAGCCAAAGTATCGGAAGATCCTCACGTCCCTCTCTCTAGATTCCGCTCTGGGTTGCCATTGGAATTGCAGGAGTTGATCTCTCACCCCGTTGACACACTTGACGAGTGTTACGCCGTTGTACAAGACTTTGAGCGATACTTGAAAGCGACAGTGATGAGGCGGTTTGAATCACAAACCAATGGTCAACGAACCGGTGAGGGAAAATCTAGAGTTGGAAACCCACCTCCCAGACCTACACAACCCACACATACCAATGTGAGGTTTGACAAGGGAAAAGGTGTGGTTGAAGAATCCTCGAAGGGTGGTTCTCACATCAAGTGCTATAAATGTCAAAGGTTGGGACACATTGCCGCCCAATGCCCTACAAGAGACCACCAAAGGAATCTCTTCACTGAAGGAGAGGAAGATGAGGATGATGGAAATGTTAAGGAGAAGTGTACGAACCAGGCGTCACACCTAGTGATGAGGAAGGTGATGTTAGTGGTCGTGCCTTAGTTGTGCGAAGTGCCCTTGCACAACCTCAACGGAATGAAAAAGAGGATTAGCGTAGGGAGAACATCTTCCACACTTTCGCCAAATGTGGGGAGAATAGTTGTAGGGTTATCGTGGATAATGAGAGTTGCACCAATGTAGTGTCAAGACACATCACCCGCTTAAGGCTTACACCCGAAGCTCACCCGAGACCATACATAGTTGCATGGGTTGACTCTTCATCCATTCCCATGTCTCAAAGGTGTCGTGTGTCGATTCAGTTGGCCTCTTATTCGAACACCTTGTGGTTCAATGTAGTGTCGATGAATGTGGGTCAGATCATTTCGTGAAGGTCGTGACTCTGCCACATGGACGTGACCCTCCTTGGTCAATCTAACGCCTGCACGTTCATATATAAGGACAAAAAGATCACTTTAAACCCCTTGCCTCCCAAAACACCATCGACCAACAAAATTGAGAAGGGTGGTCAATCTAAGACATCAAAATCGTGAGCCCTTCGTAGTTAGAAAGAGCGTCTGTAGATGAGAACGTGGTGTACATTGTTAGCACAGTCGAGCGTGCTATCGAGTCTGTGGGCGAACACCCTAAGGAGGTTGAGCCGATTTTGAAAGATTTTACGGATGTCTTCCCAGAAGACTTACCCAATGAGCTCCCTCCAATGCGTGACATCCAACACGTCATAGACTTAGTTCCCGGATCTACTCTACCTAACCTGCCCCATTATAGGTTGAATTTGGTTGAACATGTCGAGCTAACCCGACAAGTCGACGTGCTCCTTCGGAAGGGGTTCAGCCAAGAGAACTTGGGCTCTTGTGTCGTACCCACGCTACTCACACCCAAGAAGGATGGTACTTGGCGAATGTGTGTGGATAGTCGGGCGATCAACAAAATTACAGTCAAATATCGGTTTCTCATACCGAGGCTCAACGACATGTTGGATATCATGGTTGGTTTCACTATCTTCTCCAAGATAAACCTTAAAAGTGGCTACCATCAAGTCTGTATCTGCCTTAGTGATGAGTGAAAAACCGCCTTCAAAACCAAAGATGGTCTTTACGAGTGGATGGTCATGCCTTTTGGGCTTTCTAATGCCCCGAGCACATTCATGAGGCTCATGACCCAAGTGTTGAGGTTGTTCCTAGGCAAATTCCTTAATGTGTATTTTGAACGACATCTTGATTTACAGTCATGACAAGGAGCAACACTTGACCCACCTTAGGTTGGTTTGTGAGACCTTAAGGGGTGAGAAGTTGTATGCGTATTTCAAGAAGTGCACCTTCCTGCAATAATCTGTTGTCTTCTTGGGATTCATCGTCTCGGCTGATGGAATGGTTGCGGACCCCGAAAAGGTTAAGGCTATTGTGGCGTGGTCAGAACTTAAGAATATACACGATGTCCGTAGTTTAGTTTTAGCACCATCATGGCCCCAATCACCGATTGCAAGGAAAAAGGAGATTTTCAATGGGGCAAAGCCGCAATGAAAGCCTTTACCGAGATCAAAGAGAGGAGTAGTGCACCAGTCATGCGGTTGCTGGACTTTTCCAAAGTCTTGGAGGTCGCGTGTGATGCGTCAAGTGTAGGTATAGGAGGAGTGCTTAGCCAAGAGGGCTACCTAGTGGCATCCTTTAGCAAAAAATTTAACGAGACGAAGCAAAAATACTCCACCTATGATAAGGAGATTTATGCGGTCTTCTGATCCCTTTAGTATTGAAAACATTACCTTAGACGACAAGAGTTTGTGCTATTTTCTGCCACAAAGCCTTGCGTTCCCTTGCTTCCCAAAAGAAGTTGAACCTGATGCATGGAAATGGGTTGAGTACTTCCAAGGGTTCACATTCGTATTGAAGCACAAGGCCGGTGTTGAAAACAAATCGGCTCATGTGCCTAGTTGTCGGGTGGCGACTTTGCAAACCATGAGCATCGAGGTTGTCGGATTTGAGTGATTGAAAGAAGAGTATCCCAAGTGCCCATATTTCGGGATGGAGTACAATGCTCTCCTTGGTAATCCAACCAACACTAACTCCAAGTATACCCTGCAAGACAGGTATTTGTTCAAAGGCAATCGCCTATGCATCCCTCGCACTTCATTGCATGACTTCCTCATTTGGGAGTTACATGTCGGAGGTATTACCGAACATTTCGGGTGAAATAAGACCGTTGCACTCGTAGAGGATAGGTTTTGTTGGCCTAGCCTCATGAGGGATGTTTCTCTGGTTGTGAAGCAATGTCGTACATGTCAAGGGGCCAAATAGAGTAAACAAAATACTTTCCTATACACTCCTTTACTCGTTCCACACACACCGTGGCAAGACATCTCAATGGATTTCTTGCTCGGACTCCCCAAGACTCGGCGAAAACACGATTCCATTTTTATGATAGTAGACCACTTCTCCAAAATGGCCCACTTTATAGCGTGCTCTAAAACTTCTTATGCGGCTCATATCGCAAAATTATTTTTTGGGGAGGTTGTGTGTCTCTATGGGTTGCCCAAGACCATCGTGTAAGATAGAGACGTTAAATTCACTAGTTACTTTTGAAAGACCTTGTGGTACATGATGAGTACCATGTTACAGTTTTCTTCGGCCTATCATCCTCAAACCGATGGACAAACCGAAAGCACCAATAAAAGTTTAGGTAATCACCTTCGTTGTCTTGTTGGTGATCACATTATGACTTGAGATTCTATCTTGCCGATAGTCGAGTTTGCATATAACAATTCAGTCAACAGGTCCCTAGGCATGAGTCCATTTGAGGTCGTGCATGGTCATAGGCCTAAAACGAGAGCCCGAGTCCGCAGATGGATTTGCATAACATATTCATAGTTTACATGCCGAAATTAGACAGAAAATTTATTTGATCCCTATGTCGGCATCACAACGAGAGCCCGAGTCCGCAAATGGATTTGCATAGCATATTCATAGTTTACATGCCGAAATTAGACAGAAAATTAAGTCAAGCAATGATCAATACAAATTATCGGCAGATGCGCATAGTCATTTCAAGGAATTCCGAATTGGTGATCATGTGATGGTTTAGATTATGCCTGAGCGATTCCCATCGGGAGTCACACAGAAACTCCAAGCCTGCGACGTTGGGCCTATAAGAATTGTGGCAAGGAATGGACCTAATGCTTACATTCTTGAGCTTCCTCTAGATGCAAGGATTAGCTCAACATTCAATGTGGAAGACTTAATTCCTTCTTTGGGCCCAACCCCACCTCCTTATAATCCTTTCCAACCGGTCCCAACCTTGCAGCCTTTACCACTTCCTTTCCTAAAGAAGCAGAGGAAAGAGATAATTGACAAGATATTGGATGATTTTGTAGTGTCTACCCATGGAAGAGGATTTCAGAAATATTTGGTGAAGTGGATGGATCAGTCGGACTCCGAAAATGCATGGATAAATAAAGACGAGGTTCGTCGCTGAGACCCTGACATGCTCGATTGATATCAAGACTCCGCTTCATCGGTGATGAAGCCCATTGGTCCCAGGGAAATGACGGGGACGCTGACATAGTGAACATCGGCTATGGGCCATATCGCGTGTAGCAATGTCGGAAGAAGCGGAACGGGGAACCAGAACCAGGCCTGAAGGAAGGAGAACACACTGCCCGAAGTAGCTAGAGCGACTTCACTTCCCGCTCGAGCGAGAATGCTTCAAAAATAAATCCAAACTTTCGGCCAAGAGTCATTTGAACGAGTTTGATTGTAACTTGAGCGAGATATTGAAGAATGCACAAGATTTTTCTCTAGAATAAGTCGCTCCAGCGAGCATCAGTTGTCGCTCGAGCGAGTCACGTCGATCATTCACATTTTAGTCTTTTTTTTCTAGATTTCTTTGGTTTCGTATGTAAGCAATTTAGGATAGTTTCATAATTATTATGCTTTAGGATTTTCTCCTTTGAGGCCTCCTATATAAGGTCATTAAAAACATTGTAAAAAGGATTAATTACTAATGAATGAAAAAAAGAGCATTTTGTTTTCAGCTTGAGATGAGTTTCGGTAAAGAGTAAATCTTCTTTTCCGCGAAGGGTTTGGTGTGAAGCCAAGGGTGCGATGCCCACAATTTCCTAATTCTTATCTTTATCTCTTAGTTTATCTAATTTATGCTTATTCCCGATCCCATAAACCCTAATTTTACTCCCTTCCAAGTTGAACCTACCAAAATCCTAAACCCTAGACTTCATATGAGCCATTGAACCGATCTAATTCAGCAAACCCATGGGAGATCAGGTGATTCCCCATTTAATCGAAGAATGACGCCCTAATCTGGAAGCAACTAGAGTTCTATCTCTAGGATTTGCTTTTGCGAAGCTAACGGATCTAGTGCATCGGACAGAACCCTAGCCGAACCAAACACGATCACCTAAGAGAAAATCTACGAAATCCTAAAGTATCGCAAGTAATTTTGAGATTATGTTTGATTTAATCAGTTTAATTTCGGCACATTAGCATTTCATCACCATTCACGAGTTTTAGGGTCGTTGTCCCGCGTCACCTAAATTCTTGAGTGAAAACTAAGTTTCCTCGCAAATTCACTCGAGCGAGCTTGGTTCTTACTCAAGCGAGTCTTCAAAAATGTCCATGCCCACCTTTCGATTGATTCTCACTCGAGCAGGAACTGGCATCGCTCGAGGGAGGTTGGGCAGAGAATTTTCACTCAAGTCGTCGTTCGATCTCGCTCGAGTGAGTTTGGGCAGAGACTCGTGCTCCCTTGCTAACCCTTATTGTCTGAATCTTCTTCTTGCGTCTCCGGTACACGATAAATGGCGGTTTGACTTGGATGCCCCCATCAATAAGCTATTCATAAACTACAACGAAGTACAAGAAGATGAAAACACAAACACAATTGTTCCTTCAGAAGTCTGGTTGTGCCTCATTGTCGTGCTGATCTCAAACCCTTTGCAACATTAAAGATGGGGATAGAGAATTTCGATCGATAGATAAAGACGAGAAGAGAAAGAAGATGTTTCGATGGGCTAGGGCTATTTTGGAGCCCTATTTTGGTTAGTTTGAATTTTATCTGTGGTATGAGTTGGCACTAGGTACTCGACCTCGAGTGTCAACGCCCTTGGGACTCGGCTCAATTTTTGGATACATCCATGCAAAACCACCATGTCTTTAGTGTGATTTAATGCCAAGATCACAAGATGTGCAAAAGGTTGGAGTCGAGGACTTTCTCCATCGTTTGATTCAAAGTCAAAAAAAGCCATATAAGATCAATGGTAATGTGGGATTACACAATAGCCATAGATTTTAGATGTTGTATGACTGCTTGAACACGGATGATGGAAATCGTTTTTTCTTTCCACTATTTTGAAACAAAGATCTTTAGACCATGACGCACTTACCAGATGACACGAATAATGATTCTATTGTGCATCCCGAAACAATGACCAAAGTATCAAGTCATCAAGCACTTGGATCATTTACCTAATGCAATCTCTTCAAGGTATATAAAAGTACATATATATATATATAGGAAAACAGCATATAGGTTCAAACGCATAAATGGACCCATTTGTTTGAACTCCAAATCACATGCCTCGTGGCACGTGATCCTGCCACAATACCCTGTTGGAATCAAGTGACATGTGGCATTGATCTAAAAAACTTTTTTGTTGGTCAAATTCGGGTCAAAGTTTAGGTACCACCCTACACATCTTGGTGCTTTGAATTTTTTCCCGTAAATATCCACCCATTTTATTTTATTTTAAATGGACCTAGCGGTCCTTGGGCAAGTTTTTAGGGCACCCAATTCCTTGGATGGGTGACATTTAGGCCCCCATAGTTCAAAAGCATGGATCTAACATGCATTTGAACCTATATCCCAAGCCCCATACATCTTGGGGTCCACATGGTACTCGAGTCATGTATGTACGTGTGTATGTATATATTTTCAATTAGTATTAGGTAAGTGGCCCCTGTGCCAGGTGACTTGGTACTCGAGTCAATTTTTGAGATGTGTCACGTGAAATCATATATGCATATGATAGGTGCTCCATGACCTAAAGATCTTTGGTGTAAAAGATTGGAACTAAAAATGATATCCATCATTTGGGTCAAACAATTAAACCACCATCAAAAAATAATAACTACTATAAATCCAACATACCAATAGTTTTAGATGGCCTTTGCCTGTTCTGAATTAGACAATAGAGATGTCTTATTTATACCACAGATCTTGTGATCACGAGCGTCAAATTGCACGAACCACATGGTGATTTCACATGGAACGTATCCCAAAAAGTGATCCAAGTACCAAGTGCATCGGCACTTAGGTCCCTATATAACAAGAGTTGGTATCATGTACACAACTAGACCAACTACTGACTTGGTTCGTGGATCACTTTTTCAGATCCGTGGCATGGTTTAATCATGTGTGTATACAGATCTATGGTCTCAAATATTGGGATGAAAAAACATATCTATCATACGATTCAAAGCAGCCAACCCCTTTTCAGATCTATGTTGTCAGAGATTAATATGGACGTCGTTAATTTGAAAGACATTGAGCTGACTGCATAGAATCACACAACAGATGCCTTTTTTGTCCCAAGATTTTGCACCATCAATCGTTAGATCATGGCTTTAAATCACACAACACACATGAGGAGATCACATGCCACATAACCTAAAAAGTTACTTGTGAACCAAGTCTCTTGACATGCGCAACTTCGATCTAAGAAGTTGGTAATATGTCTTCGACACTAGCACCAGGACCGCTGATTAGATGGTGTTGTAATAGAATTGGATTAGGTACCCGACCCAAGCACATGCAGTGGTGCAAGCACAAAACCATTTTATGAGCATGCAAATCGATTTATACATTTATACTATACTCTCCAATAAACGCAAACCATATCTTTATCTATTAGTTTTCATAAATTTCTGGATCACTACCTCCTTATTGAGCACAATTAACCCTAAATTGTTCCCCATCTAACTTAATTTTAATTATTTTCTTGTATTACCTCTCAAGAGGTCATATTAGGAAATATATTTGGGTATTTGTCTGTCCGAATTTAATCTAAAACTTTTAAGACATGCAAATTTGCAATCAAGATATGCTATTTACTAATTAGTGGTGAGTGTGCATTAGCTCCACATTTATTAATCCAATGGCAAGTCATATCAAGCATATCAACCGATCAAAAAAATATCTAACTTAATGTTCTGGTTATGAAAATATTTGTTTCTAAATGTAATAATAAAAGCGGAGCTACAAGGATGCAATTCGGTCATCTCGAAGGTAAAGGTGGTACACAAGATAATTGATTTAACCCCTACATGGCAGCACACAAGAAGTTCCTATCAAATAGTTAGAAAATTTGTATCATCATGAAAATCATCCAGTTGCTATTTATTGCTTCTATGACCCAAGTCAATTGTCCTTGCACCAAATGAAACGTTCAAGTTAAGTATCATGAAAGGTACTAAAACAGAATTTATTATCATAATCTGCAGTAATAAGTCATATTAACAATAATGATAATATCAAGTAGAGAATATAACAATGTTTACACGAGGCTCACTACGTCACGACCAAGCAACTTGTATAAGAGTGAGTGTGTTTCGACCGGTTAGGGCCCTTTGGGTTTGATGGTGTTGTATTTATGGTATATAAAATTACCATATACATACTTTTTCATACCCTCTGTTTCCCTATATAACGAAGATGGTGTTAGTAACTCCACCCGTTCCCAATTAACTTGGAGTAAACAGACTAGTTTCACATCTTATTCTGGGACGCATTTCTATCATGTGATTTAAATTGGTCAATGCATTTAAAATAAATAGCTAAAACTACTTCAGTCTCGTGCATTTCTGCCAATCGCCATCTTATGGGGCAGTGACCCTGTTTATATCAGTTGTCAGGCATGACAGTGTTGTACACCGCATTAATTTGATTTTAAAGGACATTAAACATAAAGGTTTCTGATAGTGCTAAAATAATAACCATATTTATGTGTAAGCATGTCTTACTACTCCAAAGGATGAGAAAACATATAAATGAAAATTTGCTTTGTCCCACAGTCACTCGATTTACGATAGTGTTTTTGACACTATAAAGTTTTCAAGCAAAAACAAAGTTGCTTAGAAGCTTCGTAGTGTCGACTGTTAGAATAACTAGCCTTTTTCAAAGCCGAGTTAGACAGCAAAGAAGCAAGTGCAGCAAAGGGAGAGAGTCCTAAATGAGAAGATGAAAGTCAAAGGAAAGTTAGTTGCCACTATTATCCTCTCACAATTGTTTTGGGGGAATGTGGTATTGGTAAGGGCGTAAAGGGGGGTTCACAACCCTTACTAATTGTGATGAGATTGGTGGGCAGGGATGAGGAGCCACCAATTAGATACATTTACAATGTCATGGTGTAGCAACCTGAAATTTCAAGGTTGACTTTTTGACATTTGTAGGCTTAACTTGTAAAACTTAGGTTCTGACCACGGTGACTTTAATAAGCCTTCAAGGTGATGTTTTAAGGAGCCTGAGCCTGAGACCTAAATAAAATATAACATCTATTTTATCCCAAAGAGCAGCCATTTTTCATGAATGCCTTTGGCCCTGTGGCTAGGAGATGTCACTAGCTATATATGTTTACTGTTTTCACATTCTTTGATGGCTTGGGATCATTGAATGCTTCAAACTTACATGTATTGAATCACTTAGACTCAGTCATATAAGAGAGTCACCCGAGAATAATTAACATAGTTATATTATCAATAATATTTAAAAATGTAATGTTGGATACTAGCTCGCCTAAAAGTTCATTGAGAGGAGAACTAGCGTTCAGCCATAGCCATGTGAGTTTTAATCTGAATACTAATAATATTAATATCATTTTTATTGCGACAATTGCATGTTTCTTAGTTGGTTAAGGAAATTTCATTGAGAGGTCTCGGGTTCACCCATAGCCACACGGATACGCCCAAAAGGGTGTCGTACCCGTATCCTATACGTATCGGATACGGGCACCGGTGGGATATGCGTGCATGCGTGTCCCACGAGTTTCCAATAATAATAATAATAATAATAATAATAATAATAATAATAATAATAATAATAATAATAATAAATATAAAATCCGGTAATTACGGCCGGGATACGGAGCTTAATTATTTAATTTTTTATAATTATTTTAATCCTTACTTTTTAGGGTTGCCGTATTAGGGGTTCTGCTTTTTTAGGGTTGCAAAAGGAAGGAAAAAAAAACAGATGAAGAAGAAGAACAAGAAGAAGAAGAAGAAGTGGAGCAAAAGCACTGGCTCTGTTTTAGGGTTGCAAAAGGGAGGGGAAAAAAAAAACAGAAGAAGATTAGAAGAACTGAAGAAGAAAAAGTAGCAGAGGACGTACCTGCTTCTCAAATCAAGTACGGGATGCACTTCTGGGAAGGACCTTCGCTGAAGGGTTTCGTTTGACCTCTGTTTGCTTTGCGGCGGTAGCAAAGCGTTTAAGGGGTTTTATTTTCTCCGTTTTAAGGGCCCGACTCACGTCACCATCATATAAATCTAAAACAATTGTTTAAATCATATCCCACCCGTTGAAATGTAACTTTTTATCTCACACCATGAAGTATGATTTATCATTATGCCATGTGGCACACATCTATGATCAATCACAGGCCTTCAATTGATCATACATCATTTTGATGGTATAAATTTTCAAGATCATAAGTCAATAAATTATGTAAGATCATTTAAACTATTTTTTAAAGGGCACGACTTAAGAATAATAAAAACAGTTGGGCTGCTTATTCGCAAGATAAAATGGTTGTTCATCCCAATTCTCAAAACATTAACCCAGTAGATCAAATTAATGACTTTTGAATAGATTTCAAAAAAAAGTAACACAAAATTCTCATGAGTGTGTGATGTGTGTAATGTGATTTTAGGGCCACTTTTTTTATGTGTGCCATATTAAATAAAAATGATCGTGTGATGGTACACCCATGGTCTCAATATCCATTCTTTGAAAGATTGGGGCGAAAAAATCAATCTCTATCATCTAATTCAAATCAGTCAATCATCTTAAATGTAAGTGCCCTCCATAATCTGATATGGGCAAATAGAGATACCGATACATTAATTTTGCTAGAGAGCAACTAGTTGCACATTAGATTTTCGCCTCCGCTCCAATCTTCCTCACGATAAATCTTAAGATCATGGCATGCTTATCAAACGGTCAGATATTGATTCCATATGGCACCCATCTCCAAAAGTGAGATCATGGCGTGCCTATCATAGGATCATTGGTGCCAAATATTAGCACAAAACATGATCTCTATCATTTAATTCTAGAGTCAAAGCTCCTCATCTATTTCAATGATTAATTGCGTTGAATCAGCTAATAGAGATCATGTTTCATGCCAATCTTTGGCACCAAAGTTCTTTACATCATGGCCTTCAAATCAGGCGGCTAGATGGTGTTACAAGTTATTTGTGCCCACCTATTTACTAAAAGTGTTTACTTAGTGAAGGTGCGCTACCACCTAACAAAGTGACGGTCTTCACTATGTGGGTGCTTTCACTAAAGAGGTGGCACAAATAAAGGTTCTTCACATACCTACAAGCGGCAACGTCACTTGGCAAGTGGCAACCTATTCACATGGTCAGCTCATTAAAAAGTCACCGAAAAATTATGAACTTTAATATCAACCATCTATTGATATGCATATTTATTAATATAATTTTCTTTTATGAACAAATTTTTTCAATTTTGCATTGTCGATGAGCGCTTCTCTTAGTTTTGGTACCGGTGAGAGTGACAATACTTGTTCTCTATGGAGATACGTTATGAAAATAAAAGCATCTGATGGTGGAGGTGGTAACCAATGGTGGACTTGCAATTTTACAATGAGATATATATTGGGTCGTATTCTAGAGTAAAGGCACATTTACTTAAACTTAGCGGTGTGGGAGTTGCTGTTTGTGGTAAAGTTTTACTCGAACATATGAGAGAGATGAAAAATTTAGAGGATAAAGCAGAAAAAATAAAGAGACCAAAGCAAGTCCCTCAACCTGTTCGATCCACTACAAGTAGTCACGATAGCTCGGCTACGATTAATGGTACTAGTGGTATTGTTGAACTTCCCACGCTTGAGAAAAGAAGACAAGTTGGGGACTCTCCCTTGAAAAAAACATGAAACAGTGAGGAGCGCGAACAATTGAATGAGATTATTGCTATGATGTTTTATTATGGTAGCCTACCATTCCATTTTGCAAGAAACCAGCATTATGTTCGGCCTTCAAGTTTGCAGCAAGTAAAAATCTTGATGGTTATATTCCTCTTAATTATAATTCTCTACGGATCACATTGTTGCAGAGAGAGAAGGCTCGAATAAAGAGGTTATTGGAGCCAATTAGAGGGACATGAAAAGAGAAAGGGATTAGCATAGTATCTGATGGATGGAGTGATGCACAGAAGAGGCCACTTATTGATTTCATGGTTGCATCCGATGGAGGGCTATGCAACCGTGAGTTTTATGGACCCCTCGCGACGATAGGACGAAATAAGGAGTTGCCACCTAGAGCTTTTGGTGTCCCGGGATACCTAAATCTACATCATATGCACCGAAGTGCTAGATTCGACTTTGATCACCGGTAAACACTAAAGCCTCTAGGTAAGGACTTCGGTTACCGATTAGGAATGTGTTAGGCACCTAATCGGCTCGCTCGTAAAGCGATCTCTACTATGACTAAGTATTAAATAAAAATAAAAATAAATAAGTAAATGAAATTAAACGGCACTTCCCCTTGCCCGAAGGCCCTCGGATCCTATTAATCTCTCCGCAATCATTGAAATTTCGACAGCATAACTACTTATGTAACGTCCCAAAAATTTCGTGCTTAAATAGTACACCTAGGGAAGCTGACCCGACTAGTCATTTGTTTGACCGGGTCAATATTGACTTGGTTGACTTAGGTTGGTTAGTAAGTTGCATAGATCATGTGTGAGAGGTAGAGTTGTGAATAATAGAAGTTGCTTAGTTGGGGTATATATATATATATATATATATATATATATATATATATATATATACATACATTTAGTTAGTTGTATATATTTTACACCAAAGTAAAATTGTAGGTCATAAGAAAGGAGAAAGGGAATTTATTTTCCCTTGATTGGGTTGTTGAGAAAGTTAAGAGAGTAAATGAGAGTGTGGTTTTGTTGTGAAATTGAGAACGGTGTATTAAATACGAATGATTGATCTATGATCGGAAAACTAACGGATTTGAGCTTGGTAGCGAAGGGAGATTCAAAATTTGCGAGGTTATGAAACCCTTGTGTGGCTAGAGCTTTGGATCAAAGGGTTCAACCATTGAAAATGGTAAGTTAACTATTTTAAACTAGTTTTAGCTGCTAGGTTATAAATCTAAGTGATTTGGTTTGAGAAATAAATGAAGAATGGTGTGAATGGTGATGAGATGAGTTCTAGATGATAGAACTCGATCGGCACTGGAAATGAGCAAAATCGATCGAACGGAATTAGTACTCGTTCAATCGATTTTGACCAATGAAGAATGAGGTGAAATATGGATTCTGAAGAAATCGTTCGAACAATTTCTAAAATCATTCGATCGATTTGTGGAACTATGCGAACAATTTAAAATTGCTCAATCGGTTTGCTAAGGGACAAAAATTAGGTGTTATGGATTTCTGAGGAAATCGATTGAACGAAATAAAATCGTTTGATCAATTTTTGGATTTCGTTTGATCAATTTTCCAAATCGTTTGATCGATTTAAAATCGTTCGATCAATTTGGACAAATTCAAGCAATTGTTGAGTTTTTTCATATGGACTGTTCATAGTTGGGGTTAAGCTTCTAAACCCAATGTTTTTATACAAATAGTGATATGTTATGTGTGTTTGGCCAGGTCTAGTTTAAGCCGAACCTAAGGATGGTTAAGCACTAGCTCAGATTGGAGGATCTGTGGATTTACATTGCATGTGAGGTAGAGAATATCTGAATTTGTACACTTAATTATGAGAGCATGTATGTAGTGATATTATGGATGCATGTTCATTTAAAGCTTAGTTTGAATACTAGTGTTTTAAAATGCTAAGATAAGTACATGAAGGTACAGTGTGTGTGCGTACACGATTAAATGAAGAAATTAATGAGCGTAAGACTTGAGCTATCCCAGGGATGCATATTTACATTGGGCATCTAAGTGATACATTGGAATGTGTGACATCCTAGGGATGTATGGTGGATGTAAAGATCCACGTTGTGTGAAGGTCCATGAATGAGATTTGAATAGGCAGTGAATTATTAAGTATTTAGCACAATTACACGGTGAATAACTATATGTAGTGCACAATCGATTTAAGGTTTGTAGAATACCCCACCGACGCGGTGGTATACTCGTGACTAACTCGATAGGATATCCATGACCGGTACGGCGACCAATCCGTACACCAGTAGACATCCCAGGGATGTAGATGAGTTATGCACCCCGTCGCTTATGAGAAAGGGACTTATGTAATATTACATGAAAAATAGTCCGATTAGACGACGATGGAGGGTATTTCATCGGAGCTCGATACTATATTGCTCGGGGATTATTTAAGTTAATGGATTTAAGTCATGAGACCAGTCTTATTGCAAATATGAGAACTAGTGACTATAAGATGCCAGGAGTAGTGTAATAAAAGCATTCTATTTATCCTTTTTGCATCTCAAACTGTTTTCTAATTATTTTACAGTGATGAAATCATGCTTTATTTATGTCATAAAATATATGTGAGTAAGATAGATGTAATTGTTCATATATTTTCCCTATTGAGCTAGGATGTAGCTCACCCTTTGACTATACGTCACAGGTTCAGAGTTAGGAGCTGCTTCTGGTGACATCGATCTCGAGGACTCAGATTACGTTCCAGGGGAGGAGTCTGAGCCCCCTCCTGAGAGGTTCTTTTAAAAGACCCTCTTTGTACTTTGATAGTAGCTTGAGAGAGATAGTATGACTTGGTACATCCAGCCATGTTTTAAAAGAGGATGTATTAATATGTAATATTCTTTTGTCGAACTATCTAGGGTGACCGTAGATACGACACTGATGGTTCAGGTTGGTTCTTTTGCCCATGCAGAGGCATGGGATTAGAACGATCTTTTGAGTTACTTATTTTTTGTGTTAAATAGTAGAACTGGAGATTTAGTTGTGTTAATTCTTTTGTCTATATTTTACCAATGGTTATGGATATACTAAGTGTTTCGCTTATTTATATGGGGCATGGCCTCGAGGGTCGTGCCGATGGCACGGGTTTTGGGGTGCCAAAATCCGGACTGCCACAGTTGGTATTAAAACATTTTCTTTAAAAAAATTTATAAGTCTTAGATTTTATCAGAGTTAAGGGATCTTCTGCTAATGAAACTTTGGTTTCATGTATAGAGCGTGATGTCTTCTGGGAGAAAGGGTTGACCTAGACGTAGCCAGAGTAGGAATCCTGGAGGTGAAGATGAGTTTCGTGCAGAGTCTAGTAGAGACCAAAGGAATCCTCATGATGGGGAAGATAGGAGGGGTGATGCGACTGATCATATGGCATTGGTCATGGAAGCTGTGGCCACTGTGATGGCCCAACAAACACAGCAGATCGTGTTACTGGCCGAGTAGACCATACTATTGGCAGCTAATAATGCCAATAGTCATCAGCCACCACCACCGCCTCCTCCAGCGCTGTTGCCCTTGTCATTCGTCGATTTTAGGAGATTGAGACCTCCTAGCTTCTATGGGCAGACAGATCCATTAGAAGCTGAAAAGTGGTTAAACTAGATGGAAAATCTTCTAGATAGGCTGCGGAGTACAGAGGATGAGAAGGTAGGCTGGGCCTCTTTCCAGGTTGAGGGAGATGCTGATCCTTGGTGGAAATCGATATTGAGAAAAAGGGAAGTTGAGGACCCTCACCATCTATGGACTTGGGCGGACTTTGTTAAGGAGTTCAACAGAGAGTACTTTCCCAAGCAGGTGATAGTTCAGATGAGAAGAGACTTTGCAAATCTGCAGCAAGGAAGCATAACTGTGCGAGAGTATGGCTTGGAGTTTACACGCTTGTCATGATTCACAGCTGAGTTAGTATCCACAGAAGTAATGAAGACCGGCAAATTTGAGGAAGGTCTGAGGTCGAACGTCCATGAGAGAGTTTCGATTTTTGAACTTGAAAACTATGCGGACGTGATAAGAAAAGCGATCGTGACTGAAAGGGATCTTAATAGCATGTACAAACGGAGGGAGCAATAGGATAAAGGTAGAACAATTCAAGGGAGAGTGGGTGAGTATGACTCAGAAGATAAAAAGTCGAGGTTTACGGCACCAACTCCAATCCCTAGACAAATTGCATATTCAAGTTATTCCAAGCCACCTGTATCCACATTGGCGAGATCGATTAGATATGAGAGCTCTATTGCCACCACAGGAGTGTCAGCTATTCAAGGCTAGTCACGAGCAGCCTCTTCTACACCAAATGAGACTTGTGCCAAGTGTGGCAAGTCTCACAGAATAGTTGACTATAGACGGGGAATGCTAGGATGTTACAAATGTGGAAAGATGGGTCACATAATTCAAGATTGTCCACAGATGAACAAGGGAAAAACGGCTTCTGCTTCCGCACCAAGACCGATCCAAGCGAAGAAGCCGATTGTACAGGGAAGGGCCTAAGATTAGTTGATCTAATTGATATCATGCTTTGATATGCGGCATGAGTAGAGTGCTAAAATATGTATGTTTCATAGGTACTTTACAAGTGTAAGGGAGGGGGAGTGATGTAGCGTACATGGCTAGAGTGTTGATAGACCCAGGGTCTACTTATTCATTTGTCACTCCCGATTTGCAAGGAAGATGAAAGTTAAGCCAGAGACCTTGGATTTTGTCTTGGCAGGGTCTATTCCGAATGGAAAGTCGGTTGATATGGACTTAGTCTGCAAGTCGGTAATGGTAACCATTCGAGATGGGGACGTCTTTGAGCTATTAGCAAATTTGGTTCTGTTAGACATGCAAGGATTCGACGTGATCCTTGGCATGGACTGGTTGTCACAGCATTGAGCAACGGTCGATTATAAAAGCAAAGTTGTCATCTTTAGGCCGAATACAAGGAGATCATTTCGATTTGTAGGGGTGAGAATAAAGTTTCTGCCACTTGTGTCCGCCATCAAAGCTGAACGTTTGATCAGAAATGAATGCAGTGATTACTTGACATTTTTGAAAGATGACAAGGAAGGGAAGAATGTTATCTCTGAGATCGCTGTTGCATGTGAGTTCGACGATGTCTTTCCAGAAGAATTACGAGGACTATCTCCGGATAGAGAGGTGGAGTTCGCTATCAACTTAGCACCTGGAACGGAGTCGATTTCCAAGGCACCATATAGAATGGCTTTAGCTGAGTTGAAGGAATTAAAATAGCAGTTACAAGAGCTCTTAGACAAAGGATTTGTAAGACCGAGTGTGTCTCCTTGGGGTGCGCCGGTCTTATTTGTTAAGAAGAAGGATGGGTCGATGAGGATATGCATCGATTATTGACAACTAAACAAATTAACTATCAAGAATCGATATCCATTGCTTAGGATTGACGATTTGTTCGATCAGCTACAAGGAGCAAGGTATTTTTTCAAGATCGATATGAGATCTGGATACCATCAGCTGAGAGTTAAGGCATAGGACATCCAGAAGACGGTGTTCAAGACACGCTACAGACACTACGAGTTCTTAGTGATGCCGTTTGGTTTTACGAATGCACCGGCGTCATTTATGGATTTGATGAATCGTGTGTTTAAACCACACCTGGACTCCTGCGTCATAGTATTCGTCGACGATATTATGATATACTCCAAGTCGAAGAAGGAACATGAAGAACACTTGAGAACTGCTCTACAAACTTTGCGTGAACACCAACTATATGCCAAGCTCAGTAAGTGCGAGTTTTGGTTGAAAAAAGTTAGCTTTTTGGGACATGTCATCTCAAAGGAGGGTGTCACGGTGGATCCAGCTAAGATCGAGGCCGTAGTGCAATGGGAACAACCAAAGACGATGACAGATATCTGTAGTTTCCTTGGTCTAGCTAGGTATTATAGGTGTTTTGTGGAGGAATTTTCAAAAATATCGAGACTGCAGACGAGGCTCACACGGAAGGATGTGAGATTCGAGTGGACTGAAGCATGCGAAAAGAGCTTCCAAGAACTCAAGAAGAGGCTCACTTCAGCTCCGGTACTAGCAATTTCTTCAGGCAATGGAGGTTTTGCGATTTATAGCGATGCTTCTCATAATGGTTTAGGTTGCGTGCTCAACCAACTCAAGAAGGTAATTGCTTATGGGTCGAGGTAGCTGAAGGATCACGAGAAGAATTACACGACACATGACCTCGAGCTGGCAGCGATCATATTCGCATTAAAAATTTAAAGACACTATTTATATGGGGAGACCTTTGAGATTTTCACTGACCATAAGAGCCTCAGGTACTTATTCACACAGAAGGAACTAAATATGAGGCAGTGAAGGTGGATGGAATTTTTTAAAGATTACGATTGCTCTATTTAATATCATCAAGGCAAGGCTAATGTCGTAGCAGATGCCTTGAGTCGTAAGGGTTTGACTCAGTTAGCTAGCCTTGTGATGAGAATGCACATGTAGAAATTGTTCGAAGACCTGTCATTGTATGGCATAAAAATTGAGGTACAAGCTTCAGGGACTCTTTTAGCCAACATTACGGTGAGACTGACGATTTTTGAACACATTCAAGAGCTACAGATGAAAGACTCAGAGTTAGTCAAGATTCGCCAAGAGGTGATTGAAGGCACCAGACCGGATTTCTCTATAAGGGAGGATGGTTCCTTATTATTCAGGGGACACTTCTGTATTCCAGTCGATGTAGGTCTACGGCAAATTATTTTAGATGAAGCTCACAAGTCTAAATATGCGATCCATCCTGATAGCACCAAGATGTATTAAGATATGAGGAAGAGCTATTGGTGGAGAGGTCTGAAATGAGATGTAGCTAAGTACGTGTCAAGATGTTTGACATAGCAGCAGGTGAAGGTAGACCATAGACACTTTGTTGGATTATTTCAACCTCTACCCATACCAGAATGGAAATGAGAGTCAATCTCCATGGATTTCATCGTGGGGTTGCCGCAGACAGCAAAGAGGTACAACGTTATTTGGGTTGTCGTAGATAGACTGACAAAGTCAGCTCACTTCTTGCCCTACAATATGATGTATACGGCAGGAAGACTCGCGAAACTCTATATGAAGGAAATTGTACATTTACGCTGCATTCCAAGCAATATTGTATCTTATCGTGACCCATTGTATACTTTAAAATTTTGGCAAAAGTTTCAAGAAGGTATGGGCACTTGATTGGACTTTAGTTTGGCGTTCCATCTGTAGACCGATGGGCAAACAAAGCGAGTAAATCAAGTGATAGAAGATATGCTTAGGGCGTGTATGCTCGAGTTACAAGGATCATGGGATCAACATCTACCGTTGATCAAATTTACGTACAATAATAGTTTTCAAGCGAGCATTTTAATGGCGCCGTATGAAGCTCTCTATGGAAGGTGATGCAGATCGCCTATCAACTGGGAAGAAATCGGGGAAAAATTTATATTGGGTTCGAAAATTCTTGAAGATAATGCCATGGTCGTTCGTATGATAATAGAGAGGCTTAAATCGGCTCAGAGTAGACAGAAGAGCTATGTCGATATAAAAAAAATAAGCCTAGACTTTGCAGTTGGCGATTATGTATTTGTGAAGATATCGCCCATGAAGAGCGTGATGAGGTTTGGAAAGAAGGGAAAGTTAAGTCCCTGTTATATTGGACCCTTTGAAGTTTTGGGTCGAGTTGGTGAAGTAGCCTATCGCATCGGATTACCTCTGTTGTTTGATAGAGTACACAATGTCTTCCATGTCTCTATGCTCCGGAAGTATGTAAAGGACCCTACACACATCTTGGGAGATCAGTCGATTGAGATGCATGAGGACATGACTATGATCGAGGAAGCGACTCAAATTTTGGATCGAAATGAACAAACTCTACGCACATTCCTTTAGTGCTCGTCAAGTGGGGGGAATCATCCGGTCTAAGAAGCGACTTGGGAGCGCAAGGCTGAAATCAAGGAACTATACCCTCATTTGTTTGAGAAATCGTAGATGATAGGTGCGAGGTGTAGAGCACAAGTCAGAACTTTCTTGTATTATAAATTGAAATTTTAAATTTTTGAATGGACATGTGTAAAAAACCAAGCTCAGTTGTATTCAAATTATGTGTTGATCTGTAAAATTTTGAATATTGTGTGTAAGACTAGATGGAGCTATATGAAGGTCTAGATGTAAAATTGATGCATAGCTCGTAAGTAAATAAGCTACTACCTAAGTGGTGGATTGGCAAATGTGGGTGATCTGTGAATGAAGTGATCAATCATGCTATGAAGGATTACAATTTTAGTGTGATTAGAAGCTAGTTCATTAAAGGATTTCAAGAGTAAGTAAAAAACAACCTCAGCTCCATTTTGGGAATTCGTTCGATTGAAATTGAAATTTGTTCGATCAAATTTCTGTAGGTTAAGGCCTGAAGTTTTGCCAAAAAATCATTTGATCGATTTTCAAATCGTTCGAACGAAATGGAATGGCCAGTGGGAGTCCAAGATTTTGCCAGGAAATCGTTCGAACGAAATGGATGGGCCAGTGGAATGAAAAATAGCCTAGAAGTGAGGTTCAACAAATCCTTCGATCAAAATTATAAATTGATCGAACAAAATTTTTGGGGACTACTTTAATTGATGGAATTCATTTGATTGGAATTAGTATCCGTTCGAACAAAATTTGGGGACTGCATTTAATGTTCGAAAACCGATTGAACGATTTAAAAATTGTTCGATCGATTTCGCAACTATATATTGGCATGAGGTTTTTTTTCATCCATTCCATAACCCAAAAAAAAAACACTCTTTTATTTTTCTTTCCTCTTAGAGAAGTCTAGGGCTTGCGAGTGTCACCGACTTTAGCAGATTCCAGCCATCTCCAAGCTCGTATCAGCACACGAACAACTCCTCGTAACGCAAAGAGGTTACCACTAACCTCTCTTAGGTCATTGGAATTTCAAATTTTGATTCATACCCTAGTATTAGAGAAATTAGGGCTAAACCCTTGCCCAAAATCCCTAGTTCTTGTGTGTGATTTAAATGGCACCCAAGACTCGCCAAGCCACGGCAAGTGTAGCAACCAAGAAACCCACTACGGGTTCCTTGTCACAATCACCACCGAAGAAACCACCGACAGGTTCTTTGTCTGCACCGCCTACACAGGCACCGCCCCCACCACCTCCACATGAGCGACCAAATGAACGGTGGGCTGATAAGGACTTTGAGCCTGAATGGATCATCGATCCTAAAATTTTCGCCAAACGAGACGAAACGCACTGGGCTTTCAACTACATTTCCACGGCGGGTTTGACCGGGATATTCCGCCCTTGCAAGGATAGTTTTTACCCATGAATCATGAGACTATTCTATCAGAACATGGAATTGGTCATAGACCCGACCATCTTGAGAACCAAAATAGACAATAGGCACTATACATTCACGTACGATGACGTGGCCGATACCTTGGAGTGTTTCCACACTTTTAATTATGAGGACATTGCCTTAGCTGAGCCTTACCCAGCCCCTTGAGATTACAAATATGTCGCGGCTGAGATGACACATGGCCGAACGGGATCAGGTCACTCGATTAGAAGAGTTGATTTGCCGCGTGAGCTTTGGATGCTCGATACAATAATTCATTGCAATTTGTACCCGTTGAGACATAGAACCGAATGGGTGTGTGAAGTCCAAATGGCGCTCTTTGCGGCCTTCAGTGGCCGATGGTTTAACGCGCCGAGAGTAGCCATTGACGAGATGAACTATGCACGGAAGAAAATGTTAGAGGGAACTAAGAAACCAGTGGAGGACATGCCCTATGCTCGACTGATCTCACTTATGGTCGAGGATTACGCGGGGGGCGACTTGTACACCCTCTCAAAGAATGAACCAGGACTAACGGGTAATGTCCAACCATACACCATAGTTGATTGGAATTGAACCTACGTGAAGTTGATTAAGAAACCACCAGTCGAAGACCAACCACCGCAGGAACCACAAGCTTAAGACTAGCCACCGCATGATGCTCCTATCCCTGATGAGCTGGCTGCTACCTTTCCACTTCAGCAGCATGCTAGACCCTGTACGCAGACACAAGCACCACCACCACCTGAGGGTGCTCCTACGCCGACCATTGCGGATCTGTATGCCCTTTTGGAAGTGAACACTCGACAAATGGCAGAGAATAACCGCCTCCTCAACCGACGATTGGATTACTACAATGCATTGCACGCCGAAGAGATGCGCTTCATGTGCCCTGCCGATTATCTCCAGTGCATGGCGGCAGCGCAGGCATGGGTCCCGGATGTGTCGACTTCAGGTGCGGGAGAGCATGGTGATGGCGGCGATCAGCCGGGAGACGCAGCGTCTTGAGAGGTGATTTATTGGGTTTCAAGTTGAATGGTTTTTGTAAGGAAATTTTTGGATATTGTAACAAATTAAAACAGGTGTTGTTGGACGTATGTCCTTTTTGAACAATCGTGGCATGGTTGCCACCCAAAATCTGTGCATAACTTTTTGGTAATGCGTTATATATATTTTCCTGTTTGACGTGTGCAATGCTTCAAATATCGCATTGCTCATTTTGGGTGTGTTCTTTTTGGGAGATATATAATTGCTACCTAATTACCGTTCTGCTTTCTGGCTGTTGTTTAGATGGTTTTGGTTGGTTAGCATCTTCTTGCTACTGTTTACGCATAAAGTTTTTGCAGGTGCCTAGATTGGCCCATATACCACCTGGTGTACTGCCTTGTGTGGGCTGTTTTCCAGTTTTTTTTTTCCCTTTTGTTGAGACTACTCTCTACTGTTGAGTGTGTAATATGTGGAATATCTATTACACTTTGACAGGATATGTAGCTGCATTATTATGTGGTCTAACTGTTATTAATGTTTGGCAGTTTTGTTATGTCATGTGGTTGTTATTCTAGTTCGCCTGTTGTTGCACATACCTGTTAAACATTTTTGCAGGATGGTATCATGGTTAAATACACACTGTCAGACGCGTTTGCAGGATCTATTGTTGTGAATGTGCAGGATGTGTGATTGTCATTCGATTTGGATGGGCTGTGCCCTGTGTGTGGGTTCCCATGTCGGGGTGTGGGGAGCAATTGCATGCAATTTTCGGGGACGAGAATTCCCAAGGAGGGGAGAATGTAACGTCTCGAAAATTTCGTGCTTAAATAGTGCACCTCAGGAAGCGGACCTGGCTTCATTCTGTGGAATGGTTGGGAGAGGAGGCAACATGCATGGTTGGACAAGGTCTGGAGCAATGTTTAAAAAATAAAACCGGTTTGGACTGGATCGACTGGAACAAATGGTCTGCCTAACTATATGAGCTAGCTGGTTTATTATAATTTTTTTATATCAAAGCAATTTGTCTGCTGGTTTAGCCGGTCTACGAGCATCTCTAGCAGACGCATTACAGCTGGTGGAATCGCTATTTAGCGAATGGCTGAAGGAAACGGTGCTCTAGCATGCATGTTGTCACATACTTCAATATAAAAAACTGCTACAGTGCTCGCTATAGTTAGCAAGTTCGATAGCATTAACTACGTTTTTATTTTGTGGGGGGTTTTGTTGCATATATCTCTTTCTTTCCTTCTCTTGCAACTGAAGAATGAATAATATAGAGAAAAGATATAAGAAATTCTTGAAGAGTTGGTTAATTTTTTATATAACAAAGACCACAATAGATTAGCACGTTTTTATAGTCGAGTGATTTTTTTTTTAAATGAGAGAACATGACCATTGAAAAAATATGACCATTGGATAAACTGTAGCTATTGGATAAATCTACCGTTAGAGAATATTACCATCTTAAAATATGACCGTTGGAGAAATATGACCTTTAGAAAAGGAAAACATTTGAGAATCTGAGTGTTGGTAAGAATTTTCGAGTTCAGTTTTTGGTTTAGTTACAATTTTAGTTTCGGTTTTGGTTTACGAAATATGACTGTTAGAAAAGGTGAAAATTTAAAATTTTGAGTGTTGATAAAAATATAATAAAATAAGAATGAATAATAATATATTTTTTAAAAAGAGTAACTAAAATAGAGAATCTGCTCGAGTGTGTATTGAAAAAACAATAGCTAAAATAGACAATGATAGCTAAAAAGGTTGCTAGCTATTCAAATTTAGCTATCCTTGCTGGAGATGCTCTAACATGACCAGTCAGGTTCGTTCCCATTAATTTGACTTTTTACTTTTTTTAATATTTTTGAAAGGGAGAGGGGTTGAGAGGTGATTCAAACCAAGACCTTTAGAATCAAATAGAGCACATACTCTAACCAACTAGTCTTGAATTAATGGGTTTATAAAGGGTATAGCAGTCCAATCCAATTTTTTTGGTCTTCCTCCTTTTATAGCTGTGTTTCTTTGGTTGAGGGGTGTACCAATGATGGGCTCGTAATCGAACTACTTGGATTGATCAAACACGTGTGCCATGTAACAAAAATCTGGCCGATCTTAACTCTATTTGTGTATAAGTGATCAGTAAAGCTGCTCTCAATTAGCAAATATACAATTTGATCACACATTAGGAGATGTTTACGGAGAAGTTTTGGTAGTAGAGGAGTTGATTTCATGGGCTTTATCTATTGAATAAACTATATTAGGCAATTAATTTCAATCAAGATTAGAGCATACCTTGCCAATGAGAATTGGTCCGGTGAAAATTTCGATTCCGATAAGCCGTTCGCTTAGAACTTGAGGACAATACTACCACGCTTCTATCTCCCTCTATTCGATGGGCACGATTACATTGAGTGGAGATGAAGATGGGACGTTGCCCTATTTATAGTATGCCCTTGAATTTTAACCTATCAAGGATTCAAGGGAGAGGCGTATCACTAAAAAATATGGATTGGCTTACCACAAACCAATCATGCCGAAATCGACTCTTAAAGTTGCGTGGAGTGGGATCTTGTTACCAACGAAGGTCTCGAAGCCTTTAGTCAATCAAGTTTTAAATAAACTAGGAAAAGAGTAAAGTTATTGTGTGAGTAATAAATATCCAACAATCTCTCACTTGAACCACACATTAACTTTAATAATAGAAAACAATGAAAACATCATGATTGACTTAGTTCAAAAATGGATAGTCATCCTCTAAAGTTTTGTAAAACATTGATTTTCAAGACTTCGATGTAACATACACTCTTCAAAGTTTAGTAACAATCTTAATTTCTAATCATGAATGCCTATAATGTATCATTTATTTAAATCTCATGATAGCAATTCCATAGTCAGGACACTAAAATCATTAATAAACTTGAGCGCTCATTGTGGTTTTAGTGATACCAGAAAATATACACTTTAATGCAACTTCTTGTGTATATCTCCTCATTCGTCATGTTTCATACCCTAAAGTATGTTGTTTTGATATATTACGGCATATGCCATGTGAAAATTATCACCTACCTATTAGGACAAAAGCTACACAAACCGTGGTGCCTAATCACGATAGCTCAAGCAACCTTATTTGAGCACTTATGCTCACAGATAATAACATTATATATAATAATGATGATGGTATCAAAATAAATGCATCAATTAAATAAAATATAATGTTTGTAATAAAAGTATCAGAAAAGAAAATAATGCATTGTGGAAGCAAAAACTCTCACTCAAATAGTGTACTCGAATGTCTCTAACACTCCCATCCGGATCACATGCGCCTTAAAATTTTTTGGAGCTAATCCTTTAGTAAGAGAATCTGCAATCATCTCTTCAGTTGGCAAATGAGGAATTTTAATAATCTCTTCCTCGACTTTCTCGCGAACCATAAGGTATTTAATTTTAATGTGTCGGTTATTCTTGATAATCTTCTCGCTCTTAATGAAATCGGTAACAACCTTGTTGTCATAATAAATTACAATATGTCTATCAATAGAATCTACAACCTTTAGTTCTCCAATGAAGCTTTTCAACCACATATCATGACGAGTAGCCTCATGGCATCCGACAAACTTTATAAACATGGTAAAATCTGTTGTTATGCTTTGTTTTGAGCTCCTCCAAGAGACAGCTCCATGAGCAAGCTTGAAGATGAAACCCGAGATAAACTTTCAAGTTTCCAAGCACCCAGTATAGTCAGAATTTGTGTATCTGACAATAGCAAGCTCGCTCGACCTTTTATAAACTAGCATGAAATCCTTAGCTCTTTACAAATATCGTAAGACTTTTTTCATAACTTTAAATGTGATATCTGATCGTAAGCATACCATTGCATACATTAAGCTTCCAATAGCAAAAGTATATTCAGAGACATTTACTTGCGCTTTTTCGATTTCATTACTTGGGCATTGACTTTCACTAAAAATATCACCTTTAACAATAGGGGCATCACCAGGCGCATAATTTTTCATATAAAATCTTTTGATAACTTTATTAATATAAGCTCTCTGGGATAATCCTAAAAGTCCAGCACCTCGATATCTATGGATCTTAATTTCAAGAATGTAGTGAGCATCCCCCATATACACTATATATATATATATATACAATATATACAATTTTAAAGGGAAGTAGTTACAGCACTGACAACACATATATATATATTATATATATAGACAATTGAGCATATATATATATATACATATAGCAACCAACTTTTTTTTTAATTGGGGCCTATCCCATGTGGAACTAAAGCATTGTGCTTCTCAAATCTCTTAAAGCTTAATTATAGCCTGATCTTTGTTTTGTTTTCTGTTGACTGCAAATATTAGTTTAATCTTGTAAATATATTTTCACCACCACATTGAGCCTATTTCAGGCCCAATCTTTGAAACTCAATATCTGGAGATATACAGCTCTAATTTACACAAATAACTAATCTTTTTTTTATCTACTTGACAAGTTCTACATGTTGGACTCTTTGTTTTGGATCTAAAAATTTTAATCAAAGTTCATTCAATTTATACAATTATATACATTTTCTACTTGCTGCTCTTGTACTATCATGTTATTATTCATAACAAAATTATGTGCAATTTTCTTGTTAATGATCCTATTATATATAAACAGAATACATACAATGTCTATTATCATGAACTTTCCTCATGAAATTCAATTTAATCAAAATTAGTTTGTAGACATTCTCTTATAATGGAAATATGAACTATTGACATGATAGAATGCCTAGGAGCTTTAGTTCTATCTATAAAGAGGTTTAGGTAGAACGGTAAAGCAATCGTTTCGGGATGCGTAGCCAAAGTAAGTTTGTAGTCTGCCCAAAGGTGATTGACCTATGGAGGACATGCTATCCTTAAATTTTGAAATTCAATTTTATTAAGATTGCATATGCATTCGTCTGTGTGAACTACTATTTCTGGCCAAAGCTGATTTAGAAAATTTATATAGATGAAAGGAGTGAATAATCATGTGTGTCTAGGTGAGAGAAGAGCGACACTTCTGGCCTAAGTAGATGGATAGCTTCAATCAAACCGAAAACACATCTGACTAGGCCTGTGTATTCCTAAACACAACTTAGGGAGACTTACGATAAGTCAAAACTTCTGTCCAAAGGTGATGCTGAGACAATGAGTGAAGTTTATCCCTCAGAGTGAATGTTCCTTTGCACATATTTGCTTACACTTTGATTAATTCAACCTTGACCCCGAGTATGAATTTTATTTTATAAAGTTCTAATTGAACAATGTGCTGATAATTATTCTTTTTCATATCAGATATGGACGGATCAGTTTTACACCAACAGATGGCGAGTATTGAAAAATTTAATAGCACCAATTATAACTTATGGCGGATGGGTCTTGATTTGACCATTAGATATATGGACTATGACTTCGTTCTCACAGAGAATAAGCCAACTTTACCGTCCAACGCCACTGAAACTCAAGAGGCCCAATACGTTCGATGGGACAAGGCAAATCATATGACAATGATGATCATATGTGCTTCTATTACTGAACCCATTAGAGGTGGCATTAAAACTATAGAAACTGACAACGAATTATTAAAGATCATCCAAGACTAGTTCGTTGGAACAGTAAAATCCCTATAGTATGGTTATTTGGTGTAATTTGTCAATATGCGATACGATTGAAATGGGAGTGTGCGAGAATTTATTCTTAAAATGTCGTAGTACATTTAGCTATTGCTTTCCTTCCTAAGCAATTTAACGTTTAAAGTGAATTACAATGCTCAAAAGGACAAATGGGATTTGAATCAATTGATCTTAATATTCGTGATCGAAGAAGAGAGGCTTCGTAAAAACAAAGTCGAGTCTTCTAATTTTGGCCACAATCCTCCCTATAATCTGACTTACAAGCCAGCTCATAAGAAGAATTTCAAAAAAAAGGGTCAGAACCAGAACTACCGCAACAATAAGGGAATTAAGAAAGATTCCAAGCTCAAAGGAGTTAAGGTCAACGATGATGATGGCTGCCACTTCTGCAAGAAGAAAGGTCATCTCAAGAAAGATTGCTACTTATGAAAAAATATTATAAAAAAGAAGCAGCAAGGAGGTATTAACTTTGCACATGTTTGCTTTGAGTCAAATCTAATAAATGTTTCAGAAGGTTCATGGTGGGTTGACTCAGGTGCCTCTGTGCACATTTCTCATACTTTGTAAGGGCTAATCAGCAAGAGAAGCCCAAGACCGGGTGAGAAATGAACAAGCGGTTAAAGTTGAGGCCATTGGGACTTACCGCCTTGTTTTAGACTTTGGACATATTTTAATACTGCAGGATGTTTATTTTATTCCTTCATTTCGTCGAAACCTTATTTCTATATCTAGACTACTTGGTCATGAATATTATTTCACCTTTTCTGACGGTGATTTATCTGTTACTCTATATTCTGATTTAGTAGGACATGATCCATTGATAGACTGGTTATTTGAGCTATCTCTTTATATTGATTCTACTTATTCATTAGTATATATTTCTCTCGCCTCATTCGGGTCCAAGCATTCGCTTTCGGCAGATAATTCTTTCATGCTTTGGCATATATGGTTGGGTCATACTCAAGAAAAAGACTAAAGGCTATGGTTAAAAATAATATTCTTAAATCTCTCGATTTTAGTGATTTTGAAACTTGTGTTCAATGTATTAAAGGAAAAATGACAATACAACGCAAGTTTGAAGCTTCAAGATCATCTAATTTACTACATCTCATTCATACTAACAATTGTGGCTCCTTCCCTACTCTTTCTTGTGGTGAGCAGCGTTACTTTATCAGCTTTATAAATGATTTCTCACGATATACGTATGTGTATCTAAATTATCACAAATCCGAGGCACTCGACATGTTTAAAAGTTTTTAAACAGAAGTAAAGAAACAGTTAGCTAAAAAGGTAAAAAATCTTAGAACAAATCATGGAGGTGAATATTATGAGAAAATGGATAAAGATGATATAAATCATGGACCCTTCGTCTAATATCTAAAAGAACAAGACATAGTTCCTCAATACACTGCTCAAGGTACACCACAGCAAAATGGCCTCTCTGAAAGGAGAAATCGTACATATCAGGATGCCATACGGAGTATAATGAGTATTTCAGATCTTCCTGAAAGTTTTTGGGGAGAAGCTCTCAAAACAGTAGTTTACATTATAAATACAGATCCTAAAATCCCTTACAAAATTTGGACCGGTCACAAGCCTAGTTTTAATCATCTCCATGTGTGGGGATGTTTAGCTGAAGCAAAATTTTATAATCCTGAGTTAAAGAAACTTGATCATCGCATTGTCACATGTTACTTTATAGGTTATCCAGAGCGTACTCGAGCCTACAAATTCTATTGCCCTTCAAGACCACTTCCAATGTAAAATTTCATGAAGACAGTATTTTTAGTGGGAGTCAAAAGCGGAGAAACATTGTCTTCTAAGAAGACCATAATATTGTTCTACCTATTCCCTTTGGACCTTCTTTACTTACACTTTCTATGGCTCCTACTCTTCCTCTCATTATTGAACCCGAAGAAAACCCCATACCCGTATCTGTTCCTCATGACATGGGGATATCAAGTGCACTCACTTTAGCTCCATCTGCTCCTAAAGAGCAACCAATTACTTTAAGAAGATCCTCTAAAGAACAAAGATTTGACATACCATTTGATTATGAAGTCTATGTGCAAGAGGATGACGAAGTTGATCTAGATTTTGATGACCCTACTTCCTTTCGCAAAGCTATAGAGAGTGGCAAATCTCAATACTAGCAGGAGGCCATGAGAGAGGAGTTGCAATCTATGAAGAAGAATCATGTTTGAGAACTCTATGCTCTTCCTGATAGTCGTAAAGAAATTAAGTGCGGATAAATTTTTAAAACTAAAAGAGACTCAGAGGAAAATATTAAAAAGTACAAGGCAAGACTCGTTGTCAATGGTTTTACACAGAGACCTGACATTGACTTTAATGAAACATTCTCTCCCCCTCATCAAAAGATTCACTACGGATCTTCCTTGCGATCGTTGCCCATTACGATCTTGAGTTGCACCAAATGGACGTTAAAATGACATTCTTGAATGGTGATCTGAAAGAGGAAATTTATATATCACAGCCAGAGGGTTTTGTTGCACATGGACAAGAGAATCTTGTTTGCAAATTGAAGAGATCCATTTATAGATTAAAGCAGGCTTCACGACAATGGTGTTTAAAATTTGATAAAGTTGTGACCCAATTTTGCTTCAAAGAAAACATTATGGACCAATGCATTTATAGCAAAATGGTTAAAGGGCTTTTTAGCATTCTCATTCTTTACATTGATGATATACTTCTTGCTAGCAATGATATTCGTCTCCTACACGAAACAAAACTTTTTCTTTCAAAGAGTTTGAGCAGGAATATTATATATATATATATATATATATATATATATATATATATATATATATATATATATACACACACACACAATTTGGAGAGAAACAACTAGGCAGTGTTTCCTTGGACGTGTCGCACAGGATAGGCGCCTTGAGCTGACAGTGAAACCTAATCTTAACAGATTAAGCGTCCCAAACTCGACGGTCCAACACACCAACCAATGGCTTCCGATGCCAGGAATCGTCCGGTGGCCTTCTGGTGAGCCAAAGTGGTGTATCGGCGATGAGAAGGTGAAATAAACTCATCGTCATCTTCTCCGACTCGTTTTCTACAATTTTTTTTTTTTCTGCATGTCCCCAAACAAGTGGGTTATAGGAGAGGCTGGATCACCAACCGACGGCGGGAAAACGACATGAAACCACCCACTAGAGCCGTTAGCGAACTCACGGAGTCAGCAAACCAATCGGCGTTTTTTTTTTTTTATTGAAAATAAATTAGCCTTAACCTAGGCTCTGATACCAATTGTGGAATAAACTATATTAGACAATTAATTTCAATCTAGGTTAGAGCATATCTTGCCGATGAGAATGGATCCGATGAGAAATCCGATTCCAATAAGCCACTCACTCATAACTTGAGGACAATACTACGTCGCTTCTATCTCCCTCTATTCGATGGGCGCGATTATATTGAGTGGAGATGAAGAGGGGATGTTGTCCTCTTTATAGCATGCCCTTGAATCCTAACCCATCAAGGATTCAAGGGAGAGGCGTATCACTAGAAAATAGGGATTGACTTATCACAGATCAGTCATGCCGAAACCGACTCCTAAAGTTGCATAGAGTGGGATCTTGTTACCAACGAAGGTCCCAAAGCCTTTAGTCAATCAAGTTTTAAGTAAAGTAGGAAAAGAGTAATGTTATTGTGTGGGTCACAAATACCCAACACTATCTTCTCCTGTTTTGCGGTTTACTCTCATTGGATGGTGTGTGATTGGACTTTGCTTCTCGATCTGGGTTGATTGTGAACCCCTCTTCATGGGTGGTTGAGGCTTGCGTTGGGGTCTAGGGTAATGAAGATGTCGAAGCTCTCTTTGGACTTGTTCACAGCCACCTCTTCCATTTGTTTCCTGTTTTCTTTATTTTTAAGGATAATGGCATACCGACATTTAAACATCAAAATAATATTTAAATGATCCTACACCATTAAAATTATAATGTTTATCTCACGCTATTGAAGTGTGGTTTATGATTATGCCATGGTGCACATACGTGACCAATCTAAATTGTCCAAAGTGGCAATCCATGACTAGAACATATCTCAACTCAAAGAAACATGCCTATAAGTGAATGTGAAACATCCGATTGAGGAACTTTAATATCAATTATTAAAATTAAAAACAACGGTTGATATTATAGTTCACATATCAGATGGTTTAAATCTTCCTAAACCACCATTTTTTGGCCAATTGCACTTCAATATATAATCTCTCACTTTGATGATTCAGATCACCCACATCCTAAACCATTGATGGTGTAAGATTATTTAAACACCATTTTGGTGTTTAATTGACGGTCTGGAGAGTCGGGTCCTTATTTTTATATTTCTTTTGCTTTCTCTGGCGCTTAGCGTCTTCTTGAGTATAATTCAAATGTATCTTTATTCTTTAATAAATTTAAATCTTCACTAAGCATTATATACATATAGAAAAAAAGTACCTTTATTTTCACATGCCGAATCTTGATGTTCACCCACTTATGTGGGTGTGCAATTTTAAAAAATTGAATCTTTAAATCCACCCACTTATTCGTATGAATATTTTACAAAGGATTCACTCACATCAATTATTTCGATATACAAGATAAAAAAAATGGTTGTGTGGTTGATCCAGAAACTGGGTTAGTATTTGTTAATCTTTGGAGATTTATGAGGATTTCATATAAAGATGATGGGCCGTTTATTTTTGCCTTTCAAGCTACTCAAGTCTTCTATTGTAAAGATCAAACTAGGGATGATTGGTATGTCGTGTTGGATGCTCCAAAGAGATTGACTCGGGATGTGGATACCTATGAAGATCCCTTAGCACTTGAAGGAAGACCAAAAGCAGATGTTTTAGCACTGGCATTAGCAACTGATGTTGTGGATGAGGACGAGGATGAAGATTAATCTAGTTATTTCATATTGTTCACTTGAATCTTATTTCTTCTATCTAATAATTGTAACAAAAGAATTACTTATATTTCTTATTGTTGATTTTCCTATTTTAATGTTGTTATAAGTTAGCTACAATTTTCAATTATCTTATTAATGCATTTTATATCCTTAAATGATAGTTTGATCAACAACTAGAGTTTGTCAATGTTTTCAGCAAAGGATAATTGCATAGTCTGGATCAGAACCGAGTGGATCTGAATCAGTTGGAACTCAAGAGAGTGGTTAGTCTATTATTTTCTATTGTTTGGTAAATGTTATTTACAAATTACTAAAAATATTTTTTTTTATTTAGGTACGCATTTGAAAATTCAGATGAATGAACATGGGCAGCTTATTGGAGATGCTTCAACTCAATTTGCCATATTTGTTGGTCGGATGACGAGGACTCATTGTCCACCTGCATATGAGTCTTGGAAATTGTACCTGTTTCTATAAAAGAGAAAATATGGCGCTTTGTCTCAATGAGTGCATGTTGTTCATGCCATTTTCATTTAGTTATTCTATAAATAATTTTGATATCAATTTATTTTCATGATAGGATAAATATAATGTTCTAATTAGTCAAAAAAAGATGGTCTTAACGAAAGCGAATTTAGCTTGGAAGCAATGAAAACATGATCTTTGCACCATTTATGATAAATATGAAACAGACGCAGAGTGAATGAAATATCGACCAAAGAATGTGAAGGGAGATGATTGGAAAGCGTTTATTAAAATGTGCTGGATAGAGGAAGATAAAGCACGCCGAGAAAAGGGAAAGACTTGTAGGAAAATGATGATGAACCCACACACCACTAGTAGACGAGGATCAGCTAAGATGGCAGAAGAGATGGTAAAATCTACCACAAAAATTTTGTAAATAAATTTGTTAGAATATTCACAATTGCTTATGACCTCATTGTACAGAAAAAGCAGAGTTCGACTAGTACAGTGACAAGGACACAATTATTTTTAGCTTCTCATACTAAGAAGGATGGGACGTCCTTGGACACACAAATAGTAAGATTATATTAATTATTCATTTGCCATTGATAAATAATTAATATTGATATTTAGTATCACTATATTTAATCATTATTTATTTATTCAGGATGAAATTAGGAGGATTACCTTATCTGATCCATTCCTTGGAGAAAAAGATTTAGATAATGACCATGTTGCTACGGTTTGTGGGCATGATGGAAGAGGCAACATACAGGGTATAGGTACGGGTGTATCTAAGACCTCCATTCAAGCTTCCGCTCAGGCTAGGGTGATTGCTCACTAGGAAAAGATAGCACGTGAGAACATTCAATCATAGGTTGATATGCTTAGACATGAGCCTGATGAGGAGCGTAGAGCACGCAAGATCCTTGGGGAAAAAGTAAATTTACTATCACCTCTAGCTCCTTCTAATGGGACATCTATATCGACATCGGTTGACCAATTCGATTCTTATCAGATATAAATTCAATGTTATGAAATGATAATCATTGGAGTTGTCATTGTCATATCTTATTGAAAGTACTTTTGCATTGTTGTTTTAGTCTCTCTTAAACTCTACGGTTTAAAAGCTATAATTTTTGTAGGGAACTCGACCATCATCGGTTCAGCCCGAGATACTTGTGAACCAACTATCTATGCACTATCTATTTAAAAACTTAAAGAATAAAGTCATTACACTAGGGCGAATGCATAGAGAGGCGACAACGTCAAGAGATTTATACGCCATCATAATTGATAATATTTTCAAGGTCAATACAGAATTATATGCGAGCGAAGGAACATTTGGCGATGGTACAATTAGTGATATTATTACTTGGCCCAAGGGACTTGTAGATTTTATTTGATCTTGTTTAGGGGTAAATTTGATTCTATTTTAATGAGTGATTTTATTTTCATAAATATGTTTATATTTCCATCTAGCCTACTTACATCATGCCCGATCCAACCCGATTGCGCAATCAATATTGTTCTTATTTTTGAATATTGTTTCATTGTTTTCATATAGAAAGTAATGTGTTAGAGCATACTTTATTATTATATTATATATAAAATAAAGTAGAAGTTGAAGTTCTCACTTTTCTTGTTGCAGTTCAAACCCCAAAAGGCAAAGGAGGAACAAGAAAGATCAAATGAAGAACTGCGATCAAATGGATGATTTAAGAACATCTGCGAATGGTCGGCTTTTGACATGCCATAGCTTTTCAAAGGATATTAAAATATTAGTTTAATGAGATGACCCATTGATAAGATTTGATCTTCTTTTTTTTTTTGTATTTGAGAAAAATTGAGAAGAAAAAAATCAGAACTTTGCACTTTCGTTTCTTTTTTCAGACTTTTAAAAAAAGAAGCAATACATGAAATGAACTAGCCATCAATCTTTTTTTTAGAATATCTTGTTCATCTCCTACTTTAGGGCTGAAAAATTGGCAGCTAAAAAGGTATGCAGGGCTTTATTCCCTGATCCAATATTGATTCTTGTATTGAGTCGGAGGTAATTCTATCTATTTGAACACTATTCTGAAATCTCCTCCAATCCTTGCATAAATTTCGTCTGAGATTTTCTAGGCTTTTATGAAATTGCAGGAGAAAGAGGAGCTGCATGGTTCTAACCTGCCTTCTTTTACTGCTGGGCCACAGATAACACTGACAAAAGCTGCTGGATTGCAGCCTCATCAGCAGGTACAATGTTTACTTTGATTATTTACCACTTACAGTTATGACTTTATCTGGTGTTCTTTTTCTAATTACTATTTGAGCTTTCTCCCACATTTGTCCATCTTTAGTTGTTACAATCTAGTGAAGGAAATTCTGCCAAGCATTACACAAACCATTCTCATGTTTCTCAATTGCAGTCTGTGCCAGCTACTACTATTGGTTGTAATGGAACCGCAAAGCCACGTGTTAGAGCACAGCGTGGACAGGTAACTGACCCACACAGTATTGCTGAACGGGTTAGTTTATGATTTTATTATCTTTGCCGACCCTGTTTATGTGAGATGGTTGTTATATGTTTAACCGAGTTTGTAAAATGTTTCTTTCTAGTAACAATTATTTTCATCATCATTTGGGAATTCAACTGTAGTTAAATTATTGAGTACTTCTCCGATTTTTAAAATTTTGGTATTATGTTGGTTGGGTTTGATTGTATAAATACAGCTTTGAAGAGAGAAATTTGCAGAAAGGATGAAGAATTTGCAAGAACCTGTCCCAAATTCTAATAAGGTACTGATTTGCATCAACATTTTTTTTTCTAAAGGATCTGCTTATAATCCATAATTTGCTCAAGATAATTGTTTGAATCTCATTAATTTTTGTGTGTGTGTATTTATTATGTAGTTCAATGAATGTAACATTGCTTCCTGGGTATAGAACCTGCCTGGGTTTTACATTTAGTACTGAATTGTTGGACATGGTTAAGGTACCACTGTTAAAGTATCTACAGAGTATATAGCTTGAGAGCTTAAGTTGTGCATCCTACATGTTTGGAGAAGTAATATCCAAAGAAAATTCAAGAACTTTGTTCTAAGTTTTGCACGTAGAATTTCTGGTGAAGTAATGTGGTTTAAAAAACAAAGTCCATTGAAAGTGATAAATTCTCAGTCCGTAATCTGTAATTCGTAAACCACTGGGAGTGCGTTCTTTGAAATCCTACAATCACTTTAATCTCTTGTAGGATATAGACAATAGCTTGGAAAGCTTTCCAAAGGCTCTTGCCTTTTGTGTGGTTGCATATTGGTAGAGGTTTCATATAAAGCTTACTTACATTTAGGTTGATATATTTTACGAGGGAAACCCAAATCAAAGAGTTATAATACCTACTTGAACTTTGCACTTGAACTAACAAAACTGAAGGAAACTGATCATCCACTCAATCTGTATACATTACAAATCAAATGCCACAACACATGGCAATGTATAGCACCAAAGCGCTAGATATAACCTTATTATTCTGTCTCTAAATGCCTAATTAGATGATTTGAAGAACTTTTAGAGTGTAAATTGTAGCACCATGCTAGGGACTGATTAGTGTGTTTCTAACAACAACAAAGGTTCCCATTTTGTGGAAGGAATAAGCAGTAATGAAATAGTTATAAAACAGATATTTATGAGAAAGTTGGGGTTTTGGTATTTTCTCTAGTAGGTCCTATGTGACACTTTCAGTTCTTATAAGATTTTTATCGAGCCTCTTTGAAGGTACGGAAGTGGCCATCTTCCTGCAGATTTTTAAGGCTTCTCGTCGATCAAATGCACCTTCCTGTTTATTGTTTGGTTGATTGTGACCCTTACGGTTTGGTTCTCTGGTATGATTTCTATTGAAGATTCATTGTTTAAATTGTTTATTACATTAATTACGTTTACGCCCCTCAGGTATACTTACAATTCCTAGAAATGCAGGTCTCTTTGCTAGTTTTTCTTACTTGCTTTGGTCCAGCTGTATAGCATGTCATTAAATCTTCTTGAGGGTTTAAATCACATTCAAGCAAGCATGGCCAAACTTCAATTATATTCCTACCAAATAGAAATTTTTTAATCAACTTTTGTTTAATCCAAATTTCTTGTCTGTTATTAATTTCCTTGTAAGCCAATTGTACTCTTAGCTGGCTACTTCTAACGTGTAAATGGAATGAATAGAATTAAATCTAGGAGGAGGCTAGAGAACTCCCATTGGTGGGCAAGCACAACAAGGGATGTCACTGCAAGAAATCAAGTTGCCTCAAGAAGTACTGTGAATGCTTCCAAGCCAACATTCTCTGCTCTGAAAATTGTAAATGCATGGATTGCAAAAATTTTGATGGCAGTGATGAGAGACGGGCTCTCTTCCATGGTGACCATGGAAACACCTTGACATACATACAGCAGGCAACCAATGCAGCCATTACCGGAGCTATTGGGTCCTCTGGCCATGGCTCCTCTCCCACAACGAAGAAGAGAAAAAACCAGGAACTTTTCTTTTCCACAGCAGTTAAGGATCCATCCAATCACCGTCTTGCACAATTTTCGCAGGTATGCTCGTAGATAATATAAGGATTACTACCACAAAATACATGATTGCACACCCTCCACACACTACATTTTTGGTCTTACCTTTATGTCTTGATAATTATAAATAACAACTAACTACTTGCATGTACATTGGTATGCATGAGTACATGTGTAGGTAGAGTTTGAACAAATGTTGATTCTTTGCATTTCCTTTTCATTGGCTGCCAATAAATCTCAGCTTGCATGTTTTCTTGTTCCATCTCTAATCCCTGCTTTCATATCTCTGAATTCTGATGTTAACGTTTTTCTATGTGCATCAGGCTAGTCATCTAAAGACTTCTGCACCCTCTTCGTCCTTGTCTTCTGTTCCTGCAGCTCGGGTTGTTAATCCAGCAGTTGTGGGATCTTCGAAATTCCCATATAGGTATCCATTTTGTGCCAATGATATTTTGTGGTGAAGAGTTAGTAGTTTCTCTTTCTGGTATAATTGTCCATGGACTTTTATTTATCTTTTATTCATAAAAGTAAACTATTTCTGTTTTTGCCAAAGGTCTCTGTTAGCAGACATTGTCCAACCAGAGGACGCGAAAGATCTCTGCAAACTTTTGGTAGTGGTATCAGGAGAGGTTGCCAAAACAGTTGCAGGTATTTATCAATAAAGAAAATATTTGTAGGTATATGAAGCATTTCATCATATTATCCCATTTAACACTTCAGGATTAGAATTGAAAATTTTGCAGAAGTAGTAAGATCTATGTAACTGTCAATACTTAAACTTGGAACTTTGCCAAGTTAATTGGCTGAGATCTGAATCCCGACTCCCGAGTAACAAAATCTCAGCAGACTAATGGTTTTTTAATAATATCTGTAAGAGTCGATGATAAGTTCATCATTCTTCATAAATTCGGTTGAGTTTATGAAAGCCTGAAATTCAAAGTCTATTTATCAGGTTCCGTTACTTGTTCCTTTATTAATTCAGTTTGATCAATGGGTGTGTTTTACTAATATAATCACCCCTTTGATCCCCTTGACCCAACTACTTCATAGAAACCATTATCTATCCAAATTGCCTAAGACAATCATGTTACTCTTCCCTTTGCTTTACTGCCCTGACTCAAAATGTATCCTCCTTATGGTACCAATCTTTCTTATATCAGTTATTCTTCTCTCTTCCATGTTTTATTGAAACAGGGAAAGTGAAATCTAAAAATGGACATTAAGTTAATCTCTTCTTTAGTCACCTAAACATCAAATGCAAACAATCTAGGTTTCCTAATTTTAAATTTTTTTTTAGTTTTTCATTTTCTTCCCAGTTTTTCATTGACTGGACCAAGTTAACTTGGCTGATTGAGAAACAGAATACAATTTCCAAGCTGGCAACTCAAAAGACTCAACTCAAAAAAGACTGATTTTTGGATCACAGGGATTTCCTTTGAAGGGTTACTCCCATTGAAAGATTATTCCTAATTCCATTTTTGAAATGAGCAATCAGATTGCAATCCATAAGGTTTACTATCCGGCTTTTCAAGATAATATATCATCAAAACAATCTATATTTATATATAACTCCAATTTCTGATCAATTTGTAGCATTCATTCAAATTTCTATGAAATAATTAACTCTATGGTATAAACACTACGAATATTGGGAAAAAGACAGTTCTACAATGTATCTTGAATTACCTTTGGATCATCTCGTGCTCATAGAAGACTATAAGGGAAACTATAAAATTGCAAACAATTAGAAACCATATGCCTTCTCACTTTAGAGCAAATCGAATGATTTAAGTATGATTTATATTGAGCGGTGAATCACTTTCATGGGATTCAAGTTGAGCATAGAAGCTAAATCCCAGCTATAGACTCACATGTTCACTTTGGCAGTTTAACTGGTTTGATTAAAAAATGGACACTTGCCGTCGCGGATATGCTTCTCAGACACATATTTGCTTGTTTCCCGATTGTTGTCCATGAAATGCACACATTAGAGATGTAGTATATAAGATACATTTCAACAACTCACAATTGTATAGTGGACACAGTACATAACTACATATAATTCCCTATTTACTTAACTTGCCCTGTATCTTAATTATGTTCATTCAGCTAGGTCAATTTTTGAGCTCTTGGTTAATCTTGTAGACCTGGGTTCTGTCTGAAACCTTGACCTAAACTTGAAATTTTTAGAGAAGAAAGAGGCTAACGAGATGCAAGTAGAGAGAGATCAGACTGAAAATTCCCTCACCTCCTCAGCTCAAGACAAAGAAGATACCTAGAAAGAATCCGGTGTTTAGAAAGCGGCAGCCAATGACCGAACCATTGCAAATCATGCAGATAAAATGGGTGCAGATGACTCCAGATCGGATGGTGCTGATGTGCAGAAAGTGCAGATGACAGAGTGCAAATAATGACGCATGTCCAATCCAGTGTTTAGATTTTAGGAAATTGAATTGCATGAGTTAATGCACCATGGCCTAGACTTTAATGATATTCTCCTTTTGATTTCAGGAGACCGATTTCAAGCTCACCTCAAAAGGATCATTAGGGGTCGGGGACACTTGGCAGGAGAGGCGAAGCAAATTTAATTTTTTTTTCTTTTATTTTGAAAATTGGTCATGGGGTTCTCAGATTGTTAACTCTCTTTTTTTTCTTCTTTTTGTTTGAATAAAAGGATTGGACATGTAGAGTTTAAAATATTTGGCAGATTTGAAAGGTTGGATCATAGGTTGAGATGCAACCTTTTGTTTGAATAAAATAATTGGGCTTCTATTTTTTTATTAATGACATTAAATGATTTGCATTTGAGTTGAATGGATGTGTTGAAATATGAGATTAATAGCTTTTTTTCTTTATATAATTTTTTTTAAAGTATTAAAAAAAAAGCATTAAAAAAAAAAGCATAAAAAAATATTAAATGCATAAAAAATCGCCGACGTAATTTTTTTTTTTTAAATAGTTTTTTTTTTTTTTTTTAATTTGCATAAAAAAATCACTGTCAAAAGCACTGGTTTTTTCTATGACTGTTAAGAGTAGTCGTTGTTGAAGTTCATAAGCCACTGTCTTGTATAGTGGTAAAAAAAAATCACAGCTTTTTTTACAACTGTTTAGGGCAGTGATTTTTTGAAAAAAAATCACTATCAAAGGCAGTGGTTTTTTAACAAAAACCACTGCCTTAAACAGTAATTTTTTTGGCATTTTCACGTAGTGATACACTCATATCTTCTTCTTGCTCAATGATGCCGGCGATGACGTCCGTGACGATAATGCCAACGCTGGTGATGACAATGCCTACACAAGCATTGCAAAGAAAGAATAAGTCCACGAAACCTCTTGAAACCTTAAAAACAAGTCATGAATTTTTAAAACTCGAAGAAGAAGAATCCATTAAACCCTTTTGAAACCAAGAAGCCATGAAACTCTCTAGAGACCCTTTTCTTTAAAAAAAAGAGAAAAAGAAGAGAGTGAAGACTTCAAAATTCATGTACTCATTTTGAAAAATCTCTGAAAAGAAGGAAAAATAAAAAGAGAAGAAAAAGAAGAAAAAAAAATGTGACTATGAGTTTGACAATGGGTACCCACTGTCAAACCAAGATTCGGTGGGTGTAATTTTTTATGGACAATGCCTTTGAGTGCAATTTTTTATGCTACATTCAATGCCAAATCACGTGCCACACCACATCCTTTTAAGGGATCACCCTGTCTCTTTGGGTTTTAAAAAGAAGGAAAATTTTCATATAAACCCCTGAACTTTCACTTCAATGTCCGAGAGGCACCTGAACTTTACTAAATGCAACATAACCCTTCGATGAATACAAATCCCTCAAATCAGACTCTTACCGTCAACCTCCGTCTTCCTACTCGACGGAAACTGCTGATGAAGCACTTAACCCACATTATTTGCCTACGTGGACTTGCCAATGTGGCACTCAACTTTACTAAATGCAACATAACCTCCTGATGAATACAAATACCCCAAATTAAACCCCTACTGTCAACCTCCATTATCTGCCTACGTGGACTTAACCCACATTATCTGATGAAGCACTTAACCCATGTTATCTGCCTACATGGACTTACAAACGTGACACTCAACCCTTTTTAATTTGTGGGAGAGGTCCCATCTCTCTCTCTCATTCATAAATTTGGCGCCAACTCCTCCTCCTCCCCCTCCTTCTTCAGCCGACCAAAGCTTAGAACCTTTAGCTCATCATCTTCTTCTCTGCTTTAGGGCATTTTCCATCGGATTTGAGTTTTTCTTAGGATCTTGGATGATCTCGCGGGAAGTTGGTTTGATGCCATTATTCATAGGATTTGGAACGTTGGGATCTGTCACTTTCTTTTGTACTAGAAAAGAAAATTGCTTTACCAGACTGGAAGGTACAGGTCGTTGTCTCAGCTTAGCAGAAATTCATTCTTCATTGGCTTGTTTTACCGAACCAGATGGTGAAATCCCATCATGTCTGGCCTTGCTCTTTAGTGCATGCAGACTCAACTACAAGTAACTATAACAGATAATATATTATACAAATGATGAGAAAAATGCAGACAAGAATCATCTAACACCAATAAGTTTTTAGGTTCAATGAAGAAACTGAATCAATAACCATTATATGATGAGCCAACGGTGGAGTCTCATTGTCAGACAACATTGTTTTCTATCATGCAACAGAAACATTGTTTTCTATCATGCAACAGAACCTCGACTCTTCGATCAATGATTCATATCCAATGTTGTAAAGTTTTGTTTCCACATATCTCTTGTGTGGGTTTGGCCACCCTAGAAATGAACTAGAACTTTCGGAGATGTCATGAATGTCACACACCATTTTGTAATTGATACGAACTTTGTAATTTGTAGACCATATGATTAACATACATGCTGAAAAATACATAAAAAAAAAAAAACATACATACATGCTGAATTATCCCGACTCTCCAATCTTTATGCTACCTCTTGGATTGGACCACATCCCAAAATCTCATGGATCAAAAGTTCCTAATCCTCATAAAAATCACCCATGTTCTTATGGTCCATATTCAAAATAGTGGACAACGTCGATTAATTTGACAGTTGGCAAAACATTTCATCATTGCATATATTGGGCTATGGCCCATCCAAGAGGTGGCCAAAGGACTTTATGGTCTATTCAAACCAGAGATGTGCGCCAAAATTTAAAAGAAATGATGTTTTCTACAAAATAACACTTGACGTTGAGCAGAATCACTCTTTAGGAACAACAACCAAGAGTCAAACCTCACTTGATGCTTCATCCGCTTTGTAGAATCATTGTTCTTAGGTGGTAGGGGAGCTGACAAATCAGCATTAAACTTTTTATGACATTACTGTTTTTGGGAACCTTGGGTGATGCCTCTATGTTTGTTTTTTGCTCCGATAAGGACCAACCTTCAAACGAGTTCCTCTCACATTTCGACACACTGGGCACAACCAATCTCCTACTCGAAGAACCAATAGAGGTTTAGGCGCAAAAGTTCTATCCATTAGATGTTTCAATTACTTTGTTGCATCAATTTACACTCTCCTTTGTATATCATGCTCAATCCAAATACCATAAAAATCTCATCAGTCATAGAAATAAAAGGATAATAGTTTACCCACATTGTCGAGGCATATTCAGAAGTTTCCGACATAAAATGGAGGTTTGGAGGAATTCCGGCGACACCTCGATGACTTCCGGTTGAAGGTTTTGAGCTTGCACGACTTAAGAGGAGAAGAGAAGATGAAGAGGAGTTGGCGCTAAATTTTTGAACGAGAGAGAGAGAGAGAGAGGGCCTCTCCCACAAGTTATAAAGGGCTGAGTGTCACCTTGGTAAGTCCACGCAGGTAGATAACATGGGTAAAGTGCGTCGTCAGCAGTTTCCATCGAGCAGGAAGCGGAGGTTGACAATAGGGGTCTAATTTGGGGGATTTGTATTCATTGGGGGGTTATGTTGCATTTAGTAAAGTTGAGTGCCATGTTAGGAAGTCCACGTAAGCAGATAACGTGAGTTAAGTGCTTTGTCAGCAGTTTTTGTCGAGCAGGAAGACGGAAGTTGACGGTAGGGGTCTAATTTGAGGGATTTGTATTGATGGGGGGTTATGTTGCATTTAGTAAAGTTCAAGTGCCTCTCGAATATTGAGGTGAAAGTTTAGGAGTTTATATGAAATTTTTCCTAGAAAGAATTCATTTTCCAACTTTTTTGCCTTCTAAATCAGAAGTTCGTTGGCTTGGCAGCACATCCTTTAAGGGGCACCCTGTCTCTTAGGGTTTAAAATTCATTTTTCAACTTTTTTGCCTTCTAAATCACAAGTTTGTTGGTTTGGCAGCCAAACGTGACGCATTAAAACTTTTAAAAAGCACCCCCTTTTTAACTTTTATTTATTTTAAATGATGGAAGCTGATACATACATTGGGCCTGTTTCCTTGGCACACAACTGGAATGTGTGCAGCATTGTGGCGCTACGCACTCAGTCGCGGGTCTCATAAAAGAGCTAAAGAAAAACGAAAAAAAACGAAGAAACCCAAAAAAATAACAAAAAAATCGAAACCGAAGCAAAATATTTTAGTTTCGGTTGTGGAAGTTTGTTATTCGATGCACTGAAACTGAAACCGAAACCGATGCCATTTCGGTTCAAAATCGGTTTATATTGAACCGACCTGAAAATTAAAAAAATCAGTTTTAGTTCTGTTTGGTACACCGAATTTACATATACATATGTATGAAAAAGGTGTCCGTCCTTTATGGGAGGACGGACGGTCATTGTCCTTCAAGGTTTTAGGTGGAGGTTCATGTGTTATTCAAAACATTGTTTTATGCCATTGGGACCTCGGCTGCATTGCTTATATCATTTTAAAAAATAATAATTTTGAAAACTCATCTCCACCATGTATTTTTTGAGAAATTGACTTTTTGACGTACGTTTAATTAGTGCGTTATATAAGCCAATATTTACACAAATGTGCTGCATGCTTGTTTGATGGCTTTGACATTTAACCCGACATCTCAAGGATTTTAAATGAAATTTTGAGAACTTTGTTGGTACTATTCCCAATATCGGGGATCTTAGATGCTTTAATATAACCTGAAAATATTTGGACACTTAATCTACATACACCTACATAAACAGACTGATTTTATTCTAATGAATTTATTGAAAAACAATAATTGTGGTATAAAGAGCCATCCAAATTATCGTAATTGAGTGTATTGGATCAAATTATCAAAAATTGTATAAAACAATCAAACACAAGTAGAAAGATGGACGAAGAGACATTTAAAAAATCTAAGAAAGATGAGTATAGCAAGCAGGCACAACTGCAACAACAGTTAAATCAATAAAGAAGGGGTGTTTATCTACATTTTTGTTTGCTTTTAGGTTTAAAGGTTTTCGAAAATCTGCATCAGATCCACCAATTCATATACGGATTGCACAACAAAAAAAGAGAGCAGAGAATATAAAATAAGAAAAAAGAGAGCAGAAAAAATAGCACGTGTAGAGCCTAGAAAATGCACACATAACGTGTTTTCCAACCCATCAAACAAACCCCAAGTTTCGTCAGCTAGTTGATTCTGGTGACGATAGCTTGATGGACTCAAGATCTTGGTATTGATTTTTGAGATTCGAGTTTTATTGGATCACAACAGATATGGCCACTATTGTGGAGCTCTCAATGTTGTCGAAATGCGTATTGAGCTTGATTACTGTGAAGATGAAGGATCTTGAGTTCTGGCTAATTTCAAATGACAAAAATTTTGGTCCAAATTATCCGTTTCGGTCATGCCTTGAGCCGAAATTTTACCCGAAATTTTTTATCCTTGCTATAGCTAGCCTGATGCTAGGGAGAGGAGAGATCCGTGTTGCTTGGTTAACCAATTTCATTTTAGTTTACTCCTAATTCCACGGCAGATAGGTCGACTGAAGCAGTAACCAGCCTGGAGAAGGTGGCAGCCTGAACAAAGATTACACGGACTGTGTTCAACTCTCGAACACAAGAGGGATTTCTTACGCATGTATGTTCTGCTCGAGGGCTTTTTGTTTTCTTTACCCCCTGGCAACCAAAAGTTATATTGAAAAGAAGCCAAGAAGGTCAAGAGGATACAAAAAGAAAGCAGCAAGAAAATGCGAGACTAACCCCACCAACCAAAAGTAAAAAAACAAACCCTAAAAGGAAGCCCAAAACCAGCAAGAAAACTTTCCAAAGCGGAAGGACAGAGGCTAAGGTTGCGTATGGTATAGCTCTCTGCGAGCTCCTGCCATAACAGAGTTCACCTATTCTAACAGATTCTCATCCTCTTTGCTAACATCTTGCTACCTACTTTAGTAGACACCCATTCTCCTTAATAACTCCTGGCATAGTAAGATTTTATGCAAGATTTACTTGTTCAGTAATTCTATCATCCTCTCTACTCGCTCATTGCCAGAGCATATTTTATTTGCTCTGGTAAGGAGTTAGTAGAGAGCAGGTAGGGTACTGCCAGAGCAAGTAAGTCCTCCTTTGCAAGGAGTTAGAAAAGAAAATGTAAACCAACTAAAGCAGGTGAACTCTGTTGTGACAGGGGCTAGCAGAGAGCTATGCCATACACAGCCTAATTAAACCGCAAATTCTCATTCCTACAAAAAGTCCCTGCCCTCCCTCTCATAGTCACAAAATTCACTGAAATTTTGAAATTTTCACAAATTAATCCCGAATTATTGAAAACATCATGTTTTTAAAAATTAACGAATAAATCACAAATAATTCCTGATTTTTCAATAAATTGTGTGTTTTTTTAAATTTTAATTTTAACCTTAATTTTTTTTTTTTATACATCATTTTCTCTCTCCGATTTTCTCCGAATATTTCTCCACATTTGCCAGATTTTTTCCAATTTTTAACCTTGCCAAATTATCACCAAACCCTAACTTGGCGGCTATGCTCCCTCTGGTTCTTGTTAACCAATAAACTGACCCGCTGCATCACAAAATCCCTGGCCAAATTTATAATGCAAAGTATTGGGCAATCATTCTTCCTGAAAAATCTTCCGTTTATTTCAATCCAAATGGCCCATATAACGGTAAAGACCATGATGCTCCAGAATGGTATCAATTGATACCATCCAGACAGGTCCCCTCCCAAGTACACAACAGTTGAGCACTGATTTTTGGGAAGACCCATGTCATCGGAAAAGCCTTTAGCGGCATGCAAACCTACCTTGCCACCCAGTAGTGCAAAAGGAGGTGATCAACTCCCTCCTTTTCTTGCAAACACATCACACATCTGTTACAAACTTTAGAGAGAATCTTTGTTATAGGGATGTTTACAAATTCGCTTCTTGGAGAACATATGTATATACGCTAATACAAAGGACAACTCAACTAAAAGAAACAATGAATAGGCAAGCATCAGAAACTTATTGGGTCACAATACATGGAACAAGGAATATTAAAAACCTTAAGTCAACAAGCATAATATTTATCTACATCTTAAATGTCTTGAATTTAACGCAGGTTCTGAAGAAATTGACATATACACCACTTTATATATATACATAACTAAGTACCAAAGCACATCTACCTATTACTCCAAGGCCTGATCACGGTTACAATGATGATGACAATGATAATGAGAAGTAGTATGATGGCTATGCACATACATTTTCGGGAGTTCTTCTGTAGTATCTTAGCCTTTCGTAGGGCCGTTGTTCCAGACTGCACGTGATCAACTGCAGATGAAACCTGATGGAAAGAGAAGAAAACCTAGATTGGTATAATGGCATCTCTGTTTGAAGATATGCAAGATTATACAGGAATGATGCCCTGATATAGTAATCACCATAGTGCGGTGACAAAATCTGTGCCAACTTTGGATTGGACATAATGATACGAAAGCCACATTGTTGACACAATGCAGTTTTTTGTTGGTACATGTCACGTCAGCAATTGGAATTCATTTAGGCTCAACACAACAAGATATATTACTCTTCAAGGTAATAGTAGTCAAACTTTGGTGAGAAAGTAGTTTGGAAGTATAAAATTAGGTTAGATAGAAAAGTACTAACTGCATTAACTTTTCTCCTTTGCTAATCATACAAGTCATGTAACATAAAAGTAGTGCATCGAACAATGGAGAATCCTAAAATAAATGATACATAGTTGAAGCATACCCCATGCCGGTAGTCTGAAAGAGTATATTGACATAGCCAGTAAGTGATTGAGAGTTGGGCTTTGCAACAAATTACCAATATCTAATATATATTCTATATGATTTAGATACATACCTGAGTTTCAATGTTATCCAGCATGTCTCCTTGGGCCTCAACCAACACTGACATGTCTAGGAAAACCTAGAAGAGAAATCGGTATAAACATAAGATTTAATTTTCATTCTTTTTTGGATGAGTGAGGGTTTTTATTAAAGAAATGAAAATTCAAAACACGGAAAATAAAACAAAAAAAAATCAATGAAGTGAGAACTCTCCCCATTGCATAAGAGTCTCTCAAAACTCCTCTAGCTAAAGAATCCGTTACACTAGGAGCTTCTTTCAAGAATGTGGTTTAATGAGATGTCATAATGCTTTTCCAAGTCTTGCATTCAAATCTCCCGACTAGCTCACAGAATAAACCTCTCAGTTCTTTATTTTATATATCCAACGTATGAAAAACAAGCAGCAATATGCCCCCTGGGTATGAACAACCTTTTTCTGATCACATTACTGCCCAGATTTTTGAAAAACAGATACGTACCAGGATGTAAAAATGATACTTTTACGTTGTAAAAACAGTACCAAGTTACAGACAGAACTTTTACTAAACAATTTTAAAATTGTTTATCCTTTCAATAAAAAATTATATAAAATAGTCTAATATCGTTTGTACCAGCCTCTACATACTGTTTGTACTTCGTACCAATAACAGCCATGAACGGAACCAAACCAGAACCAAGATTTTAACTTCGCATGAAATATCCTCCCAAATAGATGAGAGTTTGATTCAAGTTGAAACGGTCTAGTAAACCGACCTTCTCGAGTTTAAGAAGCCTTTACGGTGGTATTCTACTTATTCAAGCATTTGGCTTAACAAGATCCAAGTTTGCAAGAACGCGATTGAGGTTTTGATTATACAATCAGATAAAATACCTGCTGCAACTCAAGAAGCTTCTTCTCTATTTCCTTTACTGCATCATGACGCTCCTGAATTTCTGACAGCGTGTCCAATATCTGCAAAACATAATTATAATCTAGAATGATCTCTCAACATTTAGAGCAAAACACATTCTGCAAAAGGATAACCAAACTAACTTTCAATGGAAAGTGATATCAAGTAAGAAAATGAAATAATTTGTAGTAGCATCCGGAAAGTTTGAGCCCATTACTCAATCTGTTGGTCATTTATAGTTTACACATACTCAATGATTACTACTCTTCTCGCTTTCAGCTGTGGGTCTGGCCTCAGTTAATCTGTAAACCATTGTTTACAAATGTGAAACTCAACTTCAAATACGATTGGCCGGTATTTTACTTAATTCGCTCATTCACCAAGCGAATCACGAATTGGGTACAGCGAACCAAATTCGGTGTGACAAGCGAATTAACTGGCTAATGATAACTATTTTATTTGTAACAATTTTAAAAGCATAAAGAGGGGATTTGGACCTAAGACATTATAGTTTTTATGTTTTATGGCTAACCAAGTGATCATTTGCATCTCATTTATTAAAGAAAGTAAATTGATAGTATAAAATTAATAAATACTTTTAATACTCATATCCTACCCCTCGTGAATCGGGTTTGCATGATAGTGGCAAATTGCGAACCCGAATTCAAATTGAGCGAATTAGTGAACTAAGTAACTATGGTTGGCCCTAACTGACTTGTTCAAGACTCCAAACTGAATTTTCTCTACAACTAGTTTGACTTTGCTCAACTAAAATTCAATCCCATACTAAGAAAACTTGTTCGAGGAACCAAAAATAATGATTGCTGATTTACAAGAGTTGGGGACGAATTTGCCTCTATTTTTTATTTAACAAACAAAATATTCCTTCGAAAATACTCAGAACTTGAATCAGTCAACTTGACCTGTGCAGTTTGAGTCTGTGTGAACTCCCAAGGATTACAATATTGCTGGAAAGACGAAAACAAATGGAAAAGATAAATGATAACCTGGCCTCGTCCTTGTTCCTGTATTACTTTCTGGAATATTTGCTCGCTATCTCCAGTCTCTATCAGCCGGTCAATCGTCTAACAGGATCCCATAGTAACAAAACAGCTAAGAAAAAGAGAAAAGCTTGGCAGGCCATCAGAATCTTAAAAACGGACAATCTCACCTCTTCGTTAGCTTTGGTACCCGTTACTGCTCATTAATGAGATCGAGAAAAGGCAAAACCTATAAGCACTACCACAAAAAGAAAAAGAAAAAGAGAGGAAGAAATCAAATGCATCTACACAGACTGTGTCGTAAGAACCTGTAAAAACCCTTCTTTCAACCACCTCCCGATACTCTTGTCGTATGCATTCCCTCAGAGTCTGCAAAACAAGTTTCGAGAATTAGGATTTCTTTGATACAAGATAAAAAAGAAACCTTCGTAATGATAAAGAAGTCCAGCATATAAATGTGACCTGAAACTCGGACATCTTCTCTTTCAACTTCTTTTTCAAGGAACTGCAGTTTATACAAGGGTCAGTAAAAGAGAATTTGTCAACATGTAGATACACCCACTGGGGTATGTCACTTAGACACAGACACATTTGTCAGTCTCAAAAAGGACGACCCTTAAAAACGGCTACTCTGAGATGCCCATACAAACATATGATGAAATCGAAAGATATGCTAACAGATATATTAGTTACAAAAGCATTAGAGAAAGAAAAATAATCTAGAAATCAGAAATGCAGACAGTAAAAAGATCTTATAGGTTAGGTTCAGTACTTTGTTGGACATTGGTTATGAATAATGACAAGAAAAGGATAAATCTAAAATTAGGATTATTTTCGTAATAGATCTGTTGAAATTTCTGATATGTGTCAACTAGTCAGTCATCACATGAAAAGGAGTGGCATATGATACACAGTTGAAAAGCTCTACGAAAATAGAAAAACAGCAGAGTTAACATATAATACACAGTTGTTGCTGTTCTAGATCTGTCCACGCTTGTTCCTTTTCCACTTCCAGGTTTCTGCCTATTGGCTAAGTTCTGGATTTAAAAAAAAAACAGAGGTAAGTTTCAGTGCGTTAACTTTTATGGGCTGAACAGATTGATGATAGAAGGAGAAACAAAAGATATTACATCTCTGTCCAATTCTTCAAGTTCCGACTTCACTAAGCGTGCAATTTTCAACACTTCATCTACATCTTTTTCCATACGCTGTTTGATTGCTGTAAGGAAACATTGAATCAGTCACAGCTACTACGTTGACAAACCCAAGACAAACTTTTAATGATATGGAAAGAAATTTGGTTTTAAAAGTATTATGCCAAAAAACAAATTTCAATACATAAAAAACAATTAAATACATGAATTACATTTCCAGTTTCTCTTTTATTAAAAATAGAAACAATAAATGAATTGTAAGTGCATATTAAGTGGAACTATTATAACTTTTTGTCCTGCTATTAACAAAATAATAGCAAAATGATGTTTCATGGAGTTCTATTTTTTAATCACAACAGCATTATATTGCCGTCTATTCAACAATCAGAAATACTGCATACAACAGAAGGCATGCCCAGTAGAACAAATAGGCCAGCAGAATAACCAAAAAAAAGAAAAAGGTGGTAACCAATTACCTTTCATGGCAGCAGCCTTGGTCACAGACTTCGACTCCTCGTTTGCATCCTACAAATATCATTTGCAATTAAGTGACTGAAGAAGCATATTTAACAATTTCCAGATTATTAAATCAAAGCATCATTGCAGAAACGTATTTTGCAAGTAAAATCAAATCCAGAATAATCATCACTTACTAATACGAAAACCTTCTTGACTCTAAATGTTGTGGCACAATGATCCTTGGGAAATCGTCTGTATCCTTAGCTAATGTAGCAAAGATTTTTTTCATGGCTCAGTTATGTATTTTTAAACAATAATGATTTTCTCTTAGTGCCATAGTGAATATACTTGACTTTCTAAGCTGACTACGGTTAGGGTTATATGGAGGAATAGAGGATAGAGGAAGAAGAAGAAGAAGAAGGGGAGAGAGAGAGAGAAACAATTGGAGAAGCACATGACCTAGATAGAGTTGGAGTCCCTACTGGCCTTTATATTAAATCAAAAAACAAAAGAACCCTTGCTTACATTATACCCACACCATACATATGTTTAATACACACCACTTGTAACGTATGTATATATATATATATACATGGATAATGATCACCTGACTCGAGTCACACCGTGACTCGAGCTAGGCGACCATACATCTCCGCGGTCAAAGTTGACCACGGAGATCTCAGGAGATCATTTCCCTATATATATATATATATATATATATATATATATATATATATCCCGATACTCCCCCTCAAACTGGTGCGTAGATATCCATCATGCCCAGCTTGACAATAATACTCGGAAGATGTGTAGGCCCAAGTCCCATAGTGAAAACATCTGCCAACTATTGTGGCCTGAATTTTCTCCCTGAGTAAAGTGAATATCAATCTCAATGTGTTTTGCCCTTCAGTGGAGAACAGTCAGCTGCAATATCTATAGCCGCCTGATTGTCACAATGCAGGGGCATCGGCATAAATGGAGGAGATCCGAAATCGGTGAGAAGGGAGTGAAGCCATAACAGCTCACATGTGTCATCTGCCATGGCTTTATAGTCTGACTCAGAACTAGATTTTGAGACCAAGTAAAGCACAATATCCGAAGGTAGGGGCCCCAGCATAACAACCAGTAGGGTCCCCAGCATAATCCATATCACTGTAGAACTGATAGATGAGTATCCAACATCAAAATAGAATAGTTCCCTTCTAGGGAAGGATTGATATTGTAATATGTGATGCATCGCATCCATATGAGGCACCCATGGTGCACATGGTGCATGCATGAACTGGGCAACAACAGAGACAATAAATGTAAGATCTAGCCGATTATTAGTGAGGTGTATAAGTCGCCCAACAAGTCGTTGATACTGAGATGGATCAGAAAGAGGATCCCCAATGTCTGTGTGAAGATGGTGTTTAGGATCTATAGGAAACTTGACGGGTCTGCATCCAGCATAGCAGTATCACGCAGTAAATCAATCGCATAGTTTCACTTACTCATTTTATAGTCACTGATGATGACTCTGCCTTTATTACTCATGTCAAGGCGGAATTGAGTGAGCGGAGTGGCATCGAACGAACCCATAGTAATAACAACAATGCTAAATCTTTGAAATCACACCCTGAGAGATTGCTTCAGTTCATAAATTGATTTTCGAAGGCGACATACCTTCCCAGAATACTCCCCCTGAAGTCGGGACCTAGGTGGGGCCCATATAGATCTCCTCACTCAAATGCCCTGTAGACAGGCATTTTTGACATCCAGCTGATATAAGGACTAATGATGATGAGCTGTCAAAGACACAGTAACCCGAACGGAAGTGAGCTTGGCAACTAGAGCAAAGGTTGTGAAAAAGTTTAGGCTAGGGGCATCTGGGATAAACCTTTTGCCAAGGGGCATGCTTTATAGCGCTCTACAGTACCATCCTTTCTGTATTTTGTTGCAAACACCCATCTACAACCAACTGGGCGTTTGTTAGAAGATCAACACGTTCCCATGTTTGAATTTTTTCAAGAGCCTTCATTTCTTCATGCATAGCAGCAGACAACATGGGTACTGAAGACCTCACCAAAGCAACAAGGAATGGAAACTGTGGAAGCTCTGGCTAGAGAGGCATGCTACGTAGGGGATAGAGCCTGATAAGAAACATTCTGGGCAATAGAATGAGCAGTAACACAACCCCTCTTACCCTTACGAAGCGCAATAGGAAAAGAAGGATAACCAACAGTAGGTGAAGAAAGCACAATAATATGGGAAGAAGGAGATGTAGATATACCTAAAGGACTTGCGTCTACAGGGTCATGTGGCACAGGAGGTGGGATGGAGGCACTGACTAACTTCGGCGTCGAAAGAAGTGTCTGATAGGAAGATAATCGCATGTAGATGTAAGAGGAGCTGGAGAAGCACCAACAGGAGGAGAAGACATTGGAAGAGGATAAACTGCAACATATTCTTTGGGAAGCGAAGGTGGAGGAATGGACTATATAGCAAAAGCATTAGAGAAATATGGAACATCCTCAAAAAATGTCACATCCATGGAATTAGACAATCACCTAGTTATAGGATCATAGCATCTATTCTTTAGACATGGAAGAATATTCAAGGAAAACACACCGAAGGCTTTCTCCTCAAGTTTATGTATTTGAGGACGAAGATCTTGAACAAACAGCCGTAACTGTGAAGAGAATTCGAATCTAACCAAGCTGTATGGGAAAAACTCCACAAATCTCCACCAACGTGGGAAACACCTACATATAAAAAGTCAATGTGGGAAAGACATCCACAAGGTGTAAGACAAATAGAAGACTTGGAAAAAATCTCAACCCAAACGACAAAACCACTACAAACCAAAGAACAGAAAATAGATTATCTTCGCCAGTACAAGAACAATCTGAGCACGGTAAAATTCTTCATATTTTTTCAACTTGGGTAAAAAATTCACCAGAAAATATACCAGAAGCTTTTATATTATAGATTCCCCAAGAGAGGAGAAGAGGAAAGAGGAAAAACCAACAGAACTTTGCAATGAACAAACCAATAAATCTGCCACTTAATATGGACAAACTACAGAGTAAACTGATGCAGCAACACTAAACAGAACCCTCAAATCACCGGGAGATTTCCTGTTTTGCACAGAAAACCGTGAAACTTGAAGAATCCATTAAAAAACTCACTAGATCACCTAAGATCTCAAAACCTTGAAGGAGAAGGTAGGCAAGAAGATTCCAGTTCATTCAACACCCATAGCAACCAAAGATCCAGCTTAGAAAAGTGTGGATGCACAGAAAATCATGAATCCCTAGATCCACAAAGATGATGTCGAATCTCCAACATATTCATAAAACAGTCATAGTACCTTCATAAAAAAGATCTAGAAAAGGATTCCGATCCAAATGGTATGCTTCTTTCGGTCAACAAAGGTAAAAACAAATTGACCTGCTGACTTCAGCAGTGGTTGATGACGTCAACAAGTCGAAGAGTTTGGTTTTGATGGCTCTGATACCTACTTGACTTTCTAAGGTGATTAGGGTTAGGATAATGCGATTAGGGTTAGGATAATGTGATTAGGATTGGAGTTAGATTGGAGAACCAAATGACCTAGTTAGGGTTGGAGTCCCTACTGGCCTTTATATTAAATCAAAAGACAAAAGAACCTTACATACATTATACACACACCATACATATTTCTAACACACACCACTAGTAAACAATATATGTGTGTGTGTGTGTGTGTGTGTGTGTGTGCGTAGTTCAAGCTCAACAGGATGATGCTCATCAGAAGGAAAGGGAAATTGACTGCCTTAGTCAAATCCTATTGGATTATGAGACCCGTTACACACTGATAGAGAAGCATTGTCTCCCTGTGATTTGGGTAACTCAAAAGCTTCGCCATGCCTGCCATATCTCTTGGCAGGTCATCAGAAAACAAGCCCGGATAGATCTTTCATATATATTCTAAAAGCTCAACAGGATGATACTCATCAGAAGGAGAGGGAAATTGACTACCTTAGTCAAATCCTATTGGATTATGAGACCCGTTACACACGGATAGAGAAGCATTGTCTCCCTGTGATTTGGGCAATTCAAAAGCTTCGCCATGCCTGCCATATCTCTTGACAGGTCATCAGAAAACAGGCCCGGATAGATCTTTCATATATATTCTAAAAGCCAGCAATCACAGGGAGAACTGCAAGATGGCAACCTACTTTTGCCTGAGTTTGAAATCACTTATGTCACCCAGAAGTTGATCAAGAGAAGGCAGTCGCTGATTGTCTAGCCAATTTTCCAAAAGAATCATATGAACCAGTTCGAACTGACTTCCCAAATGAAGACATCCTCTTTGCTACTAAGGAAGAAGCAAAAGGAATATATATATACCTGTATCCCAATAGTTATGACCAACTTTTATGATGTTAAGATCATCAACACAGTTCCAGATTATACCCCCTACCAAAAAAGTTGTTTTCTAAGATTTATAATCGAATAAGCACTGCTATCTTAGTTTTAGTTATTTAACTGCTACTTTAATCAAGAAGTCTGGCTTTCAAATTTATGATATTGTCTATCATCTCTTCATTTATTGATCAAGTTGTTCTCAGTTGATTAGTTCTGCTTTGTCACCTTGAGTTTGACCTAGGTATCTACCAAATTCTCTTTGGAATCCCACATTATTCTTTAAGAATAATGGTAGACCTTACATTTACTAGAAGCTTCAAGAGTAAGAGAGCAAACAGAAGTAGAAAATAATATACCTTATTATTCAAACTGTCCAGGAATGACAAGATTCCAATGCTGTAGTAGCATTTAAGTGGAAGATTTTGTGTATGTGTGTGGGCATGGGTCAAAATATCGTCTGATACCGATACGTATCGGACGATACGTATCGGTTTTGGACCTCGGCGGTACGATACAATGCCTTTGTATCGTACCCCATCAAAATTACCTTAATTATCGTCCGATACGGGCAATTTATTTATTTATTATTTTTTTTTTTTTTAAACCACAAATTATCAGGCGTAAGGGCAAATTATCGCCCGTATCATCTGTATCGTCCAATAATTTGAAATTATCGGACAATGGGCCCAGCACTATTCATGCACGGGTTTGGGATAATTTTTTGTCCCTTTTTGCCCTTCTTTTGACAAGTAGTCCCTTCTTTCCTTTTTAAAAATTTTTTGACAAGCAGTCCCTTCTTTCCCTTCTTACCCTTTTTTAACTTTTTTGACTCTTGTTTCCCTTCATCTCCTTCTTTCTCTGCAAGTCCTTCATTTTACTAGAGAACCACCGGGAGAGCAATTTTAAAAGCTACGGACCACTCAAAATAGCTCGGTTTCATCACTTTTTTGCCGGAAATCATCACATAGGTATCATATTAACCCATATACCTTATTTTTTTATTTATTTGGTTGCTTTTTTGTAGCTATTTTCACTAGATCTACCCATAAATGTGGTAGATCTAGTGAAAACTAGATCTACCCCCTAGATCTACATGTTGGGTTTAATTTGTGTTTAAAACTTAATTTTTTTTTTGTATTAGTAAATTAAGTTTTTTTAAAAAAATTAAGTTTTTATATAATCTTTGCATATAAATTAATTTTTGTTTGTGTTAGTAAATTAATAATCTTTGCATATAAATTAATTTTTTACTTTATAAAAACTTAATTTATTTAAAATATAAAATTTTTATTTATTTATTTTATAAAGTTATTTATAAATATTTAATTTAATTGATGTGTCGCGACACATGTGACACGTGACATGTGTCACGTGTGATGTGTCGTGACACACGTGTCACATGTGTCATGTGACATGGGGTATGCGACACAGGTGTCACGACACATGTAATTGATGTGTCACATGTATCACAAATGTGACACATATCCCATGACACATCAATTACACATCTGTCGCATGTGTCATGGGGTATGTGACACATCAATTACACATGTCACACATATCCCATGATGCATGTGACACATCAATTTCAAATAAATATGATTTTTCAATATTTTAAAAAATAGAATAATATCAACTAAATATTATTTTCAAATATTTTCAATATTTTTAGAATAATATGGTAAAATATAATGTAATATTTAAAAAAAAAGAACAATATCAAATTAATTTTCAAAAACTAGAATAATATCAAAAAAATTTGGTAAAATATAATATAATATTTTAAAAAAAAGAATAAAATCAAATTAATTTTCAAAAACTAGAATAATATCAAATAAATTTGGTAAAATATAATCAAATATTTAAAAAATAAGAATAATATCAAATAAATTTTTAAAAATTGGAATAATATCAAATAAATTTGGTAAAATATAATCTGATATTTTTAAAAAAAGAATAATATCAAATAAATTTTATTTTCAAGTGTAATCTAAATGTTTTAATTTAATCCAATTGTTTGCTCATTCATGTAGGTGAAATAAATAAATAAAGCACGAACATCAGATCCAGCTTAACAATACGGCACACCAATAGATGGTGATAGACTTCGAATACAATGTAAACTTTGTGAGAAAAAATTATTGGGAGGAGGTATCACACGGTTGAAGGAACATTTGGCTCACGTCAGGAGAGAGACAAAAGGGTGTCCCGGTGTACCCAAAGAAGTAAAAGATGTCAGAGTCGGTTTACAGACGGCTAAGGAAAAGAAAAAAGCAGAAGCCGACCGAGATAGAGAAATATATGAGAGAATAAGAAGGGGAGATACAGAGTTTCCTACACCTCGGGATGATGAGGATGGGGATGCTGTGACAGCGAGAGTCATGAGGGACAATGCTAGAGAAGCACGACAGCGACGAGATCAAGAAAAAGCCGATTATCGGTTTCGATCCAGCTTGAGGGGCCCATCCATGCCTGCTGCTGGTGGTGGATCTAGGCATAGGCCACATGTTGTTGACGTTGATGAGGACATTCAGGAGACCACCGGATTGCGTAGGTCAGCATCAGGGAGGGAGACCAGGCCGTCTGCTGCATGTCGTACTACAGGTCCCATGGATCCGTTCATGCATCGGAGAGAAAGCTCAAAGCAAAGTAAATTGAGTATAATTTCACTGAAAAAATGGGAGAAGAGGCTTGAAAAATTGATTGCAAAGTTCGTGATATACAATCACATTCCGAATCAAGTTCTGGAGTCGTCGTACTTCAAAAGTATGATTGATACAAGTGCAGAAGCTGATCCAGGAGTAAAAAGCCTTCTGCATACGAGGTATCTGAGCCCTTATTAGATAATGAGTACAAGGAGATAGAAATTTATGTGAAGAGTTTTGAGAAAGTATGGGATGAGAGAGGTTGCACAATTATATGCGATGGATGGACCGGTCCCACAAGGAAGAGTTTGACCAATTTTTTAGTCTACAGCGATGTCGGGTCATTATTTCTAAAATTAGTTGATGCTTCTAAACACGCGAAGACGGCTGATTACCTCTTTCAACTAATGGATAAGGTAGTTGAAGATGTTGGAGAGCACTGGGTTGTGCAGGTGGTAATAGACAATGCCGCCAATTACAAAGCCGCAGGAAGACAATTAATGTTGAAGAGACGTCACTTGTATTGGACTCCGTGTGCTGCTCATTGTGTGGACCTCATTCTTGAGGATTTGGGAAAGAGAAGCAAGGCACGGACAATTATTTAGAAGGGAAGAACAATTACTTCCTACCAATATAACAGTGACAAGTTGGTGAATTTAATGAGAGACTTCACCAAGAACGAGCTGACACAATTTCTAGCCCTACAAAGCTTCGCTAGATATAGGCGTGAGGTCAAAAACATGGTCAACTCTGAAGCATGGACAAAACATGAGTTAGAACTCACACGAGTAAAGAGACCTGCTTGCAATGAAGTTGCTAACCTGATCTACAGCTCCGACTTTTGGGCAGATGTTGACCACTTGATTGACGTCACTACCCCGTTGGCTCAAGTGTTGAGGTTGGTAGATGATAATGAGAAACCAATGATGGGGAATGCTTACGAGTCGATGGATAAAGCAAAATTGGTTATTAAAACTAAATGCCCTACAAAATATAAACGATATTGGGTGATCATCGATAAGAGGTGGGATGCACAATGCCATCAATACTTGCATGTTGCAAATATAACATGCTAAACTGCTTATGTAGTGATTTTTATTTATTTATTTATTATTTTTCATATTATTCATTGTTTTCATATATTGATGAGATTGTCCATATTTGATGTATAATGCACTACTTGAATCTGGCCTTCTAATATACACGACGCTTTGAGTTGAGTGAGGGCGATGAAGTGTACAACGGTTTTCTTAATGTGATCCAACGAATGCTCCCTGAGTTGGCCGACTAAGGTCAAGCCATCAGATGTGAGTAATCATACCTTCTGAGTTATGACTAATAAGTTAAATGTCATATTAACATTATATTGATATGTGAGTTATTGTATTCCTTCTTTGTAGATTGACATGTTTCGTAAGAAACATGGATCATTTGGGACCTCGTTGGTGCAATCCCAAATTAAGTACGATAAAGTCATTGATTGGTGGATGCATTATGGAGGTGATGGCCCGATACTGAGGCAAGTTGAAATGAGGGTTTTATCGCAAACATGTTCCTCGTTCAACTGTGAGCGAAATTGGAGCACATTCTCTCTCATTCACACGAAGACAAGGATTACGCTAACTATGAAACGATTGGAAAAGTTAGTCTATTGCCACTACAACATGTGATTCAGAGTCAGAAATATGGAGAGGACCAATCGTGGAAAGCAATTATATGAAGTCTTAGTTCATACAATTTTTATTTGATCTAATTGATAAGGCATATACTAATTCATCTATCATATTCTACCTTATAAATAGTGAATATTTTGATCTCATCCAGTTGGATTATATATTCACGAAGGATGACCCTTTGAATCAGTGGATCGAAAAGAGAGAAGGGCTAGTGTTGGATACTGAGGGCACCGCATGGCTGGATAATGCTGAAAGAGTAGCGGAGGAGCAGACTTCCCAATCACCGAGGCGGAAAAGAAGATTAATGGTTGGATCTGATAACGAAACGCAGCCCGGTAGTCATAATGACAATGATGGGGGTGATAGTGGGGGTGATGAAACCCACGCTAGCACTAGTGGTGGAGCGGATGATATTGATCCTCATTCTTATGGAGGTATTGCTTTATGGGATGATTACTCGGTAACAATGAATGACACTCCTACATTTAGAGGTGGAGGGATTGAATGAAGAGCGTCAGAATCTTACCAAACACCACCACCACAAGATGATGTGGATTATATGACTTCTAGCTTTGGAAAATTTAATTTGCAAAATACCGAAGATTCAGCAACCAGTAACCCATACTATTGGCCTCAACCAACCTACCCCGGGCCATATGACTTCGTTGGTCAAATTTTCGGAGGACCGGCCTTTACCTATTACACCGAGCCATATTCGTCGCTAATGCCTCAGTTTCAAGGGGCACATATGATTATGGGTATCAATATGGCTAACATTATAGGAAAATCTCGCGCACTGATGATGATAATCACGAGAGCCAAGAACCACCACGAAATTCAATATGGCTTTAAAGTAAGTTTTTCATGTACAATATACCTTTTAATTTTGATTATGAGTCATGTATAATGAAATTTAGGTTATGCATTGATAAAATTATAAAATATGCATCAAATAAGTCTTAAATAAATTTTTAAAAAAGTTAAAATAAATGAAAAATCATTAAATTTTTTTAATATTTTTTTGGAAAAAAAAAAAAAATTTCAATGTATCAAACCGATACCCGGTACGTATCGTCCTAAAGGTTGGGATGATACGTACCGGAAAACCGGTATTTTGATCCTTGTGTGCGGGTGTGTGTGTGTGTGGACAGTGATTCTGTGCACTGAAGAAGCTCCTTGACCATGAACCGAGCTCCATTTCATGCTCCACGTGGCACACAAAACATGGATTTGGATGCTGAGCAAGAGGGCCTTGCATAGATCATTTTCAATACAACGAAATTTAAAAACTCATCTCCATGGCAAAAGTTAAAAAAAAATTATTATATTCAACGGAAAAATTATCAAACAAAATTCATCAAGCAATGAAGACCAGATTTAAATTCTTTTTTGAAATTGATCTATGCAATGTATCCTTGATCCACATGGCACCAAATCCATGTGGATTTTTTTTTGCAATTTTGTTGAAATCGATGCCACTTAAAGTGGCACCATAGAAAAGGCCGAAAATATCTTCTTTTTTTCACTCTATTTCTCTTCTCTCTTCTTCCTCTCCTCTCCACCCGTCCCACTTTGTTACTTAGGACCTCATCTCCTTAAATCTAGCACCATTCGATGAGATTTTGGCAGTTAATCAACGTAAATCCACCGGCAATCGTTGTAAGGTAAACTCGTTCCTCTTATGCATTGTATTAATCACTATTTATGTCGATGTATAAAAATAATTAACAAAATACAGCCTTATCACGTAATATCGTAAAAAAGCCTAGAACTTAGCTAAAAAAGAGGTCACCATCGTTTTAATTTTTTTGAAATAATTAAAGCAAATATATATATATATATATATCTAGAATTTCTATGATTTTTTCGGTTTTTTTTCTTTTAAAAATAAACAAATTGTACTGACCGAAACATTGCTGGAATTTTGGTCAATGTTCCACCGGAAATTTTTAAATTCCACCTAAAATTTTGGAATTTTCGGTTTTGGGGTCTGACCGGATCATTGCCAGTATCCAGATTTTTGAACCATGGTGACACCTTTTTTAGAGAGCTCAATGCACTGGGAAGGTACTCCTTTAGAGCACGGAGCCTGATGCAAGACAAACGGCTCTAACCCTAAAATAGCGTAAAATCCCGCACGATAGGATTTAGGGTTCTCGATCTTCAAATAAAATAAAAATAAAAGAAGAAAAAAGGTAGAAGATTTTCGAAATTGCTCCAAAGAGACTTGTCGGCTTTGCACCAATGATGGCTCTGAAGAATCACTCCTCAAAGGCGAAAACTCATCGCAAGTTTTCTGAACGAAAGATTCACTCTTTCACAAGATGCACAAAAGCAATCTTATTTTTCATTCATCATAAACTATTTCTCATAAGAGATTATAATGCTTTATATAGACTTTCGAAACCCCAATTAGGTCTAATCCTACTAAAATTAGACTTCTAACTAACTATTAAAACTTATAATCTAATGATCACAATTTATTTCACCACTAATTATGTTTTTCTGTTACGCGACCACTTTTCAAGGGTCAAACTGTACCCATTAACACGATATTAGTCTTGTTTGAAAACTTATCGAAGTAGCTTTCCAACAAGACAAGAATCATGCAATTTCGACATGTATTGACTTTGTTATGACCACTTTTCCAAGGGCTTCACTAAAAGTGATGAAATTAATGGTCAATGTCACATATGTGTGCTTGACCCCTAAATAATTTAAATAAGGGGACTAATTCTAAAGTAAACCACAAATAGAAAGTCTTAAAACAACTAAAACTGTAAATTTTAGATTTTCAGTGTTAAAATTCCATTTAGCCGCTAAATCATGGGTCGTTTGAAAGCCCATTTATAGGCCCATTTCTTCCTTGTAGACTTTCTTCGTTTGACCTGGCCACGATCCGAACATGTAGATCTGAATTCCGCATCATTCGCCCCCTACTTTAAAAAAGTTCGATCTCAAACTTTGGCCGAAATTGATCTTCTGCCCGGAGATCAAGAACACTATGCTGGTAATCTCAATTGGACGCGGCTTGGACAAATAAATCGGATTTGACTTGGGTGAGATCCGATTTATCTTTGATACATTGACGGGAATCGACGTCAACACACAACCAACACAATCCTCGGACCTGTGTGTCATGGGATCGAAAGACATTATGGCGGATACTTGCTCTTCATCAATCTCGGACTTTTCAACGGTCTCGGGCTCGGTAGGGCGGTCCATCGCGGATACTTGTGCTTCAACGATCTCGGACTCTTCAACAGTTTCAGGATTGTCAATGGCCTCATCAACTTGATGTTGTTCAAGCGCACAGTCAATATGAATAATCGGAGCTTCTGGAACAATGGGCACAATCGGGTTTTCCATAGGGATGGAAGTACTTGGATTCATTGTGGGTACGGGATCTTCCACCGGTATAAGTACTATGATGCGAATTTTAGATCCACTCGTTTGAATCATCGTCGGATAAAGAGGAGATGTCAAAATAGAAAGTGGACCCATGAATGGCTTTTTAAAAAAAGGCCCGTTAAAGACCCGTTTGATAAAAAAAAAAAAAGTCCAAAGCTTATTAGGGTCTTCAACTTTTAATCCCGTCACTTTTATGTTTGGCCTATTTTGAAGTGTCAAACGAAGTTGAATTGATACGAAATTTGTCATATTTGAAAGCTTATCGAAGTAGCTTTCCAACGAGCCAAAATTTGAGCAATTCCAACAAGTATTGAAGAAGTAATGGTCAGTTTTCGAAAGCTGGACATGAAGTGACGAATTTTAAGAATCCTAATTGAATTAGGATTAGTATCTTTTATTATTTTATTTTAGTAAGAGTTGTTTCTTTTATTAGAAATATGATTAGTTTTCTTATTGTTTTAGGCCTTTATTGTTTAAGAAGAATTAGGATATTTCTTTTATTTGAATTAGGAATTAGAGTTATAATAAGATTTCTAATTTTATGCATTGGCTAGCCTATTTAAAGGTTTGTAAACACTTTTATTATTAGTTTTTGGTTAATGAAAATTGCTTATGCAAAATTGAGAGTTCTAAACTTTCGTGAGGGTGTGATTCTCTCAAAACGGAGAGCGATTCTTCGATTCTCACTTGCGGTTTGGTGCAAGGCCAACTCTTCTTCTATCTCTATCTTCTTTAGATCTACGATTTGCGTAAGTAGCGTAATCCTAATTATTTTATTGATCTCATAAAAGCCCTAAATCAATATTTTGTTCATCATTAATTTTATTAGCCTTTTATTTTCGTTTGGTATCGAGAGCACCCGCTTGCGAGTTCGTTCGACGCCCTAAAACTATCGGATATCTAGCCGTTCATAAGAACTCTAGTCTTCTAGATCCGCGATAGGGAAAATACACGAAAGTAAAACTATTTTGGGCCGAAATTAAATCACCTAATTGCATTTCTAGAATTTTCATGATAATTTGTTATGAGAAATTGTTATTTTAATTGATTAAATTAATTTCCATCCTAATCTCAGCCCTAACATTTCATTTAGTAAGTTCCCGCATCATACTACCACGGGCGCTGGTAGAGGAACTTTAACTCGTAAATGTTTTCTCACTGGTACGATTGTGGGGATGAAACTTGTAACCTTAGGTCTCAAAGCTTGAATCATTGCCAATATGACTTCGGATAAATCGTGAATAAAAGTTTTGATAAGTATCTTACTGATATCCTCATGCCACTTAACCTCTATCCGACGCGACCTTAGCAACTCGTAATAAACATTATTAAGAAACGTCATATGCTTGAATATGGAACCATGTTGATCGAATGATCTACCTTTCTCCTCACCATATTTTCTCCACCTTCGCCATCTTTTAACACACAATCGGAATGTTCCACTGTTTCACGAACGTTATCATAGAAACCATATAATGTTCAAATCACAAAGGGCTTCGAGAATCTGATCTTTACTCATGATTTCGCCAATCCAATTGCCAAGGGTTTGAACTTCGCTCTGATACCAATTTGATGTAGGACGGAAACGGCGCTAACCCTAAAATAGCGTAAATCTTGCACAATAGGGGTTAGGGGTTCTCGATCTTCAAATAAAAGAATATAGGTAGAAGATCTTCGGAATCACTCCAAAGAGGCTTGTCGGCCTCGCACCAACAATAGCTTTGCAGAATCACTCCTCAAACATGAAAACTCATCGCAAATTTTCTACGAAAGATTCACTCTTTCACAAGATGCACAAAAGCAACCTTAATTTTCATTCATCATAAAACTATTTCTCATAAGAGATTACAATGATTTATATAAACTTTTGAAATCCTAATTAGGTTTAATCCTATTAAAATTAGGCATTAACTAACGGACACAATTTATTTTACCATTAGTTCCGATTTATTTCACAATTTATTTCATCACTATTAAAACTTTTAATCTAACGGTCACAATTTATTTCACCACTAGTTCCGATTTTCTATTACGCAACTACTTTTGAAGGGTCAAACGGTATCCAATTAACACAATAATAGTCTTATTTGAAAGCTTATTGAAGTAGTTTTCCAACAAAACAAGAATCGTGCAATTCCGACATGTATTGACGGAGTTATGACCACTTTTCCAATGACTGCACTAAATGTGATTAATGGTCAAATGTCACATATGTGTGCTTGACCCCTAAATAATTTAAATAAGGAAACCAATTCTAAAGTAAACTACAAATAGAAAGTCCTAAAACAACTAAAACTGTAAATTTCAGATTTTCTGCGTTAAAATTCTTTGTAGCCGCTAAATCACGGATTGTTTGAAAGCCCATTTATGGATCCACTTCTTCCTTGTTGACTTTCTTCGTTTGACCCGGCCACAATCCGAATATGTGGATCAAAATTCTGCACCAAAACCTTTTTCCTCAATACATAACAATGCCAATTAGTAAGATAAATGTAGCAAAGGGCGGGACACTCCAAAAGAAAAGAAAACCAATTAAATAGATAAAGAGTGCGTTTCCTCAATAGATTGTATTATTCTTTTTGCCAAAAAAACCTAAGTAGCTAATCAGTGCAACTATATGGCAGACATTATTGATAGTGTGGTGGTCTTGTTCCATTTTAATGGTAGTAGTAGTGCATTTTTCCCTTGGGTTGAAATTCACCTGTCCAGATTACAAAAAATACAGCAGACCTTTATACTCCAAAGCCACACCTATTGAGAAATCTAAAATTCCACTTCAAGAGTTGTAAGAGCATCCAAGGAAATTTGCAAGAGTTTGCCATAGCAAGACAAGTTATATGATACTTTTGGTTGCCTCTGTTTGCGCCTACGGGTTTACTGAAAGCGCCTACGTCTAAAACCCACTCAAACCCATTGACTCATTAGAATTAGACGATGGAGATCGTTTTTCACCCCCAATCTTCCACACAATGGATCTTGAGACCACGAGCGTACCATCAGACAGTGAGATTTTTTATTCCGCGTGGCACAGATCTAAAAAAAGTGGCCCTAAAATCAAATGGCACACATCACGCTCATGAGACCACGAGCGTACCATCAGACAGTGAGATTTTTTATTCTGCATGGCACATATCTAAAAAAAGTGGCCCTAAAATCAAATGGCACACATCACGCTCAAACGTGATTTTAGGACTGTTGTTTTGGGATCTGTGCCACTTGGAATAAAAAACTCATCGTCTGATGGTAAGCTCATGGTCTCAAGATCCATTGTGAGGGAGGTTGGAGTGAAAAAAGATCTCTATCGTTTGGTTCCAATCAGTCAATGGGTTTGAGTGGGTTCCAGCCGTAGGCGCTTTGATTAAACCTATAGGCGCAAATAGAGGTACCCTTTTTTTTTGCTCTAACTGCACAAAGTGGAAGTAGGAGCATGCCCAGACGATCCTAACTAGACCCAACCCTATTCGTTAACACGTTAATGGTGTAGGGCTGTGGAAGTGGAAGTGGGGAAATGGAAGTTTTTAAAAAATTCAAGACGTAGAAGGGCCAAGAAAGGGTTTGCATCTCTCTATTAAGAAACAAACATTAACTTGGTGATTACTGTTATAGAAACTCTGATTATCCAGATTTTTAAATGACAAAATCTTGAGATTGTCAATTGAGCATGTAGATCAATTGGCTGGTGCTGCGCCCCAACCTTGAAGGGAGTGAACCCAGCACTCAATACGTCAAAAACTGTGTTCTGTCCCAACCTCAGGGCTTCAGATTGAATCCACTGTTCGGCTGTTGATTCATACTATAACCATGAGTTTGCAGGTTTAGTCCCAGCATACTTAAAAAAAGAAGAGAAATAATAGAAAAAGCAAAAGACGACAACCTATAAACAAATTTTGATTAAGGGTGGTCTTAATGAAATCATGGTTGGAGTAATTGGCAAGAGGAGAACGGAGGTGGAAAAAAGGAATAACATTATCGACAATTAGAATCTTTCTATTAAGGTTTCGCTTGCCTAGGTAGATCTGAACATATAGTTGAGGCAAATGCCTTTATTTGTAGGTAACCATTTTAAAGGAATGCAGTGAGATAAAAATAGAGAGAATTTTGACATGGAAGACCAGGATTGTTTTCAATGACCAGGATTGTGTTCGATGAAATCTTTGATAAGTAATACAAGAGTTCCGGTATTAACCTAATGATAAAGCTAGCTGAGGAAGCATTTCTCTTCCTCCTTTAGTTTAGGTGCAAGGTCACCGGTCACCTCAACGAGTCTCAATTTTAATAGAAAAATAGAGACTCGTTGATTTCAATCGTAACTCCGTTGTCAAAAGTTGTACCTAGGCCTCGCTTAGCCGCTTAGGGCATGCCTGGCGCCTAAGCGCCGACTGCTTGAGGAGCTAATGTAAAAAAGCACCAGCTTGTTGTTTCAAAGTGGGCATTTCGTGCTTAAAAACTGTCAAACCGGCGCTTTTGGGCAACTTATAAAATATATTTTTCTTAAACAAAAAAGTTTAAATAACTTACAAATTTTTTTGATTATTTAAACTGTACAAGCTATATAACTTATAAGTTATTACTATATAAGTGTATATGCTTTTTATAACAAATTTAACATTTAAAATGAGTACAAGTTTATTTCCTAAGAACCAAAACGATTAGTTAGATCTATTTTTGCTTCTTCTCTCAGTTTGTCATCTCTATCAGACTCCCTAAATCTCATTTGCATTGTTGCTCATTCATTGGAAGAAAAAGAAGACAAAACTCTCTGTGAATTAAGGGACACAGACATTGTTTAACAAAATATCTTACAATTATATTCTTTAAATTACAAATATAATAGAAAATATTTTGGACAAGTAGCATGCACTATCATCAACTCGTGGGACTCTAGTCACTTTCCCCAACCATTGATCGCTGCACTTTTGTTTACTTAACGTGGTCAACTGATATGCACTGAAATCTTTCATTTGTTAACTGAACGATATTGGTCAAAATCGCGTATCACTATAGTTGAGGCTTACACCGCGACTACTCCCCACTAGAGTAGTCAACGACTTTTCGGATATGTAGACTCAAGAAGTTCTCTATAAGGTGCATAGGCATTTGACAAATTGTGGTACGTGTATTATCAAATTATGAACAATTGTTCCATTGGCATGCCAACATATAAATGAGACTCAACCCAAAGTTCATTTCTCTAACAATTTGATTAGAAAATAAAAATTGTCTAAATCGTCTAACCTAAATATGGACAAGAGCAGTGTTTTAAATCGTGTTTGATGCGTAAGCCTCGAGGCATAGCGTAAGTGGTGGGGACAGGGACATCAACTGAATCAACCGATGTCTCGGGCTAGTTTCATCAGTGATGAAACATTTTTTGTCTGGGAAAATTGGCTGGGACCATGGGTCAAAATATCGTCCGATACCGATACGTATCGGTTTTGAACCTCGGTGGGACGATACAATGCCTTTGTATCGTACCCCATTAAAAATACCTTAATTATGGTCCGATACGGGCAATTTATCGCCCGTATCGGACGATAATTTCAATGTATCGTCCGATAATTATATATATATTTTAAACCACAAACTATCGGGCGATACGGGCAAATTATCGCCCGTATCATCCGTATCGTCCAATAATTTCAAATTATCGGACAATGGGCCCAGCACTATTCATGCACGGGTTTGGAATAATTTTTTGTCCCTTCTTTCCCTTCTTTTGACAAGCAGTCCCTTCTTTCCCTTTTTTAACTTTTTTGACTCTTATTTCCCTTCGTCTCCTTCTTTCTCTGCAAGTCCTTCATTTTACTAGAGAACCACCGGGAGAGCAATTTTAAAAGCTACGGACCATTCAAAATATAGCTCGATTTCGTCACTTTTTTGCCGGAAATCATCGCATAGGTATCATATTAACCCATATACCTTATTTTTTTTATTTATTTGGTTGCTTTTTTATAGCTATTTTCACTAGATCTACCCATAAATGTGATCTACATGTCGGGTTTAATTTGTGTTTAAAACTTTTTTTTTTGTTAGTAAATTAAGTTAAAAAAAAAAAAAAGTTTTTATATAATCTTTGCATATAAATTAATTTTTTTTTTGTGTTAGTAAATTAATAATCTTTGCATATAAATTAATTTTTTATTTTATAAAAACTTAATTACCCTTTAAAATTAATTTATTTATTATAAACTTAATTTATTAAAATATAAAAATTTAATTTATTTATTTTATAAAGTTATTTATAAATACTTAATATAATTGATGTGTCGCGACACATGTGACACACGTGACACATGTGACACGTGTCACATGTGATGTGTCGCGATGTGATTGATGTGTCGCGACACATGTGACACATACCCCATAACATATGTGACACAGGTGTCACGGCACATGTAATTGATGTGTCACATGTGACATACCACATGACACATGAATTACACATGTGTCGCATGAGGCATGGGGTATGTGACACAGGTGTCGCGACGCATGTAATTAATGTATCACATGTATCACATGTATCACAAATGTGACACATATCCCATGACACATCAATTATACGTGTCGCATGGGTCATGGGGTATGTCACACATGTGACACATCAATTACATATGTCACACATCCCATGATGCATGTGACACATCAATTTCAAATAAATATGATTCTCAAATATTAAAAAAATTAGAATAATATAATTTTCTAATATAGCAATATTTTCAAAATTAGAATAACATCAACTAAATACTATTTTCAAATATTTTCAATATTTTTAGAATAATATGGTAAAATATAATCTAATATTTAAAAAAAAAGAATAATATCAAATTAATTTTCAAAAACTAGAATAATATCAAATAAATTTGGTAAAATATAATCAAATATTTTAAATATAAGAATAATATCAAATAAATTTTCAAAAATTAGAATAATATCAAATAAATTTGGTAAAATATAATCTAATATTTAAAAAAAAGAAGAATAATATCAAATTAATTTTCAAAAACTAGAATAATATCAAATAAATTTGGTAAAATATAATCAAATATTTTAAAAATTACAATAATATCAAATAAATTTGGTAAAATATAATCTAATATTTTTAAAATAAGAATAATATCAAATAAATTTTTAAAAATTAAAATAATATCAAATAAATTTTCAAAAATTAGAATAATATCAAATAAATTTGGTAAAATATAATATAATATTTTAAAAATAAGAATAATATGAAATAAATTTTATTTTCAAGTGTAATCTAAATGTTTTAATTCAATCAAATCGTTCGCTCATTCATGCAAGTGAAATAAATAAATATGGTATAATAATTAGATTCAACCTGGCAATACGGCACACCAATAGATGGTGATAGACTCCGAATACAATGTAAACTTTGTGGGAAAAAATTATTGGGAGAAGGTATCACACGGTTGAAGGAGCATTTGGCTTGCGTTAGGAGTGAGGCAAAAGAGTGTCCCAGTGTACCCAAAGAAGTGAAAGATGTCAGAGCCAGTTTACAGGCGGCTAAGGGAAAGAAAAAAGCAGAAGTCGACCGAGATAGAGAAATATATGAGAGAATAAGGAGAGAAGATCCAAAGTTTCCTACACCTAGGGATGATGAGGATGAGGATGAGGATGTTGTGACAGCGAGTCATGAGGGACAGTGCTAGAGAAGCACGACAACGACGAGATCAAGAAAAATCCGATTATCGGTTTCGATCCAGCTTGAGGGGCCCGTCCATGCCTGCTGCTGGTGGTGGATCTAGGCATAGGCCACATGTTGTTGATGTTAAGGAGGACATTCACGAGACCGTCGGGTTGCGTAGGTCAGCATCACTGAGGGAGACCAGGCGGTCTACTACAGGTCGTACTACAGGTCTCATGGATCCGTTCATGTATCGGACAGAAAGCTCCAAGCAAAGTAAATTGAGTACAATTTCACTAAAAAAATGGGAGGAGAGGCTTGGAAAATCGATTGTAAAGTTCGTGATATACAATCACATTCCGAGTCAAGTTGTAGAGTCACCGTACTTCAAAAGTATGAATGATTCAAGTGCAGAAGCTGATCCAAGAGTTAAAAAGCCTTCTGCATACGAGGTATCTGAGCCCTTATTAGATGATGAGTACAAGGAGATAGAAACTTATGTGAAGAGTTTTGAGGAAGTATGGGATGAGAGAGGTTGTACATTTATGTGCGATGGATGGACCGGTCCAACAAAGAAGAGTTTGATAAACTTTTTAGTCTACAGCGATGTCGGAACAGTATTTCTAAAATCAGTTTATGCTTCTAAACACACAAAGACGGCTGATTACCTCTTTCAATTAATAGATAAAGTAGTTGAAGATGTTGATGAGCACTGGATTGTGCAGGTGGTAACAGACAATGCCGCCAATTACAAAGCCGCAGGAAGACAGTTAATGTTGAAGAGACGTCACTTGTACTAGACTTCGTATGCCACTCATTGCGTGGACCTCATTCTTGAGGATTTGGGAAAGAGAAGCAAGGCACAGACAATTATTCAGAAGAGAAGAGCAATTACTTCCTACCTATATAACAGTGACAAGTTGGTGAATTTGATGAGAGCCTTCACCAAGAACGAGCTGCTCCGACCTGCGATTACACGATTTGCGACACAATTTCTAGCCCTACAGAGCTTAGCTAGATATAGACATGAGCTGAAAAGCATGGTCAACTCCGAAGCATGGACAAAACATGAGTTATAACTCACACGAGTAAAGAAACCTGCTTGCAATGAAGTTGCTAACCTGATCTACAGCCCCGAGTTCTGAGCAGATATTGATCACCTGATTGTCGTCACTACCCTGTTGGTTCAAGTGTTGAGGTTGGTAGATGGTGATGAGAAACCAACGATGGGGTATATTTACGAGTCGATAGATAAAATAAAATTAGTTATTAAAACTAAATGTCCTACAAAATATAAACGATATTGGGTGATCATCAGCAAGAGGTGGGATGCATAATTCCATCAGTTCTTGCTTGCCGCAGGTATAACATGTTAAACTGCTTATGTAGTAATTTTTATTTATTTATTTATTATTTTTCATATTATTCATTGTTTTCATATATTGATAAGATTGTCCATATTTGATGTATAGCGCACTATTTGAATCTGGCATTCCAATATACGCGACGGTTCGAGTTGAGTGAGGGTGATGAAGTGTACAACGGTTTGCTTAATGTGATCCAACGAATGCTCCCTGAGTTGGCCGACCAAGGTCAAGCCATCAGAGATGTGAGTAATCATATCTTCTGAGTTCTGACTAATAAGTCAAATATCATATTAACATTATATTGATATGTGAGTTATTGTATTCCATCTTTGTAGATTGACATATTTCGTAAGAGACATGGATCATTAGGGACCCCATTTGCGTAATCCCAAATCAAGTACGATAAATCCACTGATTGGTGGATGCATTATGGATGTGATTGCCCGATACTGAGGCGAGTTGCAATGAAGGTTTTATCGCAAACATGTTCCTCGTCCAACTGTGAGCGGAATTGGAGCACATTCTCTCTCATTCACACGAAGACAGGGAATAGACTAATTATGAAACGATTGGAAAAGTTTATCTATTGTCACTACAACATGCGATTAAGGGTCAGAAATATGGAGAGGACCAATCGTGGTAAGCAATTATATGAAGTCTTAGTTCATACAATTTTTATTTGATTTAATTAATAAGGCATATACTAATTCATCTATCATATTCTACCTTACAGATAGTGAATATTTTGATATCATCCAATTAGATTATATATTCACGGAGGATGACCCTTTGAATCAGTGGATCGAAGAGAGAGAAGAGCCAGTGTTGGATACTGAGGGTACCGCATGGCTGGATAATGCTGAAAGAGTAGCGGAGGAGCAGACTTCCCAACCACCGAGGCGGAAAAGAAGATTGGTTGGATCTAATGACAAAATGCAGCCCGATAGTCATAATGACGATGATGGGGGTGATAGTGGGGTGATGATGGAGGTGATGAAACCCACGCTGGCACTAGTGATGGAGCGGATGATATTGATCCTTATTCTTATGGAGGTATTGCTTCATGGGATGATGACCCGATAACAATGTATGACACTCCTACATTTAGAGGTGGAGGGATTGAAGGAAGATGAGCGTCAAAATCTTACCAAACACCACCACCACCACCACCACAAGGTCCACAAGATGATGTGAGTTATATGGCTTCTAGCTTCCGAAAATTTAGTTTGCAAAATACAGAAGATTCAGCAACCAGTAACCTATACTATCGGCCTCAACCAACCTACCCCGGGCCATATGACTTCATTGGTCAAATTTTTGGAGGACCAGTCTTTACCTATTACACCGAGCCATATTCGTCGCTAATGCCTCAGTTTCAAGGGGGCATATATGATCATGGGTATCAATATGACCAATATTATAGAAAAAGCTCGTGCATCGATGATGATGATCACGAGGGCCAAGAACCACCACGAAATTCAATGTGGCTTTAAAGTAAGTTTTTCATGTACAACATACCTTTTAATTTTAATTATGAGTCATGTATAATTAAATTTAGGTTATGCGTTGATAAAATAAAATATGCATCAAATTAGTCTTAAATAAATTTTTAAAAAAGTTGAAATAAATGGAAAATCATTAAATTTATTATTTTTTTATTTTTTGAAATTTTTTGGAAAAAAAAATAAAAAATTTCAGTGTATGAAAACCGAGATACATTCAATGTATCACTGATACATTAAATGTATCGGCCGATACCCGGTACGTATCGTTCTGGAGGTCAGGACGATACGTACCGAAAAAACGGTATTTTGATCCTTGGATGGGACGCTAAGATCAAAAGCATGGATTTAGGGTCGCGACGGAATTTTAGAGTAGAAGAAAAGATGCAAGAAGAAATGACGAAAAAAGAACTAAATAGCAAGAAGAGAGATGTCAAGAATTGGTTTCTGGCCATCCTCGCTCGAGCGAGTTTGGTTCTCGCTCGAGCGAGCCCCACCTGAGATTTGGAGTTAAGTCACTTGGTTCTCGCTCGAGCGAGTCAAGTGATGTCTTTTGCCCAATTTGGACTTAATCTCTTTTGTTTTTCCTCTTTATTTTTCTAGGCTTTTAGTTTGTTATTTTGGGAATTAATGTACGTTCCCTATTTTAGGGTTTTCTATTCTTAGTACCTACTATATAAGGTAATGACGTAAGCATTTGTGGAGGACTTGATGAAGTAATGAAAAGCATTGCTTGTGAGCTTGAGATGGGCTTTAATGGAGAGTGATTCTTCTCTCCCCTTATGGGTTTGGTGTGATGCCCATGTTATCCTTGATCTTCTCTTTATCTCTTTTCCTATTTCTTTGCTAATTTTTTGCATCTGTTTTCCCCCTTTTTATTTTTTATTGTTCAAAATCCAAAACCCTAAATCTCAAGCAACCTTGATGTTCATCCTTGTG